>OY728127.1:1049291902-1050541902 GCA_963277665.1 Viscum album | reverse complement strand
CAATTATATGTTATATGTTCATTATATGAGTTTTATGGTAATATTTTTATTAAATAAATTGTATGAAATGAGATTATATTCAATGAAGAGTAATTACTACTTCATAAGAGAAAATTATTACATTGTGATATAGTATTCATGGTTTACATGTTTTCCCAAGGCTAACAGGTTGCATTCATTGAGTTTCTCTTACTGATATTTTTATTCTCATCCGAGGTTTTGTTAAAATGTTCATATGGTATAAGGATGGGGAATTGAAGAGAATATGTTGTGTTTATTGTTATGTAGTTCATTAATAATAAAAATAAACCATAGATTATTTTAATGTGTTTCATTTAACGAAAAAATAGATAGAATATGGACTTGTCTAATATTTAATTTTTGAGATGTTATGTAATTGTTATGTCAAAATTATCCTAAAATATAAACCTAAAAATATCTGCAATGTGAGGGAATGTAAATTCATGACATAACTCGAGATTATGTGATGTTTATAGATGGGGATTTATTGTTGGTATCAATAGTTGGTTTAGACAACTTTGGAGGTTAGGGTGATATTTAAATATAAGTTTAAATTTATATATACCCACAATGGTTAGAATAATAGAAAAGATTAATAGTTGTTTTTGATAAAAAAAGAATGAGTTTGAGTTAACATGAATATGTATATCTTAGTTTTTATCATCCTCATATGATAGTATATACTGATTTTATTAATATACTCACAATATCATTTTTTGTGGAAGTAAATGGATAGATCCAGTAGGCTCCAAAGTAACAATGTATGTGAATCAACATGTTGTGATTCTCTGAATATGAAACCAGCTAAAATAGGAGTTGCAATGATATCTCTCAGAGTTATTCTACACCAAATATTAGAAGTGATGATTAAGAACTGGAACAATACTGACTATTCTAATTCATCATATTTTAGATAAATGAATCTCTGTGTATGTTAAGGTAATAACCATAAAGGCAAGTATATTCATTGACATTAGTGTTGGGGATGTAGAAAGAAACAGCTAAGAATTCATTTTAAATGGATTGTAATAAGTTAAATATGTGGAAATAATGGACATAAATAAATAACCTTCCAAGAAAATGGAAGCATTTAGATGACTCCATGAAAGGGAAAGAAGTCTTTTCCTATGTGTCAATTGAATGTTTTAAATGTGGGGTGTACGGTCATTATGAAAATATATGTTCTACAACAATGGTTTGGGAATGGGATCAGGATGATCTTACAAATATATTATTAGAAATACCAAATTCAATTCAAATTGAAGTTAATGAAACTCAAAATTACATATGAATGGTATGAACTATTTATTGGCTCATGTTTTGAAATTTTTAAATCTTATGACATGAATCATGTTTTTGTTTCCTGGAAAGATGTATTAAGGAAATATTTGGAAACTACTGGTTAAAGGATCACAAAAATTATTAAATTATTAAAAAGTCTATATAGGAAGTATTGAACAGTTACAGTAGTCTATATGATGATTAAATGTATAAATGGTTTAATTCTTTTTTTATTATTGGATTACATTGCAGGAAAATACTCTAGTACGTGTAACCGTGATGTTTGTAATTTGAAAATGTTTTCTGATGAAGAATTATCTTTTCTGGTGTGGACATAACTGCAAAGTTATGGAAATCCATTTAGGTTTATAGGATCTCGGTTTTTTGTGTAAATACTTGTTATTACATTTTGGGTTTCAAAATGAAAGGTATAAGATAAAAAATTTGGATAAAACATGTTATGTTTATTTTTGATAATTCTATCTCATTTTGGGAATGTTATAAATTATATAATTTTAGGAAAAGGAGAACCCATGGTAATGGTGAATACGCATTGTGTCGAACAATGCTGTGGAAATCGAAACCACAATGGAAGGGAAACTAGGATTTAACACCTACCCCTGGGTTTTGTGATGTACCTTGTTAGTATGAATTTTTCTTTTCTATTAATTGATTTGATGAAATATGAATTAGTTGATTTTGGGAATCTGATACAACTAAGGAAAAAAGAATACTATGAGATTTTTTTCAGGGATTAGTGATTAATGTTTTTTGAATAGTTTATGTTTTTATTGTGGACTTGTGGTGATTTATTTTATTTATAAAAATAATATTCCTATAAAGGATAATTTTTTATTTGGAAATTATATTTTTGGTACTAGGTATTAATAGTGGTTTATGTTATCTGGACATAAATGATATAATGAATATTGGAAGATTATTTTATAAAATTAATTCTATTTTAGGATTTAATCGTAGTTATAATATTTTTGAATAATTTTAAGGAATGTTATTTATTAAATAGTATATGATAGAATTTTTGTATTATATTTGAGTTTTTGAGATTAAAAGTCATCATTATTCTCTTAATGTTTATTATATTTGGGGATTTATATTATTTTTTTCCATAACTTTTTGGTTTTGGTACATGTTTCACGATAGGATGAATAGATGGTTAATATTTATTGGATTATGTGATTCTCAAGATGTTAATTCTAGTGGTTCAGGCATGAAAACAAATCTAATAATAAATACTAATCATTTGGTGAAAATGTTTAGGTTGTTGTGGAATTTAATTAAAGGATGAAACTAAACATTTCAACTAAGTCCACTTCCTTATGATCATAGTATAGGAAATAAATTAATTCTATAAATTTATTAGAAGGATCCTAAATCCAAAAAAAATATTTAAATTTCCTACTACAAAATAAATTATCATTTAACCCATTACATATTTTTGGTTTTCAGATTGTTAACATTCTCCTGATCATGTCTTTTATAACTCTCTAGAACATGATGTTTAGTTTCTATTCTATATCCATGTTTTCCAACAAGGAATACTAATATGTGTTATGTCAGGTGACCTTTGAACATTACATTATTTCATTTAAAGTAGAAGATTTATTGACTCTTTTTCCAATGAAGAATTTAATTAATGTAATTTATAAAAGTGATACCTTAGTTACTAAGCCCAAATTTAAAACTATGCGGATGCAATTTAGAAAGGGTTTAAGGATGTATCCTCCCAAATAATTATAGAATATTAATTTTTTATATTTATTAACATTTAAAAATTAGATATTAATTTTATTTTAAAAGGTGCACTATGTCTGATAACTCACCCGACATGCAACAATGGGTTTCTAATAAATCTCATGTTACACACAATATTGAGTAATGTTTAAAAACAAATATTTTTAATATTATTATTTTATGATATAGTAATAAAAAATCCATTAGACTAGAAGGAATGAAGAATAATATATTAGTCATGAAAATATTATTTACACATGTTAATATAATGATTCGTTGGTTTCCAAATTAATTAGAAAATTAAAAAACAACCAGTTGAATATAAAGGATTTGTTTTTCTGAAAAAACAATTTAGATGAAAATTAGTGATTTTATAATATAAAAAAATCACTCTTAATAGATTTTATTAGTTAAAGTATATGTAATATAAATTTAATTTAATCAATGTGATTTTTAATATTTATCTTATACATTTACTAGAAATGAAATAAGAAAAAATTCTATTTTTCAGATAAAAATATTATTTTTCAAAACAAAGAATCATTGCCGAATTTTGATGGAGAACCCAATTTAAATAACTTTTTGACATTTTAATATGTTATATTTGAAAAAATAAACGTCTTATTTTGATGTGGGACATAAAAATTTAGTTTTGGTATTTTTTGTAATTTCTTTGATAACTTTCACATTTTAATATAGGGTGAAAAAATAAAGCATTTTTGTTCAAAAAATTTCTTTCATATACATTATTTATATAGTTGGGTTTTTATATTAATTGTTTTTAATGTGTAGTTTGATTATGTTTTTATCATTTAACCAAATTTTGGTCAATTCAGATAAATATACGTTTATTTTTTATATCAAAACATGTCAATCCTTTGATAATTTTTACATTTTAAAAACTCGTTCCCTCAATCTATCAATAGGATTAACATTAATTTTTTTCATCAATTTTGTGAATTTTATTTTCAAAATAGGAAAAATATGGTCTCAATAAGAATGAAAAATTTGATCTAATAGGATCAAAATATTCTTTTCTAAATAGTAAATTTATTAGTTTATTTTTCTTTGTTAAATGGTAAATCAGGTAAATAAGGGTTAACATAATATTAAAATAACATGAAACTACCCTAACTCTTCTCATAACATTATTTTATAAGTTATTTCCGACAAAAAGAATCCATGGGACTGACCTTTTTACTTTTTATGCTACTTGGGTGTGATTAAGACATTTATAATAATAAATTTAACGTATTAGGAAAAGTATCATAAACATGTCTGTTATTAATAAAAAAAATCATATATTGTTATACAAGTGAGAAATTAGACTATAAATAATAATTGGAAAGCATAAAATATTAACTATATGTTAGTATATTTTTTACATATTAAATAAAAAAATTTATTATGACACAATGATGATGTAGTGATTTCTTTATTAATGAATGTATCAAATAATTGAAATTATAAATATTAAAATAAATTTTATTTGTGAAATTTTGTGTCATAAACTAATTTTATTACTTACTATGACATGTTTTAAGACTATAAAATGTATTTCTTCTTAGTTATCTTTATTTTTATAATTTTATAAATATTCAATGAAATGAATAGTGTATTGATTGACACAATTGATATTTAGTAAAAAATAATAATTTTTTAAATTATTTAAAAATCATAAAAATATATGAAAATTACAGGGTAGATATTATAAGATAAAAATTTTCATTAAGTGTCAAATTATTTGAAATTGACCCACTATATGTTAAATATATAGCCTCATAATATTTTAATTTCTGATACCTCAATTAAATGTAAAAGGGACTAATTACGGGTAAACCAAAAGTATATTGTTTAAAATAAAATCAATACCTATGTAAAAATTATTATATTAGAGTATTTATATATATCATTATGTTATATTCAATATCTCTCATGTGAGAGTCATTTGTATTAAAAAAATTAATTTATATTAATTTAATATTTTATGATTTTCCAAGGTTTCCCCTCCCCTCTCCTATAAAAAGGTACCCACTCTTCTCTAATAATCCCAATTCATGAACCAGTTGGATTAGAAAATAATTTCCCAAACATATTTCTAAAACTTTTTCCCACTTTCATGGTGAATTTTTTCATCCAGATAACCCTTCTTTTAGGTGTTAAGTTGTTTATCAATGTTGATAATCCAAAGAAGAGTTTTCATTTTTTATGGGTTTCTATTTTATTTCTTCATCCATATCCATTATTTCACATTAATTAATCAATAAATAATAAATAATGTATCCTCAATATAATTTTATTCTATAATGTTAATATCATCACCAATATCCATATCCAAATTCATAAAATGTAAAATGAAAATTCTGTTAATGTGTACGACAAACTACCGCCTCATGAACCGATATAATTCGTTTTAGTTTTAATCTACAATTACTAGTTATAATGATGGGATAAATATTAATATATGATATTCATGATTTATTTATCATATTAAAATAATTATATTTCAATTTTTTTACTTACCATGTGCATAATGGTGATAACGTCATTAGTGCGTACATGGGAACTATCAGCTCCACAAAGTGATGTGAATCATTTATATTAAACACATCACTTTTATGATATATAAAAGTATATTTAAATGATTATTGTGATTTAGATTATATTATGATTATTCTAGATAGATAAAATAATATTTAACTTATTTCCACAATGATCAATGAAAAATGGAGACGTTAATAAAGCATATGTACAACCTACCGTCTCCATGATTATAACGTTGGTCATTTTTTGAACCATAAATGAATATTTTTATTGAAAAAGTATAACTATGTATAAATTTAATTATTATTTCAGGAATTGTATTTTAGATATGGTGGAATTATTAACATATCAACTAGGGACATCAAACCATGTTCATTTTCAACTCAAGTACCGATTATTAACAAAAAATCTGATATGAATTTAAATAATTACGTATGTTTTATAAGAAAGTAATAACTGTTTTAAAACAATAATAAACCATTAATGGATCCCAAGAATGTATAAATTAACCTAAATTTATTATTTTGGAATATTAAGAATGTTTGAGACTATTCAGACTCTTGGAAAGGGACTTGGTCTCAATCTCATTTCATTAAGACATATTTTGATTTTATACACCACATTGTTTTTTATTGTGTAAACTAAACCCCATTGACATTAATTAATTAAATGGTTTTAAAAAGAAATATTTAATTTGAACCATTTTAATTTCATTACAAAACAAAAAAAGGAATGTTTTTTAACATATGCGGCGAGAACAACTTCTCTACCACTATAATAATTATTTAATGGATTGAAATAAAAGATGAAAATGAATGATTGATATTAATATTATTTAGTAATAGATTAAAAAGAATTTTTTATTATTTAAATATCCCAAAAGTTATTTTTCAAGACTATGTGGTTTTCGTGGTAGGATTAGTGTTTTTCACACTACTATTTTGGTTTTAGTAAATGAATATAAATAGAAGGAGTCATGTTAACACAAAAATATATGGAAAATTTCAATTACTATGAGCAACCAAATTTGGAAGATGGATGGAGAGAAATATATTTTGGTTCTACCTAATACACTTCATGATATATGATTAAATATTTGGACATCATTGAGATTACAAACATGTCGAGTTAGAGGATGTTGGGATTTTATAAATGTTCACGTGTTAATGAAAATTTGGGAATAAATATACAGATTCTTACATGTCAATATGATTGGAATATTATCCTAGAGAAATATATAAAATAAAGGGGATGATGTTCTCTTTTTTGGAAAGGAACGTCATAGAGTGAAATATTTTCAAGGAGTTCATTGTATTATGTGTGGGGATCATGAGAATTATCCAACATCACTCTGTAAACCATGAATAAAAGTATAGACCAATGATGTACCTATTTCATGACAATAAGTAAAGATGAATGATTTAGGTATTTATGTATTTGGAATCAATAATTATATTACATAAGTATTTTAAGAATGGTATGATTTTTTTAAGAATCATAAAACATATATGTATTATGTTATTGTTTGGAGCATATATATCTATACGAATTATTAAAATAAAATTTATGGAATCCTTTTTGAGTTTATAATAATGAGTTTGATCATATGTTAAATTCCATAGATAGAATCATGAGGGTTTACATTGTGGTACTTTAACCAAATTAATGAAAGATTGAGAGAATTTTATTAAAATTCATCATGTTGGTGTTAAGGAGAGATTAATTTAAACTTTGTTGAAATAAGATCAATGTTACTAGTAAACATTAAGGATTACTATTACATTTATGTTGAGATAATATGGGATTCATTCAATCAAATTACAAGGAAAATATAATTCATTATTATTAGAGACGATTTCTCTTTGGAAATTCAATATTTAATATATATTAGAGAAGTAGTGAGGTTATAATGTAATAACTGATCAATTTGAATCCTAAATGTATATGATGTTTAAATAAATATTTTTGTGAAATCCCCCATAATATATTAATATATAGTTTAGTATCAGCATGAGGTATAATCTTCATATATATGGTATGTCTTTATGAAAATTCAAACCATATGGATATGGTAATTTCATGTTTAATGGATCACAAATATCATTGGAATGACACTTTCCTCTAGTTTATTTCTCATAAAATAATATATTTTACATTTTAATTAAGATAGATCATTATGAAAAAGTTTATATAATGAATTGTAAATATATAAAATAATTTAATGATTTTAAAATAATAATTCAATTATGTCGCGAGAAATATTATTCAATAAAAATTAAGATTGTTTCCATTCGAAATCATGTTCAAACATCACAAGGATTATTGAAATTTAATTTTGGTAATCATTGAAATGATATATAATATTATATTTGTAAGAATGTGTTTTTATTAATTTCTCTAGAGAATAAATAACAACTTGATGATCCCAATGTATATTGGTGACATTAAAATTATTGATCATATCACGGTAGTATATTATTGATATGTTCTTCCACCAAACATCTATCAGGTGCAAGATGTGATCCATGTATCACTCATGAAGATGTATATAGCTTCCTCATCATATTAACAAATCTTAGTGGTCATACTCATGGAACATGAAAACTCATATGAGGAATGATTGGTAGAGATTTTGCATCGAATAGAGAATGTTCTACAAAACATGACCACTCACATAGTAAATGTTTTTTGGTCAAACCAATGGATAATGGAATATCAATGGTATCCTAATGATAGTGTGAGGCATAATTATCTACAGTTATTAATTCCAGAGTAATGAATCTCTATAGGGAAATTAATTGTATTGTTGATATGATATAACACTTTGATATTGAGTGAAATATTATTTTCAATTAAATTTGATGATTAATATAGATTTTATTGAATGAAAAAAATGTTTATATTTCATTACACACAACACCAAGTTAATATTCCATTAAAAAAAGACAATCTTTATCTACATTAAACATCAGGTAAGCTAACATTGCACACGGCCCGACGTTCTAGCAGAACCAGGATATTTTATTAGTATGGATATTTAATCTCATTTTTTATGACAAAGATGTTTGAATGGTGAGTATGAATAATATTATCTAAATTATTAAAATATGCGAAATAATTTCTATATGATTATTTCCTCACTGACCAATTATGAATAAGGGAAAATAAATACATTTGAAAATATTGGGATCAATATTTTAAAAATTATTTTTATGCACACAATACATATTTACCTCAATAATAGATTAAAATAAATTTTATTAAATTATTTAAAATTAAATAAATATATTTTATATTCAATAACAATTTTAGTATTCATCCTACTTGATTTATAAACATGACAAAAGAATAAATCCAATTTAATGATTAAACCTATATTTTCCAAAAAATTATCACTTATTCACCATTTTTATGGTGTACTGAGGTTAAAATTATATTTAGAAACCTCTATAAAATAAATGAGATATATTTAATATTTTTTTCTAAATAATAATTTCAAAAATAATTTTTTGGATTTTATTTTTGTATTTTTTCTGAAAAGTATTCCTTTTTTATGATTAGTGAAAAAATACTAAAATTTAATTAAAAGCTACATTTTAATTTAAATCTTTTATAATTATAAAATCTATTTAATTTAATTTTTATATTGTCATTTTATTAATTCATTAATCAAATTTCGTTTATCTTAATCAATTTAAACTTTAATCTTGGTATAATATTATTTATAACAATAGATTTTTTTTTAAAAATCTGCTTTCTCATTACATCTTTCAAAATAATTTTCAATTAGTTTCATACACATTTTTGGAATGAATTATGTATAATTGATTAAATATTTTAAAATATAATAATTGATAAATTATAATATTCTCAACCAATTTTTTATAGAATTCAATATTTAATTAAAAAAAACTATTTAACACGGTCAAGGTAAAAATAAATTTACTAAGTAGTTAAACAAAAACAATAAGCATAAACTTAAATGACGAATTTGTCTAAGATAAATTATATATATATATATATAATTACACCTATTTTGTTCTATAATTTCCTAATTTTGATAATTATTACAAAATTATTTTTTTGTGGAATTCCTTTCATTATGGAATTTACAGGTTTTCCACTCAAACCACATCTAAAATACTATCTCCTCTCCACTAATACTAACACCTTCACAACTATTGTTTTCTACCAATAAAACTCTGAAACACTTCCCAAAATCCCTCACCACTTCCTAGATTTCATTGTTTCAATATCAATCCTTCCTATAGATTTTTTTACTGTAATGTTAAGGATATTACTTAAAGAAGAGGTATTGTTCATCATTGAACGTATTTGTTTTCTATCTTCCTTAGAACCCTAAAATTATTTTTATATCATGATTATATAATAACCTTAGTATCATCCATATTTATAAATGTTTTTAAATTTAAGGTTACCATTAGAAATAGTAGACACTACCATCAAATGATTTATGAAGTCATCGTGGATGTGTGTAGTGGATTATGGTCTTCCTGCAACACCCCAGGTAAATAAAGAATATGAAATTTTCACATTTATCCAGATTTGTGAATAAAATATTAATATTACTTTAAAAGGAACGCTATGCTCGATGGCGTACCCAATATGCAACAACGAGTTTCTTGGGAATCATACGTTGCACTCTAAAAATAAAATAATATTATTTTAAATGCTAGATAATGCCTAGCTGTTGTAATGGTGGGAATGAATAGAACTAACTAAAAAATTAGTATATATGTTTTTCAAATATTCTTACTTTTCACAATAAATTTTAGAGGATTAAAAATGCGAATGAATCCAATTTTAAGCGTAAACATTCTAATATTCATTAAAAGGTCGATTAACCGCCTTTTGATGGTGAACCACTTTTAAATCCACTTTTTTACAATTTTATGTGTTATATTTTACAAAATAAAATTATTTTTTAGAATCGGGACATCAAAATTTACTTCGTGTAAATTTTTTGTATTTTTCCGATAAAGTTCATTTTTTAATGAAGAGTGAAAAATGTTATATTTTAATTCAAAACCTCTTTTTAATATAATTTATTAATATGATTAGATTATCTTTTTAATTGGTTATAATGTGAAATTATAATATATTTTTACCATTTAATCCAATAATGGTGGTTGGAATTAATTTCATCATGAAATTGGACTTAAACTAGTGTCAATCTTTTGATACTTATTGTTTCATAAAAACACACTATTTGTTCTGACAATGGTAATTAATTATTAAATTTATTAATTTAACTTATATGTTTTGAATTTTGTAAAATAGAAATCATTTTTTAATTTGGAACATAAAATATATCTTAGGGTGAATTTTTGGTATTTTTCTGGAAAACATCACTTTTTGATGAATAGTGAAACCTCTAAGTGGAACATAAAAAACTGAATTTTCATTTAAATGAAATTTTAACACCCCAGTGTTTTGAATTTCAAAAATCCAACATACATGGTTTTCATTAAAAAGTAAAATGTGGTTCAATGGGATAAAAATAATTTTTTTGGTGAATAGTAACTTTTAAGTTTAAATCGTGATTAGAGGTAATTAGTGTAGTTTAAGGTAAAAATAATGTTTTAATAATATGAAATGACCTAGAAACAAGTTCTACCCTCATTTTATGAGTCATGGCCGACCAAAAAAATCCATGGGTCAACTTGGGGACCCCATGGAGCCAATTTGGTTGGAAAATGACAGAAATTCCTTTTTATTTAAAGTTAAAATTAAAATGTCACTAACATGTGTTGTTTTACTAAAACAATATATACATGGGGTTTTGTTAGTCATATATTTTACTATAAATATTTATCATAAATCTAAAAAGATTTCATACATCATGATATTTTTTTATAATTTTTAGACATTAAATAAATTTATTTAATTATGACACCGTGATGATGTAGTGATTACCTCATAAATGAATGATTTGAATAAAAAGAGAAGATAGGGTAAAATATAAGTCTTACACTTGTCACAAAACTATTATATGGGTGGATTTTGAAACCTTATCACCTTATCTTCGAAATATATCCTTTTGGGACCTTTTAAATCCGAAAATCATTTTATAATAAAGTAATATTTTATAACATTCCAAGAGTTCCCCTCCTCTCCTCTTATAAAAGGCCCCCACCACTACCACCTTACACACACCTCTCAAGCCTTTGGCTCAGCCAAAACCAGCCCATTTCATCTCTCCACATCCATCTATTCATCATTGAATCCTCACATTGGGCAGAATCCTTTCCAAGGAAGCCTTTGATCTCAAATCAAAGAGAGTTTCCCGATTTAAAGGTAATGTCTTCCCTTGTGTTCTTTTGTTTTATTTTTCTTCTCCAAACCCCAAAACTATTCTTATTACTTTTTTTGTAACAATACAAGTATCTTAAATATACTATTATGTTGTTATATGAAGTATTAGAGCTACACTTTCACACACCTCTGTCTAATGGTTAAAGAACATACTGTTTCTGTGTATGGTGAATTACTACCTCACGAAATGATGATTGTTCAATATTATTTTAACATCTTCAAATGTGGACATTAAGATGTCACTATATTTATATATGATATATAATATTTTTATTTTTTCCTTAGGCTCCTGTATTTTTCATTTATGGCATACCTTTATGGTTTCCATTATGGGTAAACGTGATATCGTCATTTTAGGAATTGCGGACTATCGCCCCCTCAAAGTGATTTGATTGATTAATGCCATATGTGGGACGTATAAAGGACGGAATAAATGGTATTACAAATTATATCCTACTGGAATTATAATATACCTTTATATCATAATTATTTAATTCCATTGAATACAAAAAAAATAAATGAAAGTAGCGTTCATGCGTACGTACGGCTTACCGTCTCCATGAACGGTACATTTCATTTCTTATCTACAAATGATATGTACTATTATAAGTAAATATATATAATCGATATATAAGTAATATATTACATCTAAATTAGGTATATCATTCTGGAATTATAATATATATATCTCTCATTTTGTTTTAATTCCATTAATATGACAAAAAATGAAAGTAGTGTTCATGCGTATGTACGGCCTACCATCTCCATGAACGGTGCTTTTAATTTTTTATCTCAAAATGCTATGGAATAGTATAAAATGAATATATACTGGATATATATGATATTTAAAACACCAATACAATTATGGATATGATGTACCTATAACTACATGGAAAATTCTTTTCCAACAAGTTTGTTTTTTACTCATGTACCGATCATCGACAAAAACGTCTGATATGAACTCACTTAATTAACCAATTATTATAACATTATAATATGTGATATTAACTGAATAATAATCTTTAATTTATGTCCTTAATAAATTTTAAATTGAACAAATTTTATTATTTAGGAGATTAAAGAACGATCAAGTCCTGTCGGACATGAGGTAAGGGATCCTACCCCTCTCTTTCTTTTTAAGTACATTCTTTTATGTCAATCCATTGAAGCACATATTTATTATGATTGGGATGTTATGTTATATTAATACTACTGTACTTTTTATGTTAATATAATGATATACCCTACTTTCTCTCATCAATCCATTTTGGAAGTTCTGAGTGGCGCCGTTAGGCTGCCGAATTTTCGTAAGAGATCTAACCTCTCTCATTCTTTTTAAGTACTATCCTTTATGTCACTTATTTTAAGCTCCTATTTGTTATGAATGGGGATGTTATTTTATATTCCTCAAGCTTTAAATTTTATTTTAATATTATGAGACACCCTAATTGATCTCATCAATCCATTTTTGGATGTTTTAAGTGGCGTCGTTAGGCAGCCGAGTTTTCGTAAGGGATTTTCATCTCACTTTTAGTCCCATGAGATATATGCTACATTTGCCACAATTTCCATTGAGTGGTGTATTAACATCACATTATTATAATATTTGGGTAATATAATTTCATTTATGGGTATTTACATATTCATGGTATGACCCTTCTTTAGTGGGGTGTACGTTTCGAAAGTAACCCAAGTCGGTAAGGGAACCTTTCACCCTCCTCATTTTAAAAGGCTTCTTTTGTTATGTCTTTTAATTAACATACTATTATGTGGTTATATGTTCTTATATATCATTATTGATTTAAATTTTATGTTCAAGTGATGAGATACCCTTTTTATCTCTCATTAACTATTTTTCTGAATTTTTATGTGACGTCGTAAGTCTCTCGAATTCTTGCAAGGGAACATCTTAACCCAATTTTGATTCATTGGGATAAACCTGTACTCCTTGAATATGTCATTATATTAATATGTGTGAATGTCCTATAATTGTTTTACACTAAATATCCACTTATATTTGGTGTATTCTTTTTTCACACATAATTATGTAATTGATTTATCCTTAATCCAAGGATACCGTCGTTGTAAGGGACATCGTCTCAATCTCCTTTCATTGAGGAATATTTTGTTTTATGCACAAATTTCTTTTATACGGTGTATAAACCCCTTTGACTTTTAGTTTTTTCAAAAGGAATATTTTCATACGAAGAGTTTTACTAAATGAAAAAAGGAATGTTTTTCTTGTCATACGTATGCGGCGACAACGACTTCTCAGCCACCGTGACCATTATGTGAGTTTCAGCTTCCTCTACAAGCCATAACTTTTTTTTGAATGAAAAAAAATACCATGTTTTACTCTTATTTTTTTTGGTATTGAAAATGTTCTTCATAATTTTTTGATATCAATGTGTTTTATTGATATCTTGTGATTGAAAAGTGGAAATGTTATGTTTCCTTTATTCTCGTTTTATGTGATACGATTATGTTATGGTTCTTGGGCATTGTTATGAAGACGGGTGGTTCCGTGATAAACTAAGGGCGGTTGAGATAGATATAGCTCTCCAATACATTGGTTAATGCGAAGGAGTTAAAAGTTAATGTTTCTCTAAAGAGATTTAGGGAATATACTGTGATGGGTATTCTAAACGTAACCAACAGGGTTACTCCCTACGTAAGAATGTTATGAATGCCTCAAGTTACCTTTATGCCTTATGATTTCTATGATTTATTCATGATTTGATGAGGTATGTTAAAATGCTTATGTATTACAAGTAAATTATGATTTCATACATGGAATAATGTTTTTTTTCAAGCTTTTATATCCCTTATTGAGCTTTTTATGCTCATCCCAAGTTTTCGAAATGTTTTTCATAGGTCAAGGGAAAGATACAAGATATGGTGATGGTGTCAAGTAAGTGGGAAGAAATAATCCATGTTTTATTTTAAATATGTTTCCATTGATGTGAAGAAACGAATTATATCTTTTATGTAACCAGTTTGTTTAAATGTGGAATGTAATTCATGATTTATGATCTAATACTCTAAAACTATAAACCTGAAAAGATACTCAATGTGAATTATTTATTTAATTCAATATTATGTAAGGTTTAAGGTCGGTGCCATATATTTCGTATCAATGGTCGGTTTAGATAACTTTAGAGGTTAGGGTATTCTCTAGGCATAAGTGACATTACCATAATGGTTTGGATTTCATAAAGAGTCCTAGTTTTAGATAAAGTGAATGAGTAAGTATATCTTAGTGTTTATCCTTCTCATCAGTACATGATGGTTTTGTTGAAATACTCACACTGACATTTTTGTTTTTAGTGAATGGATGGATCTAGTAGGCACCAAAGTGACAATAGGTTTGAAGGAAACTGTGGTGGTTCTCTGATTAAGAGACTGGATGAAATGGGGGATTCAATGAGGAAACTCGTGGTTGTTCAAAACCAACTATAAAGGAGTCATGATCAACCACTTGTAACTTGGTATGTTCTGTAATGCATCATGTACGAGATGACCAATCGATGTGGAAGTTCAGGTAATAATTATAAAGGTAACCATTAGGGTTTATATGATCCTTACATTTGAGGTAATTATGGGTTATTATATATTATGATGGAAAATGAAAGGCATGAGATAAAATTGAGGTTAAAATATGTTATGATTATTTTTTAAGATTTTATCTCATGTTGGGGAATTCTTTAATAATTATATAGTTTTTGAAAAAGGACAACACGCAGACCATGTGACAACCCATCGCGTCGTCCAAAGTTGCAGGAATTGAACCCATAACCAAAGTGTGACTGGTATTTATCACCTACCATTGGACTACGTGAAGTCCCTGGTTAGTTTGACTAATTATTTTTAGTTATATTATTTTAGGAATCATGATTATGTTTATTTTGGGTTATCTATGTAAATTATTAACCTATAATTGGGGATATGTGATTAGGTTAATTACTTTTCAATATGAGAATTTATGAGCAACTGATGTTATTTAAAGATAAAAATTAATTTGGACCTTGGAAGACTATGTGATTAAATCTTTAAAATATTTGGGTTTAAATCCTAGTTTGGTTTACATTGAATAATTTTATGGACAATTGTTTATCGAATGGTCTTCAATGAACTTTGGGTTTTTTAGGAAAAATTTTGGAGATTAAGAATAGATTTTCTTTTTATAAAGGATTATACTTTTGTGGATTATCTGATCTCATACTAACAATTTTGGTTTTGGATTTTGTCTAAAGAAATGGGAAATATATAGTTCTCTTTTGTGGATTAGGTGATTCCCAAGAAGTTGATTATAGTACACTTAATGCGAACAAGTCTTCCTAAATACTCGTCTTTGAGAGGAAATATGATTTTGATTAAGGAATCTAGTAAAAGTTGAAAGTCTACATGACAAGTAAGTATTTTTCATTATGATTTAGTTAAGATCAAAAAAAATTCCTCAATGAAGATTAACTTAAAACCAAAATGTTTTCTGTTAACATTTCCTATTGGGGAATCGAATATAATTTAACCCATCACATGTTTTTTATTTTCTTATGGTTAACTATCTCCTAGACATGTTTACTATCACTCTCCATCAGAACATGAACCTTTGTTTTTCCTCCATGTCCATATTTTCATACATGGAATCCTAGTATGGGTTAACTCGAGCGACCTTTGTAATTGTCTTTATTTTAAAGTTATTGTTTTACTGACTATTGTTCCGATGTGAGATTTTCAATGAAGTTTCCAGGCCCAATTTTAAAATTGCGTGGACGCAATTCCCATAAGGGGGGAAGGATGTAACACACCAGGTAAATAAAGAATATGAAATTTTCACATTTATCCATATTTATAAATAAAATATTAATATTACTTTAAAGGGGACGCTATTCTCAATGGCGTACCCAATACTCAACAATGAGTTTTTTGGGAATCTTACGTTGCACTCTAATAATAAAATAATATTATTTTAAATGGTAGTTAACACCTGGCTGTTGTAATGGAGGGAAAGAACAGAACTAAGTATAAAATGATTATATATGTTTTACAAATATTTTTACTTTTTACAATAAATGCTAGAGGATTAAAAATGCGAATAAATCCAATTTTAAGCGTAAACATTCTAATATTCATTAAAAGGTCGATTAACCACCTTTTGATGGCGAACCTCTTTTAAATCCAATTTCTAACAATTTTATGTGTTATATATGAAAAAATAAAATTCTTCTTTATAACAGGGACATCAAAATTTACATTGTGTAAATTTTTTGTATTTTTTCGATAAAGTTCATTTTTTAATGAATAGTGAAAAATGTTGCATTTTAATTAAAATGCCTTTTTAATATAATTTATTTATATGATTATATTATCTTTTGAATTGGTTTTAAAATTAAATTAGAATATATTTTTACCATTTCATCCAATGGTGTTCATTGAAATTAATTTCATCTTGAAATTGGACTTAAACTAGTTTCAATCTTTTGATACTTATTGTTTCATAAAAACACGCTATTTGCTCTGACAGCGGGAATTAATTATTAAATTAATTAATGTAACTTATTTTTTTTTGAATTTTTTAAAATATAAATCATTTTTGAATTCGGAATATCGAATATAGCTTAGGTTGAATTTTTTGTATTTTTCTGGAAAACATCAATTTTTGATGAATAGTGAAACCACTAAGTGGTACTTAAAAAAACTGATTTTTCATTTAAATGAAAATTTACCACCTCTATGATTTGAATTTTGAAAATCCGACATACATGGTTGTCATTATGAAGTAAAATGTGGTTCAATGGGATTAAAATTATTTTTTTTGTGAATAGTAACTTTTAAGTTTTAATCGCGATTAGAGGTAATTAGTGTAGTTTAATGTAAAAATAATGTTTTAATAATATTAAATGACCTATACACATGTCCTACCCTCATTGTATGAGTCATGGACGACCACGAAAATCCATGGCTCAACTTGGGGACCACATGGAGCCACTTTTGTTGGAAAATGACATAAATAACTTTTTATTTAAAGTTTAAATTAAAATGTCACAAACATGTGTTATTTTAATAAAACAATTATTACATGGGGTTATATAAGTCATATCTTTGACTATAAATATTCATTATAAAGATAAAAATATTTCCTATATCATTATATTTCTTTTATATTTTTTAGACATTAAATAAATTAATTTAATTATGACATTGTGATGACGCAGTGATTACCTCATAAATGAATGACTTAAATAAAATAAGAAGATATGGTGAAATATAAGTCTTAAACTTGTCCCAAACATATTGTATGGGTGTATTTAAAAACCTTATCACCTTATCCTAGAAATATATCCTTTTGGGACCTTTTAAATTCGAAAATCATTTTATAATAAAGTAATATTTTATAACTTTCCATGAGTGCCCCACCTCTTCTCTTATAAAATCCCCCCACCAATACAACCTTACACACACCTCTCAAGCCTTTGGATCGGCCAAACCCTGCCCATTACATCTCTCCACATCACTCTATTCATTATTGAAGCCTCACTTTGGGAATAATCCTTTCCAAGGAAGCCTTTGATCTCAAATCAAAGAGAGTTACCAGATTTAAAGGTAATGTATTCCCTTGTGATCTTTTGTTTTATTTTTATTCTCCAAACCCCTAAACTCTTCTTATTTCTTTTTTTTGTAACAACACCAGTATCGTAAATATACTAGGATGTTGTTATAAGATTTATTATTGCTACACATTCACACACATCCGTCTAATGGTTAAATAACATACTGTTTCTGTAGATGGCGAATTACTAACTCACGAAACGATGATTGTTCAATATTATTTTAACACCTTCAATGGTGACCATTAAGATGTCACTATATTTATATATGATATATAATATGTTTAGTTTTTCCTTAAGCTCCTGTATTTTTCATTTATGGCATACCTTTATGGTTTCCATTATGGGTAACGCGATATCTTCATTTTAGGAAGTGCGGACTACAACCCCCTCAAAGTGATTTGATTCGTTAATTCCATATGAGGGACGTATAAAGGATGGAATTAATGGTATTAAAATTGATATCCTACTGGAATTATAATATACCTTTATATAATTATTATTTAATTCCATTTAATACAAAAAAAAAGAAATGAAAGTAGGGTTCATGCGTACGTACGTCTAACCGTCTCCATGAACGGTACATTTCATTTCTTATATCCAAATGTTATGTACTATTATAAGTAAATATATATAATGGATATATATTTAATATATTAAATCTAAATGATTTATATTATTCTGTAATTATAATATATATATCTCATTTTTTAAAATTCCATTAATATGAAAAAAATGAAAGTTGTGTTCATGCGTACGTACGGCCTACCGTCTCCATGAACGGTGCTTTTATTTTTTTATCTCAAAATCATATGGAATAGTATAAATTGAATTTATAATGGATAAATATTATATTTAAAAAACCAATACTATTCTGGATATGACTTATCTATAACTACCTGGAAAATTATTTTCCAACAAGTTCGATTTTTACTCATGTACCGAACATCGAGAAAAACGTCAGATATGAACTCACATTATTAAGAAATTATTATAAACTTATAATATGTGATATTAACTGAATAATAATATTTAAATTAGGTCCTTAAGAAATTATAAATTGACCAAATTTTATTATTCAGGAGATTAAAGAACGATCGAGTCATGTCAGATAAGAGGTATGAGATCCTACCCCTCTCTTTATTTTTAAGTACACTCTTTTATGTCATTCCATTTCATCTCATCATTCTTATTATTGCAATGTTATTTTATATTACCCCAACTGTACTTTTTATGTTAAGATGATGAGAGACCCTATTTTCTCTCATCAATCCATTTTGGATGTTTTGAGTGGCGCCATTAAGCTGCCGAATTTTCGTAAGAGATCTAACCTCTCTCTTTCTTTTTAAGTACTCTCCTTTTTGTCACTTATTTTAATCTCCTATTTTTTATGATGGGGGATGTTATTTTATATTCCTCTTGCTGTACATTTTATTTTAATATGATGAGAGACCATATTTGATCTCATCAATCCTTTTTGGATGTTTTAAGTGGCGCCGGTAGGCTGCCGAGTTTTGGTAAGGGATTTTTCATCTCACTTTTAGTCCGGTGAGATTTATGCTACATTTTCCACCATTTCCTTTAAGTTTTGTATGAACTTACCATTATTATAATCTTTGAGTAATATAATTTTATTTATGGGTATTTACATATTCATTTTATGACCCTTCTTTAATGGGGTGTACGTTTCGAATGTAACCCATGTCGATAAGGGAACCTTTCAGCATCCTCTTTTTAGAAGACTTCTTTTGTTATGTCTTTTAATTCACATACTATTATGTTGTTATATGTTCTTCTATATCCTTATTGATGTAAATTTTATGTGCAAGTGATGAGATACCATTTTTATCTATCATCAACTATTTTTCTGAATTTTGATTTGACGTCGTTAGGCTGTCGAATTTTTGCAAGGGAACTTCTTAACCCAATTTTGATTCTTTGGGATAAACTTGTACTCCTTAAAATTGTCGTTCTATGAATATGTGTAAATGTCCTATAATTTTTTTACACATAATACCCACTTATATTTGGTGTATTCGTTTGTCACACATAATTATGTAATTGATTTATCCATTATCCAAGGATACCGTCTTTGTAAGGGACATCGCCTCAATCTCCTTTCATTGAAGCATATTTTTTTTATACACAAAATTCTTTTATATTGTGTATAAACCCCTTTTACTTTTAGTTTATTCAAAAGGACTCTTTTTATATGAATCATTTTACTAAAAGACAAAAAGGAATGATTTTCTTGTCGTACGTATACGGCGACAACGGCTTCTCCGCCGCCGTGACCATTATTTTAGTTTCGGCTTCCTCTACAAGCCATAACTTTTTTTGAATGAAAATTAAATACCATGGTTTACTCTTATTTTATTTTGGGATGGAAATTTTCTTTCATATTATTTTTATATCAATGTGTTTTATTGATATATTGTGATTAAAAAGTGGAAATGTTATGTTTCCTTTATACCTGTTTTATGTGATACGATTATGTTATGGTTCTTCGGAATTGTTATGAAGACGGGTGGTTCCGTGATAAACTAAGGGCTAGTGAGCCCGATATAGCTCTCCAATTCATTGGGTAATGCGAAGGAGTTAAAAGTTAAGGTTTCTCCGAAGAGATTTAGGGAATATACTTTGATGGGTACTCCAAACGTAACTAAGAGGGTCACTCCCTACATAAGAATGTTATGAATGCCTCGAGTTACCTATTATGCCTTATGATTTCTATGATTTATTTATTATTTGATGAGGTATGTTAAAATGCTTATGTTTTACGAGTAAAGTATGATTTCATACATGGAATAATTTTTTATTTTCATACTTTTATATCCCTTAATGAGATTTTTATGCTCATACCATGTTTTTGAAATGTTTTTCACAGGTCAAGGGAAAGGTGCATGATATGAAGATAGTGTCATGTAAGTGTCAAGAAATAATCCATGTTTTATTTTAAATATGTTTCCGTTGATGGAAAAAAATGAATTCCATCTTTTTTGTAACCACATTGTTTAAATGTAGACTGTAATTCATGATTTATGATATAATTATATAAAACACTAAACCTGAAAATAACCTCAATGTGAATTATTCATTTAATTCAATATTAAGTAAGGTTTAAGGTCGGGGCCTTATACTTCCGAACCGAGGTAATTCTCTTTTTGTTTACACATACAAAGATAAGGAATAATTATTGAAATATTATTGATATATGATATTAATAATATCAATGATTTTATTATTCTTATTTATATTTTATATCAAACATACCTTCATTTTTTCCATTTTGTAGGAATATAATAAGAGCATTCGTGTATATGGAAGCCTACCACCTTTCGAAGAGATGTGATTCATTCACACATTAAAAGAAATGTATAATAGATTTTTTTAATTATAATAATCGATTTATGTGACATTAAAATTATATTTTAATGATAATATACATATATATCATTTACTATTCTTTCATTCTAAACAATAAGAAAATAGAAACATTGTTCATGCCTACGTATGACCTATCGTCTCTATGAATATTATATTTGATTTCATATCACTAAATAATATGGTTAATTATACATATATATATATTTATATAATTAATAAATATGATATTTATATCATGGTGGAAATTTTTGTGATTATGAAACCGTGATCTATGTACGGTAACCCAAAAATAAAATGTCAAAACATATATGAAAATCAAAGTGATTATTACCAAAAATGAATCTTTAACATGGAATCATTAATAAAATTATAATTTTAAGTCATAAGATATTATATTTTTTGGATAAAATTTTTATTTAAATTTAATATTTTTATTACAAATATATACTAATTATACTTGATGATTGAATGAGTAGATCCGAAAAAGAGACTTAAGTGATGGGTTTTTTCTAATTCGACTTTTATTTCTATGAGATATATGCCATATTTCAATTTTTTGATATTTGGTGTGAATAATACCCCTGATGATATGTATTAAATTAATATAAATAAATTATGGTGATTTTATAATCAATTATATTATATCACGTTCATGGATTTTTCAGTTTCAATGAAACCAAATAGTTAGGAGAATTGTGTATCAACATCCCTTCATTGAGATGCATGTTTTGTTATATGCCTATTTTCTTTTATAAGGTGTATATTTTTCCCATATGACATTTTATTTCCTAAATCTTATAATTTTCATGATATTATGTGTCTAATTTAATTATATTATATCTAGGGGATTGTAAGGGTCTTATATTACAATCTCATCATTTAACGGGATTGTTATTATTATCCTTTAAATTATGAATTATTATGATATATCAATGATTAAGTATCTTGAGTATTCTTATACTATAGTTATTCATCATATAATTTTATAATTGTACCATTTAATCAATGATATGTAATTAAATTTATTAAATTTTTTAAGGTAATCAATATATATTTAACTATTTAGACAGAAATATTATTTCATCAAATATATTATTTTATAAAAATATTTTAAGAAATATTTTTAAATTATATTCTATGCTAAATTTCAAGATAAATAATTATGAAATTTGTTTATGTTTTAAAATTTTATAATCAAAATGAAAATTATATTTTAATCATGAAGATGTTTTAATGATCTTTTCATGCTATTTCTATTAATTAATGTCAATAACCATCATTGTCACATATGCTCCAATAGGGATATTGGGATGATAAAATCCAATTTCTTTATCTCGATGATTTAAGAATATTCCAAAGATATTTTTATGGAACCCATTTATTTTCCATGGGTTAATCACGTTTCAAATAGATTGATATAGAACCAATTTTTTATTGGTTAATTGGGCTATAAAAGTATACTAATTGATTATATATGTTATATAATGAGTTAAATGTTCTATATAATTTATTAATTTGTTGGTTCTTGATAATTATAAAGGAAAAAATGGGTGGATTAGATACAATAAGGTGAGTTCATTATAGCTTACACATGTGGTGTCTTAAAGAGCGTCATGTAAACCAGTTATAGCTTAACTTATGGTGGCCTTGATAGAACTAGGTAAGATCGGTACCACATAACATGGGGTGGACAAGAATGTGTTTGGTAAACCCATAATAGAATAAAAGAAGTGTGTTCCCTGATATCATCAAAATTAATTAAGTAAAAATAATTTTGGAAACCATCTATATAGTTATTCAAATTTTAAGGGTCTTGAAAGGTTTTTACGATTATGATTCACCAGTGGAAAATTGCATTATACCTACGGTTTCAAGTTGTTGGTATAGCCCATGAAACCGTGGTTATATCCTATACCCATGGTTTCCTGAAATTTTGGCACCCAAGGTATTGATATAGCCCTTTACCCATGGTTCTATAGAAACTGTGGGTATATCCCACTAAAATCTCATATTACCAATGGTTTTGGTAAATCTTATGTATACAGATATACCCACGGTTTACAGAACCTTAGGTTTACATTTTTACAGCCCAAATTATATAACCATGGTAATGTATACCGTGGGTATAGATACTTTTATTCACAACAAACATACCAATGGTTCAACAAACCATGGGTATAAATAGTTTAATAGTAGCATATATACCCACTTTTTTTGAACCGTGGCTATAGATTGTTTTCCCAGAAAAATATGTTGTCCACATTAACCACTATAAACCAATGAATGTGTATCCCCCCACTAGACCTGCAGCCCCTTCCTTCCCCCTTGATAGACCCCCTAGGTCTAGAAGCCCCTCCCTTCCCCCTGGAAATACCCCCCTCCAACCCCCACTGGACACCCCCACAGGACCACCAACCCCTCTCTTCCCCTCCCCAAGATAGACCCCCCTCCAGCCCCTCCCTTCCCCCCTACAACCCCCACTAGACATGCTGCCCCTCCCTTCCCCCTGGACAGACCCCCCCAACTACAGCCCCCCACTAGACTTACATCCCCTCCCTTCCCCCTGGACAGACCCCCTGGACCTATAGCCCCTCCTAGATAGACCACCCTATAGCACCCCACTGGACCTGCAACCCCCTTCCCCCCAAGACAGACCCCCGTCCCGGAAACCCTCCATTGGCCTTGCAAATCCTTACTTATCCCCTCGACCTACAGCCCCTCCCACCCTACAACCACCCACTGGACCTAGAGCCCATCCCCCTTCAACCCCCACTGGACCTGAAACCCATCCCCATGGACCTTAATCCCCCTTCTCCCCTAGGCAGTCCCTCCAACAGCACCCCACCTAGACCTGCAACACCCCCTGGAAAGACCCCCCCTGCACCCCCACACCCCATGCCCCCTGCACACCAACTGCGCCCCCAAACTTTACCCCCAATCACCCCCACACCACTTCCCCCACACATCCCACCTCCACCCCACTGCCCCCTCCCCCCAACCCTTCTGCACCCATCCCGCCCTCCCTACAACCAACCCCCACCCCCTATTATACAATACAAAATAGAATTAAAAAACAATGGAACCATAATGCATTGTTTTCACATTTTAAAAGATAATCAGAGCTGGAAAAAGTGTTCAAATAAAAAAATCTCTCATGAGAAAATTCCTATATACATTTTTAATGAAGAGGAATCACATTCATTTATCTCTTATTGAAGCCGTTGAAAGTCAGATATAGGATGAAAAAAATACAGCCTTTCTGTACTGGGTTCTCCACTTTGGTGCACAATACGGAAGATGATTCCATGTATAATAATACATCATTTTTTATCTTATAATAAGAAAATTTTATTTTCTAATGTGATGGCCACTATCCATGGCCCATATCCATCATATAGAATTGCGACAACATCTAGTTGTGTCACTAAACCCAGTTGTTTTCTTGATGATCCTCTTCACTACATCCCGATGCCAGCAATTCAAAGGAATTGTGAATACTAACCTTTGATTTTTGAGTCCCCATAAGATGATGAGACATGTTTGTGCCTGATGTTCTCACTACCTTATTGGTCATGGGAGTCACAAAAGATGAAACCCCAAGACTATCCCTTGAAGAAGTATTTTCACTAGTAGAGTACTTGTAAGACAATTTTGTATCATTCCCAACCCATTGTAAATTATGGTATGGGTTATGGAAATGACATATTCGTTGTTTACACCCTTAATAATGAAACAGGAGTAGAGGCATGTGATTCATGAATATGATCAACCAAAGAGGGGGATTTTTACAACTAAGGCTTGATTTGTTGGATTTGTGGAATATATATGAGGTATGAATGAGGTATGTTTGACTAAAGAGGCATGGGATTTGTAAAGAATAATTTCATGAATATCTATTGCATGAAGATGTGTTGAAGATGTGTTGAAAATTTATAAATATGAAGTGTTCATTTGATGTGTTAATATAAAGAATAAGTCTTCGATGAGGACCAAGGGTGATGGTATACGTAGAAGAATTTCATTATGAAATGACCTTCATGATTTTGAGATATTGATATGTGTTTGGATCATGGATGAATGATGATACATGTTCGAAATGTGATGTGGATCATCATCAATAATTGAATTATAGAGTTGGATGATATATTAAAGCTGGAATTGATCATAAAATATGAAATCGGGAACTGATTTAAAATACACGAATGATGGATAATTTTATAACTTGTTTAGTAGGCTGATGTTACACAAAATTTCAATGGCCTGCATAGATATTATTACACAAGTAGTAATAAGCTTCTATGAAGCTGTTATAGAATGGGGACTACGGCTATAGGTGTGGAAAATTAGGATTACATGTGGTGTTTATGGGGAAAACATACATCATGTGAGTTAAACTCTTGCATAGTTCAGATGGTTTCATGAATCATGTTTTCGGGTCTTAGTTCAATGATGTTTTGAATGAAAATTTTTGGTAATATAGATTCCATAGTTTTCAGAATCTTAAATGAAGAATACAATGTTGCAATATTAATTATGTTCTACTGGGACATAATTCGTGATGAGCTCCTTAACACTATGAGGGATTTCTTTATCCATGCCTCAATGCCCTATGGAATCAACTCCAATTTTATTTCCCTGACCCAAAGAATAAAAATGTTGTGGATTTTAAGGATTTCATACCTATTGATGTTGAAAATACCTATCCAAAAATCATTAGAAATATTATTTTTATGAGGTTAGGTACCATTCCTTGGGTGATTATCTCTTCAAATAAGTTTGGCTTTATCCATGGTAGGAACATTCAGAACCTCCTCTGAATGTTTTAACATCATGAAAAAAAAATTGAACGTGGGGACTTTTCTTTAAAGGAAGATGTCTCAAAAAAATTTGGTACAATAAAGTGGAGTTTTATTTTTGAAATTATCAGAAGGTATAAACACCCCTCTGGAACCCCCATGCCACCCTGGACAGCCCCCTGTCACCCCCACTGGACACCCCCTCCCCCAAAAACAACCCCCTGGACACCCCTCCTGGACAACCCCCCAGGACAGCCCCTACCCCATCAGACTCTGGACACCCCCTCTTATACATCCCACCTTCACCCTCTCCCTGCCCTACTGACCCCCACCTCGTACAACCCTAGGACACCCCCCTGGACACCCCCTACACACCCCACCTACACCCTACCCCATGCCATACAGACCCCCTGAACCCCCTGGACAACCCTTGTACACCCCCCTGGACAGCCCCTTCTAGACACCCCACCTGCACCCCCCTACTCTTGATAGTTTCAATTAGAGGAATACAATGGGTATTGATCTACCAAACCAACAAGTTACATTTATAATGCCACTCACAATTACTGATACATAATCTCCCTAGGGAAAAAAGGGAACCATGGTACTCCATCAAAAAATACCTTCATTTACTTGCTTTGTATATTTTTTCTTCTATGTCTGGATTGAATTTTAATCATTGGAAGTCCCTAATGTTTGCGGCCGGTATCTCTCCTAATGTTTGTGATTATATTGAGGCTGGTATGGTGGTAGTATGGAGTCTCTTAATATTTTTTTTCTGGGAGTTTGCATCATCACTTCCAAGCTTATTTGTGTTATCAATTCATTTAACCCAATAGACTGGTCAACTCCATTGAATCGACTGTTATGAATTTTCTTTGGAATGGTCTTTCTCTGGCTTCCTCTGGGGGTGGCTTGCTATTTTTTCTTGGCAGTACATGTGGTTTTGGCGGGGGCTGGAGTACTGGTTTTGCAGGCTGGTTGTTTTGGCAGTATGTAGTTGTAGTGGTTTTCTTGTTGATGGGGTGCTAGTTTGTTGTGTAGATGGGTGCGGGCTACTGATGTTAATGGGCTTGGGTAGAGTGGCTGGTTTGGATTGGAGTGGCTAATGTGGGTTGGAATTTAGGTGGAAGGGGGGTTGGAAGGGGCTGGTGCAGGTTGGAAAAGTCAGTATGGGGTTGTTTTGTAGGTGGCAGGGGTTTGGTGTGGACCGGAATGCAGGAGCCTTAGGGCTGGTGTAGTGGCTGGTGCTGGCTGTAATTGATGGTGCGAGCGGGAAGGTAGGCGGAAGGGGGATATAAGGGGGCTGGTGGGGGATGGGACATGTGGATGGGGCTATGTTGAAGGTGGCGGAGGGCTGGAATGAGTGTTTTGCTTGAGGATGGGGTAGGGGCTAGTGTGGTTTCCTGTATCATGGCTGTTGTGGGATGGATTGAAGGTGGCCACATCGTGCCTGAGGCGTGCCTGCGGCATGCCTGCAGCATGCCTGAAGCGTGACAGAGGTGTGCCCAAGGCGTCTTGGCCCGATCCAGTGACATATGTTGGGTAGCATCATCCGACCAGGAGTATAGGGAGTGGGAGGAGGTGAGGTGACATTCCGGTCTTCACCATGCTGACAGAAGTTCTGATTACTCAGTCTCAACATTGATAACAATACTAATGGAATAATATCACAAAGCTTATTATCCATCAGATTCCCCATTGTTGTATAAATCTCCAAATACACTATATGAGGTGTGTGTTTTTTACTGTTCTCACAAATAAAAGAAGACAATGTAGATTCATTTTCTATACAAGGGTTAAAACACTCATCCTATCATCTGGATCATAAAATTATCAATCTCTGAAGGAATCATTTCCAAATACAAGTATCATCATAAAATTATTCCCAAGTCATCTTATTGTCCAACATTTAGTATGATGTCCCTCGATCACTTAGATGGTCCTTGTAGAATACAAGTAGAAAGAATCACCCTCATCTCCAATGTTGTACACATGTGACTAAATATTTTCAAGAGAGACTCAATCAATAGATTTTCTACCTTAGGGCCTCCCTCCCGAATAATTGTGGGTGGTTAATGTATCTAAAACTATATATAGGTATAATACATCAAATTTTGACAGTACTGCGAACCGCTGCAGGGGGTTGTCCTTGAGTAGGGCCAAATCACTGCATTACCGTGACATGACAGCGGCGTGACCGTGGTTTGACCACGGTCAGTTGGCCTGGTCCAGTGAAATCTGTGGGGAAACATCTTCCGGACAAGAATCATTTCTATTCTAAAGTCAAATAATGTAAGCACGAATACTGTAATGATGTTAGTATAAACATTTCTAGTGTGAATACTACTCCTGTAAGAAATGCTAGAGTTATGTTTCTATTATTGAAGCCAAATGTGTAAATATTTAAAATTTTCCAGTGTAATAATTGTTGATAGTATGGGATGATATTGTAAGAACTCCTAATATAAAGGTTACTGTAGAAGCCGTGCTAATGTATGAAATTATACATAACCACTTCTAGACTTATTCTAGTGATAATAAGGTAAATATGTAACAATCACCATGAATTTTTGAAAATAGTTCATGATTTTTTCTGAGTATGGAAGAAGGATTTTGTCTATGACTGTTGGAGAAGTATATGAATGATTCAATTCTAAAACATGAACCAAAAACATGAGGGATAAAGAGTTTGGAATGTGAATCATGAAATTAAATCAATAGATACTAAGTATTATCTTAGAGCATCAAATACTAGAATGAAATTCCAAAAGGTGAAGTATTAATTTAATATGTTTATGTGGAAGACTAGAAGTTAGTAGTTCTGCTTCCTTCAGTTGATGTAAACTTGAATGGGTTTTTAGTGGTGAATGTTTTATTTACTAATTTACTATATCAATAAGTTCAGGAGTATAATATATGTATCTAAAAGTGAGAAGATCAAAAGTTAACAAAAATAGAACTATTCATAAGCTAAATGAATGGAAAAGGACCTTGTTCTGGATCTTATAGAAAGTATTTATAAAAATTAAGAAACAACATGAAGTCACCATGGTTTTTCATAGAAAACGTCATGAAGAGAAGATGATGAGGAGGTTTGTCCAAGTGGTTCACATCAAACAAAAACATGGAAGAATAATTGAAGTATTTGGTTTAGAAGGACAAAAAAAATTTCACATAATGATGATATTGGAGATACCCCCTCTCCAGTTTCTCTATATTGTTTTAACTAATGTGTGTATTGATTTAGGGGTGATTCATTCCATTGGGGAGTTGACCTATGTTTTCATCAAAAGAAGAAGAATTGAGGATATGAAGAAAAATTTACGTTAAATAGAAGTTTAAATATATCACCTTGAAGGACACACGGTGGAATCTCTCTAGCTATATTGTTAAATAAGTTATCATGGGGATTTAATTCTGGAATCTGATTGTATTTTCTAGAATTTTTGTTTTCTGGGATGAAATCTATCAAAAAATATTGGAAGTGATTGGATAATATGAAATCTGTGGCAAGGAAAATCTTACAAACAATATTGTCTCATCCATTGCCCTGGAGAAAACAATGATGAATCTGAACATACATTCTGGAATATGTATGTTCATGAAAAAATATTATAAAACAGTGAATAAAATGAATTATTTGAAGTGATACTAGCATCAAAGTCATGTACCTTGACCTCCCAATAGTTTTGAGACATTCTTGGGAGAATAAAAAATTGAGTTCATGCCCTATGTGATGATGGAAAACCTTGGTGAAGTGATTTCACAACATTATGAAGAAGTTTCATTATTGAATATTTCATGTATATCTATTTTTCACTAACACGACGGTATTAGATGAGTGGGTTTTCCATGATAACCTTGATGATTCTTGACTAGGACAATATTAGCAAGTTCCTCTAATGGTAAAATCATTACACCATGTTGTGGAAGGAAATGAAGACATTAGGGAGGGGGGTTGAAAACCTTCTTCATACAGGCTCTTTTGCCTAATTTTGAAGATAGTAGATGCCCTGTGATATGTGTTCCAAACAACATTGTTGTGGGATGATATATTAAGGCTGGAATTGATCTTAATATGTGAATTTTGGAACTAATTTAAAATGCATGAATGTTGGAGAAATTTTTAACTAGTTTAGTAGGATGAGGTTACACAACATTTCAATGGTCTGTATAAGGAGTCGGAATCTTCCATGAAGCTATTATAGAATGGATACTATTGTTGTAGGTGTGGAAAAGTAGGCTAACAGGTAGTTCTCATGAGGGAAAACATGTATCATGTGAATTCAACTCTTTTATTGTTCACATGGTTTCATGAATCAAGTTTTCATGTCTCATGTCAATGATGTTCTGAATGATGATTTTTGGGTATTCACAAATTTCAATAGATCACATGTTTGACAGCGATGACTGTTTTTATGCCTATAAAACTAGATAATGAAGAAGAATGAAAATGAAAAACTATCTTTTATATGTGTTAAGCAGAATTCCCTTTTGTGTCTCTGACAAGGGATTAATCGATGTGCTCCTTGGAGCGATATGTTAGGTAGTTTAACATCTTATAGGGGGAATTTAGTTTTTTCTTGCAGATATTGTCAATTCAATACAGAGATCCCAACTATCATGAGGAATTTACCAGTCCTTTTTTAGATGTGTGGCATTCCCACGAAAAACAAAATTGTGTGGGTTGGATCTAAGAATGAACAAAATATTCATTGAAGAAATGATGGAAAGATTCACCTTGTTCCTAACATTGTATCAGAGAACTAAGGTAGCTTCAGACAACCTCATGTATTTATTTTGGGGATATTTTTTTATTTAGGGTTTCTTGGAACTCCACTCATTGTATGTGATAAGGGAATAACATCTTTTCCCCCAGTTTGGATCTTATAACATGTCATGGGTCCTGCCATGTGGTCAAGGAAGGTTTTAATAGTAATTTCAAACCAAAATATCTAGTGTATGATAGAGTATATTTGGCACTAAGGTAGTTCTAATGTTGAATTGGAATTGAGTCTAATCATCATCTCCAACAATTTACAGTAGCTCATGGTATGATATTACATTATCAAATTGGTTATAAATGTCAATTTCCTTTAATTTGTCCCAATGATTTATCATTTAGCCAAATTTTATACTCATAGATTTTCTAAAATTCATATATATTGCATAGTCTCCCATATCTACTTATTATAAATTCCAATGTCCTAAATCCTTATTCATGGGAATTCACAATTCATTCCTAGATATTCTCAATCCCTCCCTAATTATCCATGTTTACTAGGCCTTTCCATGGTTCATACATAGAATCTAATAGAGGAATACATGGATGAACTAAGGATGATGGGATATGTCCATCGGCTGGGACAAGCCTATAAACATCAAGGAATCACTACCCGGGAATGATTTCACCCACAATAAATTAATTAAAACTATGGTAGAAAATAAATAAAATTTTGGCATGACTCATTCGTACGTCAGATGTCCAAACAAAAGGAAAAAAATAAATAGAAGCAACACAATTCATAGGTAGAAAAAAAATGTAACAAACTAATTAATCTCTCCACTAGCCCGATCTCCCTCCACTGCAAAGAAAACTGTTGTGCCACCTCCAGTGCCCTTATGGCCCCCTTCACAGAACATAACAACCCTCCATCTGTAGATAGCTATAAAAGGCCTGTGTGGCCGATATGATGAAGAAAATAAAATAAAAACTAAACTATATCATACCTGTCTCTTGTGAAAATACAAGTCACTACCCTAATATAAGAACCAAAGCTCCCAGTGGGTCAAAACATGATCTTGCAAGAAAGGGGTAAACAGATTATATTATTTCAATAAGATAAGATTCCATCTATTTTTTGGTTTTTTAGATAGGCACGATTTTTCTCGGTTATGTTTTGTAGATTTTAATTGGGTTGATACAGGTTTTTTCTATTTGGACCAGTTCACATTACATTAGTTTTGTACACTTAAATTTTGTTTTATTTATTTCATGCCAAATACAATTGATAATGTTCAATTCACATCAATTTAGTTTATTTATATATTCTCAATTTATTGTTCATTTTAGGTTTTTCCATTCATTTTAGTTTGGTTAGAATTATAAAAATCCATGAAATGTTAGGTCAGTATTCAATATATGATTATTTTAATTCATTTAAAAACAATATCATTCTTAATAATATCTCCTATAGACAATGATTATAACCTCCTTGTAATATTTGAATTATCTTGTCCTCATCTCCATAGATCCCATTTATTTAAATCTATTTAAATCATGTATGTAAGGGTGACATTGAAACACATCATAGAATTAGGTGGGGGTTTACCTATGATAGACCAGAATCAACTTCTAGCTTCAAAGGTGAATCAAAATAGTCACCTAGAAATTACCATAGTGTGGTCCTCGCAATTTTAATGCTCATACCTCATATTATATTTTAATCATCATGACTTTTAACATAGTATTCACTATAGATAAATAATTATATGTTTCACATAGATAATCATCTTTCATACAATGAACAACAATTATTTGGTGTTATTTTTTCATTATTTTTCCCTCATGACCTCTACAATGATTTTTCCACTGACTATCATGTCATTTCAACACACCGTTTGATTCATTAGTCCTCTATGATGACCAAACCTGCCACTACTATTTCATCATGGTTTGCTCATATTAATTTTATAGTGACCAAAACCATCACTATAGTATGGTTTATCTCGTCTTCCTATTTCATCATAATCAATTTTTCATCGAAATGTATCATGTATATCCCTCAATATTAAATATAAATTCATACACACTAAAAATAATATTCCCCATGTCATATACAGCATGAAATGTATTAAACAGCCTAATGAAATTCATGCACATTAGCTCTCATAGTTTTACAAATATCCCTATAAAGTCATGTGACGACAATCAAAAAATACATATTCATGCACAAAATAATATTTCATGTGTAGATGGTGTGTTTCAAACTATGTCATTTTTCAATGAAAGAAAAAGTAATTATAGTTTTCAGTCAAATGACATAAAAACCTAGTTGAATTCAACTCATGCCTTCTCAAAAATTTCAATATTTATCAAAACAACTTTTACAAATTATCCTTCATCAAATATAGTTGGTTTCATATTTGAGAGTTTAGATGGAATTTAAAATTAGGGGAACAATTGAATCAAATATACATGTGATGCGAGGAGACCCATGTAAATTAGATTTTATGGACATGTAAGGGAGATAGTTGATGGGGAGGAGGATCATGAGTCCGAGCAAGGGACTTAGACGAGAACGCTGAGCCAGACGTGAAGGCAGGATGGCAGAGGGAGGGAGGCGGGGGCTGGGAAGTTGGGGCGGAGGGAGGGAGGTGGATATGGAGAGAGGGAAGCAGGGAATTAGAGGCGGAGAGAGGTAGGTGGGGGTCGGGAGGTGAATGCGGAGGGATGGAAGCAGTGGTCGACATGCATGGGATGGGAGGATGAGGCGGAGATTGGGAGGCAGGGGTTGGTACGCGGAGGCTGAGATGTCAAGGTAGAGGCAGAGGCCAGGATGTCTGGTGGAGGTGGAGGAAGAGGACATGATGTTGAGGCTGCGGCGGTGAGGGGAGGGGAAGGGAGTGGAGAGTATGTCCCATCAAGAGGGATAGGGAGGACAAGCCCGAACGATGGTCATTTTTTATTGGTTATTCCGACGATTTTTAGCGCACCATGGGTATTTCATTAGAAAAATGGTTTATACCAATGGTTTTGTCAAACCATGGGAATAGAACAATTGGCTTAGAGTCAATTTCCAACAGTTATTCTACAATTTACTAAAAAATGTTTCAAATTCATTCCATGACTTTATAATATTACCTTTGTTCACGAATGCTATCACATGGATAATGATTACTGATTCTTAGGAATCATTCATATTCTAAGGCCTAATTCCATGTTTCATCGTCGATGATACATGTATTTATGCGTAAAAGTTCTATTATTATTCGATTATGAATTCTAATTATGTTGTCAGGACCAAATGAAATTATTATTTTAATTGATGAAATTAAATTGATAGTTATTATTTTTACCCATACTAATAATTTGATATCACCCTTACTATGTTTCCTTACACATGTTATGAATAATGGTTTTAAGTATAATTACTATATTGGATTATCTTTATGGGAGATATTTAATATCTATCTCAAATTAATAAGATTTTGTTCCATGATTCCAAACACACCAAACTATTACAATCTATACATATGTGTGTGTATAATGTAAACAAGTTACATCAATAAAAATTTAACAACCATGTTTTAGATGACTAGTTTATTATATTTTGAGTCCAATAATATATTTTAAATAAAATTATTAAGAGTTCAGAAATAAATATTTAATTTTTTGGATATTTCTCGATCATCTGATAACATTTGAGTTTGAATATAAAAAATCATATAAATGTAATTTATATCGTCACCCCATAATTATAAATATATTAGTGGTCACAAGCCCCAAACCATTTTTTAGATGGGTGGACTACCCTAGACCATAAAATTATTTCATTGTAATAATTTTATTGAATTAGTTTGATATGTTTCTACTTAGAACGATCAAAATACATAAGTCACATCAGTTTCCATGAAGAAAATTTTGGATACATTTCAAACCAAGATGTGTATGAATAAATATAAATTAAAAGTATTTGTATGACAAGAATGATTTTATTCTAAAACCTATTATCCACATTCATGTTTGGGAAAAGTTATATATCAAAAAGAAGATTTCAATCTTTATTGTCCAACAATATTTAATTAATTGTTATCTTCTGTTACATTTAATAAAGAAGAGGATTGGGATGTTATTATCATTATATTTTTCATAAATTTAAATAAAATAATAATAAATTATTACCAATGGTTAATGTTTGTAGAGACATAGATTTTGAAATATAAGACATTGGAATATTTATAATAATATTTCTCAAATTAGATGATGATTCGGAAATGGAATTTGGGGCCCTGAAAGCATATGTATGGTGACCATAAAAATATTAAAGGTATTTTGTCACATTTGCATAGTTTTAAATAAAATAATGAATAAAGAAATACCAATGTCTCATATCAGAATTTAGATGCCACTGTATAGTCAATAAATACATGTTTACCCTAATAATGACATAAAATTTTCCTCTCTAGGGGTTTTGAATGGGTAGTTAAATGGTGGTTCAATTAATTAAATGAGAATTTAAATAATTAATTAAATTATCATAATCATAAACTCCACTTCCTAAAAGATGGAGAAGACATAACAATGAGGGATGTGTCCCTACTCCTCCTCTTATCCCCTTTGGTGAGTAACAAAAATAATATCGAATCATAAAAAAGAAGCATGTTCAATATCTATTTTTAAAGTATATCATCATCAGACCGGGCATGAGAATTATTTGGGAACCGTTATTCATCCTAAGAGCCAGTGTTTCAACAAAAAACATGGAGGTTTTTATTTATAGTGTTTATCCCATTAATTTTTTCATTTTTATAATGTTCTAGAACCCTATTTCTATTTATTATTATCCCTACTTAATAGGTCTAAATATTTTTTGCTAAATCTGGAATAACAAGCTATTTTTTCAAGGTAATTATAGATTATAATTATCATATACAAGGATTTTAGTTCATTGAATCACACCGTGTAGGTCAACTAGTTCATGGACAATGAAATTCGGGGACTACACAACATGTATTGTGGTTATACTCCGTGCAGTGCCTCAAACTGTGTGACCATGGGATATGGATTTGGGAAGTCGTGTAATAACACATAGTTCTGCAATAATACACAACCGAAGTATATAGTCATAGGGTACAGTTCATGGACACAGGTTAAACTAAAAATCAAGTGGTCTAGTGATGAAGGACACACTAAGTACCTTCTATAAACACTGTGTACCCCAACATGGTTTAGAAACTATCTAGACTACTTACACGACTGGGATATCAAGAATGTTCACACGTTGTGTATGCCTCATTGCACGATGTGTACCCCTAGAAGAACTCATTGGTATCTTCCATAATCTATATATTTTTCTATGGGACTTATATTAAGGACTGTGAGTATCCTATCCTAATTGTTTTCACATAGAATGCAGTGGTGGCCTCAGTTTTGGACAATGAGGTATGAGGAGGAACATTTTGGTCAAGATGGTTGTGTAATAAAGAAAATCATGGATAGTGGTCAGGTTTTATCCTTGGGATGAACTAGGGGGTATTATAATCGACATCAACATTAGGATGAGTTTCCCCTTGAATCATTATACTAGTGAGGTGGTGTTACCAAATAGTAATAGGGTTCAAGTCCCCTACCCATGGTCGTGTTACTGAACAAATTACGATAAGTGTTACACTCCTCATAGTGGTGCTCGAATGATGTTGGTGATCGGTTTGGTACTTCAAGAGTGGCTCTTGGACTGGTACCCCTTTATTTAATATGGTTGGGTGTTTTCCTTACATGGTTTATTTGGTATATATGGGACTCCGCATGTCATGGTCATAGGTTCTTTTAACATTGGGTAGTTCTTTGGGACAATATGTTGTTTGGCATAGCACAAGTAGAAAACATGACTATAAAATTAGCCCAAAACCCTAGCTATAGGGGTAGAAAATGGGGTTATAAGAAATACTCATGGTTACAGCAAACCATTTCACTAATTGGAATGGTCCTGGAAAATACATATACAAAATGTTCTCTAGTTTATTTCCACAGTTGTGTATTTTGATAATAGATCTATTTCCCTTGTTTTCCATACCATGGTAATAGCTCACATAGTAGTCCACCATCGCAATTGGGATATAGCCACTATTGTCCAATATGGGAATAGAGGTATTTCCATGGAGGATAACTGTGCATATATCATTTGTAAATCATGGATATTGCCCAGAAATAATATGTTCCCATTTTTATTTGATCTTTGTACCTATTCTATGGGAAGAAGTAACATATCCACTACACCATAGATGAAATAAGATATATGAATATATATTTTTATATATATTATTAAAAACTATGGATATAAAATATAAACAGTGAATATAACCATTCTTACTCCTTTTTTTGTTGGTTAGTTTTTTTCCAATGCAATAATGGAGACCTATAACTACGATTTTAAGGAAAATTGGCTATAACAAATGGAAAAAATACAATATATACATGGTTTGTGTAAAACCGTGGATATAATTTTTGGTATTCCACTGTTTTTACACAATAAATTATTTTTACTCACTCAATAGAAACTGTTTTATATAAAATATGGTTATAACCAACTTGTAGCTAAGGTTTTACATAAACCGTGGCAGTGTCCCATGTACAAATACTCTATAGCCATGATTCTACAAAGGCCCTAGCTATAGATCATGAAAAAACTCTATATCCATAGTCCCAATGAATAGTATCTATAGACTAAAAAAATATAACATATAGTCATTATTCTTTATAAAACATTGGTTATAGACATTATATAAATAACTATAGTCATAATATTGGAAAATTGTGGAAATAGTTCTGTTGAGATAGTCCAATTTTCTAGTTATATAGCCTTGGACTCTCAAGTAAGAGGAACACATTCACCACCAAGTCTAATCCTTATGAAGTGACATAAAACCTTTCGGGCGAGTCAGCTATGATCAATGAGTAAAGTATCAATGTCTAGTGATTGAGTTCCTTAGTCTTGAGGATTCATGGAAGATATGTGGCATATTGGGAATCATTTACGGGCATCCAGAACTATTGGTACTCCACTAGTGGATTAGGATATGGATTCCCTGTATCATTGATAAAGTATGACATTGCTCCTATGTAGTTCTAGGGTGAAGGCCCTCCATTCATTTTTGGAAGATAGAGTATTAATTCCCCGGTTGGACTAGGAGACGGGTCCTTTGTCCATAGAGGTGGTACTCCCTTAATGTAATAGGGAATGGGGTTTCCACATGTGACTTATTTGAAGAGTTGGTACTCCCCTACCATGTTTATGTGTGGGTCCTATATTCTTTGAGTCGAAACTACCATACCATTCTAGGATGTGAGTGCTTCGTAAATGTTATTCTGGCAGAGTCAGTACTCTCGTACCTAGTGAAGGAGCAGGTTCTATATCCCAGGGTTGGTACTCACCTATCGTTTTGGGTTATGGGTCTCCCATAGTAAACAAGATAGTAGAGTCAGTACTCCTTTACCATGTTAGGGGGTGGGTCATGTAGCCTAGGTTCGATACTCCCCAGTCCTACCAGGGTGTGGGTCCCCCATCATAAATGATCTGGTATATTCGGTACTCCACTACCATACCAGGTTGCAGGACATTTAGCCATATAGTGGAACTCCCCTATAGGGTCAAGGAGTAGGTCCTCACATACAGAGTAGTACTCCCCCGTTTTCGTGTTTCCAGAGGGAGAGATTCATCCACTTGAGTTAGATATCCCTTAAATTGAGAATAGTCAAGAGGAGAGTTCTCCACCACAATATATGAAAGATTATTGGTTAGAAATTAGTTCTTCCTCATAGGAATATTGTGTGGGGCACTCAATGAAAAAGAAAAAGAGGTTTCATATGCTAGTTATTATCTATTATGACCTTGAAAAAGTATAAGTGGTGAGGTATGGGTCCCTATATTCCCAATTGTATAGAATATTGTCATGGTGAATGGTTTAAAGCAGTGCACCCTCAATTGTAGGGATGTGATGAGGAGTATCTCTTTCTACTTGGTTTATTTATCCTTATGGAGGGTCTTGGTTAGTGATGGTTGGACCTCTGGTACTAGGCACTAGAGTACGATCATATAGGATGTTTCTGATGGAGTGTATCTTTCAGAAGGGTGCTATCTAAAATATTAGACCTCATGGAGTGTGTTATCCTAGTTTAGTGTTTATCATTTGAGCCACGAGTGTACTCCTATTACTGTCTATGAGGTTAAAACCTCATTAGACTTGGATTTTATTACGAGTATATCTACTTGATGTCTAGGAGCCCTTGAAGTGTAGTCACATTCTCAATAGACAACCCCTGTGTAAAAAACAATCATGGTGTAAATGAACATTACAATATTGTTTCAGAATAATTAATACATTAAAAAACCATATTCCCAGAGACCATATTATATTAGTGTATTTGGAAACTGGGAATCATAAACAACTGGGTCATAAAACATCTTCATCATCTCCTACTTTATCCATAAAAAACAGACCCCCTTTTGGACACATGTTACATAATACCATTCATGAACTCTTGGGGAAAAGAAACATAACAGGGGTGATATCATACGATCAGTAGGGGTAAACAAGGATGACTGTAAACATAGACATGGGTATAAAGTGTATGAGAAAATGATCATAACATTTAAATATCAATCCATTCATATTAATGTCATACAAGAATCATATGATAAATAAAAGAGCATAATCAATAAGATAATAACATTTATAGAAACAAGAAATTATGGAATAAACATAAACTTATAACATTGTGAACATGTATAAATAATTAATGTCTAACTCACTAAATTAATAACATGAAATCAAGCCCCTGCATAATCATATGCACATGGTTACCAAGTCCACTAATAAAATTATAGACATGAAAACAGGTCCATACATAGAAATGTGAAAATAAAATTAGGTTCATGCATAACATATATACCACATGACTTATCCATCACTATACAATACCATGGAGGGTGATATAGGTCCAACTCATCTCAAAATGTAATCATTATTATATTTTCTACAGAAATATAAATAAATCATTCATCATAGCACATACCAAGGGTCAAAATAGTTAATATAAACATCATTACATCGTAACGTAATATAGGGTAAACAAATGGATTTCATATATAACATAAAAAAATAAAACAACTATAATAGTAGGGATATTTCTATGGAATGTCATACTATATGTAAAATAATTTTGATAAAACCCTTGGAATTAAATCGTGAGAAAAATATCAATTCTCCTTAGAAAAAAATCATCTTTTCATAAAATAATGATAAATTTTAAAAAAAATTTATATGAAGATGACATAAAAACTTGTAAGGAATGATTCATGTCAAAAAGGAATCATGAAATAGTAAAAACTCTATCATGCCTTATAAGTAAAAAATTAAATGTACTTCTCATATTTTTTTATGAAATATCAAAAATTATCTCATTTGGAAAATGAATGAATCACTCATTTCAAAACATGTATTCAAAAGTAAAAAATGGGTAATAATGACTTAAAACATCTATAGGATAATTTTAAAACATTTTATGAAAAAAAATTTAGAAAACATGGAAATGGATGACAAATAAAACACATTGATTAATTATTTATAATCGATGATGTATATTAATGAGATTTAGAAAATATAACATACAAAAACCATTAAATGATTCTTTCTTGAAAATATTTTACTGAATTTAAAATATAACTAAAATATACTTTTTAATTATTTTATATCAAAATAAATTTATAACTAATATCATGAATTTTAAAATAGAGGAAGGATAAGTTCTTTAAAAAATTAAATCAACCTATACTGTATCAAACATTTAAAAAATAATCATTATATCTTAATATGAATATTTATGGTTCATGAATATGAATGGAATCATTAAATGAAATATAATTATTTCTATATATACAACACACATAAGAAATTTATGGTGAACATCGCTTATATCTCATAAAAATTAAAAGTGAGACGAACTCCCTTACCTTAGGTATAATACTCATTGTATGTGTCAAAAACTATTGGATAATGGTTTAAAAACTGTTATTACCTTATATCAGAATCATAATAATATTTATTATTCCATATATCCTTCATTTATGAGTTTATATTTCTTATTTATAAATAATTCCATGTTAAAAAAATATTATGAGTAATAATCACTTTACTTATAATATGTGTTTTGAATTTTATTATTTAACATATTATCATTTCACATAGATAATTTAATTAAAATGAAAATCAACCATTAAGACTATATAACCGAGAAGAGTATTTTTGAAAAAAAATATTGAATTCAATAAATGATTATCAATTCATTTACACTCTATAGGACACACTTTCCCCTCAATATAAATCCAATTTTAATTGACATTATGGAAAAAATTATCTCATTTTTAAACAATATTTATTACTAAAAAATCACTCGTTTATGGGTAAAAATTATGAAAAACAACTCAAATTGTTGATAAAACATATGAAATAGATCATCATGTCTTGTTTAATGTTTACAAAATAGACATGGTCAATATGACTCCTAAATTTACTTATATGATCAGAATTTACATTATTCTTTCACATTCTTATTGAAATACTCAACAAAATTTGGCCAACGCCTATATAATGACATTGGATCGACTTGTGGTTTAATCAAAATTAACCACATTTAGTTTTTTGTAGATAATATCATCCATTAATAATTATGATTACCATATTTCTCAATAGTCTGCAAACAAATATACATATATTTAACTCTAAATAATTATTAAAAAATCACAAATTTTGAAGAAAAAATAATGTAAATGAGACTCTATTGGGATGATTGCTTGAAAATTATGTTTGATTCAATTATGATATTTAGAATAAAAGGTCACATGAATTTTATGACTACCCTTCATAGAATGATTGAGAGTCGATTTTGGCCTATATATTGTTATTTTTGTGAAGAGTCCTAAAAAATTAGTCATAATTGAGAATACCAGTTCACAGTAACATGGAATCACGGTAGACTGAATCTAAATTATTTATAAAATGTATGAATAAATAATCCTTAAATATAATTTCTATATTTATTGGTATGATCCAATGTATGTTTTCAAATTGAATTTATACAAAACCAACCTGTCAATAACTATATGGTCTAAACTAAGAAGATGACTTCAGATTTACATTGAGACAAAAAAACAACCCTTATGTAATTTTCAATCAGTAGGAATTATGACTCCATTAATATGATACCAATATTTATCTTTATGATTGAACACATGATTACATATTTTTATTTCTTAATAATTTATGTATAATCACTCACGAGTGGGTAAAAATGAGAAATTTAGAATAGAATGGAATAAAAAAACATATAAAATGAACATTCAGCCATATCTAATCTATAAAAACCATCCACACATCAATCCAACACCAATATTTAATGGATTGGTAAAAAGTGTTGTCTGAAATTCATATTCATTCTAAAGTGACAAGTGAACTAAAAAAGGCCATAATAGTAAAAACCCTTTTTTATTTACATGAGAACATATGATAATAATCCAAAAGTCATTATTAGTGTATTAGAATTAATAGATCATCTTCCTATTTTATAAATTTGTTGTTATTATCGATGTTATCATTTTATCATGATATTTTATTAAAATTAAAAATCCCTTTTTAAGAGGATAAAATAGTGAATACTATTTCGTTAGGACATAGAGACTTTGGATGATAATTCTTGAGTGAATTGTTATCTTTACGATGTACACATGCATCAATCTGATTCCCAAATAAAAAATTATAATGTACAATATAACTTAATATTGTTAATTTTTTAATAGATGAAAAATCATTAATGTATGGGTCAAAAATGGTAAAATAATCTCACACTTGTGAGAAAACATTGGGAAATGATATTTGATACCGTTTTTATCTCATTGAAACATTAATAAAAAAGTTTTAATACTAAATTTATTTGTATTATTGAATTTATTTTTGTTTGTCACATTCTTATTAAATTTACATGTCAACTAAATTAGTTAAAACAAGAGAATAAAAGATCATATTTATTTTGAAAATAGTGATAATGATCCTCCAATCATTTTGAAATATATTAATACACCATGATTCATTATAATAATAATATTTATTTTTATTGTCTATAACATCACATCATCAAGATATATTATTAAAATGAAAAATCACCCATCAATGGTCAAGAACCAGTATATAATTTTTGAATGACATGGAACCATAGGAAAATAACCATATAGGAATTTTAGATTTATTGGAAATCGTCCTCAATCTATCTAATGAATAAATTACTCTATTTGATGGAAAATATGATTTCAAATCAATAATTCTTGTTATGAATTGATAAATCTATAGTTTATAAGAAAAACCATGAAAATGTGAATGAAATAGATGAAAAACAAAGAAAAATGATCTTTGAGTAATTTATGATCTGTTTGAACCTACCACACATCATTCCAACCACCAAATTGTTTAATATGATCAAAATGGAAATTTTAAAATCTTGTTTATATTGATGTGACAAATCACTTAATGATTGTAAAAAATGATAAAATTTGGTCATATTTCTATTATTACATATGTGTAATATCCAAAAATAATTTAAGATCTACTATATCCAAGTACTCCACAATATGATGAATGGAATTATTAGTACTATCCAAAGTATCATTTTACATTTATATTTTTTTAAAACCATATCACTCATAAATGGTTCAAAAAATAGTGACAGATATAATATTGATTTGAAAATCATGAACAATGATCCCATTATAATTTTAAATATATTGGTGTTATATATTCATGAATCATATTCCCATATTACTCAATAAAACATAAAAATTTATTTTATTTGGATAATTCCAATTAATAAATGAAGAACAACTGGAAATGTGATCAATCTTGATAAAATAAAATCATTTAACTACGAAAACATATATAAATGATCATCGATCCATTTTTGTTCTATATAAACTATCCTCATGTTGGTATGACACATTATGTTCTTGATATGATTGAAATTAATGTAACTACTGACAAAAAGACGGATAAAATGAGAACAAATGTTTGGATTTGATGAAAAAAATAAAAAATAATCCTCAAATAATTTCTGTACTATACGATTAAACGATGAGATTATATGATTATTGTACATCTCAGTATAATAAAATATATCTTGTCACCATGATTTTTTTAAATTGGACTATCAAATATGAATCTTGGAAAATGATCATTGGGTCATTTGGAAAATTTATGAATCATAATCTCTTAATTTTGATGCTCATATGAATCGATATTATGAAAAAAACGAATTCTTATTGTTAATGTTTATTATTTTATAACAAATCATAGTTATAAGGGTGAAAATTGAAAAATTAATTTCTTATTGGTTAAAAAACAATGGAAATTTATATTCGGTTCATTTCTAGTTTATATATATGTGAATATGACACCCAAATAGATTATATTGGAATAAAAAACTTAAAAAAATTGTAATTTTATCAGTACAAATATCGATGAACCAACCACACATATAAAGTCAATAATACGTAAATGGGACTTGATTAGCACAAAAATACTAGAAAATGGTCTTTCATACATTTATAATATTTTCAGACCAATCATAATTCAATATGAAAACATAATTTCTTGACATTATTTTATATCATCAACACTTACTAATAAATGATAAATAAAAATGGTATCTTCAAAATGATCAAAATAGAATCATATTAGTGCAAAAACATAGGAAAATTATTTTGGAGACAATTCTGATATGTATGAATCAACCGCATATAAATAATTTTTTTTTTTTAATATAATTAAATTAAAAAATTTCCTATACAATTCATATTAATGTTAAAAGTCACAAAAATTGGGTAAAAATTGATATACTGAGTACGTATTTTCATGAAAGAAGAATATAATAATTCTAAAACAAAATGGGATATGTTGGATCAAGTAATTTTTAATACGATTACTCCATTTTTTCGTAAAATCTATAATATATATTAACCATGTCATTTTTATTAAAATTACATATCACTCATCAAGGTGAAAGACTGACAAGATGATAGTAGATTGACATAGAAGCTTATTATTATGATCTCACAATCATTTTTTATCTCTAGGAATAGTCCCCACTCTAATTTGATGCAAAAATTACATGATGTGTTGAAAAATATGAGTTAATATAGATAATTATTATTAATAAATGCTAATTCCACCATATATGTGTCAAAATAAAAAATATAATCTCTAACTGGTTAGAATCTTCAAAAAAATGATCTTCATTTTATTTCTCATCAATACGAACCGAACACATTTTAGTTCAAATCCAAAATTTCATGGAATTATTTAATGTTTCATCAGACCATCACATTATTATAAACGATTATAGTCACTAAAAATGGTTAAAACCAAGAAAAAAAGAATTCATTTCATTGAATACATTGATGAATAACAGAAACAAACTTTTATAAATTTATGAATCAACTAAAAAACATTTTCACTGCATAATTTGTATTCATTATCAATAAAATAATTTTACTTTTTAATATCAATAAGATTACATATCACCCATCATGATTTCAAAACTAGGTGGATATCTTTATATATATATAAGAGAATATGAACATTATCCACATGCAATTTATGATCATTAACATCAGATATGTATCAATAAGATTCATATAATGATCGACATGATGTAAACTCTAATTATTTATTTTTAACTCCAATTATTAAATGATTATTCAAACATGCAACCATCATAATAGTTAAAATACATGATGGAATTTATGTAAGATATTTGAGTCTTTTATGAAATATCTATACTCAAACTTGTCAAAAATAAGAAAATTGAAATGATCTAAGTGGTTTGGAGTTCATTTAAATTAATTAAAAGTCACATTTTATTTTAATTATGTTTACATAATGTTTTATTTTTATAAAAAATTAAAATAACCTATAAGCTATTTGTGGGTGTCGATGTTGCATTCTGAGTGAGATAATGTTCAAGTTATAGGTGAAACATAATTCTCTTAATTTTGTGGATATGTGTTGCTTCTGCTGATCATGATAGTATCCATGAATATTGTGTCTTTTTTTTGTCTTTTTTATTAGATTTTCCAACTTGGGGTGTTATAATAATTACATGGTCATAGGAATCACAGAGAGATTGACGAAATAAATTCAACAGCCTATGGAAAGTGAAAATTAATTTATTCAGAATATTATCATTTCACTTGTAAGTTTATATTATTTTGTATTATATTTTATTAATAATAATTATTCATATGTATATTTTATAGGTTATAGAATGGATATGAAAATTACTTACAAAACATGTCACATTCTAGAGAAATAATTTTATTTATGATCTAATAAGAAGTATCTTTCTGAAAATATATCCACTAGTAATGATGATTAATAAACTTGGAGGTAATTCTACCCAAATGTTTTGGATTCCTTACACTCTCACTAATTGTAGAAAGTGATTCAGCCAAAATCATAATTTTTTTTGATAACTCTAGGTCTATTTTATGAAATTTAATTTGATTCTACTGGGTTTCTAATATTACGTTGTATACAATGAAAAAACCAACATAAAAGGGGGGGGGACCCAATTTAATGAGAATGAACTATAGTGAAAACATAGGAAAATGATATTCATTTCATTTATTTTAAACCAATTTATTTAATTCTCTTTTAATTATACAGGTTTTTAATAAAGTCATTTTCAAATATTTCATTTAAATTTCAATTCAATGATCATATATTCTTCCCTTTTACATCACATATTCTAAATATATTTCATTTATTTTAAGTTCACATAATTGGAACTTATATTCAATGATTTTTAAAAATATAATTCTTTTATAATTAAAAAATGGTTTTAGGAGTTCATCTTGAACATCATTTACTTTTTTATCATATTGAGAAGGGTATTTTAGAGAAATTATATTATGTGATCTATATTTACATTTATATCCATTCATAATCTATGATATAGTGGTTATTAAATAACCTAATCTATTAACATTTTGGGTGATCATGATTTTAGGGTCAAATTAACATTTATTAATAATGTGATGAAATTTGGAAAATTTGGGAAACCAAGTTTTCTTCCCATTCATTTTATATGATATGATGAATAATTTGTTTTTTGTGGTAATCCAATATATGGATTTTGATCGAAGGGGACTTATAGCATCCACAAATGAATTGTTTATTCTTTTATATATAATGAAATATGGAATAGGTGGAATACATGTATTTATTCATAAATCTAACGAGTTGACATATATAGATTGGTTCACAAAATGGATGGGTTGTCATACAATGATTTGTTCACAATGATGTCCATTGTTAAATTTGTGCTACTACTTATCAATAATTTGTCTTGTATTATATAAAATATGATTTTCTATGTAATTCAATGTTCTAAATATATTTTTCATCATTATGTATCGATTTCGTGGTCATTATATATCCATAATAAAAATTATTTAATAACATTCATGGTTATTATGACTATATGTCGTGATCAGTAAAGATTAGTCTAGTTTTTATCACTTTTAATATCAATATATTTTTATCTAATAATTCTCCATTACATTTTTTTCACACATATTTGAGATTTTCCTCTTATTTGTAGTTTATATATTCCCTTTATTGATAATTTTATCTCAACTAATATTATGTTTTCTTTCCCAAAATTATTAATCTTATTATATCATATAAGATATCTAGAAGATGTTTTTGATGGTAATGGTTTTCGAAAAATGTTTATAAGTGTCATAAAATATGATGTTTTATATATATAGTCATCAAGGCACTAAACCATTCTATCCATGGTTTGTGAAACTATTTATATAATGTAGTAATTAAAATATGAAAATGAGGCATTAATTTTGGATGTTTTTCATAGATCACTATAGATGTTATCAATAAGGTTTTTTTAGTTATATTGGGTATTAATTTATATAACCATAGTGAGAACTCTAGGAATGAGTGTGATTATTTTATTTCAACATGATATTTTGGTGAGAAGAGTAGATGATGCTTTCCTATAAATACATCAATGTTCGGATACAAAAAGATGACGTGGCTATGAAATGTATGCAAATAGGGATAAATATTGAGATAAAAGATTGCATACTATCTTTAGATTCCTTTTTTTGAAAATATAATCACACTCTAAAAGAGTTAATTTTTTAATGATTATATTTATCATGATTTTAGTATTTTTTTTAAAAGAAATAATATAATTTTAATGAATGGAGATATATTAAATAACAAAATGAATATTAAAATTCCATTTAAGTTTGATCTATTAGATTGAACTCAGTCAAGTTCATCAGATTAACCCTAGTCACTTCTATCGGATTGACCATTGGTATTTCTTTCAGATTGAACTACAACATGTCAATTAAATATACTAAATATTTTCCCATCAGTGTGAATATATATTTTTTATTAGTATGGTGATATCCAATCAATCAGTATAAAGAAAATTAAATTTTTTGGTGTAATTATTTGTAGTCATTTAGTGGGGTAACATTCAGTCAATCATTGTGATAATATATTATTGATTAATATGATGAAATTCAGTAAATTAGTTGGACAATATCTATTCTGTAATTTTGTTGATATTTCATCCAACAGTTTGACATATATTTATTTATGGGGCTTATATATTTTTTCATTTGGAATAATAAATTTATAAACAATGCGTTTATTATTTCTCCATGTTAAAAAAAATGTTACCAACATTGAAATAGAGATAATAAAAATTACATTAGATGGAGAAATTTTTATGATATGTTATGTGGATATCATCCAAAGAAACTACAACCAACTCTATGAATCATGTAAATATTTTCATTGGATGCATGCCGATAAATATGTGTGAATTCATGGAGATTGGAGATAATGAATTTTCAAACTCAACACATTTTAATATTTTTGGTCCTGAACATCTCACTCTTATAATTTTTAATTTTTCATAGAGTTTGTGTTCTATGGATTCAATATGAATAATTGTAAAATACTAATAATATTTTTAATTTCATATTCACTTATTCAGATCAAGGTTATGAGTGTGGGATTCTAGCGATAAGAAGAATGATGATGTAGATCCAGAAAATTTAGGGATTCTATTATATTGTATGATATAGAAGATATAAATCATCATATTGAGAGATTTATAGGTATTTGGAGAATTTTGTTATACCAATCATCATATTGAGTGATTTACTAGTAGGGAAAGACAAATTATATTACTACTATGAAAGCCATGGTTATCAGAAGTTATGATTTATTCATTTTTAACAAATAATAGTTATTAGTAGAAAAATGTTTTATAATGCATTTAATTCATTAATAATTTTTTATAAGTTTTCTTTTTCATTTTCATCAATCATTTATTATCCCTCAATGTATTTTATACTAAAATTTTGTTTTCCTAAAATTCTAAATATTATAATTCACTGGAAAGATTATAAGTATGATACATGTTACTATGACATTTTGATAAATATTAGGTGTTATACCAAAAATAAAATCTTTTGGTTTTAATTATATTAATGATATTAATGTATAATTAATACCAACCTATTTTAGTGATTAAATACTACTATAATACAATATTAGGTATCAAAAGTGGTATTAAAATTCTTTTAATTGTTATGTTTTTGCATTTTTTTATTATAATAATATATGTACATTTTATAAAATAAAATTTTGTAAATTCTTCTTATAGTAACCTATAATTGATAAAATATTTTTTTTATAAGGTTTCAAGGTAAAAACTAGGTACACTGTAAATTATGAATCAAATAAGACAACCAATTTCTGATGGATTATATTATGAATATTGGAGAGGTCATATGAAAATTACTCTGATAAATAATTGTGTATAAGTTTTTTATCCTAACTTGTAACTATATGATTCAAAATAATAAAGTTTCCACTACTAAAAATGACGATAAGATAAAATTTTAGTTAATATATAGAGTAATTAATACTATACATTGTTCTATTAAATGAACCATATATAGCAATCATTTTTCATGTCAATCCATGAATATTAATTAGATGAAATTATAAGTTACACAATTTCAATCATCTATTTTCATTGAAACAAAATAATATATTATTTAAGAATACTATAACATTTTAATTCATTACCTAGAGAAACTATTTAAAAATGAAACAATGAATTATGAAAATTAAAAACATTTTATAGTCCATTGAAGTGAAGGATCATATATACACAATATTAGTGAAAAATATTATTGAGATAATATCGGATAAAGGGAATCAGAGAGAACAACTATGGCTGTTACTAGAAGCATTAGTCATATAACAATGGATGTAATTGTAGGAATTATTATACAATATCAATGAATATTTAAAAGAGATATGGAAATGATGAACAAGAAGAATGGATGATTTTCTTTTGAAGCAACTTCAAATGGTTTGAATATATTTAAATCTTCTGAGAATATCCTAAAATCATATAAGATGAAGAATGTTAACAGTTAAATCCGATAGTATTTCATTATAAAAATCTAAAAGTAAATATGATAATATTTGAAAAAGGATAAATTAAAATTTTTTAGGGAAATATTTAAAATTTAGATATTAGAAGAATAAAAAAGTTAGAGGTTGTAAAAATGATTCATCAGAAGTGATATTTTCTGAATGTAATAAATTAGGGCACATAATACAAGATTATCCCAAGATAATATGGAACCATAATAAGGTATTAAAATATGATAGAAATTTTAACATGTCTTATAAGCATAAGATCATGAAGAGCCTTATATATATACATACTGGGAGAGCTACTAGTGGAGAGAGTTATTTTGTGAAATAAAGTTAAAATTAATGTTTAGGGATTATAAATTTATTATTCAATATATAAATTAAAATGACTAATAACTTCATTATGGATAAGTTAAAAACTATATGATCTATTAAAAATAATACATTAATGGCTAACAATCTATATAGTGAAACAAATAACAGTTTTACTTCTTTTGATGAATACTATTCCTCATCTAAATAAAATAAATATTTACCTTGTTTTGAATAGGGTCCTTGATTTTATATATTGTTAGTAAATGAGAGTTTTAAAATTTCAGAAAAGATTTATATTACCGAGGATAAAATTACTAAAGATAATACAGTAATATCTAATTCATTTAATAAAATTTAATATCATAATAAATAATTACATAAAACAAAATCTAAGACTAATCATATATCGTAATATGTTTTTAAATCTATTTTTGAATAAATGAGTTTGTCTAATGATATTGAATAATTTTTTTTAATTCAACTTCTACTATGGATTAGCATTTCGATTTTAAATTGAATATTGAAATAGTTAGATTGGAGATGTTGTTTTGAAATATAAATTATATGATGGAAAAAAAATTATTAAATTTATTAACATGTTATATCACATTTTAATGTAACCAAAATGAGTTTTACTAAAAAAACCCATTTACAAATATAATTATTTTACTCAAAATATAGAACCATTTTTCATGAAGTGTAAAACTGGAGGTCAATGTGAGAATAAATTTTCATCGAATATAGTAAAATCATTATGTTTTGATAAAGAATACATTTAAAAATTATTATAAACATCCCAAATATGTAATTTTTCAGAAATTTGGATTCCTAAAATTTTATATCGTCGTCATACCAAACACAATCAAATGTGGTTTCGAAACACTAAGTTTTTTGTTTTCAGGAAATAGATTAATGTACCAACAACAAAATTTGGTACATATATATTGGTTTCACCATAAATATGACCGGAAATAATTTTCTCCTTATGATTATTATAAATATGAATTGTTTTAAATTATCATCTTGTGACAAAAACTAGAATAAATACTCAGAATTGTGAATATTGATCTTATAAGTAAATCATTAATTTCTAATGTTTTATTTTTTATAGTATATAAGAAGAACCTTATTATTATTAGGAATATATGTGATGAAGGTTACCCTATAAAATTTGGGAATGAAGAATATTGTATTTGATGTTTTAAAGATGATTTTATTCTTTCTTCTAATAAGAATGAGAATGTTTATGCACGATACATAAAATATTATAGGATTCATTATATACCTTTCCCCAATGCACATAAGAACAATCATCGATATAACATAGATTATTTGGGAAAATGTAATCTTATGACTGCTGAAAAATATATAGGAATGGACATGTTAATGATCGGCAATAATATAGGGCTGATATATCAGAATTTCACTATCCTTTATCAATTCAGAATGAAATATAATTCATTTTCTAAATATATTATTTATTTCTCTACATTTAACGTATTAAAATTAGTTCACATATCAATATATGGATATACAAAAAATTGAATTATTATTATAGTATACTATATTTATGTTTTGAGTGATGATTACAGTAGATATACATGGGTATATTTTCTTAAAATATATTTCCCTATATTTGTTTTAAATTCATTTTATCCAATTTTCAAAATGAGAATAATATACCATTGATAATAAATTATAGTGATCATGGTGAAGAAATTTTAATTTTAGATTTTGAATCCTTTTTAGTGAAATATTTATTATATATATCATTTCACCTCATAGATCTCCACTACAAAATGGTGTTGTGTAATAAATAAACATGAATCCATCCAGAGACTATAAATACTATATTGAGTGTATACTAAATTTATTAACAAAATTTGATGAACCTAGTCATACTTCCATTTATACAATAAATTTAGTTTTAATAAGACCTATTGTTAATAAATATAAATATGAGTTGTGGATAGAATGAAAACAAAAACATCCATACATCAATGTTTTCTTGATTAGAAGTATTTTTTGAGAATACTAAATATAATTTAAATAAGTTTTCACCAAAATATAAGGATAGAACATTTTTTGTTATTCCATAGTTATTAAATTGTATATAGTTGTTAATAAAAATCAAACTTCATTCTAGGAAATAGTACATATTAAATTTTATGAAACATCTCCCTTTTATTTCTAACAAAATTTTCCCATAAAATAGGATGTTATTCCAAAAATCGATTTTCAACTTATGTTGTAAATATCTTTATAGGGAGAAAAAATATCAAATCCATTTCTAATGTTAATCCTTAATGATATTTTAAATAATATAATGTTGAATATATTATACTATAACCATGATGTTAGTTTGTTTGTAGTAATCATCCTAGTGATAACATCATTGGTGATTGAGATCAACTAGTTAGATCTAGAAGCTCTTAATTAATGGAATTTCTTATTTATATTTTTTGTGTGAATTAGATCCTAAGACCCCTTATGTAGTATAAGGTGCATAATATTTGATAAAATAAATACAAGGTTAAATCAATGAAATCATATTGAGTCAAGATTATACTTTTTTTTAAACGACCTAAATATACTTCTATAATTGAAGTAAAACATATTTTTTGAAACAACTGTGATGAAAATGGTATAATAGATACAAATAAAGATGAAAATTTGGAAATATTATATAATCAAGAAGAGGGTATATATTATGAATAAAAAAGTCCCTGGTAAAATAAATTTATGTTATTAAAATTCTACAATCATATTCATCAAATATTAATTTCAAACTTTTTCAAATGGATGTTATGTTTGAATATATTGTAATTTATGAAGAGGATGTATTTTATATAGAAAACCCCTAATTTTAGAAAAAATTATCCATATCATGTTTTTATACATACTATAGAACATTACAGACACAAACAAGCCCCTATTTCCTAGAATGATAGTTTAAATCAAATATTATTACAAAATAATAGTGTTATTGGATATTCCTATCCAATAAATATTATAGAATATTTTCTAAAAAATATGATTATTTATCAAATATATGTTGATACAATTATATGATATTCAAAAAAAATCACTAGTGCTCTATAGATCATATATTTTGTGATTTTAAAATCACTATGAGGGGTGAATTAACATTTTTACTAGGTTTTAAAATCTAATAAAAACTAAATGTAATAGTTATATATCAATAAATATAAATAATTTATCATCTTATGATTTTTGTATATGGAAATAATAAATTAATTATTACAGACATTGTATTCTCTAGTACATTATATATTTACAAATCGAAACAACTATTAGATCAAAATAATTTTAGTGCAATGATTTATAGTTTAGTATTATTAAATTTTAGTCATTTGAGTTTAATATTTTTAAAATTATAATATTAAACATATAAAACCAATCAAAAAGTGTCCAATATAAAATATTTCAAATTTATTTTTCATTATCTTATGGTAACATGGGATTTAGTCATGTCTTACTATTCTGGAAATGATTTTGAATTTTATTTTTTTGGATAATTGATTTATTGGTTGTCAAATAGAAATAAAAAGAACATTAGGAACTATAACACCCCATGAAATTATAATATTTTACTTTTAGATTATATTTTAATTTTTTATATCATTATTTATACACGATATCAGGTTATTCTTATGCTACTCACAACTGAATGAATAAATTGGAATATAAAATCGCAATACATTTCAAAATAATTAAAATTTTAAATAGATTCGTCCTATTCTATATATTTCAATTCACGTAAAATTTATTTTAGAATAAATTTTATTAAATGCGTCTCTTCAATGTCTTATGTTCCACAGATGACCATTTTTTACAAAGTATCAATATATTTTTAAAATAATATTATTTAATATAATAAGATACAACCTAGCTATTAAATCATATGTTATTAATATGATTATCTTAAATATGTAAAACTATTTTTTAATTCATTGGAAATCAAAAAATAGAGTTGAATATCAAAACCATTTGAAAATATAGGAAATGATTTTAAGAAGAACTATTTTTATACTTCAAAATCCATTTTTTTGGAAAAATTTAAAATAAGTACTATTAGTGAATGATATAAAATAAATCAATATATTATATATTAAAAAATTAATATCCATCCATTTTATTTTATAAGTATAATATAATAACATACCCAATATTACGTATAAAAACCTATATTTTTATAAAATCAATTATGAGCATTTTAATGAGTAACCTATATTTTAAAAAAATTTGACCTTTTATAAATATTATATATAAAAATAAAATTTAATTTTCAAATACAAATTTAAAAATTACAGTTATGTTAATTTTTTATTATTTTTTATATAATTTTCAATTTTTTCTGAATAGTGAAGAAAGGGTGAATTTCAATTGAAAACTACATTTTCATCTAATTAATTTACATGGAAAAATTATTTTTAAAATTAGTTTTAATGTAAAATTAGATTCATTATAAATATTTTATACTATTTATATCATTTTAATAAATTTAATATTTAAAATTGATAAAACCAAATTTCAATTTTTTCGATATTTTCAATTTAAAAACCCACATTATTATCCGATTTATGTGATTATTTTTAATCCAGAATCCTCCACTTTTGTGATTGGAATTTTTAAATATTTATTAGATATTTTTAAAAATCATAATTTAACATTTATTGTAATGTAAAATTATATTTTTAACAAAATCATCAGGGAATTAAGATAAAATTAATTATAATCATTAATGTAAAATTATGATTAATAATAGACTAAACATTAAACATATGTGCCCAAATGACATATAAACATGTAAAAAATATATTTTATATACATTTTTGACCATATAACCACTTTTCTAGTATTTGGATCATTATTATTGTCAAATTTTGTAAGGGTGACCTTCTAATAGTGTTTACATTTTTATGTTTCCATCAATTCCTCTCATACACCACTATATAAGGCACTCAACCCTCCTATTTATTCACAACACTAAATCCAAAATTGATCATAAAAATCATTACTATATAAGATAAAAGAATCCATTCCGTAATCATAGAGTTCCATATTTGTGCGTAAATACAACCAAGGAATCCCTTTGGTGTAATCCAAAAAGAGATACACCAATAATTGGTAACATTATTCAATTAGAATTTAGGTTTTGTTCATTATAAAACCAATAACTAATGCTTATTTATATCTTATAAAATAACATGAGTATCCCTAATATAAAATTATTCTATAATGTTAATATTAAAACCTACACCTACACACATATCCATCAAATGTGTGAAGAAATTATCGTTCGGGTACAGTGAACAACCGTGTGGAGAAGCGATGTCATTCGTTTTTTATATACCACAACTCATGGTGGGGAATTTGAATGAAACCCCTATTTTTATATGATATTTATGATATTTATTTTTATTCATACTTATGATATTTTCAGATAACCCATACCATATTTCGTTCAATTTTTTATTATGATAACATTGATTGTGGATGTGTGGACTAACGCATCCTCAAAGTGATCAGATACATTCACACATCATGGAATTTATTTTTTGTCTATTTAACTATAGATTTTTTAGATTAATTTAATATGTATTATATTAATCAAATAATTATCATTATAAAAATATAATATATTATTTATCTTTGTTAAGAATATCACAAACTAGAAAAACTACATGTCTAATCATATATGGAAAACAAATCTATTATTACCCTGAAATTAACTTTATCCTGGAATCACTAATAAAAGGGAAATATAAGGTCGTAATGAAATAATGTCTGGAATAATATATATGAATTTGGTTCTGTAATATGTTTAGAAAAATATTATATTTATTATACTTTGGGTTTGATTAAGTACCTCATATGTCAGGACTTTTGGTATGGTTTTTTCTCGTATGACCTTCATTTTACTGAGATATATAGCATAACCACAACATAAAATGTTGTGTAGTGTGAACAAATCCAACTATTTTATTGTATTATATTATCATTAAATTAATTAAGATTTAATTATTAATATTTATAACATATAGAGTTTTTAAAAATAAATATTGTGTTTGATAGCATACATGATATGCTACATCGAGTCTATGTGAAAAACTGAGTATAAAAATTTAAATGTAACCATTATAACTTATTATTTCGAATGTTGAGAAAACAATTATTAATATAACTATAAATATATGGTTTAAAAATGTATATATAATTAATTTATCAGTGAATAGTTAATTATAAATGAATTTAAAACCATTTTTAAAATTAAAGGAAATGATTTTGTGAAAAACTATTTAAATATGAACAAGGGTGTTTTATACCAACGTGTTAAAAATTCCAAATTTTTAAAATATACTAATTATATATATATATATATAAATATATATATAATTTTATCTTTAAAATTAATCTTATGTGTTTTATATACATGATATAATAACAAATTCATTTTTATGCATGAAATATATGTCATTCTGAAAATGCATATTTCCCGTTTTTTTATTGTGCACGTTTTTTAAATATATTTTTTTACATTATTATAAATATTATTTTTATAAAATGAAATTATTATTTTATATATTAATATAAAAATTTAATTTGGATTAATTTTTTGTATTTTTATGATAAGTTTCATATTTAAATAAATTGTGAAAAATACTGAATTTTAATTCAAAAATATTTTTTCAGATAAATTATATATTTATTTATATTATCCATTAAATTGGATTTAAAGTACAATTATATTATTTATTTTATTATTTAATACAATTTCGGTCATTTTATTCAATTTTAAATTGATATTTTTTTGAGAAACAATGTCAAATTTTGAATGATTTACTTTAAAAACTTTTTTTTTCCATTCTATCAAAGTGATAAATATTAAATTAATTCCTACAAAATAGGTATTTTTAATATCAAAAAATGGATTCCATATTTTTAATCATTTGTACCATATTATTTAAATATGTTCCTTTTATTGTTGGACCTTATGAAGAGTAACATTAGTTATATTTTTATTACCACCGTTAAGATTATATATGGTACATAAAGGAAAAAATAATATTATAAATAATATAAATAACCCTAAAACATTTGCTAATATTATCAAAATAATTATCAATGATTATAAACTTTTTAATCCACCAGGGTGTGAGTAAGGCATTTTTATTATTATATTCAAACGGAAGTCAAATTTTGTCTCACCTTTGTTTTTATCATGTAATGCCATTTTAATATGGATTTAATAATGAGATATATTCTAAAATAAATAATAATAAGATATTAATAATTATTACCTAAATCATGGTAATATATTTATATTTTTTAGGTGCTACAAAAATAAATTAAATTCTTATCTAAGGATGATGCATTAATTGCCTCTTCAGTGAACATATCTCATAAGCGAAAATATAAATATTTAAATAAATATAATTTCATATAATTACATTTATACAATAATATTTTGGAATAAATTAAAATTTTTGGGATTATCTGATGTATTTTTTTTCTAACTTTTCATTATATTATTATATTTTTAAAATTTCATCTAATAAACACTGTCAAAATTATCACTTTTTTTATTTAAAGAAAATACATTATTCAATAATATGAAATTCATAAATATAAAACATTTGGCCAAATAATTGGGATAACTCTTCTAAATGTGAAAAATTTCACATTAATTGGTCCCATTTCCTTTTATAGTAATCATATTAACCTGTAATATAGAAATTACATGACATCACGGTAATAATTAATAATGGTAAAAATAAAAAGATATTGATTAACAAATATTAAAACATGCATAATTATTTTCTGATGAATTTAATTTTACCCAACTACATACTATATTTTAAATAAAAAATCTTGGAACCATTTGGATAAAAACAATTAAATTATATTAAATTAATAATTTCAGTGATTCCCTGATTTCCCCTCCTCTCTCCTACAAAAGGTCACCCATTATTATATCTTATTCACACGTAAAAACATATTTGGTTCCAAATATATATTACAAAATTCATTTATATAAGACCTATAAAAAAATCTATAGGCTATATTTTAGGCATAACACCCTCCTTAGAGGTGTTAAAGTGTTAATCGAAGGACATCATCCCATGGAGGGGTATTAGTTGTAATTTAGTTTTTCTATTTTTTTCTTTTTCTTATTAATAAAATTATTCTTATACAATTATTATATAATAAATTACGTATCTAAAATATTAATAGAATTTATTATGTCAATATAATGACATAAATCCATATCATATTTCATCAAATGAAAAATTAATTATATGTTCGTGTGTACAATAGATTACCACCATGCTAACTGATATAAATTGTTTTACATCACCATCCCTCGGGATAAGTCATAATGATGTAATTATTGTTTATATATGATACTGAAGACATGTTTATCTTTATAAAATAAAACAATATCAATTTTGTTCTTACCATTATAAGAATATAAAATGAAAAATTCATTTACACATTTGTGTGATTTTTCGTCTTGAAAATTGATGTGATTCGTTTTTAATCACCAAATAACATGGATGATAAATATAAGTATATTTAAATGAATAATATTATATTATTATAATTATTATAATTATTTAAAAATTAAATAATATTTATCTTCTTTCCACATTTATCATTGAAAAATGAAAATATTACTCATTCATACGTACGACTAACCATCTCAATGAAGTAAAATTATTAATTTCATATTCCATATATAATGGATGGATTTAAATGTATAATTATGATTTAATATGTTTATTATCTCATTAGTGTTATTCATGAGATGATGGAATTATGACAAATTTTACCATTGGCATCATATTAAGTTCATTTGTAACTGATGTGCTGAATATTGAAAAAGTGTCCTATATAAACTTAAATAATTATGTAGTCATTATTACATGGTAATAATTGATATAAAATGTATAATAAAAAAGAAAAATGGTTTCTAAAAAACTTTAAAATTATCCTATGTTTAATATTCAAGAATTTTATGAATGTACATGATGAGTCAGACTCATGGTGAGGGAATCATTAATTAAATCATTGTTTTAATTGTTTTAATGATTGATTCTTCTAAATCCTTCAATTTCATGCGCATGTTTTCAGAATGTAATTTATGAATATTTATATATATTTACTTGATTGTTTTAAAATTTATATTTTGTAGTTTATTTCAAATGATTCAATGTTTTATGGTACACACTGATTAAAAAATATTCTATAAAATTGTTTAAATTATGTTTTTAAAATGGATTGATTATTCCGATAAAATATAAGATTTTTTAACCTATATGGAATGAACATGGTTTTAAAATATCCAGATTCTTTATTACTATAATTATTTCCTTATAATTTTTCATTTTTATTTTTCAATAATTTACTTTCATTATTATGTGTAGTGTTTATATATTATTAATGTTATTTTTAGAAGAATGGGTATTTTGATATATGAATGTATTTTGATCAACAGTTTATAATAGTTTTCATTGGTTTTATTCTAGATATTTTCTTTGTACATTATTTATTATTTTATGATCCAAATATAGCTCTTCATATGCTTGTTGGAGCCCATTATTGCTCAAGATAAGATGGGTTGTGCCCCCTTAAACCTCAAGTTATGTCATGTTGAGCCCATTATAGCACAAGAAATAACACGTCAGCCCCATTGTAGTTATCTAATGCATTGTTTACTCAATAGATTTATGTTTACCATATGGTTATTCGATTTATAGGTTTGTAAATATGAGTGCTATGGAAATAATGTCCCAGTGCACTTAAAAATTTTTTCTATACATTCTAATGAGTTTATAAGAAAATGGGTTTTAATGGTTTCTATGTTTTGAGAAGACTAACATATTCATTCTTTTTTAACTGACTGTATTATTTTTCTAATATGATGTTTTGATATATTCCTTATATGGATAATGGATTAGTAGGTTCATGGTTGATGTTATGAACAAAAAATAGAATATATTTCATGAAAGGAAAAAAAATTAAGAGTTACCTTTGGTGGAAATGGTAGCTACTGATAATAAGATCCCCATTACAATTACTAAGATTAAAATTAATAGGTTGTCTTAATTCTCATAAACTCTATATCTAAATGAATTTTTGGAAATGAATGTGATATGTAGTTGTAAATTAATTAGAATTAGTAATTTTTATAGTTGGGAACTTATAATATGAGTATATCTCTTTAATGGAGTTTATGGTATCAATGATACCAAATCATTAAGAGATTTTCGTCTCAATTTGCCATCATTGGGAGGTATGTTATGTTATACACATATCGTATTTTATAAGGTTCATAGTCTACCACTTTCACATATTTTATCATGAATCTTTTTATTCACAAGATATTCTATATTTCATATAATGATATTTTTTCATGGGGATTGTGAGTGTCTTGTGTTACAATCATATCATTTATTATTATTATTTATTATTATTAATCTAATAATGAAATAATATATTCTCTACCTCGATAATAGTAATGAATTTTTATATAATCTATTTGTTTATGAGATGTTAAATAAATGGAAACGTTTTCCACTCTTTTTTAATTAAAATTATTAAGATTGTTTTATTAAAATACTACATTACTTCTCCTTCTAAGTCATAAATATATTTTCTTCCAAGAGAATTTTTTATTAAAATATTTTATAAAAGTATTTACTTCATATTTTAAAATAACTATCTAGGAAAAGTATTTAATTATTTTTTTAAAAAATTAAATTTCAATGTGAAATGGATATTTTCCTCAATAATATATTTTAATGATCATTGAATGTTATTTTTGTTCATCAACATTGAAAACCCTTAATGTTTCTTATTCTAAAATGGGTATTTCTTATGATGGTACCATTATCTTTATTTATATTATTTAATTAATAATTATTTTATGATATTCTTAACAAACCAATTTTATTTCAATGGGTTAATCAGGCTTCAAATTGATAGACAATAAACCAATTTATTTTCAACTGTTTAATAATGTTAGCTGGTAATAGAACTTCTTTCTATGAGATATATCATGAAGTTAATGATCTATATAATTTATTAATTATGATGTTCTTGGACATTATTATCCTGAACCGGATCTGGTCACCATCAAAATGGACACCCAACCAAGTTCATATAAAGTCCCGATGGAAAATCTCAATCAGTAAAGGCTGGCATAGGTGCACGTGTATCATAAATAATTGTTTGGGAATGATTTACCCAATTTTGGAATCATATAACAACCATCAATAATAAGTAAACTGGATCTAAAAATTACTTCAAAATAATATTTAAATAAAATTCACAATTGAAATACATGGTTTTATACAAATACCAAGGGGACCTGAACTCAAATTTAATAGAAAATACAAATCAACAATCACCAAACAACGAGTGGTCATCATCACCAAGCCTTCTCCACAACACTGCACCGATGTTAGGATCTAAAAATCATAACCACCATATCCAATGACCTTTCGCATACTTGGGTCAAATATATTCAGGTCTACTTACATGCAATTATGTATGTAGGGAGTGAGACTAGGCCTAATAATTTTCCACCTAATAGATTTCATGTGACAGATATATTATGACAATAACCATGCATGTTTTTATAAACATGAAAAGTTAGTGACATATTCTAAATAGGATTCAACTTCAAATGATCATAGTTTTTAAGGTAGCATCTTTAAAGAATGGGAACATTTTAATAAAACACACATGCTGCTGATTTTTCCAAAAAAGTGCACTGTATGCTGATAGTGAGTACCATATTGTCCATGGGATCTAGTCACAGGAACACCCCGAGACACTAGCTAGTTATAAGTCCCATGTACAACATATATCGGTGTAAAAATATCCATATTAAATAACCTTTTAATGTATGGGACACTGGGAGGGAAAACCATAATGGCATAGTAGTCCCCAAACATCTTCAAAGTTCACCTATTTTTGTCTTCATGGAATTTTTTATTTAAGTACGGACGATACCACTACCAGAAAACTAGTATAATAGACCAATTTTTCCCACCAAGAGACACGTGTTTCCCACATTGTGCTCAACCGAGTTCCACATGTTAAAAGTACCATTTTCACATGAAAACACATCTTCTGAAACAAACACATACCAAAGAGTACCTAGCATGCATTTTAACCCCTTTTTTAGCTAAATAAACCATTCAAAACATTAATAAAAAAATAAAAGTAGTAATACTTGGTTTTGAACACCAAAATCCCTCCAAAAACCATCTTTCAAGGCCAAAATCCCATCAATACCATACATAAACATATGTTTTATCCCCAAGAACATTTAATAAATCCATTTCATGAATCTTAAAACAACCCCAAATGATACAACATAAAAAACAAATGAAAAAACATCAATTTGTTCCTAAAATGAAACATTTAAATTTAACCCTAAATAAAAGATACCAAAGTTGTACCGACCCAAAATTTTGAATAAATCTTGTTTCCTAATTTTGTGTGTTATTATATTTTTCTACTCAACAAAACTATTTTATTTGATAACATGAGTATAATTAAAATGACACCATTGGGGTTTGACTGTTTTATGACCATTGGTCCATATGACCACTGGAAACTAAATGTTTCAATTATTGTCTCTATATAAAAGTGATCTTGGTTAATTAATATATAAAGAAGATTGTATGGCCTCATCCAGTAGTCTTGGGCCATTCGAATCCCACCTAACAGATACTGGGACGGAGGTAGCACCACTGGGATTTTCTATGGACCAAACTCAAGCCGAACTTCATTATGTGAAGCTAGAACAGAATTTCCTTCGTGAGAAGTTCCAACTGATAGAAATCACCACTCGTGCGATGTTTTCCAAGCTGCCCTCAGATTCCCTCACCTTTGCACACCTTACACTTAGGTCCTTTGCTGGGGTTATAAGGGGCTATGTCTGGAGACCATAGCTATGTTGTGTAATCCTTTGTTATAAATAAATTTTTGTTTCCTTCTTATGGTGAATTTTCTGAGTTTTCAAATGTTCGAATGAATATTGGATGTATTTTATTGATATATTTTGAAAAAAATGATATTTTAAAATATATAGGTAAACCTTGAATAATTAATGATGTGTAATTACTTTAAAAAAAGGGTCTTCTGCAAATGTGTCCAGAACGAAATTCAGAGTCTAATAAGATCAACAAAATTTTTAATGAATAGTAAAATATGAATAGTTATTTTATTCTTAGGATTAGTAATGTGACCAAATGGATTAGTAATCTCACTTAAAAAAATATTAATATAATTTAGGCACCTTGATTAAGTAGTGTTATTCAATAAAATACGGAAATTACAGCTTCATTAATTATTAGTCAAGTATTAGTTTTTTGGGTGAATAGTGTTTTTTAATTAAAAATTAAATTAAAAATATTTAGAAAATTAGTTTTATAAAATGGACTTTATTTTTGAACTCAGAGCATCAATATTATGTTAAGGTAATTTTTGGTGATATTTCTGAGAAAAATAATTTTTTGGTAAATAGTTTTTTTATTTAAAAGTAAATTTAAAAATATTTAGAATTTTTTTTTAAAATGGAGTTTATTTTTGAATTTAGATCATTGATATTATGTTAAGATAAATTTTAGGGAGTTTTCTGAAAATGTTGAATTTTCAGTGAATAGTAAAAACACACTTTGAGGGTTTCAGTATGATTAATGACATCATGACTATGTCATGATGATTTCATGAGATATTTAAAGTTTTGGCAGACCAAAGGTGATGAATTATTGTATGGGGGCCCCATGTGTCCTAAATCCCTAGGAAATACCATTGGAGAGCCCATGGTTTTGAGAAAACCACTGGTGAGGTGTCCCTTGAAATTATTAAAGTATCACCTCCCCTTCCCTATAAATACCCACCCTTTCCTCCTTTAGTTTTCACTCCCAACTCTCTCCCAAGGAAGCTCTGGTCTCATTACCTTCCGAAGAGTCCTCCCAAGGTGCCCAAAAGCCCTCAAGGTCCCAACCATCAAGTTTTATGAGTTACATTTTAAGGTAAGGGATCCTACCTCTCTCTTTCTTTTCAAGTAATATATTTTATGTCATTTATTTTATGCTCCATGATCTTATGTTGGAGTATGCTCTTTTATATTACTCTTACATCCCTTTTTTATGTTCATATGATGGGACAACCCCTCTTTCTCTCATTAATTCGTTTTAAGAATGTTTAAGTGGCGCCGTAAGGCTACCGGATTTTTAATGGATTCTTTCACCTTTCTCATTTTTTAAAGTTCTACTTTCATGTCAAGTCTTTCAAGACACTTTTTATTATGTTGGGGTATGATCTCTATATCTAAAATACTGATCTTCTGTGTTCATATTATGAGAGATCCTTTTTGATCTTGTCAGTTCATTTTTGTTGAAGTTTATGTGGCCCTGTTAGGCTGCCGAATTTTTAAGGGATTCTTTCACTTTTCTCATTTTTCAAAGTTGTACTTTCATGTCAAGTATTTCAAGTTCCATTTTATTATTTTGGAGTGTGATCTCTATATCTATCATACTGATCTTCTTTGTTCATATGATGAGAGACCTTATTTGATCTCATCAATTCATTTTGTTGAAGATTAAGTGATGACGTTATGCTGCCGAATTTTCATAAGAGAAATCTTATATTTGTCTTCCCTACATGTGTTTCATTTCAAATGGTATGTCTTTAAAATCTCATTACCATGTTCTTATATCCAATATATTCTGCCCCTCTACTGTTCTTTGGATCATTTATGAGTGGGTGACCTATGTCTCCTCTCTTTTCAATGTTTTCTAAAACCCCGAAGCAAAGCCATTGTGCTGCAGAATTTCCATCTCAATTGTATCTCTATTTTTCTCAAATTATTTTATTTTATTAAGTTAATACTCAATCATATTCCTTATAAATGGTTATTCACATATATACCAAAAGTTTCTATTTTAAATTATAGGATTTACAAACATGAGACCCGCTTTCCTTTTCCGTGGGTTTAATGTGACATAAAAATCATGTCTTTAATGCAGTTTTTAAAACGTTATGATTATGAAATGAAAACCATTTCTTTTATGATAAATGAGATGTTTATGAAATGATTGATGATGATATATGTGGCTCTCATGATAATAACGACAAATTAAGGGTGCGACCTGATAGCACTCCAATACATTGGGTAACAACCTAATCTCTAGAGATGACCATTTATAACGATGCCTTGATGAATAACCTTGGAAATTTTTAATGACACATTGGGGATGGACATTGGTGAAATGAAAATGATTTTCAATATTAAATGTTGTAGCCACATCTTCAATTTATGAAATAAATTTTTTTATTATGATATGCCTCATGATTTCTTTCTCGTGCCATAATGTTCTTTTTGATGACATTGTTGATGTATCTCAAGTTCACAAGTTAAATGTTTCCCATTGTTTCCCTTATAGGGCATTCTTCTCACCCATTATTTTGATGTATGTCCCTATGTTATGAGATGCAGTAATGAACCTAGGATGAACATAAGGAGACAACTTTGAAGTGATTAAGAAGAATTTTTTATGTTTTCATGTTTTAATTTCCGGGTTTCCAAGGCACTAAACCTTAAAGATCCTTAGTTTTGTAAAATGTAATGAAAAGTTATGTTATATAAAGGATGGATTTCATAGTTGTTATCAAAGGATGGTTTATTTATTTGTTGAAATTAGGATATGAAATCTCTAGAAAGAACGTTGTAGAAAATTTTAAATATAGGAAATATTCTTGGTATTTTGGTGAGTATTGAGTAAGGGATTGCCAAGAAAATACATCCCTGTCTAGATACGAGCAGGTAGATGTGGCACTTGGATAGATGTACATAGGGGTAAAACCAAAAAACACCACTTTGAGCGAGACTTGAATGGGAACTAGTACAAGACAACGGGCCTTGCTGCACTCTTGGTTACGATACTCCTGGGGAATATGTTTTTGTAAATTCATAAGCTTAGTATGAACAATTATTAATGGGACAAAGATAAAATAAAATAAAGATTCACATAAGAATATATGATCATGGATAACCTAGATTGGAACCTATGGAATCACAAGTTAGGATATACTTTTCTTCTACAAGTTTATCCTACTATTGTTAATGTTTTCATTTAATGATTATTGGATATGTGTTTAAGCCCCTAATTATACTTTCATTTCTTAGTTAATGGCAGGAAATAGAAGAACATGTCCCAACAACGAATGTGATAGGAAATGTGACGATTTCCCTATTAATGTGATAGAGTTGACGAGAGATAAAGATGAACATATTGTGATTATACCAAACCAACTATCAAAAATCACAATTAATAATTGGTACCTAGTTGAATGCCCATATTCATCGAGGAAGAAGAAGAGAAAGTCTCAAGGATGTTCATCTGATAGCATTGATAAGGAAAAGAAGACCCAATTTCATTTTTTCAAAAATTGTGGGAAGATGCACCAAAGAGAATGTCACAAAGGATCTGGGAGGTGTTTTTAAGTGTGGGAAGATAGGGCATAAAGGAGCCATTTTTTTTAAAAATGGATAATGTGATGAATGGAGATAAGGTTCGATCGAATGTACCTTATACATTTCGATGTCGTAAATGTGGAGAAGTTAGACATTATCCAAGGCAATTCTCTCTTGGAATGGGTGAGAAGCATGATGAGCATCAAAAATCTCAGAGGACATGGGAATAATGCAAGTCCTATGTTGAGATGGATCATGATGACTAAAGTACATGTAAATTCTTCAAAATAATAGTCTATGTCATGTTGTATTTTAGTCTATTATCTATGAGTATATCATTACTGTTTTCAAAGAACATCGAGTCACTACCTAAGATGATTTTATATCATTAAGAAAAACATCTATTGTTTTGTACCACATGTTGATGTTGTGAAGCTATTCTTCTTGAAGAAAAAAAAGATGATTATGGGATTAAAAGATGATTATTATTTTGGAAGACGTTCACTGTTTTGGGAACCCTATATGATCGAGGTAAATAGATTACTATGGTATTTTATTTGAGGAATAAAGTTTGACTTATATTTTGAATAATCGACGAATTGAAGGTGATCTTATGGTAATATAGGTTACATATGGAAATGATTAACCTATCGTGGGGAAAATATGTTTAGGTTAGATACTTTTGTTATAAAATGTTAGGAGTGGTTGATGTTGTTTGGAGATTAATGATAATGTTTATCTTGGAAAAATATGATGTCAAATACTTCCTATAATTAGGTTTCAATTTTAGTTTGGTTTATTTTGAGGAATTTTAAGGATAATTTTTTATGGAATGGTCTATGATGAAATTTGTGTAGTAATGTGGAACTTTGAAGATTTAAAAGTTGTTTCCCATTCTATTGGATTCTTTTTTTTTTGAAGAGTTGTTTTATCGTACCATTTTTGTTTTTGAGAAAATGTTAAGATAGAAGAAATTGCTAGTTAATATTTTTCGGATTATGTGACTCTCAAGAAGATGATTCTTTTATTTTGATGAGACCAAGTGTTTTTGAATGCTCATCATTTGGAGAAAAGATTAGTTTTGGTAGAATCATATTAAAGGATTAAACTCTACTTGAAGGTAGGTATATATCCTTATGTTTTTATTCATTGTAGTAAATGAGTTCCTCAAAATTATGAAAAGGAACGTAAAACAAAAATGATGTCGGTTTATGATTCATACTAGGTAATCAAATACCCTTAAAACACATCTTAATTTTTTGATTTTCTTGTGGTTATCTTTCTCTTAATCATATTTTCTATCACTCTCCCTCCGAACTTGACCCTTTGTTTTCCCCTCTATGTCCATGTTTTCATACATGGAATCTTAGTGTGGGATAACTTTGGTGACCTTTGTACTTCCCTTTCTTTCTTTTAAAGTAATAGTTTTACTGACTCCTTCTCTGATGTGGGACTTTCAATTAAATTTCAAAACCCAATTTTAAAAATTTTGAGGACATAATTTCTTTAGGGGGGAAGATTGTAATGACCTGAATTTTTGTATAAATCTTGTTTCCTAATTTTGTGTGTTATTTTATTTTTATACTCAACAAAATTGTTTCATTAGATAACATGAGTATAATTAAAATGAGACCATTGGGTTTTGACTGTTATATGACCATTGGTCAATATGACAACTGGAAACTAAACGTTTTGATTATTGTCTTCTAATACAAGTGATCATGGTTAATTAATATAGAAAGATGATTTAATGGCATCATCCAGCTGTCTCGGGCTAATCGAATCCCATCTAACGGAACTTGGGAAGGAGGTAGCACAACTTGGATTTGCTCTAGACCAAATCCAAGACAAACATCATCCTGTGAAGCTAGAACGGAATCACCTTCGCGATAAGTTCAAACTGAGAGAAATCACTACTCGTGCGATGTTGGCCAAGCCGCCCTCAGATTCTCTCATCTTAGCACACCATACACATAGGTCCTATGTTGGGGTTATAAGGGGCTATGTAAGGTGACCATAGCTACGTTTTTTAATCCTTTATTATAATTAAATTGTTGTTTTCTTCTTATGGTGAATTTTGTGAGTTTTCAAATGTTCGAAGTAATATAGGATGTATTTTATTGATTTATTTTAAAAAAAAGATATTTTAAAATATGTATGTAAACCTTAAATAATAAATGATGTGTAATGATTTCAAAAAATTGTCTTCTGTAAATGTGTTCAGTAAGAAATTTAGAGTCTAATACTATCAACATAATTTTTGATGAATAGTTAATTATGAATAGTGATTTTACTCTTAGGATTAGTAATGTGACCAAATGTATTAGTAATCTCACTTAAAAAAGTATTAATAAAATTTAGGTACACTGATTAAGTAGTGTGATTCAATAAAATAGGTAAATAATTATTTCATTAATAATTAGTCAAGTATTAGTTTTTTTCAGGTGAACAGTGTTTTTAATTAAAAATTAAATTAAATATATATAGAAAATTATTTTTATAAAATGGACTTTATTTTTGAACTTAGAGCATCGATATTATGTTAAGGGAATATTTGGGGATTTTTGTGAGAAAAATAAATTTTCGGTGAATAGTGTTTTTATTTAAAAAATAAATTAAAAATATTTAGAAAATTATTTTTATAAAATCGATTTTATTTTTGAATTCAGAGCATTGATATTATGTTAAGATAAATTGTTTGGAGTTTTCTAAAAAAGCTGAATTTTCATTGAATAGTTAAAATACAGTTTTAGGGTTTCAGTATGTTTAATGACATAATAACTGTGTCATGATGATGTCATTAGATATTTTAAGTGTTGTCCAACCAAAGGTGATGAATTATTTTATGGGGGGGCCCCATTTGGCCTAACTCCATGGTAAATACCACGGGAGAGCCCATGGATTTGAGAAACCCACTTGTGAGGTGTCCCTTGAAATTATTAAAGTATAACCTCTACTTCCCTATAAATACCCACCCTTTCCTCCTTTAGTTTTCACTCCCAACTCTCCCAAAACGAATCTCTGGTCTCATTAACACCCAAAGAGTCAACCCAAGGTTCCCCCAAGCCCCCAAGGTCCCAACCATCGAGTTTCTAGAGTTACATTTTAAGATAAGGGATCCTACCTCTATCTTTCTTTTCAAGTAATCTCTTTTATGTCATTTCTTTTATGATCCATGATCATATGTTGGAGTATGTTCTTTTACATTACTCTTACTTCCATTTTTATGTTCATATGATTATAGACCCCCTCTTTCTCTCATCAATTCGTTTTAGGAATGTTTAAGTGGTGTCGTTAGGCTGCAGAATTTTTAATGGATTCTTTCACCTTTATCATTTTTCAATGTTCTACTTTCAAGTCATGTCTTTCATGATCCTTTTTATTATGTTGTGTTATGATCTACATATATATCATACTGATCATCTATGTTCATATGATGAGAGACCCTATTTGATCTTGTGAGTTCATTTTTGTTGATGCTTAAGTGGCACCGTTAGGCTGTCGAATTTTTAAGGGATTCTTCCACCTTTCTCATTTTTCAAAGTTCTATTTCCATATAAATCCTTTCAAGTTCCTTTTAATTATTTTGGGGTATTATCGTAATATATATCATAAAATCTTCTATTTTCATATGATGAGAGACCCTATTTTATCTCTTCTATTTATTTTGTTGAAGTTTAAGTGACGCTGTTAGGCTGCTGAATTTTCATAAGAGAAATCTTATTTTTTGTCTTCCCTCCATGTTTTTCATTTCATAGGGTATGTCTTTCAAATCTCATTACCATGTAATTATATAATTTATATTTTGTCCCTCTACTATTCTCTGGAACAATTATTATTGGGTGACCTATGTCCCCTATCTTTTCAATGTTTTCTAAAACCCCGAAGCATAGCCGTTATGGTGCAGAATTTACGTCTCAAATCTCTCTCTCTCTCTTTCTCAAATTATTTTATTTTATTAAGTGAATTCTCGTAGATCTTCCTTCTAAAGTGGTATTCACATATATAGCAAAATTTTCTATTTTAAATTCTGGGATTTATATAAATGATACCCTCTTTCCTTTTCCGTGGGTTTAAGGTGACATAAAGATCATGTCTTTAAAGCAGTTTTTAAAACGTTATGATTATGAAATGAAACCCATTTCATTTATGCTATATGGGTTGTTTATTAAATTATTGATGATTATATATGTGTTTCATATGATAATAAAGACAAATTAAGGGTGTGCCCTGATAGCGCTCCAATGAATTGGGTAAAGACTTAATCTCTAGAGATGACCATTTTTAAAGATGCATTGGGGACTAACCTTGGTAATTTTTAATGACGTCTTGGGGATGGACCTTGGTGAAACAGAAATGATTTTCAATATTAAATGTTTTAGCCACATGTTCATGTTATTAAATATATTATTTTTATTATGATATGCCTCATGATTTCTTTCTCATGCCTTAATGTTCTTTTTCATGAAATTGTTGATGTATCTCAGGTTCACATGTTAAATGGTTCCCCATGTTTCCATTATAGGGCCTTATACTCACCCTTTCTCTTGATGTATGTCCCCAGGTTTTGAGATGCAGTAAAGAACCTTGGATGAACATAAGGAGAATAATTTAAATTGTTTAAGAAGAATTTTTTATGTTTTCAAGTTTTAAGTTTCTATTTTCCAAGTCACTAAACCTTAAAGATCTTTATTTTTGTAAAATGTAATGAAATGTTATGTTATAGAAAGGCTAGATTTCATAAAATACTATTTAAAAAGAACACTCATATCATAGAATTCAATATAATGATGTTATGAATACATGATAAATTCATCCAAGAATGTTTATCCAGGGAAATAGCTACCTTGTATTCCAAAAACCGCAAATCCTTGTCCGAAAATTCAATCGCACCATAGATGTACCACAGGGGAGTGAAAATAAACCCTAAACCATAATATTGGTCCATGAATACCAAAATAAAACCCGTGGTAAAAATCCTTAACTTTTAGTCATTTGGAACATCAATAATGGTTGAAGAAACCCTACATAAATGGAAGATACAATGAAGGAAATAATTTACTTGAAGAAGAATGAAGTTTTCCCCATCAAAATCCATCCAAAAATGGCTTCCAAGTGATATTTACGAATCATTGATTCCTTCTATGGATGATAGTCATGAATCGGGGATGAAATTGGTGAATTTGGGTAAACCCTAGAAGCAATAAAATGGAATTACATCAAAAAACAATTTAGTAGTACAATTGTTTATGATTTGCCTACATGATTTAGTAAATCATGGATCCAAACCATGCACCGATTTCATTCCTCAGAAAACATGTACAAAATCATCAGATTTAAAGGGGGAATAGGGGAATCATACGAGGGTGTTAGTCTAAGAATAGAAGAGATAATATTACCTCAAAATAAGCATATGGATGTGATAAATTTCCCCACCACGAAAACATTCTACCCCAGAAAGTTATCCCAAGGCTTAATCAGAAAATATGAATGGGTAATATTTTTCAACCAATGAATTTAACTATCAATCCAAAATGGATATCCCCAGAACTACATATTTCCTAGACACATGCAAATATCAGGTCTCTTAGAATCTGATTTCACTACCCTTTCGTACTATCTATCCGAGGATGGTATGTCGCAATAATCATAAACTACGAGCCAAATTACATTTTAATGCCTTCCCAAAAATGAGTGTTGAAGCGAGGGTCTATATCTAACACAACTTCTGAGGGAACACCATGATTCCTTACCACCTCCTCAATATACAATCGGCCCAAGAAATCCACTTTAGCTGTATCTGTAATTAGAATAAAGTGAGATGATTTGGTAATATGAAGAATCAACACAGAAGTTGAGTTCATACCCTATGTTGTTAGAGGTAATCCAACAATAAGGTCCATGCTACATCATCCCACTTACATGTTGGAATGGGTAACGACTAAAGAAAACCAGTGGTCCTTTGATGCTCTTCTTTTACTTGTTGACATGTATAACATTTAGACAGGAGGTCAGCTATTTCTTATCTCATAGCTAGATACTAGAACTACTGAAGAACATAATAATACATCTTTGATTAACCTGTATGGATGGATCACTGAAACTAGTGTCTATCCTACATTACAACCATCCGTAGAGAAAATGAAAACACCATAATTCCCATAAAGCAAAATATCACCTCGGGAGACAAAGACCAATCAGTAAAAGTATACCCACCATGATGAAAGAACATATAACTCTGACATGACTCATCACAAGGATTATATTGAGGAATCAACTCTATAATAGTAGGATTCAATCAAAAAATTTCTAATAATGTACCTTTGTTATGCTCCTTGGTCTCCAAGTGCATCTGGGCAAATAGCCCCTTCAGTGTCCACTCATCACAGGACATCCTCAAAAAATTCAATGGAAGAATCCTTGACAAGGAATTAGCTACCACATTACGCTTTCTGGGGGTATAGAAAATATCGAATTCAAATACCTACATATATTTGATAAAGAGACGCTACCTCAAATTGATATCCTTTTGTGAGAAGATGAATTCCAAGATCTTATGATCAATGTAGAAAAAAATATTCTCCACATAGAGGTAGTGAATCCATGTATTAAAATCTTGCATCTCTACTGCTAACTCTATTTCCATGGTCAGTAAATTATTTTCATGTAGTTCGAGTCGGTGAGGGAAATAATCCACCACAAGATCACCCTATATATGAACACACATCATACATATACATGAAGCATCACAATACAACACATAGCCATTCTATATTCTAGAAATATAAGAATGGGGGAGGTAGTCAACCGCTGATTCAACAACACGAATGATTCGTGACATTATGGGCCACATACAATATACACCCCTTTCGGGGTGAGTGTCGGAATGGGTGAATTATGACTAGATAAATCCCAAACAAACCACTTTATGTATCCTTAAAAGATAAAGAAACTCCTGATATTTTACACATTCCTCAACTTCATCCACGAAATAACTATATTGATCTTCTCGGGTTCCACCAAAACCTCCTACATTGAGAAAACATGAACCATAGACATCACCTCCCTAATCCAGATTGTGCTCCTGGAAAACGTTCCATTACTGTGATAGTCTCAAAGAGTGCCCAAGACAATCTAAAAATAACACTCATTCATTTCCTTAGATCAAGAGTAAACCAATATGTCTTCCATGAATACCATGATGACGGAATCGAGATATATGTTTAACACCCTATTCATGAGTTTCATAAATTCATTTGGATAATTGGTTAATATAATGGATATGACCAATTACTCAAAATGATTTTACCCACATTAGAAAGATATCTTCAAAATATCAGCACCTCTCACCATGATTTCTTGGTAACACAAATGCAACTATTTCAAGGAAAAACACTTTTCCCACTTCAACAGGTCAAATAATTCATCAATTAGGGAATATGATATTTTTTTTGGATGGTTACCTCATTCATCTTTTTTAAATCATTGCACAAACGGAAGGATCTGTCATGCTTATTCACAAAAGGAACAAGAGAGGCCTAAAGAGAGATGCTTGGGAAAATGAATCCTTTGAATTCAAAATCATCCAGATATATCATTAATTAAATCATCATGGTGGGGTCTACACGATATGAGTGAAGACATATTGGGTGTGTTCCCAGTGAAAAATAAATCAAGATCTCCACATCCCGCTCCGAAGTAAAGCTTCAAAATCAACTTGAAACACATCTAGAAACCCATCCAATATATTAGGTAATCTATCCTCAGGATAATGAACATATTACTATAGCATAAAACATTATAACTAGAATATATGTCTTCACAATTCTGTTAGTGGAGCTCTTCTATGAACAGGACGAGGATCTCATTCCATTAGAAGAACTTGAGAACTCCCATCAGGTGCAATGAAACTAACCTAGTGCCCATAACAATCAATATGAACATAAAAATTAACCATCCAATACATGCATTGGATTATGTCGAATAGGTTCATATATAATACTAGGATGTCTGAATTTGTCTCATACCATGATACCGAATGTTCACACTATAGAAACATGACACCTTGATCCCTCTTCATTCACAACTATGTCATAAACTCCATTGAAAAATAAAACATCCTAGTTGTGAAATAACAAGTATTTACAATATTGGATGAGATAAAAAACATAGAAGAAGCAGTATGAAATAGAATAGTAGTTAAAGCAGATGCAATCAAAATTGTACCTTGAGTAATGAAAGGCCCTGCATCCGATCGAGCTAGTACGAGATCCACAACAAGAATATTTCTTGTCTCCAATAAGGAATGGATGCTCTCCAGTGGCTCTTACCTAAACATTCTCTTCCCAGAAGATGATCTGGTCCTACCTCCCTGGACACCAAACCGAGAACCCACCATCCTCGATGGATTTGACTAAATTGGAACTCCCCTAGAATCCTTAGATCCATCCGCACTCAATAGTGGGTGTGCCTCCTTGAAAAATTATTGCAATCTCTCCATAGAACCAAACTGATAACAATGCCTCAGAGGAGATGTACATGAAGGTCATGTACTCCCTTGACTCCCACACTAGTGGTACACAACAGACCTCACATGAAAATCCATAAATGATATCTTCCTGGGAGGATTCCATGAACTGCCAAATCCCTTCTTCTCTTTCTCTTCTCGCTTTATTTTCTTCTAAGATGAACTATTGCTTCCCATCATTGATACTAGCCTAGAGAAACTATACCTTCCCCAGTGCTCAATCCTCACCATACATTCCTAATCAACCACCTCCCGATAGGTATTAATCTTTAATAGGAATACATGAGAATCGATTTATGGTCTTAATTCCATTTCAAAATTCAAAGACTTCATCTACTCATTGTAGACCATTTTAGGTTCATATTAGAGCAGCTCGGTGAAGAAGTTGTTATACTCCATCATTGACTGATCCCCTTGGATATGTTCCACAAACTCCTTGTATCTGGAATAATCTATGACTAAAGTATAGTATTGGTCATTTAAGGTAATCATGAAGTATTTCCAACTCATCTTCTAATGCTACCCATATTGAATCGTAGATTCCCACAACCTATGGTTGTTACCCTCTTTAGAAAATGATAAAATTTCACCCTAAAATTCTTATATGTTTCATAGAACTCAAACATGCCCTCAATTGTCTCAAGACACTAATCTTCTTCTCAGGTTCTATGCTACCTAGAAAGGTAGGAGGTTTGTTATTCAGTAACTCTTGGACATTGTAATTCCTAGAAATAGACTCATCTTCTCTAGATAGAGATGGAGAATGAGTAAGATTCGCTCCATGTACTTGATCATGGATATCCCAGACCACAGATTCTGCCAACCTATCATAATGCAGTGGGGGAGAAATCTCTCGGGAATCCTCTCATGGGTGCATGGGAGATTTCTATGGTGGAATGTTTCTACAAAAGCCAACAATCACAATAAAATGCATTAGTACCTAAATTATGAAAAATTTAAGCAATAACATCAAATATAAATATAGCAGAATCATATCAATAATGAAATAAACAACAAATTCACCCCCACCCAATGTCCACGTGCAGTCTACAGCACGCCCGTCCCCCTGGAAGTAATGTAAAACAAAAATACCAACATCCCATGGAAAATTGAGGTCATTCATGAGATGTAATATATAGTAACCCTACTCGCAACTTGAACTATGATCCCTGAATTTCATATCTCTTATCTCAATAGACAAATTCAATATAATATGACCCAAAAAGATTAACCTCCTCTAATATAATTTTCTCCCGAACCAGATATGCTCTCCATAAAAACCGAAAACCTACCTGGTCCATGGAATGAGTAAAAGGGTGTTCTTTATCCACATAGGCATGCACATGTTCCTGGCTATCAAAAATATTTTCTTGGGAATGATCTACCCGATATTGGAATCATTAGACAACCAACTACTACAAAAAAATGAATCTAAAAATTCATTCAAAACATTAATTAAATGAAATTAATAATGGAAAGAAATGGTATTAAAATTATCCAAATGGGGAACCAAATAAAATGTAAAAGAAAATACAACTCAAGAACGACCAAACAACGAGGAATTCTCATACCAAAGCCTTATTTAAATCACCACACCTATGATGGAAGCTGAAAATCTGAACGGTCATATCCAAAGACCTCACCATTACCTGTGTCAAATATAATGAAGTCTACATACACCAAATGGTGTATGTAGTGTGTGAGCATAACACCATTATTATTCCTCCCTATATATAGCATGTGATAATCAATTTATGAAAAAAAATCATACAGGTGATTATAAACAAGAAATGCTAGTAAAAATTTTTAAAGAGGATTAAACATCAATAAAGAAGAGTTGTTAATGGTGCATATTTTACGAATGGGAATATTTGAGTAAAACAAACAAGATATACAAATCTATAGAAAAACAGACTTTATGCCAAAAGTGAGTAACATATAGTCAATAACCCCTATTCATGAGAACACCCCAAGGCACTAGATAGTTGTGGGGACCTACATACATTGTATCTCAGTGTAAAAGAATCCATAATCAAAAACTTTCCCACAAACAATCAGCTAGAAGGGGAATACCTAATAGACTAGTGGTCCCAAAACATCCTCAATGATTAGTTAGTTTCATCATATTCAATCATTCTAGGTAAAATAAATATGATACCACACCCAGATCACTAGAATACTTGTCCACTCTGCCCACATAGAAACCATGGTTTCCATCTTTGTACAGAATCACATTTCACATGTTAAAAATATAATATGATTATAGAACACCACTTCTAAAACATACTCACACAAACCTATAACTAAAATTCCTTTTCAACACTTTTTTAACTTAGTAAACAATTAAAACATGTATAAAATAATTCTAAGTAGTAAAATAATGCTTTTGCACTAAAAAATCCCTTCAAAACCCATCGGTCAAGGCCAAATTCCCATCAATAACATACAAAAATATATTTGGAAGCCCAAAATATGTTAATAAAACCATTTCACGTATAATAAAACAATCTTAAATGATAAAACATAGAGTACTTGTGAAAAAAAATTCAGGAAAAAATGAAATATTATAATTAAAAGCTCAATCAAAGCTACCAAAGATGTTTTTAGAAACACACTAATAAGATAGAAAACATTATACCTAGGTTAATAAATTAAGATAAATCCATTTAGGAATATTTATCCCAGGAAATACCTACAATATATGTCGAAAACCCCAGATCCTTGAGAGAAAATTCAACTGTACCACTACTTCACCACTTGAGAGAGTAACTTAACCCTAAACCACAATATTGGACTATGAAACACAAAATAAAATAATAAGAATGAATCCCTAAATTCTATAAATTTTTAAATTCAAAAAAGGTGAATTAAACCCATAGTAAATTGAATAAACAATGAATTAAATCACTTACTTGAAGAAGTTTGATGTTTTCACCACCAAAACCCATTCGAAAATGCTTCCAAGAGAGCATGAGGAAACATGGAATCCACATATGACTTATAGTAATTAATGGGGGAAGAAATGGGATCATTAGGGATATTAATGGTAGTGAAAAATAATAAAAAAGATTAATGATAATGACAACTATGCATGGTTCGCCTATACGGTATAGTAAATAGTGAGACAATACCGTGCGGCCAGTTCAGTCCACTCTAAACATGTCAAATTCATCCAAATTCAAGTGGGTTAGGGGAATCATATGGGGAGATGTCAGGAAAATAACAAAATAGAATAAAGTACCATTAAATAATAATATAGATTTGATAATTACACATGAAGAATATGGCTGTCTATATATATTTTTGTGATACCTCTATTGATTAAACATGCAGAGTAATGGGTATCACTGGTTAATCCCATTATAGTTAATATTATGGTGGACCATATTGCATTGTGGAATCCAATTATCATATAAATAGGGGTGGCCCAGAGATATATTTTATTCTTGTCACAACATAACATTGGGGGGCCCAAATAGTTCTAGGTATCACTACTATAAGAGAAACGATATGGGACCCCAGAGAGGACACCGATGAATTCGATATTGATAATACTGGAACTCTACAAAATTGTTATTCCAATTAAATTTGATAAGAGTGATATATGTATATGATCTCCCATTTTAATTAAAAAGGTTGTAATTGAATTCTAGGGGTTTATAATTTTTTCACTAATCATAAATGATATCACATTGATGTTGATTACTATTTATTGTGAACCATTCCATTATTAAATAATTATTCAATGTTCTATGATTGATTATAGATGTATTGTGGCGTATGAGTTCTTTTTTGACTTTTTTATTCACACAATTTATATCATCATACCATTTTTCACTTCTTATGATAATTAGGGTCATTCAATTGTTAATTATTATGTATAATGTAAAATCCCAGGTTATTATTGAATAATAATTTTTCATATTTATTAATATTTATTTATTAGATGGTAATTTAATATTTTAGGGGATTCTACATTTGATAGAATACCTGAAACTCCACAATGGGTTTCTAAAAAATGTTACATTGCACACAAGACTAAGTTATACCAAAACAAAATATATTATAAATATTATTATTTTAAGTTATAGTTATCATAAAGGCATTAGAATGGTGAGGATGAATGATATTTAATATATTTTGAAAATATGGTTTACACATGTCTATATAATGGTTCATTGGTTACAAATTTAATTATGAAATTAAATGACAACCAACTGAATATAAAGGTTGGGTATTTCGGAAAAAACTGTTAAATTGAATATAAGTGAATTTATAAAATAATAAAATTATAGTTGATATATTTTACTCAATAAATATATATGAAATATATATGTAATATATTCAATTTATTGTTTAATGTTAATCTTATATGTTTTATATAACTTATATAAGAACAAATTATAATTTTTTGATAAAATAGGTATGTTTTAAAAAAATTATGTTTTTCGGCATGTTGTTGTAGAACCTATATTAAATATAGTTTTTGACACATTAATATATTATACTATAAAAAATTAACTTTTTATTTTTAAGGGGGACATAAAAATTTATTTTGGATAAATGTTTATACATATTTGAAAACATTCATATTTTAATTAACAGTGAAATATACTACATTTTAATACAAAACATCTTCCCCATAATATTTTTTTATATAATTAGGTTAAAATTTATATTATATTAAAATTGTAATTGAATTTGTTTTTATAAATTAATCCATTTTTGGTCATTCAATGTAACTATACATTTAATGTGATAAAAAGACATTTCAATCATTTAATTATTTATACATTTCAAAAATATTGATTCCTCAATTCATCAATAGGATTAACACAATACTTATTTTAGTCACTTTTGTGAATTGAAATTTCATAAATTTAAATACATGGATGTAATATTTATGAAAAAATTGATCTAATAGAATAAAAAAATTCTGAATAATTACTTTATTATTTAATTTTGAACATTAAAAAGGAAAATCTGGTAAAAATGGTTTACAATAATATTATAATAATGATAAAATACACTAACACATTTCCTAAACTTATTATATGAGTTATGTAAAAAAATAAAATTCATTTCTAAACTTTTGGCCTTTTTATTCCAGATGGGTTTGAATAAGTCATTAATAAAATTTATTTTAAATTTAATGAAAATACATCATAATCATGTCCCTTATTACTAAATCAATTTTAACTTGTGGTTATATAAGTTATAGAGTTTTATAAAAATAGTATTCATAAATACAATTAAATTATAAACATCTAGGTATTTTATTTTTAATTTTTTTTTAAAATTGAATAATTAAATTTAATTATGACACAATGATGATGTGGTGATTTCATTATTAATAAAAGAATGAAAATCGTGGTATAATAATTTCCAAAGGAAATATTATTTAACATAATATATGCCTTAAATTAATTTTATATGTTATTATGATATGTTATAATTATATTAAATGATTTTTTTATAATTTCTCTCTTTATTGGGATTTTATATACATTCAAATATATGATAGTGTAATAATGGACATAAATGATATTTTATAAAAATAATAATTTCTTAATTTTATTCAAAATAAAATAACATTTTAATTTACCAAGTGGATATTATAATGCCTAAATGTTCATTAAGTGTCTAATTATGTTATATTGAACCCATATAAGTAAAATTTTTATCCTCTTTGATTTTATAATGGTGTTACCACAATTATAATTAAAATAGAATAATTAATGGTAAACTGAAAAGGTAATATATAAAATAATATGAAAACAAGTAAAAAAATTATTGGATGAGAGGGTTTAGAAATATACTCATCTTATATTCTACATATCTCATATTTGAGTCATTTTTATTAAAATATTAATTTATATTAATTTAATATTTTAAGAGCTTCCAAGGGTGCCCCTCCCATTTCCTAAAGAATAACCCACTCTTATATAATACTCACACATAAATAACCATTTAGTTCATCCATGATTTATCAAAACCCAATAATATAATCTCTACCCACTTTACTGATGCCTTAATTTAGGTATAACAACATTATTATAGGATTTAATGTGTTCTATAAAGGTGATCAACTGTAGATGAGGTATCATTTTTTACGTGTTTCTATTTTATTTGCTCAGAGAATTCCATTAAATATCCTTAATAAATTATTAAATAAAAAATATAATATATATACATAGATGTTATTATATTAATAACACCTCCTAAATTCATCTCCAGTTTCAGCATATTGGAAATGAAAATTTCATTCGTGTGTACATCAAACTACCACCTCAGAAACTGATACAATTCATCTTTCATTACCATCTATCAATGATAGTTATAATGATGGAATCAATGTTTATATATTATATTCATGAAAATCATATATTTTTATAAGAATAATATTTCTATTATTTTTTTACATACCATGGGCATAAAGATGATAATGGCATTCGTACATACATGCGAACTATCACCTCCACAAAGAGATGTGAATCGTTTTTTTCACTATATAACATATATCATATATATAATTATGTTAAAATTAATATTATGGTTTAATTTATATTATGATAAATCTTCCAATATAAAATAATAATTTCATTTTTTCCATAATGATCAATGATAAATGGAATGGTTACTCATGCATACCTATGACCTACCATCTCTATGATTATAATGTTGTTTATTTTTTTAACATAAATTAATTTTTAGGTCTCAAAAGTATAATTGATATATAAAATTTAATATTTTTTCATGAATGTTTTTATAGAGATGATGGACTTATGACCACATGGAATAATTACATCATACCATGTTCATTTTCGACCCCAGTATTGAATATTGAGAATAACATCCGATATGAACATAAAAAATTACATACTTTTTATAACAATGTAAAAAGTTGTATAAAATTAATAATAAACATTAAAATGGAAATAAATAAATTATAAATTTACCTATGGTTATTATTCAGGAAGATAAAAGACATATGAGATAATTCAGATTCATGGAAATGGACTTAGTCTCAATCTTCATTCATGAAGCCATATTTTGATATTATTCGCCTCCTAATTAGATAAATTGTAAAAAACAAACATTTAACCATTAATTCATTAAAAGGTTTTCAAATGGAAATATTTTATCTGAATTTTTCTTTCAATCTTCACAAAAAAACAAATGGAATGTTTTTTAAATTATGCAGTGACAATGACTACTCTGTTGCTTTAAGCATTATTTGATATTTGGCTTCCTCTATAAGGCTTAATTTTTTCAAAAGGAAAGAAAATATTTTTTCTCCCATTGGGTTGTTTTTATATTGAAAATGGTTATGAAATTCAATTAACTATTTCAGTGTCTTAAAATTATCTCTTGTGATTGCAAATGAAATTTTATGTTTGAAATGTTTATAATTGAAATCATTTAATAGTTATCATTATATAATGGTACTTGGACATCTAATGGGTGATTACCTGATGAAAGAAACACAAGTGGTTACATGATAAACCAAATATCATTGGTTCCTTGATCATCCAATGATAGTTTGTTATGTTATTACCTCCAATGCATTGTATATGGAAGTCAGTCATATGGCTATTCCATTTGTAAGAGTGGTATGTGTGGAAGTCAGTTGTATGATTATTCAGTTTATGCATGATCGTGTACCAAGTTACAATTATATTTTATATGTTCATTATATGAGTTTTATGGTAATATCTACATTACAAAAAGGGTATGCAATGAAATTATTTTCAATGATGAGTAATTACTACTTCATAAGTTAAAATTATTACATTATGATATAGTATACATGGTTTACATGTTTTCGTAGGGATAATAGTTTTCATTCATGGAGTATCTCTTTCTGAGATTTTTATTCCCATAAAAAGTTTTGATATGTTTTTCATAGGGTATAAAGATGGGAAATAGAATGTATTATGTCATGTTGATTGATCTATAGTTTTTTATCAATTTAAATTAAGCTTGATTTATTTTAATGTGTTTAATTTCATGAAAAATGGATAGAATATTGAATTTTCTAATTTTTAATTTTTGAGATGTTATATAATTTTTATGCACTAATTATATAAATCAATAAACATAAAAAGATCATCAATTTTAAAGGACATAAATTCCCAACATAACTCATGATTATGTAATGTTTATAGTTAAGACCATTTTATTGGTATCAAATTATGGTTTATACAACTTGGGAGTCTAGGTTGATATTTAAATAAAATTTTCAATTTATATATCACTAAAATGGTTAGAATAATTTAAAGAGTAAGAGTTATTTTACATAGATTAAATGGGTCTGAGATATCATGAATATTTATATCATTGTGTTTATCTTCCTCATAAGATAGTGTATACTTATTTTATTGATATACTCACAGAAAAAAATTTTGGATGTAAATGGCCATATCTAGTAGGCACCAAATTAACAATGTTTGTGAAGGAACATGTGGTTGTTCTTAGAGTAAGAAACAAACTAAAATCAGATCTGCAATGATATCTCTCACAGTTATTCTACACCGAATATCAGGAGTGATGTTTAACCACAAGAACCATGTTGAGCTTTCTAATTCATCATATTTTAGAGAAAGTAATCCATGTGTATGTTTAGGTAATAATGATAAAGTTATGTATATTCAATGACATTATTGTTGAGGATGTGGAACGAAACAACTAAGAATATGTTTTAAAGGGATCGTAAGAAGATAATGATGACGTAATGAAGGACATAAATAAATAACCATCCAAGGAAAATGGAAGAATTTAGTCGACTCCAAGAGGGGGAAAGAAGTATTTTTTGTGTTATCAATTGATTGTTTTAAAGTATGGTGTGTAGTCATTGTGTAAATAGATTATCTACAAAGAATGGTTGAGAATGGGATCAGGAGGATCGTAAAAATATTTTTTTTGCAATACCCAATTCAATTACAATTGAAGATAAGGAAACTCAAAATTATATATGAATTGTCTAAGGTTATGAAAATTTTTTAATCTTAGTAAATGAATCATGTTTTTTTTCTAGGAAAGAAGTATTAAGTAATAATGTGGACAGTCATGGTTAAAGGATCACAAATAATGTTAAATGTTATCAAAGTCAATATATGACGTATTTAAGAGTTATAATAGGCAATTTGATGATGAAATGTTTAAAAGGTTCAATGCTCTTTTGATTATAGGATTACAATAGAAGGCATTTTTCTAGTATGTGTGATCATGTTGCCTGTTATGTGAAATAGTTTTTTGATGAAGAATAATCTTTTCATGTGTGGACATAATTTCAAATGTACGGTTAGCCATTTAGGTTTATAGGATCATTATTTTGGGGGTATTTACTGGTTATCACATTTTGGGTTAAAAATTAAAGTCACGATATAAAAATGGAGGATACAACATGTAATAGTTATTTTTTGTAATTTTATCTCATTTTTGGAATCTTATAAATTATATACAATTTGAAAAAGGAAACAACATGGGAAGGCTGAAAACATGTTGTGTCAGAGAATGTTGTGGAAATTGAACCTACAACTGAAGGGAAACCATGATTTAACAACTACCCCTAGGTTATTTGAAGTTCCTAGATAGAATGGATTTTTTCTATTAAATGAGTTGATGAAATATAAATTAGTTGATTTTGAGAACCTAATACGCCTAAGGAAAAATAAATTCTATGGTAATTTTTTCAAGGAATAATGTTAACATTTTATTTTTGAATAATATTTGTTTTTATTGTGCAGTTATGCAGATTTGGTGTATTTAAAAAATTGATTATCTTATCATAAGGAATTTTTTATTTTGGGAATTATATTTTTTTTTCAGGTATTAAGATAGGTTGATGTTTTTTGGACATAAATGATAGAACAAATATTGGAAGATTTATTTATAAAATTCAAGTTATTTTTATCATTTAATCTTAGTTATAAAATTATTGAGGATTTTTGTTGATAGTTATTTGTTAAATAGTATTTAATGGACTTTGTGTATTACATTTGAATTTTTTGGATTAAAAGTAGTAATTATTATTTCAAGGCTTATTAAATTTGGGGATTGATATTAATTTCTATCCTAAAATATTGATTTTGTTTAATGTTTCATTATATGAGGAATAAAGGGTTAATATTTCATGGATTATGTGATATTTAAGAAGTTAAAATTAGTGGTTTAGGCCTGAAAAAAATTCTACTCTTAATTACTCATCATTTGGTGAAAATGTTTAGGTTGTTGGGGAATTTGATTAAAGGATGAAACGAAACATTTCAACTATGTCTATTTAATTATGACCTTAGTCTAGGTAGTAAATTAATTCAATAAATTTTTTAATATTATCCTAAAACGAAAAATAATTGATTTACTTTTATGAATAAAAAATAAATATTCATTTAACCTATCACATATTTTTGGTTTTCTGATTTTTAACATTCTCCTAATAATGTCTTCTATCACTCTCTATTAGAACATGATGGTTAGTTTTTAATGCATATCAATGTTTTCCTTCATGGAATCCTAATATGTGTTATCTATGGTGACCTTTGTAGTTTAAATTATTTCATTTAAAGGATAAATTTTTTTGACTCTTTTCCGAGTGAGGAATTTATGTGATATAATTATTAATGTGAATCCTTAGTTACTAAGACCAAATTTAGAAGTATGAGGATGCAATTTCAAAAGGGTTTAAGGATGAAACTTCCCAAAAAATTATAAAATAATAATTTTTAATATTTATTAATATTTAAAAATTGTATATTAATTTTAATTTTTAAGGGACGCTATGTTTGATTACTCACCTGACACACAACAAGGGGTTTCTCATAAATCTTATGTTTCACACAAGATTGAGTTATGTTGAAAAATAAGATATTATTAATATTATTATTTTATATTGTAGTTATCACATAGCCATTAGAATTGAAGGAGTTAAGGATAATAAATTTATCATGAAAATATTGTTTACGCATGTTTATTTAATGATTCATAGGTTTCCAAATTAATAAGGAAATTCAATAACAAATATATGAATATAAAGGTTTTGTTTTTATGAAAAAACAATTTATATCAAAATAAGTTACCATATAAAATAAAAAAATCACTCTGAATTGATTTAATTAATAAAATTATATTTAATATAAATTTAATATAATCAATGTAATGTTTAATATTTATCTTATACGTTTACTTGAACTGATGTAATAACAAATTCTATCTTTCAGATAAAAAATAATTTTTTAATACAAAGAAGCTTTTTCAAATTTTGATAGAGCACCCATTTTAAATATTGTTTTTGACACTTTCATAAGTTATATTTGGAAAAATAATCTTCTTATTTTGATGAGGGACATAAAAATTTAGTTTTAGTAATTTTTTGTAACTTTTATGATAACATTCATATCTTAATATTGAGTAAAAAATGCATTATTTTAATTAAAAACTTTTTTTCATCTAATTTATTTATATAGTTGGGTTTTAATTTTAATGGTTTTTAATGTGTTGTTCGATTATGTTTTTATCATTTAATAAAATTTTGGACATTGGATGTAACTATACATTTAATTTTTATATCGATATATGTCAATCATTTTATAATTTTATAATTTTTAAAAACTCGTTCCCTCAATCCGTCAACATGATTAATATAAATTTTATTTTCATCAAATTTTTGAAATTGATATTCAAAACTGGAAATACATGATCATAATAAGTATAAGAAATTATATCTTATACGATCAAAATAATTTTTTCTAAATAGTAAATTTATTATTTTATTTACCGTATTTGAAGGGTCAATCATGTAAATAAGGGTTAGAATAATATTAAAATAACACAAAACTGCCATTACACTTCTCAAAACATTATTTTATAAGTTATTTAAGACAGATAAAATCATTGGTAGGATCTTTTGGACTTTTTATGCTACTTGGGTGTGATTATGGAATTTATATCATTTATTTTAATGTATTGGAAAAAAATCATAAACATGTCTATTATTAATAAAAAAAATATAATTGGGTTATATAAGTGAAAACGTAGACAATAAATAGTAATTGGAAAGATAAAAATATTAACTATATCTTAGTATTTTATTTTTATTTTTTAGAGATTAAATAAATAATTATTAATATGAGAGAACGATGATGTAGTGATTACTTTATTAATGAAATAATCAAATAAGTGAAACTATCAATATTAAAATAAAATTTATTAAAGAAACTTTTTGTCACAAAAAAAATTATATTTGAATATGAAATATTTTAAGACTATTATATTTATTTCTTATATGTTATATTTTGTTTTCATTTCATTTAAATTCAATGAAATGAATCATGTAAAAATTGAAACAATTTATATGTAAAAAAAATTAATGTATTTAAAAATCATAAATATATTTTAAAATTACATGGTGACTATTATAATGTAAAAATTTTCATTATTTTTTAAATTATTAGAAATTTTCCCCCTATAAGTAAAATATATATCCAAATCATATTTAAATTTTTGAAAACGTAATTAAACAAAAAAGGGAATAATTAAGGGTATACCAAAAATATAATTTTTAAAATAAAATCAACAACTATATTAACATTATTACCTTAGAGTATTTATATATATACTTATGTTAGATTCAACATATCTCATGTCAGATCCATTTAGATTAATAAAATTAATGTATATTAATTTAATATTTTAAGAGTTTCCCCAGGTGCCCCTCCCCTATCCTATAAACAGTTACCCACTCTTCTTTAATATTCACACTTCATGAACCAGATCGTTTAAAAAATAACGTCCCAATACTATTCCTAAAATTTCATCCAACATTCATGATTATTTTTTTATGGATATACCCATTCTTATAGGAGATAACTTGTTGATCAATGTTGATCAACCGAAGAAGATGTATCATTTTTAAGTGTTTCTATTTTATTTCTTCATTAAATTCCATTAAATCCCCTTAATCCATGAAAAAATAATAAATAAAGTATCCTCAATAAACTGATATTTTTTATTTTAATATCTTCACCTTTATCCATCTCCAAATTCATAAAATGTGAAATATAAATTTTGTTAATGTTTTAGGCAGACTACCGCCTCATGAACCGATATAATTATATTTCCATTTTTTCATATAAATACTGGTTATAATGATAGAATAAATGTTAATACATGATACTCATGAATTATTTATCATTTTAGTATAATAATATTTCAATTTTTTTACTTACCATGCGTATAATGGTGATAACTTCATTCGTGCGTACATGGGAACTATCACCTCCACGGAGTGATGTGAATAATTTGAATTCACCTCCTGACTTTTATGATATATAAAAGTATATTTAAATTATAATTATGATTTTTATTATATTATGATAATTTTGGATAGATAAAATAATATTTAACTTATTTACATAATGATCAATAAAAAATTGAAATGTTAATAAAGCGTATGTATGACCTACTGTCTCCAGGATTATAATGTTGTTTATTTTTCTACACATAAATGAATCTTTTAATTGAAAAATTATAATTTATGTATAAGTGTGATTATAATTTCATGTATTTTATTCTGGAGATTTTGGACATATAACAACATTAACTAGTGACATTATACAATGTCCATTTTCAACTCATGTACCAAATATAAAAAAAACATCTAATATGAATTTATATACTTATATAAGTTTTATAAGAAAGTAATAATTGACCTAAATGTAATAATAATCATCAAAACAGTTTTCAAGAATGTATAAATAAAACTAAATTTATTATTTAGGAATATTATGAACATTTCAGACTATTCGGATTCAAGTAAATGGGACTTGGACTCATTATCCTTTCATTGATACATATATTGATGTTAAACACCACCTTATTTTATACAGTTTAAAATAAACCCCATTGGGTATTATATAATTAAAAGATGTTAAAAAGTAATATTTTATTTCATCCATTTTAATTTCGTTAGAAAACTAAATAAGGAATTTTTTTAATGTATGTGACGACAGCGACGTCTCAACCATCATAAGCATTACTTATAGGATTCAAATCAAAGATAACTATGAATGATTGATATTATTCACATGTAGTCATATATTGTAAATAATTTATTATTATATAAATTTTCCAAAAGTGATTTTTTCATGACTATGTGGTTTTCTTAGTATGAATAGTGTTTCTCTCACAATTATTTTGGTTTTAATTAATGAATTTATATAGGAGTGATGTAAACACAAAATAAAAGTGGAATTTCAATTACTATGAGCATCTAAAAATAGATGATGGTTGGAGAGAAATATCTTTTTTTCTTCCTAATACACTTCATGATATATGATTAAATTTTTTTTCTTCAATGAGATTACTAACATGTCGAGTTAGATGACGACGGTATTTTACAAACGTTCATGTGGTAATGAGCAATTAGGACTTAATATTCATATACTTACATGTCAATATTATCGGATGATTTTCCTAGAAGAATATCTAACATAATGTGGAAGATGTTATCTTTTTGGAAATTAACATCATAGAGTGACATATTTTCTAGGAGTTCATTGTCTTAAGGTTGAGGATCATGATAATTATCCAAAAAAAATATATAAACCAAGAATAAAATTATAGACAAATGAAGTACTTATTCCATGATAATCATTAATGTTGAATGATTTAGGTATTTATGGGTTTGGAAGTAATAATTATATTAACAAGTATTTTTATAATGGTATTATTTTTTTAATAATCATGAAACATCTATTTATTATTTTGTTTTAGGATCATATATATCTATATGAATGATGAACATAAAATTAATGGATTCCATTTTTATTTTTTAACAATTAGGATGATAATATTTTAAATGTCTTAGATATCCTCCGGAGGTTTTACATGATGGGACTATATCCAAATTTTGGAATTTTTAAGAAATATTTTTTAAATACATCCCATAGGTTTTAAGGAGAGATTCATGTACACTTTGTGGAAATAAGATGAATGGTAATAGTAAATATTAAGGCTTATTATATCGTTGATTTTGAGATAATATGGGTTTTATTCAATCAATTTATGAAGAAAATAGAAATAATTGTTATTATAGACGATTTCACTTTGAAAATTAATGATTGAATATATATAAGAGATGCAGTGATGTATTATGGAGTCCCTGATTAATTTAAATTATAATTGGATCCGATGATTACATAAATATTTTAGTGAAACCCCCAATAATGTATTGATATGTAGTTTAGTATCATCATGACATATCTTGTTCAGATATATGGTTAGTCTATAAGAAAAATTCCAACCATAAAGTATATGAAATGATCTTGTTCAATGGATCTCAAATATCATTGGAATGACAGTTTCCTCTAGTTTATTTCTCATAAAATAATATATTTTACATGATAATTAATATGGATCATTATGAAAATGTTTATAGAATGAATTGTAATTCTATCAAATAATTAAATAATTTTACAAAAATAATTCTATTAAGACCCGAGAAAGCTAATTCAATAGAAAATAATATTATTTCCATTAAAAAACATGTTAAAGTGTCACAAAGTTTATTGAAATATTATTTTTTTAATCATTGAAATGATCTATAATATGATATTGGTAATAATGTGTTTTTATTAACTAGTACATAACCATGCAATCTCAAGGAAATACGTTCAATGCTTAATTTCAAGAAAACAAAACTATATTTCTTTGATAATAATGAACATGAATATTGAACTATAATTGGAAAAAACATAGAGAATTGAAAATATAGGAAAATAAGTAACATAAAATAACATAAGAGAATATATAAAAGAATATTGAAAACAAATTGAAGAATATATGATAATATATAAGGAAAACATAAGTATACCATCATTGTACAAAATAAACCATACAAATGCATGATAGAGAATATGAGAAATATATATAGGAGAATATAGAAGGAAAATAAAATTATTTGAATTCCTAGAAAACATATAGGAGAATATAAAAGGAAAAGAACATGAAATAATGTTTAAAATATGAATACCAGAATTTATAAGTATCCATCATCAAATACAGGAATAAAAAAATGGATAGTAATTAGAGAGGTACATTGAAAAACAAACATGAATGAAATAACATAAGTATTAATGTCACTAAAATATTATGAAAAGAACATGAAAAAATTATTATAAAAAATTAGTTTAAACTATATAATATTCCATTTGAGATGAAATGAACACTCAAATGGGTATTTAAATTTCAAAACATATAGCATAAGTACTAATGTAATTGGTAAATTATGTCACTGTACAAATATCCAACTTCCAAATGCCTGGAATATTTTTTCTTCATAGAAAAAATTGTTTAAAATAAGAATACCTGAATTTATATAATAAAAAAATTGAATGTTAACATAAAATAATAAATTAGAATCCAAAATAAAAGAAGATGAAATTTACCTTTTAAATACAGAAATGAAAACTAGCGACCATTAGCTGCACAACCCCCATTTGTAAATTTAAATAAGAACTATTATATGAAATAGAAATTTAAATCATTCTATCATACACACATTAATAGTCTCTCTTACATGAGAATGTCCTCAAAGAAAATATGCATGGTTCCAAAAGAATGATCAAAATGCAGCGTTCAAATGATCACCATTTTAGATATATATGTTTAATTGAGTAGAATTTATATAATACCTAAATATATTTGTGTTAGATATTAAAAAGGATGGAATTTCCTCTGTACAAAATTGCAACATCCCCAGATTTCTTGCAAAACAAAAAAATATATATTAATATATATGCCAAAAATTAGGCATAACAATCATTAAGTAAAACTCATATGTCTATATATATGTTGCTTCATGTGCCATCCCCATGGTGCATGTTTACAGAATCATCATATTTCATAGGTCGGATGTTTACCGAATCATATAAATTCATAAAAATTAAGATGAATACATAAACAGTTAGGAAGACAGAATTGTATTTGAACAGATAGAGGCTGTAAGAAAATGTGAAACTCTAATCTACGTCAAAACATTCTAATCCCTGTATTAATAGAGGCAGGAAGATAGTAATACTGGTTTAACACATATATATGTATCAAAGAAAACCATTTATTAACCCTAACTCAAATTTTTCATAAAATATCAGAAAATATGTGAGGACCGCCAGCAACATAGTGAGGCCATTGAGAGGATATAGGATACATCAATATATTGTGTTACAGGTTAGGTAACACATAATATTAAAATGAAAACCCAAATAAATCTATAAATATAAAGAAAATATACATCATAATCCCCTTGTCCCACTACCTTAAAGGATAGAATTTCATTTCTTAAAAAAGGATGGCATTTACAGAATAGTAGAAATTATAAAAAACCTAAGGATTGGTGTGTGTTTTTATATTATAAATGATAGATTAAGAGGAAATAGTAATTCCAATCTATAATTACCATACATGTTATGGCATCAAATCAAAAAGTGAATAAAATTAAATGAAATAGTAGCAGAAGAAGTGCGAGTGATCTGTTAATTACTATTTTTATAACATGAAGTGGTCATTAAGAAGGATTTACATACAGAAATCATCAATTGAGTTAAAGTGATGTAATAATAGGAAATAAGGTAGAAGATCATCAGCTACAATTGTAATTTCGGATGGAATGTGCATCTGATTCACTCAGCATGATGTACAACTCTCATGAAAATGTGAAATTCGAGCCTTCACAGACAACTAAAAAGAGACCATATTTTTTGATATGGTGGTATAGAGTATACATTACACTAGCTAAAAAAGACTCAAATTTTTCATGACATGTTTATAAGGATAACAGAACTGCCATGAAACTGTAAAAATTTGATAATTTTCAGAAAATGAAGAATTATACACTTGATTTGGATGAAAGAATAAATGAAATTGAAAAGGAAAAAAATTACAATTTTTTATCCGAGTAGTTTTGGAAAAATTGATTGACAAATATTGAAATTAAAAAAGGAATAGACTAAAAATAATAGATATCATAGTGATGTTCACTAAAATATTCATGAAAACCAATAAATAAAACAATAGTAAAAAACAATCCATTAAAATTATTGACATATGATACCCTACTATAAAGAAATGGTCCAATGCTCTAAGATATGTCATGTAAGACAAAGTATATGTAAAAGTAACTCAAAATATTTGGATGTTAACTGAATGATGGAAAAAAATTCTTGAAAATAAAGCTATTGTACCTGGTTATTTAGTTGTGAGTAGTTATAGTGTTGGAATATGAGGTATTAATCCAGGAGCTGAGCACTTAATCATTCATCCAATATGTTTAAATGTAGATACTATAATGTTTAATTTTAAGATCACACTATGTTTGACTAATCTAAAAACACGTCAATAATAAATCAAGAAATATATATATGTTTTTCTCTATCAATGTATGAGTAATTTAGAAAACCATTCAAATCAGGAAAATTGAAAATCATAAAAGGGTGAACGGTATTTTTGTTTTGTAAAATTAAAAAAATAATTCAGTAAAAATCTAAATAAACAGGGTACTTTGACTTCTTTGCAATGACTACACTACCCATAGATACTTTCATAACATAGTATGGGATGAATGCAATCTAGAAACTCTCTATATCTTCAAGTTGTTAGCTAATGAACCATTTAAAATTGTTTATATCAGAGGCTACAATTTAACATCAATTGAATGTAAACATTGATCATTTAGTTGAAAACAAGTTAACAAAAATTCAGGGGCTTACCATATCACTTCAAAAATCAGAAAATATACCAATAGAATGTGTTTTCCTTCCATGAAAACATTTAAGCATCAGCGGTAGCTTCATCAACCAGTGATAACCCTTTCTATCAATGCAACAACAAACATTAAGAACCACAAAAACACCAGAATCAGTACACCAAATTTAAAAGTATCAATGAGATAATAAAAAATGTAATGAAGATCAATTTTTATAATAAATGTAATTGCAGAAAAAAATCCTTGGTAATGTTTGTAAAATGTTATTCAATGGATCAATCCTCAGCGTTGGGGTTCAAAACACATCCATCATTAAAGAATCTGGATTTACTCAAAGTATTCTGCAATGACAACGTAAGCAAAATCAAACCATATAAATCAGAAAACCCCAATAGACATGACCAAGGAATCATGAAGGAAATACCTAACCATATCACAGAAAATGTGGTTAGGCCCGAACATCATCTCCTTGTTAAATAAATAAATAAATAACTCATGAAACAGGGAAATGCAGACCACCTTAAGAAAACTCTAAAACACAAATTGACTGAGAACTGATCAATGTACAGACATCTAATGAATACAATGTGTGGAAGAAACAACATGAAGGATTAACCCAAACCTGGAAAGCTATACACAATGTCCTGATTGGAAAAATAATTTAGGGCCATAACATTGGAAAGTGATGAATCATGGAGGGTATGAATTGGTATATATGATGGCCAAACCACATGCATCAATGATCCAAAAGTACCAGAAAATACAGCAAACTATATGTTATAAAATTAAAAATGTAATATAATGGAAATAATAAAAAACATGAAATTTACAATGTAAACAATTTTAATTAATAAATTAATATACATACGAAATTGATAATCCACATAAAACATCAAACTGAATCAGTTTATTGTATTTTACAGCATACCCGTATTATGTTGAAATAGAAGTGAAGGAAGAAGGATGGTATTAATTGTTGGGTGAGCTTATATATTAGATTTCTATATGATTCAGAACAATAATCGAATCTAAAAATAAATCAACATTCAACAATATGAAGGAAAATTAAAATTAATAAAGAAATGGAAATGGATATGTAGTGGCTATTGTGCCATCCTTATTCTCAATATCATCACTCAATCTACTGTCAAGACACATCTCTAGCTACTTCATGTGTGAACGATCAAGCCCAAAAGATCCTACCCTCATTTTTTCAAAATCATCTGAAGAAAAAGATGATCAATGACATGAATACCAATATCATCCAAAGATAAATCCATTCCTGTACAAAAATTAATGATCACAAGAAATTAGTTGAGTGAAAAAATCAGTCCCATGATTTTCCACCTAAGGATAATCATTAAAAAAAATTCAGTCAATCAAAACCTTTCATCAAACCATTTCAGCAAAATCAATTTCATACCTTTCTTAATTCGTGAGAAAGGTTGAAAAAAAAATATTTTTCCAATTAAGAAATGTTCAATAATTGTTATTAACATGATTTTTTCATTTAAATCACATTCATTTAGAATGTTTCAATAATAAGATACACATATCATATGTCCAAAAAATGGAGGGTGTTTTAATAAAAAAATTTATAACTGGAACAAAAAAAATCAATATTTTCTACTCAAATGATGTAATGAATATTAAAGACAATGAAAAAAACATCTACCTGAGTAGATGGTATATTTTTATTTGTTGTAGCAATTCTAGTGTCTCTATTACATCTTCCTCCTAAACTTCATGGGATGTTATTTTCCCAGAAGAAAATTATATAATGAAAAATAAATATCAATAACATACTATCACATTAAATTTAATTATCTCATACAATCACCATGACGTGATTTCTGTGAATTCAATGTGAGAAAAAAACCAATAAAAATGGAAGATAAAACTCCATAATTAATACAATAAAAAACCGAAATAGAGTACATATCAATCCTAGATATTTATATTTATTAAAAACAATTTATTCCATATGAATGTATTGGAAAATATATAAATGTGTATAACCAAAATAGGAAAAAATATGTGGCATGACATAACCTAAAACTAACCAAACTAAAATAATTTTATTTTAAAAATAATCATGCAGAATCTGGCCACATATGTTGGAAGAAAAAATATATAAAATGACTGACATGACTTCCAATATCATATGACGAAAAAGATAATGAATGACATGAATACCAATATCATCCGAAGATAACACCATTCCTATCCAAATAGTAATGAACACAAGAATGGAGTTGTGAGTGAAAAAATCAGTCCCATGATTTTCTTCCTAAGGATAATCATTTGGTAAAAACTAGTCAATCAAAATCTGTCATCAATCCCTTTCAGAAAAACCAAATTTCTACCTTTCTTAATGCATGATCATGGTTGTAGAAAAAATATATCTTTTTACAATTATAAAATGGTCAATAATTTTTATTAACATTATTTGTTTATTTGAATCACATTCTTTTAGCATGTTTCCATTATAAGATACACATATCATATGTTCATTTTCTATTAATGTTGTTTATGCAAGAAATTGTTGTAGTTATTTGAATGTTATACCATGTCATGGCACAATGGAAGCCTTTCATCATTACCATGGTGGTGTTTGGAAGTTACCGAATCATTCCACATAACAAAAATCTGTTAAAGAAAAAATATATGTCAGACCATTTATTCTAAAAAAACTAATAAATTTATAAAAAAGAATAAAATGATCACCGTTAAAAAAGAGGACATTGGTCCAAGGAAATATCAAAAAATGTGGGAAAATATAAAATAATAAATAATGACAAACTTTCAAATCTAAAAAGGATTAAATAAAAAAACCAGGATAGTTTTAAATTTAAAAAGATAAGCAATTTCATTAAAATAAATCAACACTGGAAAAAATAATCTTACCAAACAATTTCAGAATGTTCAATATAAGCCAGCATAATATGATCACCTTTCACATCTAAAAAATTGTAAATGAAATTAGCCATTATTGTATAAATTTTCATGTATAATAAATTTCATTATAAAGCATAATACATAAAAAATAGGTCTTACCAAACCATTTCAGAAAGTTCAATTCAACCCCTAATTAAATCACCACCTATCAAATCTAAAAAATGATTAATGAAAATAACTAGGATATTTAAAAATTTACAAAGATTAGAAATTTCATTAAAATTCTTATAAACTGGAAAATATGGGCTTACCAAACATGTACATCACATTCAATTTAAGCATTTATAAAATGACCAACATTAAAATATAAAAATGAGTAATGAAAATAACCAGGATAGTTAATAAATTTCAAAGATAAATAATTTCATTAAAATTATTAAAAACAAGAAAAACCAGGCCTACCAAACATGTTTAACATGCTCAATTTATGCTCTCATAAGATTACCATCATTCAAATCACAAAAATAATTAATGAAAATTACCAAGATATTTATTATATAAAATAATGCTAGCTGAAAGAATACATTAGAAAATGAACATTTATGCATTGTAAAAAACAATCAAAATAACTAATATTATCCCATATATGACATATTGAAGTACTTTCCAGTCAAACTCAAGAAGAACATGACTATCACTATATAATAAACCACTTGAGTTCTGAAAAATATTAAATTGTTCAGTCCTAATCCATAAATCAAAACAACATGAAGAATGAGTTGGTAAAAATAGCATGATCAAACCTCCTTTATCAATAAGTGATGTTTACCTTATGTTTTCCCTTCTATATTTATTTAAATTGAGGAGAGTCCTTCTATAAACCCATGAACATTAATTAAAAATTATGTTATTTTTTCTACTCCTACATGCTCTACTAGGAAAATTTGCGCTGAAATGGCAGAGTTTGAGTTAGTCAATGATATCAAATCTGCCAATAAGGTGAATGGGACCAAATAAACAATGTATTGGCATAATTTCATTTTTACAATCCTTGTTCATCGATATGATATTGATATGAAATCTAGGATCATTCAAAAATCATCAAAATATGTCTGGTAGTACTGGTGGACGATCTTAGTATAGAGTACTGGGGATTTATACTAAAGAATTTAACAATAGAGAGAAAAAAGAAATAATAGAAACAAAACAAAACCTATATGCAGATTTCAGACTAATTACCAGCTGAGAGTATGAATGATCAATATTATGGTGGATCCGAAGAGAAAAGAGAGACAACAGTTGGCGAAACTATGGCAAATGAAAACATCAGTACAACAATCAAAAGCGCGATCAGTTTCTTTGATTCATTTCGTAAATAAAATTTCTCAAAATAAATTCAGATCATCCCAAGCATTTGCTTCTTAAACATGGAGGAGCATATTGGATGAATGTCAAATTACCAGAAATATACGGCTAATGCACATGTCGTAGGATGGTGTGGAGGAGCAGCAAAAATGTAGTGGTTATCATGGCAACTGCTGATGGAAATTGCGAGTCAGAGATGCCTAAGTAGGGCATGGAGGATACAACAGTAAATATTCAGTTGGTACTGAAGCAATAACTAACGGAAATCCAGAATCAGAGGATCTAGAGACAGAGGATTTGGAGACGGAGGAGCCGGAGATGGAGGAGCCAGAGATGGAGGACCCAAAGGCAGAGGAGGCCAATGAGGAGGAGGCGAATGTGGAGGAGACGAAGGCGGAGGAGGCGAAGGTGGAGAAGTCTTAGGCATATTACGCGGATGTGGAGTTTCAGCTACATAGGGGAGCAAGATAGGGGACTGAGATAGGGGATTCGAGGGGGGGGAGCGGGAACACTAGAGAGGGTAGAGGGGAATCAGGGAGGGGAGAGAGAAGCGATGGTAATTCCCGATTGGGTGCAGGAGGTTTTTTCGGGTTGGGTGGATGGATATGATAAATGGGGTTACAAGGCTTTGTAGGAAGAGGACACGTGTTCAGAAAAAAGCCTTCATTAGTATATATATAGATTTCTCCAAGGAATAATGAAAAAAAAAATTTATCCCAATGTAAATCGGCGACATTAAAATTCATGATCATATCGGGGTAGTTTAATATTGATATTTGCATCCACTCAACATCTATCAGGTGCACGATGTGTTCCATGTATCACTAATGAAGAATAATATAGTCAATTCATCATATGTACTAATCTTAGTGGATGTACTAATGGATCATGAAAATTCATATAATTAATGACTAGTAGAGATTGTGGATCGAATAGAGAGTGTTCTACAAAGCATTTCCACTCACCTAGTCATTGTTTTCATGACATGACTCATCCTCGGGACCTGTGCCGTGACTACCCCAAGCATGCCTTCCATAGTCCAGGGGTTGGCGACTTGCACCAAAGGCGTAAATACCTAAAAATGGGAAGTAATTTTCATTATAAATTATAAATACACACATCAGAGTATATGCTGGAAGAAAAACACTATGTTAAACTGTATACCAAAGGAGTGGAGAAATGAAAAGGGGTTGGAAATAAAAGCCCAACTGTAAAGTACAAGTACAACTAAAAAGTGACAAAAATAGAGGAAATGAGTAAAGTAGGTCCTAGATCGTCTGCCACGGACCCTAGCTAAATGGTTTGTATAGATATCTTATACAGCAATCCACGTTCGTCCGTCTCCTCCGTGTACCATCATGCCATGTGGTCCACCTCCGGGTACCATCCAATCCTACAAATCTCGGATGCAGTCAGCGTTGTTCGTCGTCTGCAACCCACACAACAAGGTGCGGGCAAAGCCCATTCAGGGTTGAGTATAATGATACTTAGTAGGGACCCCGAGACACTCATGGTCTAACTATATCCAACAAGGATAAACCACAATGTATGAAATATACAGATAAATAAACATAGGTATATTCTCATACATATACCTATGTTATCAAGTAATCCATCTCAATCATGAGGTAAACTGACTCAGCTCAACCAGGATTTTTATTATCCTTGTTCAAACCATGGCTGATGGAGAAATCCTCATATGTCGAGTACACTAGGCCTGTCACCACAACCAGGTGCTTACCAATAACCTTGTACATCTGAGGTACTTCTCCTGTTAAGTACCGTTGGTCTGCCACGCTGACACAGAGGCATTCCCTACTGTGGGTCTGCCACCAACTACCAAGATCTCCCCTTAATAGCCTGCAGAGGTACTCCTAATGTTGAGTACCGTGGGTCTTCCACCATCTACCAGGCGCTCCTCCATCATGGGTCTTCCATCACAACCAGGTGCTCCCCAATAGGCTAGTCAAATCACTATGAGTCGAATCGGACAATCAGTCATCATGTCTCATCCAGTTAATATGTTTTTGTACTCCACTCACTCGCCACCGAGAGGGTCCGCTCCAAGAGCTATAGATCTATACTCCAACTATCTCAAAGTTCCACATACAAGTATATCAATGGTCCACCTTCTCATAGGGGTATCAACCTAACAGACGACACATCAATCAGATGCTCGGTCTATGAGTAATATGATATTTAGTCTCAGGGGCTCAGTTGGATTCATGTACGATCCATCCTGACTATATCTCAACATTACCCCGAACTCTAGTGGGGTATACTAAAATGGACCGTTGTGCTCCAAGAAAACCATCGCCACTGACGGTTCCTCAAACGGTCATCCAGTGCCAACGATATGTCCAAAGAATTAACGTTTAGTGGTGGGCCCTGGTCTGGTCCGACCCGGTCGGACCAACTAGCACCAACCCAGTCTGGACCTAACCGATTTGACATGTTGTGACTGGCCCGACCCATTGGGGCGAACCAGCCTGTTCGGTTTGGCCCGCTTCGCTGGGCTCGGCCCAGCTGACTGCGAGGGCGGTTCCGCCCAGAGGTCTCCTCATAGGTGGCTCGATCTGGAGGGCAGGGCCGGTTTGGCCAGCATAATGTGGGGCACTAATCCGGCGGCTTAGGATGGAACTTTGTTCCGGTTCTTCCAGCGACGCTGCAAGGGATGACATGCAGGGTCAGGAGGCTGACACAGCTGTTCATGGAGCGCTGTAGGCAACGGGTAGGCCATCAGGGCGTGCAGGAGGCCGCGTGTGGCACGCGAGGTGCTAGTATTCTAGAAGGGAGCCAAGTAGGCCGCTTGGGGCACAGATAGGCCACTCGGTGAAATGGGAAGGGTGCGCGGGCGTGGGTAGGCCGGTCGGGTGCCTGCCAGGCCACGAGGGGCGTGGTGAGAACATGGTAGGTGAGAGTTCGCGTGCCGATGGGCCGGCAGCCGGGCGACAGCCTAGTAGGCATGTTCGGCGTGTCTGGGGCCTTCGCGGGCCAGTGGTGTTGGACAGGGAGCTCCAGAGCGCCGTGGGGGCGGCGCGATTCATGGAGGCCACAGGAAGCGCAGCTTGTTATTGCTGCCTTCGTCGCCTCATTGCCGCTTTGTCGCCATGTAGGGGATCATCTCAAACTACAACAGTGGATGGGTCATGCCATGTGGTTTTGGGCCGCACCCTCCGTGTTTAGGGTGGTATGAATTTTCTAATCAAGAAAAGAATATGAACAACAACTCTGCTGCAAACAATTCATTTCCATACATTTAAGAAGATAGAAATGGAATAACATGAAAATTTAACAAACCCCGTGAATTTAATCGGAAATCGTTGTCAGTGATTTCGTGTGTAGATTACAAATGATAATCTTCATTCGTCGTGTACGCCACACACACTTCCAATACCGGGTTGTGTCGGCTCGTGGTAGACGCTCCACATCGGTCGGAGTCCAGGGAAGAATTTGGAGAATGGTTATCTCCTGAGTTCGTCATTGGTAGAATGTGTTCTTTTTTCTTCATTGGGGGAATTCTCTATTCTCCCAATAATCCTCCTAACCAACTTCCACCCAAATTCCATGTGAAAATAATAGAATAAATATTTGTCTATTATTTTGTTGGCACAATAATTCAAATTGGAGAATTAATTATAGGACTCCCCTTAATTAATCCATGAGAGTTGGAACAAAGGATTAATTATGGGAGGTGAAGAGGATATCCCTCATTAATGAGGGGGAGTTGGGATGTTATATCCTCCTCCATCAATATAGTGTTTAGACCTGTGTGGTCCCTATGACGTAACCTATCACGGGAGGTTATGTTCGGGAGGTCGCCATGTCATAACCTATCGCAGGAGGTTTTGTTTGGGTGGGCCCCACCACCATAACCCCTCATGGGAGGTCTAGGTGTGGTGGTCCCACCTCCAAATTCGAAGATGATGTTGCATCTACCAGTGACTCAAATGGCGGCTCAAATAAAATAATGTGTAGCTCACTTTATTTTATTATTTTTCCAGGAAAACCCATAAATTAACTTTTATTCCTGACCAACTATCATCGATGTGGATGTCTCCATAAGAGAATATTGGAACAACAAGATCAACGTTTCCCTCAGATTTCAATTCCGAGAATTGGTTACAAAGTTAAAAAAATCTGCTCGTACGTTTACTAAATGTACCCAAACAAAAAATTTCAAATTGATTCCGGGTACACCGGACCTCAGAATCAAGAGCCCTAAATTTTTTCAGACTCGTAAAAATCCCATGTATTAAAATAATTCCATGCGATTTCCTATTCATTAAATTCTCCCCACCTCAGGGCTTTACATCCCTATAAGCTACAACTCGAACTAAGGGAACAAATGGGGGTACTCAGCACACATCTAACCCTCTCACTCCCATTTTCTATCCTGGAGGTACTCGTGCTTCTAGAGTATGCACACCATAGGTATCGACCATCCATGTAGGACCCACTTGTGTAGATCCTCAATATCCACTAGAACAACCATGAAAGTCACCGCATCATTGATGTCTAGATCTCTATGGTTGATGATGTATGTAGGGTCATGCACATATCTCATCAGATGAGATACGTGGAATACGCAGTGCACCCGGTCCAACTGAGGTGGATGAGATAAGTGGTAAACCACCTCACCAACTATACTGAGGACTTGAAAATGTTTGATAAATCTCAGAGATAACTTTCCGCCTCAGCCAAATAACTGTTGACCTCATGGAGTTGAGACGCATAGAAAGATGTGGTCTCCTTCCTCGAACTCTAGATGTCTCCGTCTCCTATCAGAATACGACTTATAGATTCTCTGTGTATTCTTCATCTACTCCTGGATGATCGACACATTCTCTGGGATAGACTATACCATCTCTAGTCCCACTAGAGATGACTCCCCATGGTTTGTCTGGCACAAGGGTGATCTGTATGGTCACCCATACAATGCCTCAAAAGGCGATATCCCAATGGTGGGGTGATAGCTGTTGTTATAGAAAAACTCCTCCAATGGTATGTGATCCTCCCAACTGCAACCAAAGCCTAGAACACAAGCATATATCATGTCCTCGAGGGTCGGAATAGTCTGCTCAGTCTGACCATCTGTCTGAGGATGGAAGGCGGTGCTCAGAAAAAGTTATGTCCTGAAAGCTTCCTACAACCCCTTCCATAGCTAGGATGTAAAGAGTTTGTCACTATTAGAGACAATAGAAGAAGGTACTCCATGTAGCCTCACAATCTCCTACTCATAGAGGCATCCCAATCTCTCTACTAAGCCTGGCTATCTGGTCGATAGGAAGTGGTCCGACTTTGGGAGTCGATCAATGATCACAAAAATTGAGTCATGACCCCTGGATGTACGTGGATGTCCTATCAAGAAGTCCATGGTTATCCCATCCCACTTTCACTCTGGGGCCTCTAAAGGCTGAACCAATCCTGATGTTACCTTGTGTTCTGCCATCACTTGATGACAAGTGAGGCATCGAGAGACAAAATATGCAACTGCCATCATCATACCTGGCCACAAGTTTTGTCGTCGAGGGTCCTGGAACATCTTCCCCACTCCTGGATGTACCGATAGAGTAGATGTGTGGAACTCATTAAACACGTCCTCATGTAGTGACACTGGTACATAGGGACATCCTCTGATGAGGATGACGTGCTCCCCACCTTCAGAAAATCCAATAGGTGCATGCCTTGTGGATATTTGATCACGTCGCGTCTCACAGTAAGAATCTCCACATTGCACCTCCCTGAATCACTGTTGAAGTGGGGTAGTGTCTGTAAGATACTATAGAAAGTTTTCTCCATCTCTATCAACAAATAATATCTATCAGGAATCTAGCTTCTCTGTTGCCTCCCCTAGCAGCGGTATACCAGTTCACCTACTAAGTGCATCTGCAACAATGTTACCCTTCCAAGAAGTATAGACTATCTCAAAATCATAGTCTTGGAGGAGATCAATCCAACGTAGATGTCTCAGTTTCAGGTCCTTATGAGAGAAGATATATCTGTGACTCTTGTGATCAGAGTACACGGTAAAATGTTCTCCCATCATATTGTGTCCCCACACTTCAAGGCGACGACCACTACTACTAACTCCAAGGCATGGGTATCATAGTTCTACGCATTACATCTCAACTGATGAGAACCATAAGCGATAACTACTCGCTCCATCATATGGACACAACCGAGTCTGGTCCATGATGGATCACAGTAGACTATGTACCCTACCCCATCCTATGGAAGCCTCAATATGGGGGTACTAGTCTGCCTCTACCTCAGCTCCTGAGGCTCTTATGGAATCTCTCCAACAACACGATGGGGTTTCCCTTATTTTTCATGGTTGATAGTGGTGTGGCCACTCTGGAGAAATCTGTTATGAACGTTTGGTAGTAACCATCTAAACCCCTGAAACTCCGCACTTACGTCACACTCCTGGGTGGCTCCCAAACAAGTACCACCTCAATAATCACTGTATCCACAAAAAATCCAGCCTCCAAGATGACCTAACTCAGATAGTGAACCACTCGGATCCAAAACTACCAGTTCGAGTGGTTACTATAATGCTGGTGTTCTCAGAGTATGTCCAGTTTATCCTGTAAATTGTAGGCATTCTCTTCCTCAGTATTCGTGTATAACAGAATGTCTTCGATGAAGACTACAACAAAGCGATCAAAGTAACGATATAAGATCATGTTCATGACTTCCATGATCATTTCTGGAGTGTTGGTTATGCTGAAAGGTATATCCATGAATGGTTAGTGGTTGTACCGATATCTGATGGTCATCTTCTGCACGTCCTCATCTCGAACTCTGTGCTAGTGATAGCCTGATCTGAGGTATATCATTTAGAAACAACATTCTCTCTTCAGCAGATGAAAAAGGTCATCAATCCTCGAGAGTGGGTACTCATTCATCAAGGTCACCTGGTTCAGGCGACGGTAGTGGACACAAATCCTCAAACTCACATCTGCCTTCTTGGAGAACAAAATCGGGGATGCCCAGGGAGAAACACTGGGATGGATGAATTATATTCCCTAAAAGTCCTCTAGCTATACTCACAGCTCACAAAGCTCAGTGAGAGCCATCTGATATGCTGGAGTAGATATAGGTGCCATCTAGAGGTACAAGTTAATGTTGAAGTCCACCTCTATGTGAGGATGTAGTCCTCGAACAACACCAGGGAAAACATCTACGTACTATTCCACCACTACAGGATAGCTCAGACACTCCACATCAACTTCTCCAAGGGTAAGATAGGAAAAATTATGAGTGATCGGCTGTACCCTCCTCCATATAAGTCTATCCTACACTGTAATATCTCTTTTCTCACCGTTGAAGGTGATCCTGGTCCCATCCATGTGGACACACCACACTTTGCGCCTAATACAGTCGATCTGAGCATTGATTGTAGATAACCAGTCCATACCCAATATGACATTGTAAGGCCTCAACGCCGCTACAATGAGATCATAGCTGAATATCATGTCTCCTATAAAAAACTCACACTAAAGGAAGTGCTTCATCATCGAGTCTACTCCTGTAGGAGTCTCTAGCCGTAAGTATCGAGCCAACAGCTCCGTCAGAATCACAGAGCTCCGAACGAGGGCAGAGGAAATGATAGAGTGACTGGTAGCTGTGTCTATAAGAACTGCAGCTATGGTGGAGTAGACACATATTGTACCTAGAATCATATATGGAGGTCCATGGTCATATGCCTTAGCTTCCGGGAGCTCAGCTATACCATTTCCACCTACTCTCTGTGGTTAGGGTGGACCTCCTGGAGGTGGTGGAAGAAACACCTCGAATTGTCGCCCACCACCTGTTGCATGACCCACTACTCTACCACGTCCTCGTGCTCCCTACAGACCACCTCGATCTAATATCTATCTCTGCCAGGCTGTTCCTTCGACCATTTTCTAATCATCTGAACAGCGGGTCGGATGGTCACGAGCCTTGTGACAATGCCTACCACATGAGTAACAGTGTATTCTCCTGGAATGTCTGGCTCTATCTCCACTTCGGGTGACCCGCACAACTGATTCTGAGTCATCCAGTCATCCACTCGTAGAACTGGTTATCTTGGACCACTACGACATCTGTATAAATCCAGTTGGAGAAGAAAACGCTTCTTGTCGACTAGTGGTGGGTCTCACTACTGGAGTATTCTCATCATGGAAACACTCCACTAAGAGGGCATCCTCCAACACCCCTTCTTAAGTCGGGATGCTGAGAGAGATCATCGAAGCCCTTATCTATCACCTGAGTCAATTCTTGAAGGTCCAGAACATGAAGAATGGGTCCTGTACCATATCATTGGAGTTGTACGAGATGTCTGGGAACATCGCTGAGTACTGAGCTAGTGTCATGTTTCTCTACTGCAGAAGAAGTATCTCCTCTATATGCACTATGTGGAGAGTGGTTCAGACGAAATCAGACTAAAACATGCACTAAAATTCTACCCATAGTATTGTCGCCTCTCCTTGAACCTAGAGCATCAGGCTCCACCATCTTCCTTCATATTCCTGATGTAGACTCACATAAAGGATCACCATGAAGTGGGATAGTGTCTCCACCAGTCTGAAAACACTCACCACAGCCTCCAACCAATCCTCATCCAATTGGTGTTTCGTCCCTCCCCTGAACCTGGGTGGCCACTAGCGCTGAAGCTCGTGCACCATACTCAAGAAGCATGCATCATATGCTGCTGGGTATGGTGGAATCAGTGGCTCAACGGGTAGTGGTTCCACTGGTTCCTCTGATAGAAGAGGGCCATGCACTGAGGCCTCTCCGCTCAGTGGGCTATCTGTGCGTAAAACTCTCGGGCTCTAGCCGGTCTTCCATAGGGAGGCATCCTGAAAGAAACAGATGTGAAATGGTCAAAAGATTTATACCTAGAGAGCTGACTTGGTTGAGCTGATATAAAGAATAATTTTGAAAACACACACATAATCAGTGTCTTCGTGAACTGGGTCAGAAATTAGTAGTCAGTGTCCTGTTGTATGGATACCTCGACTGCCGCACCAACAATGGACTCCCTGAATTGAAAACAACCCTCAGTACCCATAACACTATTGATTCACAGAAAATATCATATTTCTTTGTTCTGCAGCTGAACTGACGTCCTCTAATACCAATTTGTCATGACCCATCAACGGGACCTATTCTAGAACTACCCCAAACCCGCCTTCCATAGGCCAGGGGCTGGCGACTAGAACCAACAGCTTAAAAACCTAATACTGGGAAGTCATTGACATTATAAATTATAAATACACACATAATAGTATAAAATGGAATCAAAACACTAAGTAAAACTGTATAAAAAAGGAGTGCTGAAATGTATAGGGGTCAGAAATACAAGCCCAACTGTTTAGTACAAGTACAATTAAAAAGGGAAAAAATAGTTGAAAGGTGTAATGAAGATCCTAGATCGTCCGCCACAGATCCTAGTTGAAGGGTAGGTACAGAAAGCCTCTACAGCACTCCATGTCTATCTGTCTCCTCCATGTGTCGTCACGCCATGTGGTCCACCTCCAGGTACCGTCCAATCCTGCTACTCTAGGCTGCAGTTAGCGTTGTCCGTTGTCTACAACACACATAATGAGGTGTGGGAAATTTCCCTGTTGGGGTGAGTATAATGATAATCAGTAGGGACCCCGAGACACTCAAGGCATAAAAAAATATAACAAGGATAAACCACAATGTATGAAATCAACTGATAACCATACTTAGGTATATTCCCATACACATACCTATGTTATCAAGTAATCCATCTCAATCATGATGTAAACACAAAAGTTACTGACTCGGCTCAATAAGGATTTTTATTCACATTATCGAAACCATGGCTATTAGAGAACTAATACTCTGTCGAGTACAGTGGGATTGACGCCACAACCATACGCTTGCCACTAACCTTGTACTGTTGAGTTACCTCTCCTGTCGAGTACCCTAGGTCTATCACGCTCACATAGAGGAGCTCCTCACTGTGGTTCATCCGCCAACTACCAGGCGCTGCCCCTAATAGCCTGTAGATGTACTCTTCCTGTCGAGTACCACTGGTCTGCCACCAACAAACTGGATTTCCTTTTCCATTGGTATGAATCCACCACCAGGCGCACCACACGGGGCTAGTCGAATCACTCCGAGATGAATCAGTCACGCAGTCGTCAGGTCTCAGCCAGTTACTAGGTCTCCGTACTCCACTCGCTCGTCTCCGGGAGGGTCCGCTCCATGTGTTATAGGTCGATACTCCAATGTTCATGAAGCCCCACGTAGAAATATCTCAAAGGTCCTCCATGTCATAGGTTCCTCAAGACAACATACGATGCGTCAATCAGATGCCCGGTCTAACAGTTATATGTTTTTTAGTCCCGGGGGCCCAGTTGGATTTGTGTACGATCCAACCTGACCGTATATCATCATTACCCCGAACTCTGGTGGGGTATAATAAAATGGACTATCTTTCTCCATGAAAAGCAGCACCGCTGACGGTTCGTAAAATGTTCGTACAGTGCGAAAGATATGGCAAAGGAAGTAATGATCCATTGCGGGCCCAGGTTAGGTCCGTCTTGATCAGCCCGACTCATCGCAACCCAGACTGGACCTTCCCGATTTGACCTTTTAGGTCTGGCCCTACCCATTGGGCAAGAAAACCTATTAGGTTTGGCCCTGTCCATTTGGCAGGACCCAGCAGACTGTGAGGGTGGTTCGGCACCAGAGGCTGTGGCTGGTTCGGCCAGAACCACAATGGGTGCGGCTTGGGCGGCTCGGCCTGGAAGGCCATGCCGGTTCGGCCGGGAAAGGTGTGCTGGAGGCCGCAGGTAGGATGGCAGGGCGCACAGGAGGTTGTGCAGGGCACAGGTAAGCCAGTAGAGAGACGGTTAGGCCTTGCGGGGCGCGCGGGGCGCAGGAGGCCGGTAGGGTGTCAGGCAGGCCATGCGGGGTGCCAGGCAGGCCATGCTAGAGGCCGCAAAGGGAGCGGGGGATGCAGGCAGGCCGCACAGGAGGTCGCGTGGGTGGCAGTGGGCATGTAGGCCAGTAGACGAGTTCCAGCTGGGTAGTCCGGCTTGGTGCGGCACTGGCCATCACGGGCCGACGAAGTTTTGTGGGGAGTTCCTAAGTGCCATGGGGGTGGCGCGATTCACGGAGCCGCGGGAAGTGCAGCCTTTCTCGTTTCCGCCTTCGTTGACTCGTTTTAGGTTCATCTCCATGCTAGGGATCATCTCAAACAAGAATGGTGGAGGGTTTGGGCCATATTGTTTTGGCCCTCACCCTCCGCATTTAGGGTTGTATCAATTGGAACATCATGAAAAGAAGATGAACAACAACTCACCTGCAAACAATTCCTTTCAAACCGTTGAAGAAGATAGAAATGGAACAACATCAACATGTAATAAACCCCCTACATTTAATCGCCAGTCATGTTCGGTGAATTCGTAGGTAGAAGACGAAGGAGAATAGTTGTTCGTCTTGTTCGCCACCCACACCTCCATTCCCGGGATGTGTCAGCCCGTCGAAGACGCTTCACATTAGTAGGTGACCCGGAATGAAGTCGGAGAAGGTTCGTGGTCGGCGTTCTTCGTTGTAAGAATGTGTTCTTAATTCATCATTGGGAGAATTATCTCTTCTCCCAATAATCCTCCTTCCCATATTCCGCCCAAATTCCATGTGAAAATAATTGAAGTGTGAGTTTGTCTATTATTTTTTTGGCACAATAATTCAAATTGGAGAATAATTACATGGCTCCCCTTAATTACTCCACAATAGTTGGCACAAAGGATTAATTAGGATAGGTGAAGAGGCTCTCCCTCATTAATGATGGAGTTTTGAGAGGTTATATCCTCCTCCATCAATAGGTTGGTTTAAGTGTGGTCACCACAACATAACCTCTCATGGGAGGTTATGTTTGGGTGGTCCCCACATCGTATCCTCTTGAGGGACGTTATGTTCGGGTGGTTCCCACCCATATAACCTCACATGAGAGGTTAAGGTGTGTTTGTCCCACCTCCAACATCCAAGAGGAGTATTCAACTACCAATCACCCACATGGAGGCTCAAATAAAATAAATTGTATGTCAAATTATTTTATAATAATTTTTATAAAAATCCAAAAACTAACTTTTATTCTCGACCAACTGTCGTTGATGTGAATGTCTCCTTAAGATAATACATGCGTTGTGAGTTCAACGATGCCCTCATATATCAATTTCAAGTACCAGTTCAAAAGTTATAAAAAAAATCGTATGATTACTGAACGTACTCGAACAAAACGTTAGAAATTGATTACGGGCACACCGTCCTCAGAAACATGCACCGTAAATTATAACGGACTCTTAAAAATCCCATGTATTAGAAAAAAATCCACGAGATTTCTGAGTCATTAAAATTTTGTTCAAACCAATGGGTTATTGAATATAAATCGTATCCAAATGACAGGGTTATGCATACTTATCTATAGTTATTAATACCAAAGTGATGAATCTCTAGGGAGAAATTGATTTTATTGTGGGTAGGATGTAACACATTGATATTGTGTGAAAAAATATTTTCAATTAAAATTGATAATTAATATATATTTTATTGAATGAATTATTATGTTTGTATTTCATTACACACAACACAATTTTAATACTACATTAAACAATAGAAACCCTTTTACTACATGCAACATCATGTAAGCTGACATTTCACATGGCCCAAGGATTTAACAAAACCAGGATATTTAATAAATATAGATATTTAATTTAAATTGTTATCACCATGAAGTTTGAATGGAGAGTATAAATAATATTATATAATTATAAAAATATGGGAAAAAATTTCTGTATGATTAAATCCTCATTGACCAATTAATAATATGTTAAAATAAATCCATTCGAAAATAATGGGAACAATAATTTAGAAAAAGAATTCTTATGCACACAATACATATTTACCTCAATAAAAGAATACAATAAATTTTAGTGAATGATTTAAAATAAAATTAATATATTTTATATTTAATAAAATATTTAATATTCACCATATTTTATTTCTGTACAATATATAAGAACAAATCTAATTGAACGCATACAATAATATTTTCCAAAAATTTCAGTTCATCAGAATTTTTATGGTGTACTCATGTAAAAATTAAATTTATATAAATTTATTAAATAAATGAGATATATTAAATATTTTTTTCTATTTCATAATTTCAAAATTAATTTTCGTATTTTTTTGTATTTTTCTGAAAATATTCCTTTATTGATGAATAATGAAAAAATAAAGAATTTAAATAAAATTTGTATTTTAATTTAAATCATTTATAAATATAAATTTGATTTGATTTAATGATTATATAGTCATGTTATTCAGTCATTAATCAAATATAATTTATTTTAATTAATTTTTAATTAAATGTTGGTATAAATTTATTTCTATTAATTGAACATTTTATTAAAAAACTTGATTTCTTATTGAATATATAGAATTATTTTTAAATTAATTTCATTCACTTTATTGGAATGAATTATGAATAATGGATTAAATATATTAAAATATAATAATTTTTATGTTATAATTTGGTCAAACCATTTTTTATAGAATTGAATAATTAATTAAATAGAAACTATTTATCGTAGTCAAGGTAAAAATTGATTTACTTGGTGGTTAAAATAAAATGATAAGGATAAAATTTTATGATACATTTGGATAAAATAAATTATATATATATATATATATAATTACACCTATTTTGTTTTGTAATTTCCAAATTTTGATCAGCATTACATAATATAATTTTTTGTGGAATTCTTTTCTTTGAGGAATTTATCAGTTTTCCACTCAAACAACTTCTCAAATACTATCTCCTATCCAAATATCCTAACATTGTAACAAATATTTAGTCCTACCAATTCCCTTCCCAAAAATATCCCAAAATACCTAACTGCATCCTGCTTTTCACTGTTTCAATAGCAACCCTTCCAAGAGATTATTTTAGTGAAATGTTAAGGATGTTACTTGAAGAAGAGGTATTGTTCATCAATAAACGTCTTTGTTTTATATCTTCCATAAAACCCTACAATTATATTTATATCATGATAATATAATAACCTAACTATCAACTATATACTTAGATGTTTTTAATTTGAGGTTTCCACCAAAAATTGCAGACACAACCATCAAATGTTTTACGAAGTCATCATGCATGTGTATAGTGGATTATCAGCTTGCGAATCAAGGTAATTCACTTTTCGATTACCAAATTTATAGGTAAGTAATAATTATTTAAATATTATTTATATATTAAATTTATGATTTTTTTGATTTTATTATTCTTATTTATAATTTATATTAAACATACATTCATTTTTCCCATTTTTTACAAATATGATTACATCATTTGTGTATACGGAAGACTACCATCATGCGGAGTGATGTGATTCATTAACAAATTAAATACAATGTATAATGGATTTATTTAATAATAATAATTGATTCATATGCCATTAAAATTATATTTAATCATAATATACATATATCATTTACTTTTCTTTCATTGTAAACTATAAGAAAATGGATACATTGTTCATCCCAACATACGGCCTATCGTCTCTGTGAACATTATATTTTTTTTCATATCACTAAATATTATTGTTAATTCAAAATATATATATTTAAAAAATTAATATTTATGATATTTATTTCATGGTTGAAATTTTGGATATTATGAAAGCATGATCTATGTACGATAACCCAAATATAAAATTCCAAAACATATATAAAAAATAAAATGATTATTAGAAAAAATGAAACATTAACCTGGAATCGTTTATAAACTTATAATTTTAAGTCACAATATAATATTTTTTTTTGGATAAAATTATTATTGTAATTTTATATTATTATTATAAATATATACTTATTATACATGATGATTGAATGAGTACATCATGAAACATGACTTCATGTATGGGGTTTTTCTCATCCAACATTTATATCTATGAGATATATTCCACAATCCACACTTATTGTGATATTTGGTGTGAATAACACCCTTGATGATATTTATTAAATTTATATACCTAAAATATGGAGATTTTATAATCAGTTATATTATATCTTGTTCATGCATTTTTTTCATTTTCAATGAAACCATAGAGTTATTAGATTTTTGCCTCAATTTTCATTCATTGAGATGCATGTTTTATTATACACCTATTGACTTTTATATGGTGTATATTATTCCCCTATTAAATTTTATTTCATGAATCTTATCATTTTCAGGATATTATACTTTTCATTTAATTATATTATTTAAAGGGGATTGTGAGGGTCTTATATTAAAATATCATCATTTATCAAGATTTTTATATTATGCTTTCAATTTTGAATTATAATGATATATCAATGATGAATTATCTATAGATTTCTTATACTATAGTAATTAATCATATAATATTATTATTGTACCATTCAACCACTCGTAGGTTATTCAAATTATTAAAAATTATTTTAAGGTAATCTATATATATTTATCTATTCATTCGGAAATATGTTTTCATCAAACATATTATTTTAAAAAAATGTTCTTATAAATATTTTTAAATGATATTCTGTAATAATTTTCAATAGAAATTATTATTAAAATGTTTTATGATTTAAAAGTGTTTATTCAAAGGGAAAATTATATTTTACTCAAGAATGGGTTTTAATGATCTTTTAATGGTATTTCCATTAATTTAGGTCAAAAACTATTGTTGTCACGTATGATCCAATGGTGATATATTGGGTTTATTAAATCACATTTTATTATATGGATGATCTGAGAATTTTCGAAGGATATTTTTATGGAACCAATTTCATTTCCATGGGTTAATCATGTTTCATAGAGATTGATATGGAAACCATTTTTTTATTGGTTAAGTTGGCTATAAAAGAATAATGATTGTTTCTCAACGTTATATAATGATGTAATAGTTTTGTATACTTTTTCATTTGATGGTTCTTGATAATTATAGAAGAAAAATGGGGTGGATCAGATACAATCAGGTGAGTTTATTATAGTTTTCACATGGTGTATCCTACAAGGCTTCAGGTAATCTAGTTATAGATTATCTTTTGGGGGACATGATAGAACTAGGTAAGCTTAGTACAACGTAAAAGGGGGTTGTCAATAATGTGTTTGGTAAACCCATAATTGAATAAATGATGTTTTTTCCCTGATATCATCCCAATTCATTAGGAAAAAATAACATTGTATACCATCTATATAGTTATTCCAATTTTATGGGACCTAAAAGGGTTTTACGATTGTGATTCTCCAATTTACAAAAAATGTTTTTAAATTTATACCATGAATTTATAGAGTATTTTAAAGCCATGTAATTTCTATGTAATTTTTTTAATTAAAAGGGAATTTAAAGAGTCAATGAAAATTTCACGGCGCATGATTCTGAGGCCTCGTCTTCCCTAAAACAACTCCTAAAGTTTATTTTGGGTCCGTTCAATAAACGTATGAGCTGGTTTTTATAACTTTTGAACCGATGCATGTAATCGAAATCTGAGGGCACCGTTGAACTCATAGAGACCGCGCCATTCTATGGGCCTCATCTAGTTGAGCTTTACAGAGATTTGGATAAGGCGATATGTTATCTCTGAAATTCATTGGACCATTCCAGGTCCTCAGTAGAGTTGGTGAGGTGTCTTACCGCTTATCTCTTCAACCTCAGTTTCACCGGGCGGATGAAGTCTTCCATGTATCCCACCTGAGGAGATACGTGCAAGAACCTTCTCACATCTTCGAACATGGAAAGTCAGACATCGTTGATTGGGTGACATTTATGGAGGTTACAGTAGATATTGATGATCGACAAGAGCAGGACCTTCATGGATGGTCGATACCTCTGGTACGCATTCTCTGGCAGCACGAAAACCACAAAGATATCACATGGGAGAGGGAGTCTCAGATGAGTTCTCAGTACCCCCACTTGTTCTCTTAGTTATGAGTTGTTTCTTACGAGGATGTAGTGTGGGGAAAATGTATAGGCATACAATTTCTATGTAAATTTTCTTTATTTAAATAGGAATTTTACGAGTTTTTGAAAATTTATTGTGCATGATCTGATGCCCGGTGTGCTCAGAATCAATTTATGATGTTTTTTGGCTGCGTTCTTGAAATGTATGAGCGGAATTTTCTAAATTTTGAACTGGTGCAAAGAATTGAAATCTGAGGGAAACGTTGTACTCAGAGCGCCAGTATTCTCTTAAGAAGACTTTCACCTCGACGATAGATGTTCAAGGTAAAAAGTCAAATTTTGGGTTTTTCAAGGAAATAATAATAATAAATAAACTTCATTTAATTTTATTTTGAACTTCCATGTGGATGTTTCAGGTGGGGTCCACCGGAACTAAACATCCATGTGGAGTTTGGAAGTGGTGACCACCATAACCAAAACCTCCAACGAGAGGTTATGGTGGTGGGGTCCACCTGGGACTAAAATCCCTATTTTAATTGATAGAAACTCTCAAATCACCTCATTAATTAGGGAGATCCTCTTGACCTCTTCTATCTTTATTTGTCCCTACCTCTCCCCTAATGGTGCCACCACCTCCCTTAATTTATTTCGGCACCCATCATAATTAATTAGGATTTTTTAATTCATTCCAACAAAATAATAGATGGTTTAGTCTATTATTTTGTAACACCATTCATATTGGGTGGAATTTGGGGAGATGAGGATATGTTGGGAGAAAATTTCTCCAATGAAGAATGAAGAACTTCCTCCACGAAGAACGCCTGTGAGGAGCGTCTTCAAATTAATCCTCGGAAGCACCTTGTGGAGGCAACTGATGTGGGACGTCTTCGACGGTCGACCGTCCCTCCTCATTGTTTTCAAAAAACCAATGCACGATCTTGGGAATGGAGGTTTGTGGCAGATGCAAAGAATGACAACAACTACGTCTTCTTCCCTGCAACACTGTCAATGAACAACGAACAAGGGAGGGGGATTATATTCGTGATAATGCTTTTCCCATAATCATACCTTGTTTTCCCTTAGTGGGATGTTATATGCTTGACATGATTTGTTCATTGAAAATTGTTTGCTACCAACATAAACACGGAGGGTACTGCCAAACAAACATGGGTTGACCCCTCCGTTATTAGTCATTGATGTGTTGTTCAAAACAGAGGGAGGTGAAAAGGGTGACGAAGGCGACGACCAGGCCCCCGCGGACTTCGTGAACCACGCCACACCCGCGGTGTTCCGACCCCACTGTTGGACCTGCTCCGCCGGCTAAACAACCCCGAGTTGCGCCACATCCCGGTTGTTCCATTCACTGCCCCAGCCACCTGCTGGCCAAACTAGCCCGCACCACCGCCGGCTCTCCGAGCCGCTCGCCGACCTCCCGTTCCACCGGCACATGCCGCCTACCGGCCTCCAGGCCGAACATGCCTACGCCCCCCCCTCATGGTGCCCTGGCCGCACCTTTTGTGCCAGCCGCACCGAGTCGTGCCCCTACGGCCTTCGGGCCAAACTGCCCTGACACCGACCTGTGGGCAGTCCGCACACACACGCTACTCACGACCATCACGTCCCTCCTAGCCTGTTGGGTCGGGCCTTGTGGGCCGGGCCAAAACTAACGTGCTGGGACGCCTAATGGGTCGAGGCGGACCCAACGATTCATATAGGGTTGACCCGAACCTGATCATCCTAGGCTGAGTCGGGAAGGGTTAGTCCGACCAGGTGAGACAGGACTTGGGCCCACTACGACCCTTTACTTTATTTTGGCCATATCTTTGGCAGTAGTTGTCCGTTTGATGAGCCATCAACGACACTGTTAATCTTGGATCATGGCGGTACCATGGAGGATACTCCACTAGAGATTGAGTTATATTTGAGATACTGTCATGTTTGATCGAGCACAAATCCAACCGGGCCCCTGGGACTAAAAGGCTAATAACTCACAGCCCGAGTGTCTGATAGACGCTTCGTCCGTTGCATTGAGACCCATATGATGTGGTGGAACATTGGGATAATTCTTTTTGGGACTTCCTGGTATTTTAATCAATGTCTAGTAGCTTGTAGAGCAGATCTTCTGGAGGCAGTCAATCATTTGTGTGGGAAACAAGTAGCTGGCTGAGATTTGAGAACAATTGACCAATTCACTCAAAGATACGCGACTAGCCCAGTGGGGAGCGCCTTGTTGTGGCGGCAGACCCACAGTGGAGAAGGTCCTGGTTGTGGCAGCAGACCCATGGTAATCGACAGGGGGAGTATCTCTGCCTACTATTAGGGGGAGGGCCTGGTTCTGGCGGCAGACCCACGGTGGAGATCGATTTTGTGTGACGCAACAGACCCACAATAATAAACAAGAGGAGTACCTCAGTAGTCCAAGGATAGTGGCAAGTGCATCTATGTGACTCGGCTGGCCCACGGTACTCAATAGAGGAGGATTTCTCCAACAACAGAGGGTTTGAAATGTTATATCCCTATAATAAAATCCTGGTTGAGTAGAGTCAGTACATTTGTGTTTTCTTCATTATTGAGATGGGTTACTCGATAACATAGGTATATATGTGGGCATTTACCTAAGTAATAGTTATCCATTGATTTCATATATTTTGGTTTATCCTTGGGGGATTTTGTGAGACCTTGAGATTCTCTGGGTCCCAATTGAGTATCGTTATATTAACCCCTACACGGTCTATGCCCGCACCTTGTAGTGCTGGATGCAAATGAGAGACAACGATGACCAAGGTTAAGAGTAACAGGTCTAGACGGTACCCAGAGGTGGACCATATGGTGTGTCGATATACAGATGATACAAACATACGTGGATTTCTAAGGAGGAGAGTTGTACCAACCCTTCAGGTAGGATCCATGGTGGACTAACCAGAAGTTTCTTTTCTCCTTTCAGTAGTTTTTTCCTTTTCAGTTGTACATGTACTTTCTAGTTGGGATTGTATTCTGGGCCCGTTTTACTTACTGTACTCTCTTGTTGGTTATACAGTTTACATTTGTTCGTATTTTGCTTTTTGTGTTTACTGGTTTTAAAGGAAATTCTTCTAAGATTTAGGGAATTACACCTTTGATGCTAGTCACCTGCCCCTTGACTATGGAAGGCGAGCTTGAGGTAGTCACAACACGGGCCTGGGGGACGGGTTGTGACATGTTTCCATTGATCACGAATTATATCACATGGATAATGATTAAAGATTCTTATAAATCATTCATATTTCAAGGGCTAATTCCATGTTTCATGATCGATGATACATGTATTTGTGCGTAAGAGTTCTTTTATTATTCTATTATGCACAATAATTATGTTGTCATGCCTAAATTATATTATTATTTTAATTGATGAAATTAAAGTGTTAGTTATTATTTTTACCCTTAATAATAATTTCTTATCACCCTTATTATGTATCCTAACCCATGTTATGAATAATGGTTTTATGTAGAATTACTAAACATGTTTTTCTTTGTGGAAGATATTTAAGATCTCTGTCAAATTAATTTGATTGTGTTCTATGATTCCAATGAAACATAACAATTACAATCCATATGCATGAGTTTGAATAATGTAAATAATATAAATCTATAAATATTTTATAACCATGTTTTAGATGCCAAGGTCTGTATATTTAATGTCCAATAATATATTTTAAATAATATTATTAATATTTCAGAAATAAATATTTAATTTTATTGGATATTTCTCGACCATATGATAACATTTGGGTTTGAATATGAGAAATCGTATTAACAGAATATAAAATATCACACCATAATTATAAATATATGACTAGGTCACCACATCCCAAATCATTTTTCAAAATGGTGGACTACCCATGACCATCAATGTTATTCTTTGTAATATTTTTTTTCAATAGTTTGACATGTTTCTTCTTCGAATGATCAAATTACATTAGTCACATCAAGATTCCATGAAGAAAATGTTGGATACAATTCGAACCATTATGTGTATGAATAAATATAAATTGAAAAGTATTGGTATGACAAGATATGTTTTATTCTCAAACATATCATTCGAATTCATGTTTGGGAAAAGGTATATGATGAAAAGGAAGATTTCAATCTTTAATATCCAATAATAGTTAATGAATTATTCTCTTCAATTACATTTACAAAAGAATAGTATTGTTATTTTTTATCATTATTTTTTTCATAAAATAAAATCAGACAATAAATGATTATTAACCATGGTTTACATTTATATACACTTATGTTTTGAAATACAAGATATTGGAATATATCCAATAATATATCTCAAAGTAGGAATTGAGTCGGCAATGGAATTTGGGGCCCTAAGAGCCTCTGTGCATTGAACATAAAAATATTAATGGTACTTTGTCACATGTGAATACTTTTAATTGAAGTGATGAATAAATCCTACCCAATATATCATATCAGATTTCAGTGGCCACGGTATAGTCCATAACTACATTTACAAAATAAGAGGATTGGGATGTTATTATAATTATATTTTTTCATAAATTTAAATGATATAATAAACAATTATTAATCATGGTTTAAATTTTTAGAGACATATGTTTTGAAATGTAAGACATTGGAATATTTCCAATAATATTTCAAAAACTAGGCGCTGAGTTGGCAATGGAATTTGGTGCCCTAAGAGCCTTTGTGCGGTGAACATAAAAATATTAAATGTATGTTGTCACATGTGTATAGTTTCAAATGAAATGATGAATAAATCCCTCCCAATGACTCATATTATATATCAGAGGCCATGGTATAGTCCATAACTACATGTCTACTCTAATCATGGCATAAAATTGTTCTCTCTAGGGGTTTTGTATGGGGAGGTTAATTGTGGTTCAATTAATTATATGATAATTTAAATAAATAATTAAATTATCATAATCATAAACTCCCCCCTCCTACATGCTGGAGAACACATCACAATGAGGGATGTGTATCTTCTCCCCCTCTTCTCCCCTTTGGTGAGGAACCAAACTAATACTGAATCATCAAAAAGCACCATGTTCAGTATATCTTTCTAATGTATATCATCATCAGATCAAGAACTAGAATTTTTTGGGAACCTTTCTTCATCCTATGATCCAAAGTTTCACCAATAAGGATGGCTATTTTTATGTTTAGTCCTTAACCAATTAATTTTTCATTATTATAAATTTCTAGAACACTATTTCAATGGACTATTATACCTACATAATAGTGCTATGTTATTTGCACTAAATTGGGAATAACATGATATTTTTTAAGGTAATTCTACACTATAATTATAATCTACATGGAGTTTAGTACAAATAAATATGCATGGTAGTTATTACAGTTCAAGGATGATGAAATTTAGGGACTACAAAACATGTATCATAGTTATACTCCAAGTAGTGCCTAACCAATGTAACCATGGGAGATGGAATTGGGTAGTCATATAAGAACATATAGTTGTGAACTAACGCATTACAAAAGTATATAAACACTGGGTATTGTTCGTGGATATAGTTTAAACTATACATCAAGGGACCGAGTGAAGAAGGACACATTGAGTATCTTCTATACACACAGTTTACCCTGACATGGATTATATACCATCTAGACTAGTTACATGACTTTGATCTTGGTAATGTTCACACACAGTGTATGACCCAGTGCACATTGAGTACTCTTAGAAGAACTCATTGATAACTTCCACATTCAATATCTTTTTCTCTAGGACTTATATCAAGGATTATGAGTATCATATCCTAATTCTTTCACTTATAATGTAGTGGTGTCCATAGTTTTTTCCATTGAGGTACGCCAGGGAACATTATGGTTAAGAAGATTGTGTTATAATGAAAATCATGTATAGGGGTCAGGTTGAATCATTAGAATGACCTCAGGGTTATTACCATTCACATAAACATTAGGATGAGTTTCTCATGTAATCATTATACTGGTGAGGTGGTGTTCCCCAATAGTAATAGGGTTTAGGTCCCCTACCCATGGTGGTGTTAATTCATAATGTATGATAAGTGTTACACTCCTCTTAGAGGTATTAGACTAATGTTGGTGATCGATGTGGTACGTCAAGAGTCACTCTTGGACCGGTACTCCTCTGTTTAATAAGTACGTGAGTTTCCCTTGCATTTTTTATTTTTTAGATATGGGACTCCACATGTAATGGTCACAGGTTCAATTACCATTGGGTAGTTCTTTGGGAGAATATGTGGTTTGGCATAGCACAAGTAGAAATTTTGAATATATAAATGTCTCAAAACCCAAGCTATAGGTGTCAAAAATGAGGTTATATGAAATACCCATTGATACAGCTAACGATTTCACTAATTTGAATGGTCATTCAAAATAGATAAACCCGCAGTTCATTAGTTTATTTCAATGGTTTTCCATTGTGATAATAGATCTATTTCACTTGATTTCCATTCCATGGAAATATCTCACATATTAGTCCACCATAATAGTTTGGATATAGCCATCGTTGTCTAATTTGAGAATATAGGAATTTACATGGTTTAAAACTATTTATATAGTGTAAAGAGCTGAAAGTTCCATGTAATTTTTTTTCATAAATACATCGGTATTTTACGAGTCCGTGAAATCTGACGGCGCAAATATTCCGGGGCCTAGGATAGAGGGTTTACCGTGGTCGTGACTTATGTTTAGTCATCACGGGCTTCCTATGAGAAAACCCGATAATGGCATAGCCTTAAATAAAATAAATAAATAAAGTTATTTTATTTTTCAAATGATTAAAACTCACAAATGGTAACTCGGATTAATAATCCGAGACCACCACAAAACTCATGAAGGTAGCCTTTCATTATGAAGATACTAACATGGGTCAGATAGGGCCACGAGAGAAAGTTATTTTTTGGCAGCAAATTAAATAATTAAGTGAAAATTATTTTATTTTAAAATTCATAACCTTTAAATGGTAACATGGATTGCAAATCTGACGGTACCGTTGGGTTCATTGGGGCGTGATTCACCTAGGTAGAGCATAACCATGACCGACGCAGGGCGAGGGTGGCTGATAATAATTTTCTGAACTTTTTTTCTGGTACGTTCAGTAAACGTATGAGTGGGATTTTATATCTTTTGAAATGGTGCTCGGATTTGAAATTTGTGGGAACCGTTGAACTCGCAGCATCATTTATTTGTTAGTGACACCTTCACCGTAGTTTCATTCTAACATGAGTGGATGTTAGTTTTTGGTGTTTTTAATTAAATTGATTAAAAATAAAGTGTTAACATTATTTTTATTTTTGGTGGTTAAAGATCCAAGAGGTAGTTAGTGGTCGGGGCCTCCACACCATAACCTCCCATGAGAGGTTATGGTGGTGGGACCCACCTGCCAATATCTTCCCTTGAGAGGATATTATTTATTGGGGCCCTCCAAAGCTTGTTACCCATATTGACTCCCCATTAATTAATTGGACACCTCTCTTCATTTAATTGGAACTCCTCAACTTCTCTAATTTGAATTCGAACCATTCCATTCCATTAATTAAATGAGTTGTCTCATTTAGTGAAACACAAGTATTTCTGATGTTGTGCCATAAAAATAATATAGGATTTCCACTATTATTTTTGGCGTCGAATTATTTTGGTGGAACCTTTGGGAGAGGAGAATGAACTTGGATGAACTTGGAGGAACAATTTATTCCAACTAAGAACGTCTCTTCCGCCAACGAAAAACGACAGAACTATGTCCTTCTTCAACTTGTCCAAGAAGTAGAAGCACCACCGCCCATTAAGAACACCGACGACGTAATCTTTGACTTGTCTTCTCTGAAATCTACCTCTTCCGACCTTGATGAAATGACGTCGCTATATGCGACTTCGTCAATGATCGTCATCAATCAAGGTATGGGAATTTGAGTTTAATTTGTTTCCGATCTATGTCATTCAATTTATGGAATGTGAATCGATCAATGATAACACCATAATGAGGTGGTATAGGACATCACGAACACGTCCCGACCCTCCCCCATTGATTATCCTTGATTGTTGATGACGAAGGCGGTGCAACGACAGCCAGCATCGGGCGGGATATAAATAGATCGATGGTGCATGGTTTCCGGATTTCCAAAAGGGTGTGGCACCATCGTGCCGTGTGGATGGAGAGTTGTGGCCTTTTCGGGCAATAGCGGAGTGGTGCAGCACCATCGCGCCAAGTGGAGGGCAGCAGGGGACCACGACAATCCCAGGCCGCGACAGAGGAGTCGCAGCGCTATAACGACCCACACTTTACATACATTGTTAATACTTCAAAATTGAAGCACTCTTATTACAACATATGACAAAACCACAAAGGACCGTATAGGTATAGTGTCTTTAGAAACTGGGGAAACATAAACAACTGGTTCATAAATCTTCTACAGTGTCTCCCATTTATTTCATCATATCTAGGGTCCCTTTTAGCATATTCTACTTAATATCCATCTTCCTGACCTGGGGAAAAGAAAACATAAAAGGGTGAGCTCAAATGCTCAGCAAGGGCAAATAAAGGAAATAAAAATCATATCATATCTTTATGAAAATCAAAACCTGCAAAAGAGATCATAATATCTTAACATGGAATAAATCATAGAAGTGAAAATGAGATCCCCATAATCATAACATAAAACTTGAATCTTTGTGGCATGCACACATAATCATGGAAAATCATTTCTTGTTAGTCATGACTCATTGCCAAGACTATCTTAGTGGACAAAGTCCCTTTCTGAACCGAGTTCACTCCTCATTTCAGTCCTGTATCACTGAACCGAAATAACCTTCCGTTCCAGCCATGTCTATCTCATGAGATATAAAATCATTACCCAATGCATTGGAGGGAGATATAGGTCCCACCCATCTTATAATGAATCCTTTCTTATGTGTGCCACATAATCATAAAACATGCATCATCGCATAACACATGTAACAAAAATGGGATTCATGAAACATCATGACATCATAAATCAATTAATATATGATAAAGGAATTCATAAACATAATTCCATCACAACATAGTCAAACCAATGTAAAAATATGGATAGAAACAGAACCCTTTATTATCTTAGATCGAAAATAATTTTGATAAAACACTTGAGTTGAATTCTTGAGGAAAATATCCTTTCTTCTTCAAAAACATTTTTCCTTTCATAACATGTCATACAACTTTAAAATAAAAGAAGTTGATTAAAAATAAACTTGAAAACTTGTAAATGAAGCTTCTTTGAAGTAATGTTTTAAAAATCCATTCATGCCGTATAAGTTAAAAAAAACATTCTTCGTACTTTTGTCGGAAAAGTCAAAAAGTACCTCGTACGGAAAAACGACAAAAGATTCCTTTCATATTCTTTACTAAAAACTCACCTAAGGGTAAAATTGGATTTAAACTATTTCTAGTGGATGGAAAAAATATTACATATTGAGGGAACATGGATGTGGATGATAAAATACACCGCAGTAAATACTTACGAATAAACAATCTCGGATAAAAATGAGATTGTGATATTTCCCTTACCTTAGGTCCGATTTGCTTTGTTCGTGTCCGAAGCTCCTGTATAATGGTTTAAATAATGTTATTGACTTATTCCAGAATCATACATATTGATATGAGATCATATATGGTCATATTATTAGCTTCTTGTTAGTAATATTTCATTGTTACTTGTTACTCGGGTCTTTATAACTTTTTGTTCTTATGCGTGTTTTGTCGAATAAATTCTTATTCTTATCTTTAGGTTATAGATAATTCATTTACAGAATGGTATTAGTGTAGTATATACCATATTCATTCATTCAATTCATTTATACAATCATTATGAAATGAAGATCATGTAGAACGAGTCGCATCACATCGTGGAGACGGTATTCCGTACGTACGCACGAGTGATGATATCGTTCCTATGATCGTGGAATTGTATTGGAGTATGTATATATATTATTTCAGTATCAATATTACTTAATAATAATCATATATAGTTACTCATTACACCATTATACCCATCCTTGTAAGGTGATGGTGGAAAATAGATTACACCACGGCGTGGAGACGGTATTCCGTACGTACGCACGCGCGGTGATTTCATTTTTCCGTAGGATGGATAGAAGGTGAATTAGGGTTGTTTAATATTTATAATAACATATCAGTATGTAAGTAATACTGATGTTATTACTTTATCATGAAACAACTAAAGAAGAAGAAGTTGAAGAAGAAAGAAATTGAAAAGATCGGTAATGGATATTACCTCTTCCTTGGAACGCCTTTTTGAATCCTCCACTTAAGGAACTAAGATTGGTCTTTGGAGAAGACCAGGACCTCTAGGATTATTCTAGGGAAGTGGAGAAGGGAAAATGGCAGGGGTTGGCCGAGCTTGAGTGCTCAAATTGGTGTGAGGAGGAGGGGGAGGAGGTGCCCTTTTATAAGGGAGGAGAGGGGCACCTTAGGAATATCTCAAAATATTATTTTATATTAAAGTCAAAATCGGTTTATAATGGTTCCAAAGGGTCTTATTTCGAAGTTAAAGTGGCGATGGGTCGAAATCCTATCAAACAATAGAATTTAGACATGTTTAGGATATTATTTTAACCTTATAAATTAAATTTAACTCTAAGTTAAATAATTTAACTTTTACCATGTCTTTTTGTTTTCTTTCACTATATGGTTAATACACTTACTATAATATGCCAAACGAACCCCAGATTGTTTATTATTAATATATATATCCTTATCTATGTCATTTGGCCGATCCTTAGATTTTTAGGAATAAAATAACAATTAATAATATAATATTTTATTTAAAAACTATATTGTGTCAATTTTGACACTATTTGATATATGATTTTTGTCAAAGTCATAACAGAATTATATGTTCAAACCAAGTTGATTAAATCAATAATAATATATCATATTAACCTAGAAAATTAGTGGAATTCATAAAAAGTCTAAAATTACATTTATTTTGGTATTTATATTATCACTTTTGTCAATATTTCATTAATAAGATAATTACTGCATCATCTTTGTGTCATAAATAAATTAAATTATTTGATGTCTAAAAATTACAAATAAAATACCATCATGTAGGAAATCTTTTTAGCTTTCTAATGAATATTTACAATCGAATTTATCTTATGTATAACCCTATATTAAAAATGATTTACTTATTAAAGTTTGATTTTAACTATTTTAACCCTTCTTTAAATAAATTAATAATAAATGTCCTAATCTAATCCAAGTGGGCCTAAATGGTCATATTTTATTCCTAAGTTTGTTTTTGGTCGAATTACACTTGTCCAATAGAATTAGGACATGTGTTAGGGTAATATTAATATCATATTTACCCTTAGTTACCCTATTTACTATTAACCGCGGTAAAAATAGTAAAAAGTTACTATTCACCAAAAAATTATTTTCATCTCATTGAACCACATTTTAGTCCTTGATATTAACCGTGTCTCTCGGATTTTTGAAATTCCATTCACAGAAGCGGTAAAATTAAGTTTTATGCAAAATTCAGTTTTTAACCTACCACTTAGTGGTTTCACTATTCATCAAAAATTGAAAGTTTTCAGAAAAATACCAAAATTTCACCCTAGGCTAATTTCGATATTCTGAGTCCAAAAATGAAGTCCATTTTGAAAAATAAAATTTATAAAATTTCAAAAAGTGGTTATTACTATTCATAACGGCTAGTTATAATAGCATATTGTTGTTTAGTGAAACTCGGTATTGCGTACGACGCAAGCTATCGAGGAAGGTCGCGATTGCGTGTAAAGCAAGCCAAGAAAGTGTTGTGTAGAAAAAGATTCCTTTGATGATTTATATAACATAAAAGTCTCAGGTGTTACATTCTACCCCCCTTAAAAAGAATTTCGCCCTCGAAATTCGTCACTTTGCAACAAACAAATGAGGATACTTCTCCCTCATCATATCCTCAAGCTCCCATGTAGCTTCTTCAAGTTGGTGGTTTCTCCATAAAACTTTCACCAAGCGAGTGGTCTTGTTTTGTAGGACTTTTTCGCTACGATCCAGAATCTCTATCGGCTGTTCTTCATAAGAAAGATCTTGCTCCAGCGGTACAACTTCTGAGCTGAGTACATGTGAAGGACCTGGTATGTACTTTCTCAGGAGAGATACATGGAACACATCGTGAACTTGAGAGAGATTCGGTGGAAGCGCCAATCGGTAAGCTACCTTTCCAACACGATCCAGTATTTCAAAAGGACCGATATATCTAGGGCTCAACTTCCCCTTCATTCCAAATCTCATAACCCTCTTCCAGGGAGATATTCGTAAGAACACTTTATCACCAACTTCAAACTCTAGGTCTTTTCTTCGGTTGTCGGCATAACTTTTCTGTCGACTCTGAGCTGCTCTTATGTGTTGTTGAATAGATCTGACCTTTTCTGCCATTTCATCAACGAGATCAGGTCCTAATAGATTTCTTTCCCCAACTTCATCCCAGCAAGTTGGAGTCCTGCATTTCTTTCCATAGAGAGCTTCATAAGGAGCCATCTGAATACTGGAGTGAAAGCAATTATTATAAGAAAATTCCACCAAAGGTAGGTGTTGATCCCAACCTCCTTTGAAATCCATAGAGCAAGCTCTCAACATATCTTCTAGGGTTTGAATTGTTCTCTCAGACTGACCGTCTGTCTGGGGATGATAAGCAGTGCTGAAACTCAACTCTGTATCCAGAGTATGCTAAAGACTTCGCCAGAACTTCGAGGTAAATCTCAGATCCCGATCAGATATAATAGAAAGTGGTACTCCATGCAATCTTACCACTTCCTTTACATATATCCTGGCAAGCTGATCTAGAGAGAAATCCTCTCTAATAGCAATGAAGTGTGCAGACTTTGTAAGACGATCAACTATGACCCAGATAGCATTATTGCCTTTGGATGTTTTAGGAAGTCCTGTGACAAAGTCCATAGTGATGTTTTCCCATTTCCATTCGGGTATGGGTAATGGTTGTAACATCCCCTTAGACTTCTGTCTCTCAGCTTTAACTTGTTGACAAACCAAGCATCGAGAGACATATTCAGCAACATCTCTTTTCATGCCATCCCACCAGAAGTACTCTTTCAGGTCCCTATACATCTTCGTGCTTCCAGGATGAATAGAGAATGAAGAACTATGAGCCTCATCCAGCAGCTCTTTCTTTAATTCGGGGATGGGAGGAACACAAACCCGATTCCTGAACTTTATTATCCCATCACAATCAAGGTTGAATTCAGGAACATTTCTCACCTTCTTTTGTAACTCGACATCTTCTTTCTGTGCCTCTTTAATCTTCACATGTATATATGGTTGAACATTCATTTGAGAAAGATAAGATTTTTCCCCTTCCATTATAATTCCAAGATCCATCCTTTGTAAATCCATAAATATTGGATCTTTTGTGATCCTCATCATGGATAAACTAGCATGGTCTTGTCGACTTAATGCATCTGCCACCTTGTTTTCTTTCCCAGGGTGGTAATGGATTGAGCAGTCATAATCCTTAATCAGCTCCAACCATCTTCTTTGGCGCATATTCAACTCCTTTTGTGTGAAAATATACTTTAAACTTTTATGATCAGTATAAATATCACACCTTTCACCATAAAGGTAATGCCTCCAAATCTTTAATGCAAAGATTACCGCAGCCAACTCCAAATCATGTGTTGGGTAATTTTGCTCATGTATTTTCAACTGTCGTGAGGCATAAGCTATCACAATATCATTTTGCATAAGAACACACCCCAATCCCTTCTTGGATGCATCACTGTAGATCACAAACCTTTCTCCACTACAAGGCAGTGTGAGCACATGTGCACTGGATAACCTTCTTTTCAACTCCTTGAAATTCTCTTCACATTCCTCTGTCCAGACAAACTTAACTCCTTTCCGAGTCAACTTGGTGATTGGATTAGATAACCGTGAAAAATCTTTTACAAAACGTCGATAATATCCAGCCAAACCAAGAAAACTTCGGATCTCAGTTACTGTTGTTGGTCTTGACCATCTTTCGATAACCTCTGTTTTTGCTGGATCCACAGATATCCCCTCATTTGAGATTATATGACCCAAAAATGCAACTTTTTGAAGCCAAAATTCACACTTGGTAAATTTGGCATAAAGCTTCTCTTTTCTCAGGGTCTTCAATATAATTCTCAAGTGATCTTCATACTCTTCCTTGCTCTTTGAATAGACAAGAATATCGTCTATAAAGAGTACCACAAATTGATCAAGATAGTCTCTAAAGACTCTATTCATTAGATCCATGAAGATAGCAGGGGCATTAGTAAGACCAAATGGCATCACTATAAATTCATAGTGTCCATACCTTGTACGGAAAGCCGTCTTTGGTATATCCTCCCTTTTGACCCTTAATTGATGATACCCTGAACGAAGATCAATCTTGGAAAAGTATTGAGCTCCGCGTAGTTGGTCAAATAAGTCATCAATGCATGGGAGAGGATATTTGTTCTTGATAGTGATCTTGTTAAGTTCTCGATAATCAATGCAGAGTCTCATTGATCCATCTTTCTTCTTAACAAATAGAACAGGTGCTCCCCAAGGTGACGCACTAGGGCGTATGAATCCCTTATCAAGATTCTCTTGGAGTTGCTTCTTCAATTCCTGCAACTCAATTGGGGCCATTCTATAAGGTGTCTTTGAAATAGGCAAAGCACCCGGTATGAGTTCTATTGAAAACTCAACTTCACGATTTGGTGGAAGACCCGGCAATTCCTCCGGAAAGACATCATCAAACTCCCGTACAATGGGAATATTCTTAATCGTGAGTTTCTCACCAACCATTTGAGATAAATAACCTTCATTTAGTGGAATCAATACCCATAAGATGGAAGAAATTTCCACTGGAAGGTTATGTTCATCCTTGCATTGATAGACGATCGTAGGTTGATCTGGAATATGAAATGTGACTTCCCTTCTTTGGCAATTGATATGAGCTCCATGTAGAGAAAGCCAATCCATGCCAAGAATCACATCAAATTCCACTAAAGGAAGGATCACAAGATTTACAGGAAGCACTTTCCCACAAACTTCGATCGGAGAAGAATTATAAACTTCTGATGCGATTGATGTGCCATTAGGTGTTGTCACAGCTAACTCAACATCTAATTGTTGAGGTAATACGGTGATACCCTTAGAAAATTTTTCAGAAATAAAAGAGTGGGTGGATCCAGAATCAAATAAAACATTTGCTACTTTAGAGTGGATGGTAAGTGTACCTTTCACCACATCGTTATCGTACTCCACATCGCTGATAGAAATTGCATGTGACTTTCCTTTGTCTTTAGCCTTAAGAGTTTGTTGACGTCGACCATCATCATCAACCCTTGGATTTGGGCATTGATTGGCATAATGCCCCATATCCTTGCACTTGAAACATTGAAGTGTAGCAGGTTCATTCTGTGTATCCCTTCCTTTGTTTGCATCATTAGACATCTTCTTCCCATTATCACGGCATTCAAATGCCCGATGACCTTCCTTTCCACATTTAAAACATTTACTTGTCCCTTTAAGACAACTCCCTCCATGTTTCTTTCCACACTTTGAGCATAAGGGAAAGTTCATCTTCTTTTCCGTGTGCTCTTTAGATTTTTCTTTGAATTCCATCTTCCTCTTCTTATCAAACCCATGTGACTGATGGGTTACTCCAATCTCCATCTCGACTTTGAGAGCACATCGAACGATTTCCCCGTAGCTATTGAAGTCCCTTATGGCTAACGCCCTTCGAAGACTTGGTTTTAAGACACTAAATAATCGATCGATCTTACTCTCAGGTTGGATAATAATACCAGAAGCGTACCTTGCAAGTCTTGTAAAATTTGCTTCATAGGTACTAACAGATTCATCATCCCTTTGCTTCAGTTCAAGGAACTCTTTCTCCATCTTTGTTCGGAGAATACGAGGGAAGTACTTATTGAAAAATAAGTTCTTGAACTCGTCCCATTCCATAGACTCAATTTCATCCCTTTGCCTCGTATTCTTAACAAGATTCCACCATTGATCCGCATCTCCTTCCAAACGATACACTGCTAGGATGACTTTATCATGCTCAGAACATTGAAGAACTGAAAATATCTTTTCAGTAGTAATAATCCATTGTTCAGCAACTAATGGATCAGTAGACCCGCTGAAAGATGGTGGACGCTGCCTCATGAAGGATTCAACAGAATGTTGCTCCCTTCTTTGTTCGTTTGGAAATCCTGCATGATTCATAGCTTGAGAAAGTTGTGTGAGCATGGCTACAAGATTTTGCATTCCAGCTCCCATATCGTTTGGTTGCCCAGGGGGACAATCATTGCATTGCCCATCGCATTCCGCATTAACACGGTTCCTTAGGGTTCCAGCCATTGACTAAAACCAAGAAGAATAGTGTGAGCAACACTAATTATAATAGGAAACCACATAATTCAAGAATAAAATTTTCATGCTTAAGGTCTTATCCTAGGTTATTCAAGGCCATTTCTAAAACACTAAGATTGTGGTCTATGCTTAGACTTATCCTTAGGGTTCTTACTAAGGCTTTCACATCCTAGTTTCCAAAGGTTGACTATACCTTTCCTCTGATACCAACTATAACGACCCACACTTTACATACATTGTTAATACTTCAAAATTGAAGCACTCTTATTACAACATATGACAAAACCACAAAGGACCGTATAGGTATAGTGTCTTTAGAAACTGGGGAAACATAAACAACTGGTTCATAAATCTTCTACAGTGTCTCCCATTTATTTCATCATATCTAGGGTCCCTTTTAGCATATTCTACTTAATATCCATCTTCCTGACCTGGGGAAAAGAAAACATAAAAGGGTGAGCTCAAATGCTCAGCAAGGGCAAATAAAGGAAATAAAAATCATATCATATCTTTATGAAAATCAAAACCTGCAAAAGAGATCATAATATCTTAACATGGAATAAATCATAGAAGTGAAAATGAGATCCCCATAATCATAACATAAAACTTGAATCTTTGTGGCATGCACACATAATCATGGAAAATCATTTCTTGTTAGTCATGACTCATTTCCAAGACTATCTTAGTGGACAAAGTCCCTTTCTGAACCGAGTTCACTCCTCGTTTCAGTCCTGTATCACTGAACCGAAATAACCTTCCGTTCCAGCCATGTCTATCTCATGAGATATAAAATCATTACCCAATGCATTGGAGGGAGATATAGGTCCCACCCATCTTATAATGAATCTTTTCTTATGTGTGGCACATAATCATAAAACACGCATCATCGCATAACACATGTAACAAAAATGGGATTCTTGAAACATCATGACATCATAAATCAATTCATATATGATAAAGGAATTCATAAACATAATTCCATCACAACATAGTCAAACCAATGTAAAAATATGGATAGAAACAGAACCCTTTATTATCTTAGATGGAAAATAATTTTGATAAAACACTTGAGTTGAATTCTTGAGGAAAATATCCTTTCTTCTTCAAAAACATTTTTCCTTTCATAACATGTCATACAACTTTAAAATAAAAGAAGTTGATTAAAAATAAACTTGAAAACTTGTAAAGGAAGCTTCTTTGAAGTAATTTTTTAAAAATCCATTCATGCCGTATAAGTTAAAAAAAACATTCTTCGTACTTTTGTCGGAAAAGTCAAAAAGTACCTCGTACGGAAAAACGACAAAAGATTCCTTTCATATTCTTTACTAAAAACTCACCTAAGGGTAAAATTGGATTTAAACTATTTCAAGTGGATGGAAACAATATTACATATTGAGGGAACATGGATGTGGATGATAAAATACACCCCAGTAAATACTTACGAATAAACAATCTCGCATAAAAATGAGATTGTGATATTTCCCTTACCTTAGGTCCGATTTGCTTTGATCGTGTCCGAAGCTCCTGTATAATGGTTTAAATAATGTTATTGACTTATTCCAGAATCATACATATTGATATGAGATCATATATGGTCATATTATTAGCTTCTTGTTAGTAATATTTCATTGTTACTTGTTACTCGGGTCTTTATAACTTTTTGTTCTTAAGCGTGTTTTGTCGAATAAATTCTTATTCTTATCTTTAGGTTATAGATAATTCATTTCCAGAATGGTATTAGTGTAGTATATACCATATTCATTCATTCAATTCATTTATACAATCATTATGAAATGAAGATCATGTAGAACGAGTCGCATCACATCGTGGAGACGGTATTCCGTACGTACGCACGAGTGATGATATCGTTCCTATGATCGTGGAATTGTATTGGAGTATATATATATATTATTTCAGTATCAATATTACTTAATAATAATCATATATAGTTACTCATTACACCATTATACCCATCCTTGTAAGGTGATGGTGGAAAATAGATTACACCACGGCGTGGAGACGGTATTCCGTACGTACGCACGCGCGGTGATTTCATTTTTCCGTAGGATGGATAGAAGGTGAATTAGGGTTGTTTCATATTTATAATAACATATCAGTATGTAAGTAATACTGATGTTATTACTTTATCATGAAACAACTAAAGAAGAATAAGTTGAAGAAGAAAGAAATTGAAAAGATCGGTAATGGATATTACCTCTTCTTTGGAACGCCTTTTTGAATCCTCCACTTAAGGAACTAGGATTGGTCTTTGGAGAAGACCAGGACCTCTAGGATTATTCTAGGGAAGTGGAGAAGGGAAAATGGCAGGGGTTGGCCGAGCTTGAGTGTTCAAATTGGTGTGAGGAGGAGGGGGAGGAGGTGCCCTTTTATAAGGGAGGAGAGGGGCACCTTAGGAATATCTCAAAATATTATTTTATATTAAAGTAAAAATCGGTTTATAATGGTTCCAAAGGGTCTTATTTCGAAGCTAAAGTGGGGATGGGTCGAAATCCTATCAACCAATAGAATTTAGACAAGTTTAGGATATTATTTTAACCTTATCAATTAAATTTAACTCTAAGTTAAATAATTTAACTTTTACCATGTCTTTTTGTTTTCTTTCACTATATGGTTAATACACTTACTATAACATGCCAAACGAACCCCAAATTGTTTATTATTAATATATATATCCTTATCTAAGTCATTTGGCCGAACCTTAGATTTTTAGGAATAAAATAACAATTAATAATATAATATTTGATTTAAAAACTATTTTGTGTCAATTTTGACACTATTTGATATATGATTTTTGTCAAAGTCATAACAGAATTATATGTTCGAACCAAGTTCATTAAATCAATAATAATATATCATAGTAACCTATAAAATTAGTGGAATTCATAAAAAGTCTCAAATTACATTTATTTTGGTATTTATATTATCAATTTTGTCAATATTTCATTAATAAGATAATTACTGCATCATCTTTGTGTCATAAATAAATTAAATTATTTGATGTATACAAATTACAAATAAAATACCATCATGTAGTAAATCTTTTTAGCTTTCTAATGAATATTTACAATCGAATTTATCTTATGTATAACCCTATATTAAAAATGATTTACTTATAAAACTTTGATTTTAACTATTTTAACCCTTCTTTAAATAAATTAATAATAAATGTCCTAATCTAATCCAAGTGGGCCTAAATGGTCATATTTTATTCCTAAGTTTGTTTTTGGTCGAATTACACTTGTCCAATAGAATTAGGACATGTGTTAGGGTAATATTAATATCATATTTACCCTTAGTTACCCTATTTACTATTAACCGCGGTAAAAATAGTAAAAAGTTACTATTCACCGAAAAATTATTTTTATCTCATTGAACCACATTTTAGTCCTTGATATTATCCGTGTCTCTCGGATTTTTGAAATTCCATTCACAGAAGCGGTAAAATTAAGTTTTATGCAAAATTCAGTTTTTAACCTACCACTTAGTGGTTTCACTATTCATCAAAAATTGAAAGTTTTCAGAAAAATACCAAAATTTCACCCTAGGCTAATTTCGATATTCTGAGTCCAAAAATGAAGTCCATTTTGAAAAATAAAATTTATAAAATTTCAAAAAGTGGTTATTACTATTCATAACGGCTAGTTTTAATAGCATATTGTTGTTTAGTGAAACTCGGTATTGCGTACGACGCAAGCTATCGAGGAAGGTCGCGATTGCGTGTAAAGCAAGCCAAGAAAGTGTTGTGTAGAAAAAGATTCCTTTGATGATTTATATAACATAAAAGTCTCGGGTGTTACAAGCGCCGTTGCACCTCGCTGTGGTTAAGACTGCGGCGTCGTCGCGTTGCGGTGGAGGAGATGAGATGGCCAGCTGGGCCTACCACCGAAGGAGATGACCGGCTGGCTGCTTGGCCAGCTGGGAGGAGCGGGACCATTAGAGTCCTGCGTGACCTGGAACGATGCCACTAGGCACCATTTAGGGTCCCCACCCGAACGGCTAAGCTGTTCGGGTGATTGGGGGCGAGCAGTTTCTCCCCTGGTCGTGGCTAAAGTAGACCCCCCCCCCCTCCGGGAAGCAGGGTCGCCAGGCCGACCATGCCGTCGGGCCAACCGGGTCGCCGGGCTGCTGTGCCCATCGGGCTGTTGGTCTGACATTGGGTCGGGCCGCCCCCTCGGGCCAGGCCCCACCCTTGGGCCGGGCCACCTACGGTCCAGTCCACCCACTCAGGCCGGGCCGACCACTCATGCCCCACCGCCCACATAGGCCGGACCTCCCCCAGAGACCGGGTTGGACATGTGGACCGGGACGTTCCCCAGTCCAGACCCGATTAGCCGAATACACCTTTCCACCCGTATCTAGGGCTACGTTTGTCCAATTGATGAATTTTTAGTGGAAATATAAAGCATAGAGAGAGACAATTCCTTTTTATACCCCACATGAGGTTTGGACAAAGTATGAGTACATTCTGTTAGGTTTGAACCTAAAAACTAACCGGCCCTGTGGAACGGAAATGCTAACAACTCAAAAACTGGGGGTCTGATTAACACACCATTTGTCACGTTGTAACCCTTATGCCATGGTGGTCTTTTCAGTTAATCCTTTGTGTAGTTTAGTTGAGTTAGAGGTATGACCGATATGTAGAGGGAGATTCTATGGATCTCGAGCGCACCAGGTGCGAGGAATCCAGTGGGTGATAGTGAGGCAGTGGTTAGAGACAGATTATACAAAGGTCAGTGCTCAACGATCTTGTGTGGGTCAGCGCATACTGATCTTGTGTGGGTCAGATCCTGTGTGGGTTAGCACCCAGCGATCATGTGTGGGTCAGCACATACTGATCCTGTGTGGGTCAGATCCTGTGTGGGTCATTGAAGGGGTCAGTAACAATCGATCCTATGTGGGTCAGACTTCGTATGGTCAGATGCAGTGACTCTTTACAGAATAATTTGATCTAGCATTGCGACTAATCACTTGTACTTATATACATCACTGAAAACCTAGCTTTAGATGCGACTCCTTCCGAGCTGAGTCAATTGCATTCATTTTTTCCTCATGATTGAGGTGGGTTATCAAATTACTTTGTTATATGTATGGGTATTTACCTAAGTAAGGGTTATCCATTGATTTCATTATTTTTGGTATCCTTGATGGATTTTGTGAGACCTTGACAGTCTCTGGATCCCTACTGAGTATCGGTATACACACCCCTGCACGGGATATGGCCACACCATGTTGTGTTGGTTTCAAATGACAAACGTCAATGATCGGGGCAGAGAGTAGTAGAATAGGACGGTACCCAGAGGTGCACCACTCGGCGTGATGTACACCGAGAAGATGGACAGACATGGGGTTCTGGGGAGGTTATCTGTACCTACCCTTCAAGTGGGAACCCCAACGTATGACCTTGTAGCAGCTTTACTTCTTTTCATCAGTTGTACTTGAATTTTAGTTGTATTGTACTTTACTATTGGGCTTAGATTTCCAACCCCTTTACTTTCAGCACACTCTTTTGCTTTTAGTTTTACTTAGTGTTTTACTTCCGATTTCTTACTCTGTTGTGTTTGTTTACTGTTATTAAGGAAATTCCTTCCCAGTTTAGAGATTTACGCCTTTGGTGCTAGCCACCAGCCCTTGGACTATAGAAGGTGGGCTTAGGGTAGTCACGATATGGGCCCTAGGGGATGGGTCGTGACAAATTGGTATAATAGAGGTAGGTTATATCGTACAACATAGGACTCTGATCATTCTATTCTATGAAGCAATAGTGTTAAGGGTACTGAGTGTGATTTTCAGTTCAGGGAGTTCTGCATTGGTGTGATGGTCGACATATCCATACAACAGGACCCTGACATCTGATTTCCGACTCAGTGCATGAAAACACCGATTGCATCTATGTTTTCAAGTGTTTTCCTTAATTAATCTCAAACATGTCAGCTCACAAGGTATAAAATTTGGACCATGGTGCACCTATTCATACTTAGGATTCCACTACGCAGATAGCCTGTTAAGGTTCCCGAGATAGTGCTCGATGATGGCCCACCGAGTTATGAGGCTCCGGGGTAGGTCCCTCTGTAGAGGCCCAAAGCTTGACGTATATGGACATTACATTTCATTTGAGGAATACTTAGTACATAACAAAAACACACACACAAAGTCCATAATAGTTTAGTGTCTTTGGAAACTCGGAACATAATCTTCTAATCATGGTGAAAGATCTTCAACATCTCCCATAAAGATCTTCCCTTTTTTTCTTACCTAAAACCTTTCTTTATATCCTGGGGAAAAGAAAACATAAAAGGGTGAGCTCAAATTCTCAGTAAGGGTAAACAAAAGAAATATCAATCACATCATATGCATAAGAACATAACATTTAGGAAATCATAACCTGCAAAAGAGATCATAATATCATAACAAGGGATAAAACATATTAGTGAAATGTAATCCCAATAATCATAACATAAAACATGAAACATTGTGGCGTACATACATAATCATAGAGAATCATTTATTATTAGTCATGACTCATTTCCAAGACAATCTTAGTGGACAAATTCCATTTCTGAACCGAGTTCACTCCTTGTTTCAGTCCTATTTCACTTAATCGGTTTAACCTGCCATTCCAGCCATGTCTATCTCATGAGATTTAAAATCATTACCCAATGCATTGGATGGAGATATAGGTCCCACCCATCTCATAATGATAACAGTCTTATGTGTGCCACAAAATCATAAACCATACATAACAGCATAACTCATGTAATAAAAATTGGATTCTTAAACATCGTGGCATCATAAAACAATTCATATAAGATAAAGGAATTCATAAAAATAATTCCATCACAACATAATCAAATCAATTTAATAATAGGGATAGAAATAGAACCCTTTATTATCTTAGATGGAAAATAATTTTGATAAAACACTTGAACTCCATTCTTGAGGAAAATATCCTTTCTACTTCAAAAACATTTTTCCTTTCTTAACATGTCATAGAATTTTAAACTAAAAGAAGTTGATTAAAAATAAAGTTCAAAACATGTAATGGAATCTTCTTGGAAATAATTTTTTAAAAATCCATTCATGCCATATAATTTAAAAAAAACAGTCTTCGTACTTTTGCCGAAAAAGTCAAAAAATACCTCATACGAAAAACGACAAAAGATTCCTTCCATGCTCTTTTCTAAAAACTCACCGAAGGGAAAAATTGGATTTAATCAATTGTAGGTGGATAGAAATAATATTATATATTGAGGAAACATTGATGTCAATGATAAAATACATCCCATTAAATAACAAAGTATAAACAATATCAGATAAAAATGAGATTGTGATATTTCCCTTACCTTAGGTCCGATTTGCTTCGTAAGTGTCAGAACCTCCTTTATAATGATTTACATAATGTCATTGACTTATTCCATAATCATACTCATTGTTATGATATCATATATTGTTCACTTATCGCTCTATATTACCCGTTCTTTTGTAAATTCCATGTTAAAAAGTGTTTTGGGTAAAATCGTTTCATTTGTCATCCGTGTTTTGACTTGTAATTATTCCTATGATTACTTAGATCATGATTACTTAATTCCAGAATATAAAACATGATATATATATAATATATATTCGGAACATATATATATATAATAGATCAGTAAATGGAATGAAATACACCGTTGATGGAGACGGTAGACCGTACGTATGCATAAACGCTGTTTTCTTTTCCTTATTGAGTTGTATGGAATTAAGTAGATGACATACATATATATACACATAAATCCAATATCATTATTAAGTCATATATTTCATGATTACTTATTTTATATACTTTATAATAATTCATGAATGGTTAACGTGGAGAATGAATCTCATCTCATCGTAGAGACGGTAGTCCGTACGTACGCACGAGCGATGATATCATTCTCATGATCGTGAAATTGTATTGGAGTGTATGTATTCTATTTCAGAATCAATATCACGTTACAATAATCATATATAGGGATTATGTACTCCATTATACCAATCCAAGTATGGTGGTGGTGAAAATAGATTACACCACGGCGTGGAGACGGTATTCCATACGTACGCACGCGCGATGATTTTGTTTTTAGTAAGATGTATAGATTGTGAAATAAGGTTGTTTCATAATTATAATAAAATATCAGTATATTAGTGATACTGATGTTATTACATCATAATGAAACAACCTAAGAAGAAAAAGTGGAAGAAGAAATAAAGATGAAAGAATCGGTAACAGACATTACCTCTTCTTTGAAGCGCCTCTTTGAGTCTTCCTCTTAGGGCACGAAAATTGGTATTTGAAGAAGAGCAGGAACTATAGGATGTTTCTAGGTAAGTGGAGAAGAGAATTGGGATGGGGTTTCCCATGCTTTAAGGCTCAAAGTGGTGTGAGGAAGAGAGGGATGAGGTCCCCTTTTATAAGGAGGAGAGCGGCACCTTTGGAATAACTAAAAATATTATTTTATTATAAAGGAAAATTCGGTTTTTAATAGCTCCAAATTGATTTATTTAGAATCTAAGGTGGTAATGGGTCTAAATACTCTCATCCAATAGAATTTAGACAAGTTTAGGTCATTATATTAACCTTATCTTTTAGTTTTAACTCTTAGTTAATTAGATTGACATTTACCATGTCACTATGTATTTTTATATTATATATTTAATAAGCTTACCATATACATACAAGAGACCCCCAAGTGGTCTATTAATGATACACCTATCATGATATAAGTATCTTGGCCGAAACATAGATTTTTAGGAATAAAATAACAATAAATAATATAATATTTGTTTTAAAAACTATTTTATGTCAATTTTGACAGTAATTAGTAATTGATTTTTGTGAAAATCATAATAGAATGATTATTTCGAGAAAAGTTTATTAAACAAATAATAACATGTCCTATTAACCTATAAAATTATTGTAATTCATAAAAAGCCTCAAATTACATTTATTTGGGTATTTATTTCATCAATTATGTCAATATTTCATTAATAAGATAATTACTGCATCATCATTGTGTCATAAATAAATTAAATTATTTAATATCTAAAAATTACAAATAAACTCTAATTTTGTAGGAAATAATTTTAGCTTTCTAATAAATATTTATAGTCGAATTTATCTAATTTATAACCCTATATTAAAAATGATTTTCTTATTAAACATTTATTTTATCTATTTTAAACCTTCTTTAAATAAATTAATAATAAATGTCCTAATCTAATCCAAGTGGACTTAAATGGTCATATTTTATTCATAAGGCTATTTTTGGTCGAATTACATTTATCCAATATAATTAGGACATGTGTTAGATTAATAATAATATCATTTTTACCCTTAATTACCCTATTTACTTTTAACCATGGTTAAAAAAGTAAAAAGTTACTATTCACCAAAAATTATTTTCATCTCATTGAACCACATTTTACTTACTGACTTCAACCGTGTCTCTAGGATTTTTGAAATTCCACTCACAGAAGTGGTAAAATTAAGTTTTATGACAAATTCATTTTTTTAACTACCACTTAGTGGTTTCACTATTCATCAAAAAAATGAAAGCTTCCAGAAAAGTACCAAAAATTAGGCCTAAGTTATATTTGATACTATGAACTGAAAAATGATGCCTATTTTACCAAATTCAAAACATATCATTTACATTTCTTAATTTAAAAATTAATTCCCACCGTCAAAACAAATAGCGTGTTCTTAAGAGATAATAACTATCAAAATATTGACACTTGTTTATGTCTGGTTTAAATGTGAAATTACATCCAATGACCAACATTTTATTAAATTGTAAAAATATATTCTAAATATACTTTAAAACCAGTCAAATTAATAATTTATCACTATTAATTATTTCGATTAAAAAAGCTGTTTTTAATTAAAATTTAGTTATTTTCACTATTCATCAGAATATGAAAGTTATCCAAAAAGTACCAAAATTTCACCCTAAGCTAATTTAGATATTACGAATACAAAAATAATGTCCATTTTGAGAAATAAAATTTAAAAAATTTCAAAAAGTGGTTATTACTATTCATAACGGCTAGTTTTAATAATATTTTAATAGCATACCGTTGTTTAGTGAAACTCTGTACTGCATACTACACATGCTATCGAAGAAGGTCATGATTACGTGTAATGCAAGGCAAGTCAATGATTCGTGTTTTGCAAGATCCTTTTGGTGTAGCGTACAACACAACACATTAATGAAATTAAAAAGAATATTTTTCATAAAATATCGGGGTGTTACACCGTCTCATTATGTTTGAACCTTCGGGTGGTGTACCGGCACAACCTCCACCTGTTAGGTAGTAGATGCCACCAGAAACATTGGAGGATGGTGCACGCCGACTGAACGCATTACACGAGTTCCAACAGCAATGACCTCTAAGGTTTTGAGGTGAGACAGATTCCCTGATAGCAAAGGACTGGATGGTGGTGATTACTGAAGTTTTCCGCCTAGTTGAGACACTTGTAGAGAAGATTTGGATCTTAGATACTTGTCTTTTTCAGTGAGTGACCATGAGGTTGGTCTGAATAGTGATTAGGTTTCAAAACGTGGACCGTTTTCTGAGATGGTACCTTTGGGCAGTGTGACAACTATATCACTGCCTGTTGGTCAGCATACACTACTGGAAGTACCAGAAGAGGACAAGTGTAGTCTTAATGCCTTAAATGTGTTTCAAAATCAGATACCCCTCATGTTCCAAGGTGAACCCGACTCCCAGGCGGCTGAGGACCGACTTGAGGAGGTGGCTGAGAGTTCCCTTCATCTTCTACAATTTTGACAGGACGACATGTCGGTAGTTGATTATTCAACGAGGCATACCGACCATTCCTAGTACTCGATCAATACGATGTGATCAGTGCTTTAGTGCTCAAAAATTTGAGAGAGTTGTGTTTAAAGGAAATTTGATCCAACAATATTACTCTATGCATTCCTACTAATACTATGGTGCTAAAGAGAAACTTTTTGGTTGACTATTCATGGGCTGAATAGATACAGCCGATGAATGTAGTAAAGGGAATGGAGGGTACTGGCTCTAGTCTCAGAGACTTGGGCATGTAAAATTTTTCAGGAAGAGGATGTGATAGGGAAAAATGAATCTACAAGGAAGTAGACATGGAAGTAGATCTAGGAGAGCTACATGTGGAGGAGTACTTTTCGACTTGTTACAAAAACCCCAGTTTTATGGACCCCGCCGCACTCATAGATCCAGAGGACTGTGGAGGAGAGTTGTTGCATACGGCATGGAATGTGACCTAAGGGCTCTAGGAATGATTCGTGGTATGGTCAATGTCTACTACTATCTGTCATCTCAATAGACATAGGTACCAATCCTTCCATCCTTCCACAAATCATGTCCAAGACCTAGAGTTTCCAGTTAAACCATTGACTTCACCCCCACATCATGAGATACCATTTGGAGGAGACTCGATAATAACACTTACACCGATAGTGTGATATGACCCTTGAGGAGAGATTTTCTTTTGGAACAATTTGGTGGTAGTGTCGAGGCCTTACAAAATTAGTTTGGTGTTTGACTTGACATCCACAGTTCACACTGAAATTAACTGTATTAAAAAAAAGGTTGTGGTTTATCAACTATGTTGGGATGGTTTTTTCCCTGGTCAGAGAAAAAAAAGAAACCATCGAAGCATAGGATAAACTCATGCATAAGAGGATGAATCCAACCACTTGTGAGTCATCCAACCTCACCCTTGTGGCTGTAGAAGTTGAATATGTGATAGTCTATACTCTTGGGAAGGAGAACATGGTAGAAGACGCACTCAGTAGGAGGTCTGGCCTACATCTGCTAAGAGAGGCGACATAGCAGCTGGCTGCATTACAGATATCCATTGTTGATAGAGATGGAGCGACCATTCTACAGTCTCTTATAGTCACTCCACCACTTCTTCATTGAGTCAGGGAGGCACATCGTGGGGATGCTGACTGCGAGACGTGATGGCTCTGATATCCATAGGGAATGCACCTAATGGATTCTCTAAAGGTTTGGATCATGTCATCCACGTCAGAGGATGTACCGTGGTACCAATTGCACTTTAGGAGGAGGTGTTGAGGGAGTTCCACACTTCTCCTTTAGAGGTACATCCAGTAGTGTTGAAGATGTATTAGGACTTCAGACGACAGAATTGGTGGCCAGGAATGAAGAAGGGAGAAGCAGAGTTTGTCTCTGGATGCCTCACTTATCACCAAGTGAAGGCGGAGCACCAGGTACCATCAGGTTGGGTTCAGCCTTTGGTGGTCCCAAAGTGGAAGTGGGACGGGATATCCATGTACTTCATGACAGGTTTTCCACATACATCCTGGATTCACGACTCGATTTGGGTGATCATCGATCGACTCACAAAGTCATCTCACTTCCTACCGATCAAATAATAGGGTTCCGTAGAGATCTTGGGACGCCTCTACATCTGGGATATTGTGCGCCTACATGGAGTACCTTCTTCCATTTTCTTTTATCATGACACACAATTTGCTACCTGCATGTGGTAGGGGTTTCAAGAAAATTTTGGGATGTAGCATTGTTTAAGAACCGACCTCCATCCTCATATGGATGGTCAGACAGAGCAGACCATTCAGACTCTCGAGGAAATGTTTCAATCTTGTGTTCTTGACATCAGTCATAGTTTGGAGGACCACCTTCCGTTGGTGGTTTATTCTTACAAAAACATCTATCACTCCAACATAGGGATGGAATCTTTTGAGGCGTTGTATGGGAGAGCTTGCAGATCACCCTTGTGCTAGATAGACCTTGGGGAGTCGGCACTAGTGGGACCTGAGATGGTACGATCTACCACAGAGAAGGTGCAGATCATACAGTAGTTGATGAAGACTATTGAGAGAATGCAGAAGTCGTATGATGATATGAGGCGGAGACCTCTTGAGTTCGAGGTTGGCGACCATGTGTTCTAATGGGTCTCACCTCTATGAGGTCTATAATGACGTGGACAAGGCGGAAAGTTATCTTCGCAATTCATCAGACCATTCCAGGTCCTTCGTAGATTATGCATGGTGGCTTACATATTATCTCTTCCACCTCGGTTTCCCTGGGTGCATTAATTCTTCAACGTATCTTAGATGAGGAGATACGTGCAAGACCCTTCCCAAATCATCGACCATGGAGTGATGGACATCGATGACAGGGAGAATTTTACAGAGTTTCTAGGGGATATTGAGGATCGACAGAAGAGGGTCCTACATGGATAGTCGATACCTCTGGTGTGCATTCACAGGCAGCACATGAACCTCTAGGAGAGAACATGGGAGAGTGAGGCTCAGATGCGTGCTCAGTACCCCTATTTGGTCCCATAGTTCGAGTTGTAGCTTACGGGGAAGTAAAGCCCTGAGGTAGGGAGAATGTAAAGACCCATAAATTACATGGAATTTTTTTTAAATACATGGGAATTTTGTGAGTCCACAAAATCGGACAACACATGATTCTAAGGCCAAGAGTTCTGGGAGTGATCCGTCAAAGTTTCATTAAGCTTAAATTAACTTGCGTAATAAGTTTTCCAGAAAAAGTGGAATTACTGTTAAACAGTTACTCAGATCAGAAATACGAGTCTAGCATTGAACTCAGTAAGGTGGTTTTACCCTAGGTGTGACTTATGTTTAGTCGGCACGGGCCTCCTGTTAAAAAACCCGATAATATAATAAATGTAAATAAAATAATTAAATAAAGTTATTATATTTTTCAAATTCTAATAACTCACTAATGGTAACTCGGATAAAAAATATGAGAGCACCGCTCAAGTTGTGAGGGTAGGATTTCCTTGAGCAGATAGTAACTTGGGTCGGAAAGGGACACTATAGAAAGTTAGTTTTTGGCCACAAATAAAATAATTAAGTTTAAATCATTTTATTTAAAAATTCATAACATTTAAATGGTAACTCAGATTGGAATTATGAGTGTACCTTTGGGTTCGTTGGGGCGTTATTCCCCTAGGAAGTGCCTATCCTCGACCAACACGGGTTGATGGTGGCTGATAATAATTTTCTGAACTTTTTTTCAAGTACTTTCATCAAACGTACGAGTGGGATATTATATCTTTTGAACCGGTGCTCAGAATTGAAATCTGAGGTCACTGCTTAACATGCAGTATTGCTGATTTCATAGTGATACCTTCACCGCAGTTGCGTTATAACATGAGTGGAAGTTATTTTTTGGGTGTTTTAATTAAATTGAATAAAATAATTGTTATCTTTATTTTTATTTTTTTGTGGTTAAAGCTCCAATAGGATGTTAGAGGTGGGGGCCACCGCCCCATTACCTCCCATGAGAGGTTATGGTGGTGGGGCCCATCCACAAATAACTTCCCGCGAGAGGACATTATTTAGTGGGGCCCACATGAGATTCTTACCCCCATTAACTCCCCATTAATTAATTGGACACCTCTCTTCATTTAATTGGAACTTCTCACCTTCCGTAATTTGAATTTGAACCATTCCATTACATTATTTAAATGAGTTGTCTAATTTGATTAAACACAAGTATCTGTGTTGTTGTGCCATAAAAATAATAGACGACTTCCTCTATTATTTTTGTCTTATCATTCATTTGGTGGAACCTTTGGGAGAGGAGGAAGAACATGGAAGAACTAGGAGGAACAAATTTATCCAGTGAAGAGTGTCTCTTCCGCCAATGAAGAAAGACATACATCTCTTCTTATTCAACCGGGGAAAGAAGTGGAAGCACTGCCGCCATGAAGACCACCACTGGTGTCTTCTTTGACACATCTTCTCCGAACTCTACCTCATTCAAATTTGATGAAACGATCCGCCTTTCTGTGACTTTGCCAATGATCGTCGTCAAGCGATGTAGGGGAATTTGGGTTGAATTTATTTCCAATATTCGCCGTTAAATTTATGGAATGTTAATCACTGAATGATAACTACATAATGAGTAGGGCTTAGACCGCACGAACATGACCCGACCCTCCTACTTTTATTACCCTTGTTTGTTGACAATGAAGGTGGAGAAACGGTAGCTGGCGTCGGGCCATCCATGAAGAGATCGATTGTGCAAGGTCGCCGGATCACCAAAAGGGAGCAGCACAGTCATGCCGTGTGGAAGGCGAGCTGCGGCGGAGGCACTGAACACCATCGCGCAGCGTGGAGGGTAGAAGGGGATCGCAGCCATGTCGGGCCATGGAGGAGGAGGCATAGAGCTGTTACGCCGCATGGAGGAGCTGGAGGTCGCGGCTAGGCCGAGCCGTGGAGGAGGAGGCGCAGCGCCGTCACACCGCGCGTTGGAGCCGGACCACGGCCCCAGCGTGCCGAGATGGAGGAGATGAGGCGTTCGTCCGTGTTGGCCGCCAGCGGAGCTGATGGGCAGGCCACTTGGCCAGCCAAGAGGAGCGGGACCCTCAAGGCCCCGCATGACCTGGATCGGTGCCACTAGACATTGATTACGGTCCCCACCTGAATGGCTAATCCGTTCGTGTTCCAGGGGGCCCATGGTTCCCCCTTGGCCGCGTCTAAGTTGGAACCCCCACTGGGCCACCGGGTCGCCAGGCCGACCGGGCCGCCAGGCCAATCGGGCCATCGGGCCTCCCCTTCGGGCAGGGTCACGCCCTCGGGCTGGGCCGCTTACTGGCCGGGCGACCCACTCGGGCTGGGCAGCCCACTCGGGTCGGGCCACACACTCGGGCTGGACCACCCCCATAGACTGGGTCGGAACCACATACCGGGATGGACCAGAGTCTATACCTGATTAGCCGAATACACCTTTCCACCCATATATTGGGCTACGATTGTCTGATCGACGAACCTTCAACGGCGAACAAATTCTTAGAGTGAGACTGTTCCTTTTTCAACCCCACACGAGGTTTGGACACATTTGGAGTGCGGTCAGGTTGGTTTGAACATAAAAAACAATTGGGCTCCTAGAACGGTAATGCCAATAACTCACAGGCAGGGTGTCCGACTGACGCACCATCTGTCATGTTGGAACCCATATGACATGGTGGTCATTTGGGTTACTCCTTTGTGGATTTTAGTGGTCGTAGAGGTATGACCAATATATATAAGGCATATTCTATGGATCTCGAGCACACCGGGTATGAGGAATCCAGTGGTTGATAGTTAGGTGGAGGTTGGAGACAGATCATACGGAGGTCAGTGCTCATCGATCCTTTGTGGGTCAGCGTATACCGATCATGTGTGCGTCAGATCCTGTATGGGTCAGCTCTCAGCAGTCCTGTGTGGGTTAGTGCAAAGAGATCCTATGTCGGTCAGATCCAGTGTGGGTTATTACAGGGGTTAGTACTTATCGATCCTATTGGGTCAGACATTGTATGGTCAGAAGCAGTGCCTCTTGACCGAATAAGATGATTTAGCTTCGAGACTAATCATCTGTACATCTATACTTCACTGAAAAAATTGTTTGGGCTGAGACTCTTTTCGATTTGAGTCAATGACATTCGTGTTTTCATCATGATTGAGGTGGGTTAGTAAATAACTTAGGTATATGTATGGGAATATACCTAAGTAAGTGTTTTACGATGATTTACTACTTTTTGGTATCCTTGTTGATTTTGTGAGACAATGAGGGTCTCAGGGTCCCTACTGAGTATCGTTGTACTCACCCCTACACGAGATATGCCCGCACCACATTTTGTTGGTTGCAGAAGACAGACAACGCTGATCGGGGAAGAGAGTATCAGAACATGGCGGTACCTAGAGGTGGACCACTCAGCAAGACGTACACGGAGCAGACGAAAAAATGTGGGGTACTGAGGAAGCCATCTATATCTACCTTTTAGGTGGGACCCCAGAGGACAACCCTGTAACTAATTTATTTCTTTTCTCCAGTTGTACTAGCATTTTAGTTGTATTTTACATTACTGTTGGGATTGTATTTCTGGCCCCGTTACTTTCAGCACACTAATTTGTATATAGTTTTACTTTGCGTTTTAGTTCCATTTGGATAATCTGTTGTGTTTGTTTAATGTTATAATGTCAATTCCTTTCTAGTTTAGGGATTTATTCCTTTGGTTCTAGTCTTCATCCCATGGCCTATGGATGTCGGGCTTGCGGTAGTCATGATACGGCCCCTGAGGGATGTGTCATGACATATAGCCCTTGTAAACCAAGGATATTACGCAAAAATAAGATATTCCCTTGATGATTTGAAATTTGTACCTATCATATATGCGTAAGTAACCTGACCACTACACCATAGGAGACATCAGATATATAAATATATATTGTTATATATGATATTAAAATATATGTATATAGCATGTAAATCGTGGATATAACCATTCTAACTCTTTTTTTTGTGGGATTTTTTCCCATGCAAGAGAGGGAGACCTATTTCTACAATATTAAGGAATTGTGTCTATAGAAAATGAAAAAAATACTCTATATACATGGTTTGTGAAAAACCGTGGAAATAAATTAGGGGTATTCCCATGTTTATACACAATCCATTATTATAACCCACTCAATAGCCACTATTTTATATAATCTATGGCCATAACCCACTCTATAGGCAAGGTTTTACACGAACTATGGCAGTGTCCCATGAAAAACGAATATGTAGCCTTGTTTTACAAAATCCCTATCTATAGATCGTGAAGAAAAATATAGCCATAGTTTCACTGAACAGTAGATATAGCCTTCAAAAATATACAATATCGTCTTCGATTTCTATAAAAGTTTATCTATAGACTTTATATAAATTCATATATCCTTAATTTTGGAAAATTGTGGAAATAACTCCATTGATATAGAAAATTTTTCTAGTAATATAGCATTGGAAGCTGAAGGATGAGGAACACTTTCACCACCAAGTCACATCCTTGTTATTTGACCTAAAACCTTGCGAGTGAGTCAGCTATGTTCAAAGAGGATATTATCAAGGTATGGTGAATGAGTTCCTTAGACTTGCGAATTAAGGGAAGACATGTGGCAGGTTGGGAATCATTGAGAATCTTCCAGAACTATTGGTACCCCTCTGGTGCTTTTGGGAAATGGCTTCCCTATATCGTTGTTAAAGTAGAATATTACTCCCATGCAGTTCTAGGGTGTTGGCCCTCTATATATTTTGGGTAGATAGAGTACGAGATCCCCGATTGGACTAGGCGGCGTGTCCTCTGTCCATGGAGTCGATACTCCCCAAATTTAATATGGCATAACTTTTCCACATGATACTTATATGTAGAGTGGGTACTCCCCTACCATGTAATTGTGTGTATCCTATATTCTTTAAGTCGAAACTACCCTGCCATTATAGTGTGTGGGTGATTCAAAAATGTTATTCCAGTAGAGTCGGTACTCCCATACCGGGTGAAGGGGCATGTTCTATATCCCATGGTCAGTACTCCCCTATCATATCTTATTGATGGTCTTCCATAGTAAACATGACATCAGAGTTGGTACACCTTTACAATGTTAGTTGGTGGTTCATGTATCATAGGGTTGGTACTCCCTCGTCCTACCATGGTGTGGGCCCCCAATCATAAATGATCTGGTATATTTGGTACTCCACTACCATACCATGTAGCAGGACATGTAGACATCGAGTGGAACTCCCCTATAGGGTCAAGGTGTAGGTCCTCACATACAGAGTAGTACTACCCCATCTACAAGATTCCATGTGGAGAGATTCCTCCATTTGAGTTAGATATCCCTCAAATTTTATAATATACGAGAGTAGAGTTCCCCACCACGTGATATGAGATATAATTGCTTACTAATTAGTTCTCCCTCACATGACTATACTAAGGGCCACTCTATACAAAAGAGAAAGTGGCTTCATAGGTTAGTTAATATCTATTGTGAAATGAAAATATAGTAGTGGAGTGGTATGGGTCCCTCCATTCCTTATTGTATAGAAGATTGACATGATGAATGGTTTACAGTAGTGAACCATCAAATATAGGGTAGTGTTGAGAAGAGTCCCTCTCGGCTTGGTATCTTTATCCTTATGCAGGGTATAGGATAGTGATGGTAGGACATCTGGTTCAAGGCACTAGTGTTGGATCGTATAATATGTACCAGATGGAGTGTATCTCTTAGAAGGGTTCCATCTAGGATGTTAGAGCTCATGTAGTGTGTTCTACTAGTATAGTGTTTAAAAATAGATCCACGAGTGTACTCAAATTGCAGGATATGATGTTAAAACCTCATTAGACGTGGAGTCTATTATGAGTATATCTCGGTGATGTCCGAGAGCCCTTGTAGTGTAGTCACATTCGCAATTGACACTCCTTGTACAAAGTCTCCAATCATCTTGTACATGGACATTACAATAATTTTCAGAATATTTAATACATTAAACAATCAGATGACCAGAGACCATTTTAGTTTAGTGTATTTGGAAACTGTGAATCATAAACAACTAGTTTAAAAAACATCTACATCATCTCATACTTTATCCCTCCTAAACAGAAACCTTTTGGACACATGTTACATAATACACTTCATAAAATCATGGGGGAAAAGAAACAAAAAAGGGGAGATCTCATACGACCATTAAGGGTAAACAAAGCATGATATGTAAAAATAGACATGAATATATAGGGTATGAGAAAATGATCAAAACATTTCAATATCAATCCCTTCATATTAATGTCATACGTGAAACTTAAGAAAAATAAAATTTAATAATCCATAAGATCATAACATTTATGGAAACAATGAAATGATGGAATACACATGAACATATAAAAATTTGAACATGTATAAATAAATAATGTTTTACTCCCTAAACTAATAACATGAAATCATAACCCTGCATAATCATATTCACATGGATACCAAGTCCACTCTTAACATTATAGACATGAAAACTAGGTCCATACATAGAATTGGGAACATGAAAATAGGTTCTTGTACAACATATATACAACATGACATATCCATCATAATCCCATAAACTATAGAGAGATATAGGTCCCACCAATCACATAATGAAATCATTCTTATATGTTCTAAAAATAAATATATAAATCATTCATCATAGCCTAACCCAGGGGTTAAAATGGTTTTCATAAACATCATTACATCATATCATAATATAGGGTTAACAAATGGGTTTCATATATAACATAAAAATAATAAAACCATAATAATAATAGGGATATTACTAAGTAAATCCATACTAGATGGAAAATAATTTTGATAATACACATGAAATTGATTTGTGAGGAAAATATTGTTTCTCCTTAGAAAAAATCATCATTTCATAAAATGATGAAATTTTTTAAAAAAATTCATTTAATATGACATGAAAACGTTTATGGAATGATTTATGTAATAAAGGCATATTGAAAGAGTAAAAATTCTTTCATGACATATAAGTTAAATTTAAAAATACTTCTTATAAATTTTTCAGAAATGTTAATAAGTAACTCATTTAGAAAATAAATGATTGATTCATTCAAAAACATGTAGACAAAATTCAAAAATGTGTAAAAATGACTTTAATCATCCATAAGATAATTGTAAAACATTTTATGAAAACATTTTTAAAAAATTTGGAAATGGATGAAAAATAAACCCCATCGAATACTTATTTATAATCAATCATTGATAATAATGAGATTTAGAAAATATCTCTTACATAAAAACATTAAATGACTACAATTTGAATAAAATTTAATGAAAAAAATATATACATAAAATGTACTTTGTAATCCCTATACATCTTAATAAATTGTTAAATAATATCATGAATTATAATGTGGAGAAAAGATAAATTCTTTAAACATTAAAATCATCCCATACCACATCGAACATTAAAATAATAATCTTGATATCTTGAAATAAATATTTATCTTCCATGAAGAACACTGTAATCAATATATGAAATATAATTATTATTTTACATACACCACACATTAGAAATGGGTGGTCAATGTGTCCTATATCTAAAAATTAAAATTTAGATGAAATACCTTACCATAGGTCTGATATTATTTGTACATATCCAAAAATAATGTTTAATGTTTTTAAAAAGATTATTAACTTATACCAGAATCAAAATAATATTTATTATACCATATATTATTCTTTTATGAGTTTATATTTCCTATTTATTAATAGTTCCATGTTAAAACAATGTTTCGTATAATAATACCATTATTTATCGTACATGTTTTGACTTGTTATTATTTATCCTATTATATAGATAATGATTTAAATATTTAAAAAACATAAAATAGGATTTATATATCTTATATTATATGCATATAAAACATATAATAGATTGATAAATGAAATGGAACACACCATTAATTGGGATGGTAGACTGTACATACACAAGAATGTAGATTCTGTTTTCTTCTTTGTTTTAAAATAATGATATGTTTAGGACACATATGTATATTATAATTATATTACCATATATATTTCATATATTATAAATATTTTTTTTAAAATTATACATAATATATTACATTTATAACATGAATAAATCAAATCACTTTGAGGTGGAGGTAGTCCAAACTTTCACAAACAATGTTATCATATATGAGAAATATGGAAGGCTTAAATGTATGATTAATATAAAATTTATAGAATTTAAAATAGGTAATAATGTAAATATTAAAATATTATTTATCCCTAAAAATATTTTTATGACTAGCCATTAAGTGAGTAATAGAAATTGAATGAAAAAAACATCCACATTGTCGATTAACTTACATAACTTGCACAGTAGTTGGGATTCATTAAATATGAAGAGGTGATAAATGGAATGGATATGAGAAATTATATTAGATAAACAACACTCCAGTACATACATTATTATTGAGTTATCATTCATTTATTGAGGAATTATGTGAGGATAAAGTTGGAAAATAAATGAAATTTAGAGAGGTACTTCGAGAAAATTACCTCTTGAATATCCCCTTAATTAATTATTCTTGAGGACCTGGGATTTCATATTTTGGTGATACCAGAAGAATATGGATGTTGGGAGTGTGATGAGGATTGGTTTGGGAAGAGATTATAGGTGCTAAAAATATTTTGGGTCGAAATGTGGAGCTGATGGGTGGTATTTATACTTGGGGAGAGCTAGGATTATGTGATTAATTTATGGATTATTTTATATTAAAATCTTACCACATTGATGATGAAATAATTCAAATTAATTATGTATTAATTTAATGATTTTTAGCTACATTGGATCAGTACTCACCTCAAAAAACAATTAATTTTATTTAGTTATATTAATATTTTACCTTTTAACATCAACACATGTCAGAAATTTACCTATACAACGGTAATTTTTTTTACCCTCAAAAAATAAGTAAGAAATTCTGATTACATATATTGAATCCATTATATGTAATTCAATTCATAGAATTGGGAAAAATATTTTAAAATTTTAATCCATAAACAGAACTAAAATGTTGGTTTTTAATGTGAAACTTTTAAATGATTGAATTCTGATATATATAAATTTTATTTAAAATTTATTTCAATAAAAAATATTGGAATAAATGAAAAAAAAATATATATATAAAAACATTAAAACCAATAAAAATTATATTCTAATAATATAAATAAACTAGAAAAAAATAGTTTTATTTTAAAATCGTGGAATTTTAAATATTCATTAAAAAAATGCTACGTTACAAAAAATAGGAAAAAATATTAAAACAAAATATATTTGTTTCTCATTCAAAGATGATTTTTATTTTGACATATTAAATATATAAAGGTTTCAAAAATGTTATCTATAAATTGTTCACCATTAAAAGGTGGTATGACTACCGTAAAAAAATATTGGGTTTTATATATTAAAATGGTACTATTATTATCGTATTTCCATAAAACTAATGGATGATTATAAAATATATATATATATATATCTATATTAAATATATATTAAATTACTATTAATTACGAATTATAATTAATTAGTTTACTAGGATTAAAACAACATGTGTCCATGGTAATGGTTTTCTATAAAAAATACTTCCTTTATAGTTAATTATATTTGTAAAATCAAATTTAACAACTATGACACATCATATTTTAGTAATATATTGTTGTTCGTTAAGCCTCATCCCTGTGTGTTATGCAATCCATTCAAGAAATTTAATTTTTCATATAACAATATAAAACCTCAATGTTCCATGTAGAGAAATCTAAAAATTATGTTTTTGAAATTGCATGAAATCCAAAAATAGTTATATAATATATAAGAAGTTATTTTCATTTTTATATGAAATGATAAATATAAAAAAGATTAAAAAAATACGATAATAAAAATAATAATAATTCATAAAATATCTATATAAAAATATAATTATCTCAAAATTATTATCATATTAAGGGTTATCCTTCCCTTAATCATCTGTTTTACCAAAATATTACCCTATTACCATAATCAGATTTCATGTCTATCAGTACCGTTTAGTATATTCTCAATAATCCTTCAGTAAAAATCTATAGTGGATCAATATAAAGTTGTTTCATTATTTCATAATACAATAAATGTACTTCCAAAACATTATTCATGAATTTTAATTCTTAAACACTCACTTATTCCAAATTTTTGTTTTTGTACTCCACAATGCTAATAGTGATCTATTTAGTCACACCTTTTTCTTTTTTTCTTATGATTTTGTTGATGTCAATCGTCATCTTTAACCATTGGATTTGGGAATTGGTTAGCATAATGCCAAATTTCCATGCACTTGAAACACTAATTTGTTGGAGGTTAACACTTTGTAAATTTATATTCATTCCCATTACATTGATTGTTAAATTTATGAGGACCTTGTTTCTTACACTAAAACAAATTATTATCCCCTTAAGACAATTTCCTCCATGTATCATTTTATACATTTTTCTTAATGAAAATCTAATCTTCATTACTACTTATATCATAGAGTTTTCATTGATTTATATCCTTCATGTTTTATCATAACCATGTGATAGACATGGAACATCATTATCCCTTTTTGTAAGAAGAAAACGAGGAGAGTACATACTGAAAAATATGTTCTTGAAATCATCCCAATCCTTGGAGTCAATTTTATATTGTTTCATCATATTCCTAATAATTCTATGCCATAAATTCAGTTTACATTGAATGAAATATGTTTCTAACTTAACATTTTTATGTACTAAATATTGTAGAATGAAACATATCATTTCAATTTTACAAATCCTTTTCTTAGCAACTAGTGGATCAGTCGTTCCACTAAAAGATGGTGGATGTTTTATTTAGAAAGATTGAACAGAATGTTGTTACCTCCTTTGGACATTTGTAAGACTAGTTGGAGTCATGTCATGATAAGGTTTAGTGTTAATGGACAAATGATTATGTATTCTAACTCCAATATCATTTAGTTGTTCAGGAGGACAATCATTGCATTTCCCATTACATCCCGAATTAATATAGTTTCATTGGGTTCCATCCGGTGATTAAAACCAGATGAATAGAGTATGCCACAATTACCATAATGAGGGACCACAAAATCAAAAAAATTAATAATTGGATAACACAATCATAAATCATACTTTTCAATCTATGAAACCTTAGGCTAATACATTTATACAACCCTAGAAATATCATAAAAAAGACTGGGGATCTTACAATGTTTTTTGATACTTATTTGTAATGGTTAATTAAAACTTCAGTCTAATACCAACAATAAATACCCAAAACACGGTGTACAAGGACATTACATTAATTTGTAATATAATTAATACATTTATCAAATAGATGCCCAAATACCATATTAGTTTTGTGTCTTTTTAAACTGGGGTACATAAATAAATTGGTCATAAAACATCGACATCATCTCCTATATTTTTCCTCATAACTAGAATATATTTTGGACACATCCTACTTAATACCCTTATTTAAATCCCATGATAAAGAAACATAACAAGGTAGAGGTCATATACACAAAAAGTGTAAATTTGGATGATATGTAAACATAAACAGGAGTATACAAGGTTTGATAAGATGATCATAAGATTAAAATATCAGTACCTTTAGATCTAAGGAAAACATGAATCATAATATAAATCAATGATCATAATCTATAATATTATAACATTTACAGAAAACATGAAAATGTGCCATACAGAAGAACATATAACTTTTTAACATGAATAAATAATAACAGGTTCACTCATTAATTTATGGAATTGAATGTAGTTCCATGTATAAACATATGTCCATGGAAACAAGGTCCACTCAAAAAAATACGGGCATGAAAAAAAATCCCCCACATAGAATTGTGAACATGAAATCAGGATCATTTATAAAATATAGACCTCATGAGTTATGGATCATTATCAAATGCACTTGTATGAGATATATTTCCTACCAATCTCACAATTAAATCATTCTTACAAGTTCCATTAAACACAAACCATTCATTGTAGCATAACCAAGGGGATAAATTTTTTTTCATACACATCATTCGATCATTACATAATCTAGGTAAACAAAAGGATTTCATAAAAAGTATAAACATAATAAAACCATAGGAATGATAATCATATTACTATGTAATGGAATCATAGATGAAAAATAATTTTTATAAAACTCTTGAAATTGATTCTTTATAAAAATATCCTTTCTTATTTGAATTTTATTTTATTTTCATGAAACACAATTCATTTATAAAAAAATAATTGTAGATACCCCTGAAAACAATAAGGGAAGGTTCAAGGAACTAGGGAATAATGAAAGTGTAAAAAATAATTCATTTCGTATATGTTATAATAAATAATTATTCTCATAATTTTATTGAAAAAGAAAGAAATACATCATTGGGAAAATGGGTGAAATATTCAATTCAATCCATGTAGTAATAATTAAAAAATCGGTAAAATGATATTAAAAATTAAAAGGAGAATAGTAAAACATTTGATAAAAGTATTTTTAGAATACAATGACATGAATTATAAATAAACACTAGTAAATACTTAGGTATAAACAGTCTTGGATATTAAATATATTGCGAAATTATCCCTTACATAAAAACATAAAAATATTTTTTTTCCAGAACCATTGAATGAAAATAAAAATAGAAATAAATTTCCATTATAATCACTTTATATACATATAAATTATTATATAATATCATGAATACAGAAATTTAGAAAGTATTGATTAACTAAACATTGAAATCATTCCATTCCACTTGGAATGTGTAAATCATTAGCCCAGTATCATAAAATGAAAATTTAAATACAATAAAAATAAATGAATTCATTATATGAAATATAAGAGTGTTAGTACATACAATACACACATGAAATAGGAGGTGAACATGGAATATATCTCAGGAAAATTAAATGTGAGATAAAATTCCCTTGCCTTATGTATGATACTCTCTGTACGTGTCTAAAACACTTGTATTAGGTTTTAATAATATTATACATTTATAAAAGAATAATAATAATATTTATGATATCATATATGATTATTTTTTGACATTATACATCCAATTTATTTATAATTCCATTTTAATGCAATTTTTTAGGTAAAAATCGCTTTGTTTATCATATGTTTTTTGATTTGATTTTTTGATAATATTACTTAGATAGTGATTCACTTACTAAAATATTGTATATAAAATTTATATATCATATATATTCATTATATAAATATATTTAATAGACAGGTAAATGAAATGGAAAACATTTTTAATGGAGATGGTAGGTCATACTTAAGAAAGAACATTATTTTTGTTTTCATTATTATATTAAAATATTGATAATTTATTGATAAATATTTATATTATAATTACATTATCTTATCTAATTTATATATGTTTAATATATAAATTAACATTATCCTTAATATGTTCCGTGTATAGTGTGAAAAAATCAGATTATTTTGATGGGGTGGTAGTCCAGACTTCCACAAATGATGTTATCATATATCCAAAATATCGAAGGCATGGAGGTATGATTAATAAAAAATTCACCGAATATGAAATAAGAAATAATTAAAATATAATATAATTTTATTAATCATAAATTCATCATTTAAATATTTTGGATATACGATAACATCATATGTGGAAGTGTGGAGTACCACCCCCTCAAAGTAATCTGATTCATTCACACTATACGCATAACGTATTACAGATATTGTTAATAAATAGATTAAACATAAATAAAATAGATATGATACTGGAATTTTTTCATAAATATTTATAATAAATTTATCAATATTATAAATAAGTTATAATTTAACTAATTTTTAATTTTAATATTTTAATATTTTATAACCTGAAAAATACTTTTATGAACTGCCATTATGGAGGTAATGGGAATTCAACAAAAACAATGTTGACAATGTCGAATAACTAACATAACATAGAAAAAAAATTATTTAGCTGAATAATAGTAGTTGATAAATTATGTAGATATATCATATTCCATTAGAAACATAACAATCTATTATAAACCTGATTATTGTATTATCATTCATTTATGGATGAAGGATGTGAGGAGAATATACAAAAAGAAATGAAATAAATATATGAAATTTGAGAAAATTACCTCTTGAATATCCTCTTCATGAAAGACCCATGAAGACCCTGGAATTGGATTTTTGTGTGTGATAAGAATCACTTGGACGTGGTGATATTAAGGAAGAGTGGTTTTGGGAATAGATTTTAGGAGTTACAAAGCATTGTGGGTCTAATTTGGGTGGTGGTGGTTGGTATTTATACTTGAGGAGAGGAGGGTTCAAGTGATATATTTAATTGTTACTTAATATTAAATTCTACCCACATTGAAGTTAACATAATTTCAATTAATTAAACAATCATATAATTTTCTGTAGAACAGTTTGGGTTAGCCACACCTCATAAATCATCTAAATATTATTTTTTAGGTGTGTTATTCTTTTACCATTTAACTCTAACCCAGGGCACAATTTTACATGAACAACAGAAAATAATATTCTATGATGGAAAATATTTTAGCCAAAAAAATGAAATTAAGATTAAAAGCTAATTTTAACCATTTTATTCCATATATGGAATCATTTTTAAAATATGTAATTTAATAAATTGGGAAAATTAAATTTAAAATAAATTCCATAGAAAAAATTTATTGATGGTTTTAAAAGTGAGATGGTCAAAAGTTTGAAATGATTTAATATCTAATTTAAATTATAATTTTATTTAAATTATAAAAAATTAGTTAAATGATAAAAAAATATAAAAATATATTAAAACCAGTTGAAAAGATCTTCTAACAAATGAAATTAATTAGGAAAAAATTTGTTTTGAATTGAAATTTTTTATTTTAAACTATTGATTAAAAAATGAAACATTACATTAAATAAAAAGCCCTTATCCTTACCATATTTTTATCTCACCTTAAATAATGATGTTTATGTTGACATTAAAAATCTATAATGGTGTCAAAAAATTTATTTCAAAATGGCACTCTATTAAAATGCGGAAAATAATTATTTATAAATATATTGAGGATTCTGTATTAAATTGGATTGATTATTATATTATGACTATAAAAACTATAGGATAAAAATAAAAATTATTTAATTAGATATATAAAATATATATTACATTACAATTACATTATACTTTTAATTAATTTAATTTATTAGGATTAAAATAACATCTGATCATAATAATATTTTTCTATTTAAATGCTCCCTTTATATACCATTGCTTCTTATATTCAGTTTAAAATAATTTTTTACTAATTAATTCATTATATAATTACTAAAAAAATATATTTATATATTTTAGTTGATAATATTTATAAGTTAAAATTTAACTGCTATGATGCATCATATATTAATAAATATTTATTATTCCCTAGGCGTTGGTCATGCGTGTTACGCAAGCTATCACAAAAAGTATTTGTTGAGTTTAACAAATGCTAACATTAGTGTTCCATGTAGAGATAGATAAAATTTAGTATTTTTATAGTGAATATAAGACAAACAATGTACTTTAAAATATAATTAACTATTTTCAATGTTTCATAAAATGAGAGATATTAAAAAGAATAAATTAATTTGAGAAAAAAAATCAAAAAATCATTGGGTGTTACACCCTGAGAGCATAGTATACCTACCACTTATAATCCTATACCTTCATATTGGATACTCTACTTCCATGGGAGTATACGAAACATTGGGTATGACATGTGCCTTTCATGTTTATGTTCTTTTGGTTAGATGAGTTCATTACCAGATATAGGCAGTGAAGTCTCAATGAGAAGCTCATCTTCTAACCATGTCAAGATCATTATGATTGGATGAATTTACTATCACTCCATTTTTAGGTTTAGATATTGGATGAATACTTTTCCTTACTCTAATTTTTGGGATTCTTTTGACATAATAGACTACTCGAGTACAACCGAGGATGATTTGAGATGGGGATTCACTCTTGATGGGGGGTCCCACTTGCTAGATTGAGTGTACTACAACCATTCAGTTGATTCCTTTTCATTTGGGTTTTGGTAAACCAATTAACTATTTTTATACTCACCTTGTCTTGGTATTTTCCAACATATGTCGTGTTTCTTCTTCATACAACATTCCTTTTGACAGATTCCATAGAGGACCTAAGGAAGTTGGAGATTAGCTATCATGACTGACCAATATCTTTACCAAAGATGGAAGGAGGTGATTTTTTGCATTTACTTTTTGAAATGATCCCCTTCTTCTCAATAGTGTGAATTATTTTATAGTTTTCTTTTCATGGTACTTTTATTTTCACGTTCACATAAATACTTATGATTTACTTTTAATTTGGATAGATATATATTCATGCATTTTTAGTTTCAGAATTTTCTATATCTACACTGCCTCATTGAGTTGATTGAGGGTTTGTGCAATTAGGGACATCAGGATTAAGCCTCATACATTTTAGTTGTGCCATTGCCCCTTATCTCCAACCACTGGCCTATGCAGGTGAGCATGGGGAGAAGCGGCTTGATCCCCAACATGTGTTGGGTTATTACAGAATTGAATCAGAGAATGTTTATACATTGGGAACTTCTTCAGACTTATTCCCCTTAAATTTATTTGTTTGGGTTGTTTAGTGACAATGTTAAGAAGTTTTGAGTTCATCACTATGGATAAAAGTTAAACTATTTGTGAAGAGGAAAAAGTATATGTAACACCCCGAGATTTTATGAAAAATATTCTTTTTAATTTCATTAATGTCTTGTGTTGTATGATACACCAAAAGGATCTTTCACAACACGCATCATTGACATTCCTTGCATTACACGTAATCGCGACCTTCCTCGATAGCGTGTGTAGTACGCATCACCGAGTTTCATTAAACAACGATATGCTATTAAAATATTATTAAAACTAGCCGTTATGAATAGTGATAACAACTTTTTGAAATTTTGTAAATTTTATTTTTCAAAATGGACTTCATTTTTGGATTCAGAATATCGAAATTAGCTTAGGGTGAAATTTCGGTACTTTTCGGATAACTTTCATATTCTGATGAATAGTGAAAATTACTAAATTTTAATTAAAAACAACTTTTTTAATCGAAATAATTAATAGTGATAAATTATTAATTTGATTGGTTTCAAAGTATATTTAGAATATATTTTTACAATTTAATACAATGTTTTTCATTGGATGTAATTTCACATTTAAACCAGACATAAACAAGTGTGAATCTTTTAATAGTTATTATCTCTTAAGAACACGGTATTTGTTTTGATGACGGGAATTAATTTTTTAAATTAAGTAATGCAACTGACAAAATTTGGTAAAATAGACATCATTTTTCAGTTCATAATATAAAATATAGCTTAGGCCTTATTTTTGGTATTTTTCTGGAAACATTCATTTTTTTGATGAATAGTGAAACCACTTAGTGGTAGTAAATAAAAATTAATTTTTCATAAAATATAATTTTACCGCTTCTGTGAGTGGAATTTCAAAAATCCGAGAGACACGGTTGATGTCAGTAAGTAAAATGTGGTTCAATGAGATGAAAATAATTTTTGGTGAATAGTATCTTTTTATTTTTTTTCCCACGGTTAAAAGTAAATATGGTAATTAAGGGTAACAATGATATTATTATTACCCTAACACATGTACTAATTCTATTTGATAAGTGCAATTCATCCAAAAACAACCTTATGAATAAAATATAACCATTTAGGCCCACTTGGATTAGATTAGGACATTTATTATTAATTTATTTAAAGAAGGTTTAAAATAGTTAAAATCAAAGTTTAATAAGAAAATAATTTTTAATATAGGGTTATGCATAAGATAAATTATATTATAAATATTAATTAGAAAGATAAAAAGATTTCATACATAATGATATTTTATTTGTAATTTTTAGACATTAAATAATTTATTTTATTTATGACACAAAGATGATGCAGTAATTATCTTATTAATTTAATATTGACATAATTGTGTTATAAATACCCGAATAAATGTTATTTTAGACTTTTTATGAATTCCACTAATTTTATATGTTAGTAAGACATGTTAGTATTGATTTAATTAACTTTTTTGGAAATAATAATTCTGTTATGATTTTCACAAAAATCAATTACTAAATATTGTCAAAATTGACATAAAGTAGTTTTTAAAACAAATATTAAATTATTTATTGATTTTTTATTCCTAAAAATCTAAGTTTCGGCCACGATATTTAACTAATGATAGGTGTATCATTAATGGACCACTTGGGGTCTCTTGGATGTATATGGTAAGCTTATTAACTATATAATATAAAAATACAAAGTGACATGGTAAATGTCAATCTAATTAAATAAGAGTTAACACTAAATGATAAGGTTAATATAATGACCTAAACATGTCTAAATTCTATTGGATGAGATTATTTCGACCCATCCCCACCTTAGCTTCGAAATAAATCATTTTGGAGATATTTAAAACGGAATTATACTTTATAATAAAATAATATGTTTAGTTATTCCAAAGGTGCCCCTCTCCTCCCTTATAAAAGGGCACCTCCTCCCTCTATTCCTGACACAACTTTGAGACTTAAAGCTCGTCCAAACCCTGTAAAATTCTCTTATCCACTTTCCTAGAAACATCCTAGAGGTACTGGTCTTCTTCAAAGACCAATTTTAGTACCCTAATAGAAAGACTCAAAGAGGCGCTTCAAAGAAGAGGTAATGTCTGTTACCGATTCTTTCATCTTTATTTCTTCATCCACTTCTTCTTCTTATGTTGTATCATTATGATGTAATAACATCAATATCACTCATATACTGATATGTTGTTATAAGTATGGAACAAACTTATTTCACAATCTATCCATCCTACGGAAAATGAAATCACCGCGCGTGCGTATGTACGGAATACCGTCTCCACACCGTGGTGTAATTTATTTTCCACCACCACCTTACTTGGATGGGTATAATGGTGTAAATAATCACTATATATGATTATTATAAAGTGATATTGATTATTAAATAGTATACATACACTCCAATACAATTCCACGATCATGAGAATGATATCATCGCTCGTGCGTACGTACGGACTACCGTCTCCACGACGCGATGAGATTCATTCTCCACTTTAACCATTAATGAATGATTATAACGTATATATAATAAGTAATCATGAAATATTTGACATAATAATGATACAGGATTTATGTGTATATATATGTATGTCATCTACTTAATTCCATTCAACTCAATAAGGAAAAGAAAACAGCGTTCATGCATACGTACGGTCTACCGTCTCCATGAACGTTGTATTTCTTTCCATTTACTGATCGATTATATCTATATATATATATATTCTGAATATATATTATATATAAATCATGTTTTATATTATATAATTAATTAATCATGATCTATGTAATTATATGAATAATTACAAGTCAAAACACGGACGACAAATGAAACGATTTTACCCAAAAAGCTCTTTAACATGGAATTTACAGAAGAACGGGTAATATAAAGCCATAAGTGAACCATATAAGATATTATAAAAATGAGTCTGATTCTACAATAAGTCATTGTCATTATTTAAATCATTATACAGGAGGTTCGGACACTTACGAAGCAAATCAGACCTAAGGTAAGGGAAAATATCACAACATCATTTTTATCTGAGATTGTTTATACTTTGGTACTTACTGGGGTTTATTTTATCATCCACATCCATGTTAAATCAATATGTAGTATTTACATCCTTCTACAATAGTTTATATCCAATTTTACCCTTCACTGAGTTTTTAGTAAATGATATGAAAGAAATCTTTTGTCGTTTTTCGTACGAGGTACTTTTTGACTTTTCCGAAAAAAGTACGAGAAGAATGTTTTTTAACTTATACGGCATGAATGGATTTTTTAAAAAATTATTTACAAGAAGCTTACATTACATGTTTTCAAGTTTATTTTTAATCTACTTCTTTTAGTTTAGAATTGTATGACATGTTATGAAATGAAAAGATTTTTTGAAGTAGAAAGGATATTTTTCTCAAGAATGGAGTTCAAGTGTTTTATCCGAATTATTTTCCATCTATGATAATAAAGGGTTCTATTTTTATCCCTATTATTACATTGATTTGACTATGTTTTGATGGAATTATTTTTATGAATTCCTTTATCAAATATGAATTGATTTATGACGTCATGATGTTTAAGAATCCCATTTTTATTATATGGGTTATGCAATGATGTATGATTTATGATTTTGTGGCACACATAAGAATGGTATCATTATGAGATGCGTGTGACCTATATCTCCCTCCAATGCATTGGGTAATTATTTTATATCTCATGAGATATACATGGATGGAACGGCAGTTTAAACCGGTTCAGTGAAACAGGACTGAAACGGGGAGTGAACTCGGTTCAGAAATGGACTTTGTCCACTAAGATTTTCATGGCAATGAGTCTTGACTAATAAGAAATTATTATCTATGATTATGTGTGTTCTCCACAATGTTTCATGCTTTATGTTATGATTATTGGGATTACATTTCCCTACTATGATTTATCCCATGTTATGATATTATGATCTCTTTTGCAGGTTATGATTTCCAAAATGATATGTTCTTATGAATATGATGTGATTTATATTTCTTTTGATTAACCTTACTAAGCATTTGAGATCACCCTTTTATGTTTTCTTTTACCCATGATATAAATAAAGGTTTCAGGTAAGAAAAAAAGGGAATATTTTTATAGGAGATGTTGAAGATCTTTCACCATTATTAGAAGATTACGTTCTGAGTTTCCAAAGACACTAAACTATTACCGTCCTTGTGTGTGTGTGTTTGTTATGAACTAAGTATTCCGAAAAAGTAATGTAATGTCTATGTACATCAAGATTTGGGTCAATACATTTGGTATCAGAGGAAAGGTTTAGTCAACCTTATGAAACTAGGATGCAAGAACTTTAGTGAGATCCCTAGAGATATTTCTTCGGTATGTCTAGGGATGTCCCTAAGGATACGTATACGTATAGGATATAGTCCTAGAACTACAGTAACGATATTAGAATTTAACCTATGATGTTAGATATTGCGGGTGCTCCCCCTTTATTATGTTGTTTTCCCTAGAGTGATTTTTCCTCTCACAATATTCATTTTGGGTTTTAGACGATGGATGAAACCCGAAGGAACCGTGTTGATCATTGTAATGCACAATGAAATGATTGTCCTCCTGAACAAACAAATGTTATGGGAGATGGAGTGAAAAATCTTATTGCTATACTAACACAAGCAATGAATCATTCTGGACTTCCAAATGAGCAGAGAAGAGACCAATATTTTATTGAGTCCTTCATGTGGCAACATCCTCCTTCTTTCAGTGGGTCTTCTGATCCACTTATTGCTGAACAATGGAAAATTACCACTAAAAAGATATTTTCAGTTATTCAATGTTCTGAACATGATAATGTCATCTTAGTAGTATATCGTCTGGAAGGTGATGCTGATCAATGTTGGAATCTTATCAAGAATACGAGGCCAAGAGATGAAATTGAGTCCATGGAATGGGATGAGTTCAAGAACTTATTTTTCAATAAGTACTTCCCTCGTATTCTTCGAAGAAAGATGGAGAAGGAGTTCCTTGAACTAAAGAAAAAGGATGATGAATCTGTTGGTATATACGAAGAAAATTTTACAAGGCTTGCATGGTATACATCTGGCTTTATCATCCAACCTGAAAGTAAAGTTGATTGATTATTCAGTGTCTTAAAACCAAATATTCGAAGGGAATTAGTTATAATAGACTTCACTAGCTATGAAGAAATTGTGTGTTGTGCTATCAAGGTAGAAATGGAAGTTGGTGTTACTTATCCATCCCATAGTTTTGACAAGAAATGAAAGATGGAGTTCAAGGAGAAATCTCAGAATAATGGTGAAAATTAGATGAATGTTTCCTTATGCTCAAAGTGTGGAAAGAAGCATGGTGGAGATTGTCTTAAAGGGACTAGAAAATTTTTTAAGTGTGGGAAAGAAGGTCATTAAGCAGATGAGTGTCAAAGTAATAGAAGAAGGGTTTCTAATAATGTGAATAAAGAAAATACTGCAGATAACGCACCACCAACACTTCAATGCTTCAAGTGCAAGGAAATGGGGCGTTATGCTAATAAATTCCCTAATCCAAGGGTTAGTGATGATCTACATGAGAAAACACTTAAGGCAAAGGACAAAGGGATATCACATGCGATCACTATGGGCGATGTTGAATATAACAATAATGTGGTGGACTGATTAAGTGTTTATGTAATGGGATTCCAAAATAATGTTGTATCGTGGAATATTGGAATATTTATTTATTGGTCTATTGTGGAATTCAATGGTACCGGTATCCATGGAATGTGATTAAGATATTTTTTAAAAAATGATGTTATGCACATAATGAAGGGAAAATGAAAAAATTAAATTTTTGACCGTATTCCAGAGCTCATGACTGATATAAGGAGAAGGTTATATCATGGTTTGAGTATATATAATTTTTGGATTTTGGTATGTGGAAAGAGTTACCTTTTGACTGTATTCATGTTTTCACTAAGGTTCAATGGTTATTCATTATTTAAGAGATTACATGATTAAGGTATTCACATGTTTGTAATTTGACCAACAAGATATATCTTATGATATATGGGGGATAAATGATGGCATTCACGTGATTGTTATGTGACATTTCAAGTAATCATTTTCTTTATACTATGAGCTTGGAATGAATTATTTTAGATAAGCCTAAATATTGGAATGGATTATGTCAGAAATAAGGTAGGATAGAAATTTTTTTGATATTATTGATGGGATGTTATAGTAATATAGCATTAGAAAAAGGACAACCTGCAGGCCGGGCGACAGCCCATCGCGTCGGACAGGGCTATGGGATTCGAACCCACAACCGAAGTTCGACTAGCCTATATCGCCTACCACTAGCCTACAGGAAGTCCATGTTTAGTAGAAACTTGTTTTATTATATTAAGCAGTATGATATAATAAGTATAAGTCCATTTTAGGAACTTTATATGATTAATCTCAGTATAGATGGAATTATGTATTTTTTTTTGATAACTTTTCTAACCATTTGTTTGAGACAGATGGAATGACCCATCATTCTATCACATAATCTGATAACACATCACAAATGACAGAATAAACTTCATTTCATTAAGAGATGAAGTGGAAATTTTCCAATGAACAACCAACATTGAGACAATACCAAAATCACAAAAGTATTTCGTCTAATTCCAATTTCATCAACATTATGGAAATGATCTTGAAAAACCAAAAATATTGTTTTATTTCTCTTATATTTAATGAATTAGATGGTACCTTAGATCATCACAAATCTATGGCTTTGTGATTGTTGTATTTTTCATAGCCATTTTCTCTACCACTCTCTATCAGAACATGATGGTTAGACTTCTCTTCCATATCCACATTTTCAGCTATGTTTGTCTATGTGGAAACCCAGTGATTAGTTAATTTGGGTGACCACTACGTTTCATACATTAGTTTTTAAAGCCAAGATTTGGTAGTGCTTTTTACGATGTGGGTTTATATTAAAGAAACTTTCGAGTAGTAAACCATTTACAACCCTGACGAATTTCGAGGGCGAAATTCATTTTAAGGGGGGTAGAATGTAACACCATGAGATGTTATGAAAAATATTCTTTTTAATTTCATTAATGTATTGTGTTGTACGCTACACCAAAAGGAGCTTGCACAACAAGCATCATTGACTTGCCTTGCATTACACGTAATCGTGACCTTCCTCGATAGTGTGTGTAGTACACAATACTAAATTTCACTAAACAACGATATGCTATTAAAATATTATTAAAACTAGCCATTATGAATAGTAATAACCACTTTTTGAAAATTTTTTAAATTTTATTTTCCAAAATGGACTTCATTTTTGGATTTGGAATATCGAAATTATCTTAGGGTGAAATTATGGTACTTTTCGGATAACTTTCATATTCTGATGAATAGTGAAAATTACTGAATTTTAATTAAAAACAACTTATTTAATCGAAATAATTAATAGTGATAAATTGTTAATTTGAGTGGTTTTAAACTATATTTAGAATATATTTTTACAATTTAATCCAATGTTGTTCATTGGATGTAATTTCACATTTAAACCAGACATAAACAAGTGTCAATCTTTTGATAGTTATTATCTCTTAAGAACACGCTATTTGTTTTGACGATAGGAATTAATTTTTAAATTAAGTAATGCAACTGATATGTTTTGAATTTGGTAATATAGATATCATTTTTTAGTTCATAATATCAAATATAGATTAGGCATATGATTTGGTCTTTTTCTGGAAACTTTCATTTTTCTGTTGAATAGTGAAACCACTAAGTGGTAGTTAAAAAATGAATTTTTCATCAAACATAATTTTACCACTTATCTGAGTGGAATTTCAAAACTCCTAGAGACACGGTTGATGTCAGTAAGTAAAATTTGGTTCAATGAGATGAAAATACTTTTTGTTGAATAGTAACTTTTTACTTTTTTTTATCCACAGTTAAAAGTAAATATGGTAATTAAGGGTAAAAATGATATTATTATTACCCTAACACATGTCCTAATTCTATTGGATAAGTGTAATTCGACCAAAAAAACCTTAGGAATAAAATATGACCATTTAGGCCCACTTGGATTAGATTCATCAATTATTATTAATTTATTTAAAGAAGGTTTAAAATAGTTAAAATCAAGGTTTAATAATAAAATAATTTTTATTATAGGGTTATACATAAGATAAATTCGACTAAAAATATTCATTAGAAAGATAAAAATATTTCATACATAATTATATTTTATTTGTAATTTTTAGACATTAAATAATTTAATTTATTTATGACACAAAGATGATGCAGTAATTATCTTATTAATGAAATATTGACATAATTGATGTTATAAATACCCAAATAAATGTAATTTGAGCCTTTTTATGAATTACACTAATTTTATAGGTTAATAGGACATGTTAGTATTTATTTAATTAACTTTTTTAGAAATAATCATTCTGTTATGATTTTCACAAAAATCAATTACTAAATAGTGTCAAAATTGACATAAAATAGTTTTTAAAACAAATATTATATTATTTATTGTTCTTTATTCCTAAAAATCTACATTTCGGCCAAGATAACTATATCATGATATTTTTATCATTAATGTACCACTTGGGGGTCTGTTGGATTTATATGGTAAGCTTATTAACAATATAATATAAAAATACAAAGTGACATGGTAAATGTTAATCTAATTAACTATGAGTTAATACTAAAAGATAAGGTTAATATAATGACCTAAACTTGTCTAAATTCTAATGTATGAGATTATTACGACCCATCCCTACCTTATATTTGAAATAAATCAATTTGGAGCTATTTAAAACCGAATTTTCCTTTGTAATAAAATAATATTTTTAGTTATTCCAAAGGTGCCCCTCTCCTCCCTTATAAAAGGGCACCTCTTCCCTCTCTTAATCACACCACTTTCAGCCGTAAATCTTGGCCAAACCCTAAAAAATTCTCTTCTCCACTTCTCTATAAACATCCTAGAGGTCCTGGTCTTCTTCAAAGACCAATTTTAGTGCCCTAAGAGGACGACTCAAAGAGGAACTTCAAAGAAGAGGTAATGTCCATTACCGATTCATTCATCTTTATTTCTTATTCCACATCTTCTTATTAGGTTGTTTCATTATGAAGTAATAACATAAGTATCAAACATATACTGATATGTTATTATAAGTATGAAAAAACCTTATTTCAGCATCTATCCATCCTACGAAAAATGAAATCACCACGCGTGCGTACGTACAGAATACCGTCTCCACACAGTGGTGTAATCTATTTTCCACCACCACCTTATTTGGATGGGTATAATGGTGAAAATAATCACTATATATGATTATTGTAAATTGATATTGATTCTTAAATAGTATACATACACTCCAACACAATTCCAGGATCATGAGAACGATATCATCGCTCGTGCGTACGTACGGACTACCGTCTCCACGACGCGATGAGATTCATTCTCCACGTTAACCATTCATGAATGATTATAAAGTATATATAATAAGTAATAATGAGTTATATGACATAATAATGATACTGGATTTATGTGTATATATATGTATGTCATCTACTTAATTCCATTCAACTCAATAAGGAAAAGAAAACAGCGTTCATGCGTACGTACGGTCTACCGTCTCTATGAATGGTGTATTTCTTTCCATTTACTGATATATTATATATATATATTATGAATATATATTATATATAAATCATGTTTTATATTCTGGAATTATGTAATCATGATCTAAGTAATCATATGAATAATTACAAGTCAGAACACGGACGACAAATGAAATGATTTTACCGAAAACGCTGTTTAAAATGGAATTTACAAAAGAATGGGTAATATAAAGCCATAAGTGAACCATATATGATATAATAACAATTAGTATCATTCTAGAATAAGTCAATGACATAATTTAAATCATTATACAGGAGGTTCGGACACTTACGAAGCAAATCGGACCAAAGGTAAGGGAAAATATCAGAATCTCATTTTTATCCAATATTGTTTATACTTTGGTATTTACTGGGGTGTATTTTATCATCCACATCCATGTTTCCTCAATATGTAATATTTACATCATTATACAATAGTATATATCCAATTTTACCCTTCAACGAGTTTTTAGTTAAATATATGAAAGGAATCTTTTGTCGTTTTTCGTACGAGGCACTTTTGGACTTTTCCGACAAAAGTACGAGAAGAATGTTTTTTTAACATATAAGGGATGAATGGATTTTTAAAACATTATTTTCCAAGATGTTTCCTTTACAAGTTTTCAAGTTTATTTTTAATCAACTTCTTTTAGTTTAGAATTTTATGACATGTTAAGAAAGGAAAAGCGTTTTTGAAGTAGAAAGGATATTTTCCTCAAGAATGGAGTTCAAGTGTTTTATCAAAATTATTTTCCCTCTAAGATAATAAAGGTTTCTGTTTTTATCCCTATTATTACATTGATATTATTATGTTGTGATGGAAATATTTTTATCAATTCCTTTATCTTATATGAATTGATTTATGATGTCATGATGTTTAAGAATCCCATTTTTATTACATGGGTTATGAAATGATGTATGATTTATGATTTTGTGGCACACATAAAAATGGCATCATTATGAGATGGGTGGGACCCATATCTCTCTCCAATGCATTGGGTAAAGATTTTATATCTCATGAGATAGACATGGCTGGAACGGCAGGTTAAACCTGTTCAGTGAAACAGGACTGAAATGAAGAGTGAACTCGGCTCAGAAATGGACTTTGTCCACTAAGATTGTCTTAGCAATGAGTCTTGACTAATAAGAAATTATTCTCTATGATTATGTTTGTATGACACAAAGATTCATGTTTTATGTTAAGATTATTGGTATTACATTTCAGTACTATGATTTATCCCATGTTATGATATTATGATCTCTTTTTCAGGTTAATATTTCCAAAATGTTATGTTCTTATGAATATTATGTGATTGATATTTCTTTTTTTTACCCTTACTGAGCATTTGAGCTCACCCTTTTATGTTTTCTTTTCCCCAGGATATAAAGAAAGGTTTTAGGTAAGAAAAAAAGGGATGATCTTTAAGGGAGATGTTGAAGATCTTTCACCATGGTTAGAATATTACATTCCGAGTTTTCAAAGACACTAAACTATTATGGTCCTTGTGTGTGTGTTTTTGTTATGTACTAATTATTCTGCAAAAGTAATTTAATGTCCATGTACATCAATCATTGGGTCTCTACAGTATACATTCACTAGGACGCCAATAACCTTCTTTTCGCCTTGGTAAATTAGAGAATTTCTCTCAGGGGAAATAATGTTACATGCATCAAAATGGAATGGGGTTTTGGTTTTAGATTCCATTCATGGTTCATATCCCAATATATACTCTTTCATAGTGGAGCATCTTGATTTTATTTATAGTTTCCTCAGGGAAAATAATGATATAGGATTGAATGACATGATTTTGATGAAAATACATCTCATGATGAGGGTTCAATGTAGGGAACTATTTTGTAGGTGTTACCTCAAGGTGGTCTTTTGGTTATGCCACCACCCAATGAGCATCTGGTAATGAAGCGAGTTCATAATAATGATTTGTGTATGTGAAGTGTACTACATTAGCTTTATAGGTAGTGACCTCTATTGTACCATGGGGATCTAGGCCCCTAGGAAGCAGATGTCTGGATCGAGGAAGTCACAAAAGTTTTCATCCTAGTAAGGAATCCTACCGATCATATGGTGGTACTGGTAGGGAGCCTTCTTTATGGTTCGGTTGGGAAAAGGTTGATTTTTCAAACATAGTCCCATGACGAGTTGAATATCACTTGGGTAGAGATTGAGTGACACATTAGAGGATATTTTTACCCATACACATTGGGATTAGTCTATATCTTATGGATCCTTCATCTTCGATAGGTTGATATGACTATTGAAAAACAGTCATCATGGATCACACACATGTCACATTACACCCTACACATGGTACAAGACAAGTTATACATATCTTTAACCTTGGTGCCGGTCTTGCGCCTAGAGATCAAAGTAAAAGTGATTCCACTGTTCATTTCCTTGAATAATGAGGTGTTGTAGGAAGATCTTGTAGTAGAGAGCTTCTTGTAGGAGGAAAAAGTGGATGTGGACTAAGGTGGTAGTCATGTGGATGAGGCATTCACAATAGCTAGTAGATGAATGAAGATAGGATCGTGGCACATGAGGCATACCAATTCCATGAACCAGTAATTTGGGCATGTAGCACAGGAGAATTATCGAGGATTGGTCCAATGGAAAGATAGCTAGTGGTATTCTTGTGATTGTGAGAGACATAGTTCATGAGAATGCTAGACATCTCATTATATTGAGAGGGATCCCTATGATGGGCCTCCCTAGAAAGGCTGCTCTAGGAGTAGAAAGTTCTGTGATATTGAAGATGAGGAAGAGGAGATAGTATAGCTATAATATGTGGTCCACACATGCGATAATGAGTAATAAACATTGGAAATGATTGCTACGGGAAATCATGTAATTTCACCTAGAAGTATCAAGGATTATTTAGGGTATTCCTTGTGTCATTTATACATTCATTAGTAGTAATTGTTAGGAAACGTTTTGGGTAATCTGTTCATTCTTCTTCTTTATTTAGGTTTCAAACTTGGTGACATTGTGTGTAAGTAGAACCGTAGGTTGGTGTGGTTCGATGTTGCTTCAAATTCAAGAGGAGAGGTCCTTCATCTAACATGATGAGTTTCATGGATGCGTTTAAAACGATTCAGGTGAGTCAGTTCTAGCTAAATTAGACAGTATTGAGGTGAAGTGGATGAGTCTCTTTGAATTTTACGTTCAGGGTGAGGTTGAATAGTAGAGAGCCTTGGTTACAATAATTATGTAGTGGTATAGATAGACCCTATGGTTTTTATACAGTATGTATTGTATTCCTACCATCCGTACATATAGGTGATGACACTATAGACATTGGTGAGGTTTTAGGACCAAGTTACAATCCCTCCAAGAGGGAAAAATATAGACAAGGAATTCCATATTCTCTCTATGTCAAACTTCACATGATTGGATGATTTTAATAACTTATTTTATTCATTGGTTCCCAGTCATGCCTAGTGTCATCCTTGAATTCATGATACTTGAGGAGGTTATGAGATAGTACATCCATGGGTTGATGTGAACTATAGGGTTTATTCATCACTTATGTTTTAATAGGGAGGAGATGTACCTCTCGACTCCATTACTATAGATGTATTACGGTGATGGGTACTTCTCCACCAGTCATAAGAAAAGATGCATGTTCTCTTTTTTCATGTGATGTTGGACTGATAAAAGATGGATGTAACAGTGGATTCATCATGTGGTCCTTATGTCGAGTGTGTGATTGGAATTATCCCAAGAACCCTTATTCAGCTTTCTGGCATGGGAGACCCAAAATAATGGTCAGTTTCTTTTCTCTATGCGATGAATTTTGTTTTCGTTGACTGAAATCATTATATGGGGATGTAATAAGGAGACAAAATTTTAACCTGCAAGACTTTGGAATATTTCTAATAATATTTATGAAGTCATGCACTATGTCGGTACAGGAATCTAGGGCCCATAGATCCTTGGTATGGTGAATATAAAAGTATAAGATATATTTTGACACACAGTCACAACATCACTTGAAAATTTTGAATAAATCCTTCCTGGTGTCTCAGAATAGATTTATGAGGCAATGGTTGAGTATGTAATGTAACATTTACACTAGGAAAGACATCAAATTGTCCTCTCTAGAAGTTTTTAATGGGGAATTAAATGGTGATTTAATTAATTAATTAATTAACCTAATCCTAAACAACCCCAACCCATGTTGGGGAACACATCACAAGGAGTTCCATCTATTTTATCACCATCTTCTCCCCTTTGGGGATGAATGATACTGATATCAAATTATCAAAACAATGTTACTTCTATCATGGTTTCTAAAATAGATCATCAGATCAAGAACCAAAATGATCAGGGCACCATTCTTCCACTGAAGCTCTGGAATTTTAATAATGAGGAATGAGGTTTTAAATTTTAGTCCCAATCCCATTATTTTATGGTTATTATAATATTTTCGATCCCCTATTTAATATATTATGATCTCTACATAATAGATCTAAGGAATTTGGGTAGAATTTGAGTGAATTGGGTGTATTTAAAGGTAATTTTGGACTAGAAATACCTTTCACATGGAACGTACTTCAGAGACACATGTCATGTAGTTCATCCTGTTCAGGGGAGATAAACATTGGGGACTACATTCCATGTACTTGCTTAAAATGTCATGTTGTTCCTCAGACCGTGTGACCAAGGGACATGGATTTGGACTAATGTTTAAGAAAACATGGTCGTGTACTAACTAATGGAAAAATTACACAAACATATGGTATAGTAAATTTACACAAGTTAAAATAAAAATCCAATGGTAGGTGATGTATGAGATGCCATGTACCTCTTTTACAATCCATGTACACCTACAATGGAAGGTAACTGTGGATATCTGTAACTTGGCTAGGGGGTCATTTGGGATCACAATTCTTTTGTGCATCAGTGAACAACGTGTACTCCTATGGGATCTCCACGGGATAACTATTCTCCCAAATATTTTTTACATGACTCAAATTTATTTTTTAAGTATCCTATTTTAAGTTTTTTCCATTGTAGAATGTGATGGTGGCCTCAGTTTAGGCCTAATAGGTATGAGGATACACATTTCGAACATGATTTTTGTGAAATGGTCCAATTCATGGACAGTGATAAGGGTATATATACAGGTTATCTTCATGTTCGGTATCCTTCCCTTTAAGATTAACATTAAGGTCCCTTAGACTCATTAGACTAGTGAGGTGGTTCTCTCTATAGGAATAGGGTGTAGGTCCCCTAACTGTGGTGGTGTCACTACATAAATTATGATAATAGTGACTCTCATATTATTGGTTCTTGAAGGATGTTTTAGATCATTGTGGTTATTGAAGAGATATGAAGGGATATGTACTCCCCTATGGCAGGAGGGCAGAAGTTTCCCATTCATCTTTTCAATAGAAGATACATGACTCCCTATATCACTATAGTAGGTTCTTTTACATTTTTCTAGGTCATTGTGATGATATTTTGTTTTCCATAGCCTTGGACTCATTAGGAAGTGGAATTATTTCACAACTAAGACGCATCGTGGTAACATAACCTAAAACCATGCATGCATGTTAGTACTAGCCAATGTGGATAATATTAATTTGTGATGATTGAGTTCCTTAGATTGAATTTTTCGAGAAATCCTGTGTCGTTATGGGCATCATTGAATGTAATCCAGAACTATTGTTACTCCCCTAGTGTTTTAGGGTGCAGGTTCCCCATATAATTCATAAAGTTGGGCAGTTCTCCCTTGTGGTGACAGGGCATGATACCTTCATACATGTTGTCCTGGTATAGTTGGAACTCCTCTTTTCGACCTGGGTGTAGGTCCTCTATCCATGGATTTTTTTCTCCCTAGATGTACCGTGGTTCTGGTCATCCACATGTGACATATTGATATATTTTGTACTCTCCTACCGTGTTAGGGTGCATGTCCTATATTCATGGAGTCGGAACTCCCTAATCAATCTAGGGTTTCAGTCCACTACAATGTCCAATATGCATGTCCTATATTCATGTCCACTATATTTCTTTTCGTGTAGAGTCAGAATCCCACTATAATGTTAGGGAGAGAATCCAATAGCCTATGGTCAGTACTCCCCTATCATATCAGGGTGTTGTTCATCCATAATAAACTAGTTGATAGCGTCGGTACTCCCTTACAAAGCCGGGAGTCGGTCCTCTAGCTGAGGGTTGGTACTCCCCTATCATACCAGGGTGTGGGTCCCCTATCATAAATGAGCTTACATAGTCAGTTATACCATTTCTTATAAGTTATGGGTCTTCTAGCCACATATTGGAACTCCCCTTCCGGGATGGGATGTGGGTCCGTAACTACATAGTAGTACACCCTCTTCCATGAGTTATAATGGGTAGAGGGTCCTCTATTAGAGTTGGAGCTCCCTCTCAATTGAGAATAGGTCAATGGTGTGACCCTCTACAGTTGATATCTGTTATACATGGTGTGGTGTTACTTCCCCTCAATGGAATGAGGGGTGGTCCACTCCATAAAGGATGGATAGGGGATTTACTGGTCAGTTAAGAGATAACACTCCATCGATAGTTGATTAGTGGATAGGTTTTGGTCCGTTCATTCCCTATCATATAGAAGATGCACATGGTTATGGGTATAGAGTCATCCTCCCTCAACTCAATTGAAGTAGTGAGGATTGCTCTTCTCCTCTTGGTTTCTTTACACGTGCACATGAAAATTATTAGTGATGTTTGTAATTCCAGAGTTTGGTACTAGAGCCTGACCATATATGTTATTTCCAACTCTGTGTTCCTCTTAGAAGTGTCACATCTGGGATGGTAGATCTTAGGGACTGTGTTCTCCTAGATTTGTGTTTACCATAAAATCCTTGATAGTAATCATGTTGTTAGTTATGAGGTAAGAAACTCATGATACGTAGGGACTATTATGAATATAGCTTGGTGATGTTTGGGAGCCCTTATAGTGTTGTCACTTTCTTGGTTGAGACCCCTAGAGAACTGAGTATACATACACCTTTTGTTCCCATAACATACACAAGGTTACTCTCCTTCTAGGGGAGGAGAATATGATGGAGTAATACACGTTATTTACCTATTTAGCATCATGTGGTTCATTGATTTCACTATCAAATTATAAGAAGTGAATAATCAATGACGTGTTCATATTCTCACCTTGTCAATATCCTTATGTTTTGATGAGTTTACATTAACAATATTATTATGTTGAGCTATAGGGTAAATAGTTTTCCATACTCTCTTGTTGGGGATTATTTTGAATTATGTGACTAGTCATATATTTAAATGGATTATTTTAAATAGGGATTCTATCTCAATGGGGAGTTCTATCTGTCTAGGTCAAGTGGGTTGTCACCTTTCAGCCATTGCCTTTTCTTTTCGGATTTTTGAGATCCTAAAGAGTCTTTTCATTGCCATTACTACATGATATTTTTACATCACATATATTGTATCTTGTGAAAACCTAATTCCTTTTGATGGAATCTACAGAGGAAATGAGGTACGTCAAGCATAGCAATGTATACTAACCGAGGTGTTTACCAGAGGTCGGTTGAGGAGAACTGCAATCGTTATATTTTATAGTGATACCTTCCTTATCAGTATGTCCGATGTTTTTTTTCTAATGCTGGGAAATTTTCTTCACCTAATCAATTATGTACTTATATTATTCTCTAGTTTAGGATAAATGAATGCATTGACTTTCAGTTTCATTTTTTTATCAATGCACTTTTTGAATTAGGTGTTTTGAGTAGATGTGTTCATATATATTATGAAAAGGATTCCACGAGTTTTTTATGTCAGCTTTTGTCGCGACTCCCATAAATATAGATTTCATATTAGAGGTGGTGTGGCTCGAGCTACGATATAGTTTGGGTCCTTAAATTTTTTCTTTTGATGGAAAATCCAATCATGTCACACATATGTTTCCAGAGAAGTTGTGTACTTTTAAAAATATTAATGATTAATCAACAATATTTCCATATTTTTAGGATTTATGAAAGGTATTCCATGAGAGGATGGATGGAAGGGTTGTTTCATCATGAATGAAAGGGTTTCAAATACTGAGTGAGGGTGATATAGACCCCATAAAAGTCCATGAATTTCATGTGTTAGATTTAATTTTTAATATGTGGTAAATTAATTTATCCAAATATGTTATCCCATTAGTTGAGCAAGTAGAGAATTTTCAAGTGATGATCATAATTTGTTTGTTTCCTTGATTAATAAATTATAAGTTAGTAAAATTTGTATAAGTTATGAAAATTAAAAATAATGTGGTTTTTATAATGGAAGTAGTCTAATTGATTTATGAGGAAAGAATTTATAGAATGAAAATTATTATTGATTGGATATTGAATAAGTGTGTGGAAATATATGATAGTTGTGTATCTGAAGATGATGTATAACATATTAAATAGAGAGTTTTATAGAAACATATTTTAATTATGTATCCATCAAAGAAGCTTAAAAAATCAAAATAATGAATGATCGATCATATAATGAATTGATGAAGAGAACAAATGGGATGAAATTGGGGATCCATAGATCATTTTATATAATGTTGGGTCTATGTTACAGAAAGAAAAAACTGAATATATTCTAAAAAATATAGACAATAAAATCAAACAAATGAAAATAATTTAGGATTTTAGTGTTGAGAATGGATTTTTAAGGGTGTTGAACCTGAACAAGATGTGATTAAAACAACTAAAGAGGTGGAAAACAGAGTTCATTCAATTTCATCTTATTCTCTTATTCATATAATTACTCAACCTATTCTAATTTTTATTCCACAATCTTTATTTATAAAATACGTTGTGTTGAATCATCAATATCAATTTTTAATTGATAAAGATAAAGGTCAATATGTTTATGTTGATAAAATTATTTTAGAAAAGGTTGTTGAGATAAATAGACCTACTAAAAAGTATGGAAATTCGAAAATTATACGTAAAATATTTTTTTTAACATTGGTAGTATATTAAATTGAAAAATAGTGTTCCTAATATAGATCATATATAGAATTAGAGGATGAAGAGAAACTATAATAAGAAATGATTTCAAAAAAATATTCTTCTTTTTCAACTAAGTATGAATAAGATGTCAAGGTAGTTGTTTTGTAGAAGGAATGGAGTACATAAAGATAATATGAGAATCAAGAATCTGAAACTAAAATATTAAGAAAGTATTTGATTAATAGAAAAAATGATTTTATTGAACTATTTGATGCTAAAATATATAAATAGAATGTTATGGATAATGGTGATGTTAGACTATCATGGTGACATGTTTCTGATGTCTCATTAGGCTCAACAGATTCACAAGACACCCATTGTGATCATTGGATGGAATGTAAACTCACATATCATAATCAATATTTGATGATTCTATATAATTTATTTTCATTTATTTCATTTATTCAATTTTTATATAAAACTATTCAGAGGATATTGAATGTATTAGAGAAAAAAATTCATTCAATCAGTTGTATAAGAGCGTCATACACAATGAATTATAGAAAAAATAATTTAGAATTGATTCCACTACTGAAATAAAAAGGATTAACAAATTAATTGACATATGAGTGATACTGAAACATATTTTACATTCTATTATTAGAAAATAAAATTATTTAAGATGACATCCATAGAGTGTGTTTAATTTATATTTTTCCAATTTTATTTTGTTGAATTATCTTTATGTTATTCTAATAATTTTAAAGGATAAATATTTTTTAGAACTGTTATTTCAAAAATTTCATGTACATTATACAACTTATATTAAATTTCTGAAAATAAAAAATGTGGTCTCGTATTCATAGAATTATTTTTGGGGGGAGATTCTTTGAGAGAAAATTTTATAATGGAAGAGTTATTTATATATGGGATTATTGAAGAAGATACTTTTGGGGGAAAAGAATCATATATGGGGATTTTTTTCATCAATAAATTATCATATTTCATTTTATAGTGTACATTATTTTGGTGAAAAAATCCATAATTTATGGGGGGTATAAGAATTAAAATGTGTGACTGATTTCTAAAATGATTAATGGACTGTATGTATTTTAATGATAGTGGATTTTATTTTTTAGGGTTGTGTTTTGTGATTTTCAGAATGTGTTGATAGTTATGTCGAATTTTAGTTTTATAATATCCATTTCATTTATCTGAAAATTACCAAAATCAATTCATATTTTTACTAAAATTTTATTTAAAAAGTTTTTTATCCTTTGTTGTAGGAAACTATTCATTTTATTGAATATGGAAATATTTTGAAACTAAATAAATATAAAATTTCATGTAACTCAAATCCTTATAATTTATCTATTTCTTGTTAATCTAGTTAAAAAGTGTTAGATCGATCAGATAGAACTATGTCATGTCCATCGGGTTGACATAAGACATTTCCATAATATTTTCTTATGATTAGTCTATTAGTGTGAATATTCTTTTTCATCAGAAAGACATTGTATAGTCAATAGGGATGATGATATATAATCTATAAATATAATGATGTTTATTATTTTAGTGTGAAGACAATTTTTCAAACAGTGTGACAATATCTATTCTATCAATATTATTATATTTAATCAATAAATGCGAATACTTGTAATCTATCGATATGATAATATCCAGTCTATCAGTGAGATAATGATTCATTAATTTGACTAACATGTTTTATTCCACTAGAATGATAATTTTATAACCAGATTCATTGTTATTTATATTAGTTAGAACCCATTCTAAAAAAATTGTAATGGTGCTAATCCAAACAGCATCGAATGGAGTTGTTTTTATGATATTTTAAGAAATTATCATCTATGTTCATTACAACCAGCGTTGAGATTCACAGAAATGGGACAATTAGAGGGATTACTATAAATAAGAGATCATTAGGGGAGCTGGGATCTGAAGTATTTTTCACCACAACATGTCTTAATATTTCCCTTCCAGAACATATTTTTGTAATGATTTTTATATTTTTAGAGATTTTCTGTTCGTAGGATTCAATGAGACGAATTAAAAAAATTATAATATTATCTATTTCATATTTTCTTTTTCTATTGTATCCTACAATCGAGGTCATCCATGGATAGGATGGCTGTAGATACGAATCAGGAAGATCGATGGATTCCAGCATTTTGAAATACAAAACACTTATATATCATCATATCGATGCAACCCATTCTATTGTAAGATAATGAGTATACTGATTTTCATATCCATGGATAAAATGCTTAAGAATTATATACATTACATTATGGTTACAAATTGTGGATATATTATTTTCGGATTTTTGACTTCCTTAAATTATATTGCTAAATAGTCCTGATATATTTTATTAATTAATTTAATCGTTCTTACTTCTTTATAATATTTTTTTTAGAAACTTGTAAATTTTTTAATAAAAATACCAAATTAATTTAATCCATTTTATATTCTTCATTTCATACCAAAATGAATATTGTTTGTTTAATTTGAAAGAACAATTTTTGGTTTTATGTTTCATGAAACCCCATGTTATGTATTCACAACAATAGACACTCATATAAATATTTAGTACATGATACACTATGTTTGGTCAGTGTTCCATGAAATCCCGAGTTCTTTTAATAGCTTGTCTTACACCCAAGACTGATTATTAGTTAACTACAATATTGTATTAATAATTTTATTAAAATGTTTTTATATTGTCCACCTAGACATTATATTGGAAGTTATAAATAATATTAACCAAATACTGAGAATATTATTTACATATGTAAATAAAATCGATCTGTTGGTGTTCATTTTTTAGAAATTTGTATATTAACTATTTTATAATAAACAAAATACTTTTCTTAGAAAACTATTTTTCTAAGTTAAAACGTGTTTTATATTAAAAATTGAACAAAAAACATTTAACAAATGTTTTCATTAATATTTATATTTTCTATATTAAGTGATATTTTTAAGCACGTCAATCAAATTTGACACTAATAAGATAATTATAAATCAAATTTTATAAATAAAACGATCAATTTTTCAAATAAGAAAATTTACTACCTTTTAATGGAAAAATTATTGTGAATATGATTTTTGACACAGTTATATTTTTTATTAAAATAAATAATCATTTTTTTAATTTGGAATACGAAAAATTATATTATATAAATTTTATGTATTTGTAGAGAGAATTAATTTTTTAATCAATATTGAAAAACACAAAATTTTAATTGAAAATGGTAATTTTTATAATATATTTATATAGTTAAAAATTATTTTAAATTATTCATTTTTAATAGTTAGTATATTTATACATTAATTAGTAAAATTTAGGTCATTATAATCAACATAACATTAATGTTTGATATAAAAACATTTCAAACATTTGAACTTTCTGCATTAAAAACTGTTTTACACCATACATGTTAGAGATTAATTTTTAAATAATTTCATACAATTCTATTTTTATAATTTGGGAAAATGTATTCGATATTTGGATTCTTAAAAATTTATAGTTTCAATAAATTTGAACATAATATTTTACCAACACGATTAGTGAATGTAATTAATATTAATTACAATGATTAAGGTAAAAATGAGTTTACATAGTGGTTACAAACTAATATTATACGGTGAAATGTCATAGAAACATTTCTAAAATCTAATTTCTATCCATATTAAAACAATGTACCCTTTTTAATCAATTTTATTTTATTTATTGGACGCATTCTATCTATGTAAGACATCTCAATAATGTTTACTTTTTTATTAATAGGAATACAACGCCTCCTCTACTATAAAAGGGATCTCACCACCCCATTCATTCACAATTATAAATACATATAGGACATCAAAAACATTCCCAAATAATTTCCAAACATCCATACTCTCATTATATAATCCACACTATGGATAGACATAATACCAAGTAATTCCTTTTGTGAAAACCAAAATGATTTACCTGAAGAAGAGGTAATATTCTTTAATGATACATATTTTTCTTTTTGTCCAACCCATAATTTATTTCTATAGAAATAATATATAATAGAAATATTATCCTTAATATAAATATATTTTATACTATTATTTTATTGACCAACACCTTCAGACACCTCCATAAAATGGGATATTAAATCTATGTTCTTTTGTATTGTGGGAAACCGCCACACAAACCGTTGTCATTTTCTCTTCCATTACCTCCTATAATGGTTTGTAATAATGATGAAATTACTATTATTGTATAACATTTATGATATATTTATTCTTATATAATTTATATATAACACATATCATCATTCATTCCATTTTTTGGGAATAAGATAACAACATTTGCGGATGTGTTGACTACTATATCATCAAAGTGATATGATTTTTTCACCATTCACATGGAATGTATTACTGATATTATATTAAAAATATTTTATATTTATGAAATAATAGTACTAAAATAATTATTATATATATACATAATTTACTTTTATTTATTTTTATACAACAAGAAAAAAAAGAGTGTTCATATGTACGTACGACCTACCATCTCCAAGAACAGTGTATTCGATTTCCTAATTATATATTAGATAAAATATTATTATAACCTATATACTGAATATATATGATATTTATATCATATATTATATTCACGAAATAATTTAATCATTATTTAAGTAAGATGATGAATAATAGCATGTCAAAACATATACTAATAAAAAACTGATTATTACATGAAATTTAACATTAACAAATATTTATTAAAAAAAGTAATATAAGGTAATAATAAAATAATATATGGAATGATATTTGTAAAACACCAAGTTTTAAAAAAAATGCATGATACTTTTTTTATGTAGACATTTATAACTAGCCTCCAAACATAATTTTTCTACATCTATGTTTTTAATTTTGAAAAATGGGCATCTGCAAGGGTGCTCAGTAAGTTATTTGGAGTTTTATGGAACCGTCATGTTTTCTTGGGGAATAGTAACATACACTTATAAATAGTAATATGAATAGTAATATGATTCTAATTAATAGTAAATTTTATTATTGTTTAATTTTATCAAGGATTTAAGATAATGACATCTTTTTTATTTTATCAATGTGATATAAAAGCAGTTATATAAATGAGATTGATAATTTTTAAATTAAGTATGATTTTATTTAAAATTTTAATTAATAATATTACGAAAAATATTTTAAAAAAAAATAGAGTTCATTTTTTAATTCTACACGTCGAAAAATGTATAGGGTAATGTTTTTGGTTTTTTCAGGTATTCTTGAAATTTTGATGAATAATTATATAAGGAAAAATATCGTATATTCAAATTATCTATTAAATACACTATTTATGAAATCATAAGCGACTTAATACATCATGGATCGAAATCAAATTACATTATTACTATTTGGGGTCACATGAATTAATATTATTAATAGTCTTGTTCAATAATATTATAATAATGATTTAAATAATGTTAAATAACTCCTATTCTCAACTATAAATATCACCCTTATTCACCTCTTCCTCCCACAAATATCATGCATTGACCATTGAATAATTTTTCCAAATTCCCTCCCCCATATCCTTCCTCACATAAAATACCTTCAGGTCTCTCCCAAAGGCCAATATCAAATGCCTTAAGGAGGATCTCAAGTGGAAGAGATCAAGAGGTAAGAAATAATCTTCCTTTTCATTTTTTTTCCTTTACTTTCCTTCTATTTTATTATAGTGTCTTCCCCTACACATATCCAAGAGGCATGAAAGCTCCAGAAATATTTTATATTTTGGATATTCTATAGTTAATGTAAAATTCATCCTCATTCTTCTTATCCTTTCCTACTTATTGAAGGATTAAAAACATTTTTCGTGATGTGTCAAATTACAGACATAGTGGATGATGTGATTTTAATTTTTATAAATTATTTCAATTATCTTTAGAAAACAATTTTTATGTCTGAAAAAGGTTATAATATATGTATTATGTCTCATATATGGTTCTGGATTTTCTTTTTGTGTATGTTTTCAATTTATAAAACAGATTGATGTCATCTTTATCAAAGAACCACTAAAATGATCTAAACGAACATCATTAATGTCCTAACATATGAATAATCCTAATTTCAGATTTCAAAATGAGAAATGGTATGTGTTATGGTTTTGGAAATATGTATAAACCATTCCATTCCACCTCTAGAGTTTCACACCCAATCGATAAGAATATCCTTCATGAAACGATCATAGAAATCATGTAAAGAACGCAACTGACACGATGTAAATAAAAAAATATTGCTAATGAATGTGTCATATGTTGTTTTGTAATGACAATATAAGGTGTTATAAACATTAATATGTTACATTAAGATATTAATATCATTATTTTATTCATTATACATGAGGTTTAAACCAAATTTAATTAAGAAGAACCTGAGGTTAGGGAATTCTTGACCCAATTAAATTTTTTTTGTTAACCTTCTTCTTTATACATTATGTGGTATTAAGAATATTGGTGTGATGGTTTTTTTGATTATTTTATGATGTACTATGTTTATTTATAGTGTATAGACATATCCATTTCATTCTATTAATTCTCACACAAATTATATTTTGAGGTACTTTCTTTTTAAAATTATTTTAAAACCATCTTTAATAAATTTCAAAAGTATTTTTTATATATATACATGGAATGAGTGGTTTCATATGAATTTAAAGATACTTTATTACATTTATATGTTATATAGACACTATCTATGTTGGTTTAAGCCCATTATAGCTCAAGAGAGGTAGGCTTGAGGCCATTATATCTCAATATATGACTGGTTATCCCTATTATAGTTCCCCAATGCATTGGGTACTCCAGATATGGAAGTTGAAAAAATTTATTCCATATGTAAGTGTTAACATTATAATGATATGGTATATATTTACCAAGTAAACTATATGATGTTTCTATGAATATGAGTTTTTATGATTCTGAGTTTTATTGGTATTTATGTTATAACATGACTAACACAGTCATTCATTATCTCCATTACTGTGTTTTATACACATCAATAGTTATTAAAATGATCTTCTCAAGATATAATTATAGGTAAGAGAAATAAGGGTGTGGTGGCATTTGATATGGAGTGTTGTTAAAGAAATCATGTTTTAATTTTTAATGTTATATAATTTTGAAAAAATGGACATGGTTTTATTATTATCCTCTTGTATGAATGTGGTATGTCAGGTATGTAGGATATCCTAATTATTTAAAACTCTAAACCCAAAAATATATTCAATGTATTATAATTTATATTAATGTCTTAAATTCATGATTATGTATCTTTTTAAGTCCATGTACTTATAGTTGGTATCAAAGGATGATATAGATAAATTAAGGGGTTGGAATGCTATTTAAAGAATACATAACTGATTTTTAATCTATGATTATTTGATATGTTATATAATTTAATTAATAACATGTTTTTTCATCAATGTTATGTTTGTAATGAATGGTTTTTCGTAGAATAATTCGGGAAGATCATGTAGGAAGGAACAAAGTGGTTGTTGTCTGTATGAATCTGTAGCCCGAAATGGTGGGAAATCAAACCGAGCTGTTTGTGACAATAATGGATTAGTGGAATCAAGAAATAAATGGTAGTGGTATCCATTATATATAGTAACATGATCTACAATGAAGAGACATGTCTTTTGTGGATCATTTTAGGAGGCAACATCTTCTAGCATTCAGTGGAACAATAGATCCAGATTTAGCAAAAGGATGGATCAATTCATTAGAAAAGATATTTGATATCATGGGATGTTTGGATCATCAAAAGTTAATACAATAAATTTATCGTCTAGAAGGTGAAACCGGTCAACAGAGGTCTCTAGTTATGAATACAAGTGAATGTGAAGATCTTGACAGTCTGGAATTGTATGATTTCAAGAGTATTTTTCTAGAAAAATATTTTCCATAAACTGTTCTACTATGAATGAAGAAACAATTATTAGAATGAAAGTAAAAATATAATGATCCTTGTGGGATCATATGAAGCCAATTTTAAAATACTGTCCAGTTATGTACTAGATTTTACTCTAGAATATGAATGTAATTTTAAAAGATTTTACTCTGGTTTGATGCTGTTTTTGGAAATATCATTGGACTCGTGAGAGTTTAAAAGGTATGAAAATCCTGTTTGTTGTGTAGAAAAAAATGAGATGGACTTTATTGAAAGATATGTGCCTCGTGATGATAATAATATGATGTGGTCAGGTTGGATGGAAATGGAGAAGAACCTTTCCATGAAGTTTGGTGTGTTGAAAATGAATTTCCAATCATGTGAAAAGTGTGCTAAAAGGATTCCCAATGAATGTCTTGTAAATTTTGGGAAATTATTCTGATGTGGAATTTTTGGGCACATATCTCATGAGGGATAGGAAAAGGATCTGAAAATTAATCTGAAGAAATTGGTTAGATTCTTTAACAGGAAGGAATTGGTTCATATTGCTAATGTTTTTATGAAGCTCGTTGTTTAACCTGGGAATCAACAAGATTGGAAGAAGAATGGTTTGGTAAAAACATTTGCAACCACTTATATAGATTTTGAGATATAAAATTAGTAGGTATTAGGTAAATTTCTAGTTTTTATAGATTCCACTAATATGATGATTGATTCAAGTTATACACATTCCTTCATTTACGAGTTGTTTATGAAAAAACTAGGAATTCAACCTCAGGGAATGAAACAAGATCTCATGGTAAAAACAGGTGGACGAAATGTTGTGGAAAAATTTAATTATCAGAATATGCCTTTCCTTTTCAGTGGAACGAGTTTACCAGAAAACCTAGTTATTTTTCCACTAGTAGAGTTTGACGTTATTCTTATTATGTAATGGATTTATTTTTATCATTATAAGATAGATTTCATAGAGAATGAAGTTTTTTTCATAAATAATTTCATCTTATGTACATGAATGGAACCAAACCATTAATAACATATCATGAAGATATGAAACTAATAATGGATTTAAATAAAAGTTATCTTGGTCATATTTTTGAAGATACGGGAACTATCTAGATTAATGATGTACCAATGGTACATAAATTCCTGGATGACTTTATCGATGTTTTTCTCTGTGATATTACTAATCGAGAGGTTGAGTTTATTATTTACATAGTTCATGATGCTAAGACAATTTCTAAACATCCATATTGAATGAACCAAATGGAACTTATACAATTAAAAAATTGATGGAAATAATTTTTTGATAAAGGCATCATCTGAACCATCACTTCAACATGGGGGATCCTGTCTTATATGATATGGAAAAAGATGGTTTAATGGGGCTTTGAATTGATTATAGTGCCCTGAATATCATTACTATTAAAAAAATTATCATTTTACTCATATTGATGACTTTTTTGATCAGCTCCATGGAGCATAGTTTTTTTTGAAGGTTGACCTAAGGTCGAGGAACCATCAGTTGAAATTAAAAGACGAAGACATCCCAAAGACTGTGTTCTGTATTAGATATGGTAATTATGAATTTGTAGTTATGCATTTTGGGTTATGTAATACACCTCCTATATTTATGGATCTTATAAATAGAATACTCCATGAGTTCTTGGATAAGATTGTTGTCATGTTTATTGATGAAATTCAGGTATATTATAGAATTAAAGAGGATAATTAAAAACATTTAAGGGTTTTTTTTCAAACATTAAATGAAAATAAACTGTATGTAAAATTCATCTAGTGTGATATTTTTTGAAACCATTTTCTTTTCATAGAAACATTGTGTAATGTCCCAGAACATACATGTATTTTTTTAAAATATATGGGAATTTTTGGAGTCGTTGAAAATTGAAAGTGCGTGATTCCGAGGCCCGGAGTACCTAGAATGAATTTCTGAAAAAAAAAATCAGGTACATTTAGTAAAGGTGCGAGCGGGTTTTTCTAACTTTGGAACCGGTGCTTGGAATTGACATCTGAGGACACTGTTTAACTCACTGCGCAGGTATTCGCTTAAGGAGAACTTCACCTCAACAACAGTATGTCGAGGGTGAAAGATAGATTTTGGGGTTTTTGTGAAATAATTAAATAAAAATAAAATTGGGTAACACTACATTTTTATTAATTTTTAACTCCTTGTGGATATTGTGATGTGGGGACCACCAAAATTAAACCACTCCTTGAGGTTATGGTGGTGGGGACCACCAGAACTAAAACCTCCTATGAGAGGTTATGGTTGTAGGGACAACCTAAACTGAAACATCTCATGGGTTATGCTTGTGGGGACCTCCTGAGATTAAAAACCCTTTGAAACCCCCTTTTACCTCCCACTTAAATGAGGGGAAGTGTCTTGAAATTCCCATTATTTAATTATCTAACCTATTTAATTAATTACACAACAACCCCTTTAATTAATCAATCAAACTTAATTTGTGCCAATAGTTTAAAATTTGGACAAACATATATTATGTTGTTGTCGATTCTACTTTGGGGAATTGAGAGGAAAGGGTTGGCATGAGGAAAACATGGAAGAACATATCCTCCAACGAATATCTCCTCTAATGAAGAATGCCGACGAGGAACGTCTTCGATGACGAATGAACCGACATTAGGGAAATATCAATTTCACTGACTTCACCCCTTCCAACATCAAAATATGGACAAGGAATGGTTTTATTGAGCATGAATATATTCCCATGTTTTTCCCATTATTTAATTTGTGGGTTTGAGAATATATCGTTGTGGGCGTTTGTAATGTTTGATGTTCTTCATCATGTTATTGTTGAGCCATATGCACCCTCTCTAATGTAGATAGTGTGGGCCAAAAAAACATCCCAGTCCTCTTCGCAACCCTTGTGATGAATTGTGGTGTTCTTCACGATGGAGGAGGCTGGAGACCAACCATGGAGGGGCACAAGAATGGAAGTCGACACCTCTTCCGACCACGAAAATGGCGATGACCGAACGACTCCACCCATGGCCCCCACCGCCAAAAACCACCGCTACAATGCTGCCATCGCCGCCTGTGGCCTCTTCACCAATGGCATTCACACCCCATGGCCTTGCGCTACACGCGACCCCGCGTCGTCCGTGCATCTACGGCCTCCCGGCCGACCCGCCTACAGCCTCGTGGAAAGCGGCCTCGGCCCTCCCTGTCGATCCTCCCCGACCGCGCTGCCCGTAACCTCCATGCCCTGAGGCCTCCCCCCTACCCCCACCTAATCCCTCCCCACCTTCCATAGCTGAGTCACCACCCGAGGCCTTTCTGCCTGAGCCGCCGGCTCCAAGCCGCCAGCGTCTAGGCTAATCCACCGCCCTATGCGCCACCGCCCTTCCGGCCGAACCTCCCTTGCGGCCTCGACCCTCTTGGCCAAGCCCCCGTGGTTTGGGCTGAGTTGGCCCTCACCCTCGTGGTACCCCCCAGTCGAACCACCCTCACAGCCTCTACCCTCACACCCAGCATGGGTCAGGCTTCCTAGTGGACCGGGCCGAGCCGGGTGGGTTCGGTCTGACCGGGTCGGGCCAGACTCGGACCAGATACGACACTATACTATATTTCTGCAATAACATTGGCACCATAAGTCCTTTTGATGAATCACCCATGGCACTTGAAATCAGGGAGCGAGATGGTCCATTTGATTATACTCTACTAGAGATTTAGATTAATATGGGGTGCAATCATGTTGGATTGAGAATGAATCCAACTGGGGCCCCAGACTGAAAGTCTAATAACACATAGACCGGGAGACCAATTGACACATCATCTGTTATGTTAATATTTCTATGATGTGGCGGTACCTTGAGATAAATCTATGTGAGACTTCGTTACAATTGGAGTATCGACCGGTGGCTTGTGGAGCGGATCCTCCCATAGTCAAGAAAGCATAAATCGAGAACCAATTAGCTGGTTTTGACATTAATAATGATTGTGAACCAATGTGGGTCATTACATAGCAATCATGTGTGAGTCAGAACCTTGTGATAATGTATGGGTTAGCACCTTGCGATATTTTGTGGGTCATCACATTGGGATCCTATGTGGTTCATCACCATGAAATATTGTGTGGGTCAGCACGTAATGATCATGTGTGGGTCAGCACCTTGCGATCATGTGCGGGTCAGCACCTATAAATACTATGTGGGTCTGCTTCTTAACAGATTAAGATGATTCAATTGTTATAACTAATCATCCCTACTACTATACTTATGTTATACCTGGTTTGTGATGATATCATACTTGTCTGGGACATTCCATCATGGTAATACCTTGGTGGTATTATTCTTGGTGGAGTACCTTTTTGGTACTTGCCTTCGTGGTATTTCTTCATTTGTGGAACAATTGAGATTTGGGATTTGGAGTTGGACACTATGTTTTACTTATGATTGAGATGAGTTTTCCTGATTACTTAGGTATATGTATGGGCATATACCAAGGTAGGGTTGACTGTTGATTCCTTGCTGTATAGTTTATCTTTGGTGGATTTTATGGGACCTTGAGGGTATCAGGGCCCCTTTTGAGTATCATCATTCTCACACCTGAATGGGATATTTCCTCTCATCATTGTGTTTGGTGCAGATGAAGGACATCAATTACTATGGATGAGAGTACCAGGACTATAGGTAGCTCGGAGGTGGAATTAGACGAGATGTACTACAAAGATGACATTTTGTGAGTTTTACCTACCATTTAGGTATGATCCTTGGTGATGATCGCAAGATTTGTTGTAATTAACTTGTACATTATGTTGTCATGTACATTCCTTTTTTTTCCTTGTCCTTTCTAGTTGGGCTTGTATTCTAGCCCAGTTTACATGGTATACTCACATATTTTACAATTAAATTTACCTGAGTTCATATCATTCTATGTGTATGGTTGTGTGTGTTAGAGGTTAAACAGGAAAACTATTCCCAGTTTTAGGGAATACGACTTTGGATCTAGTCGCCAGCCCCATACCTAAGGAAGGCGGGCTTGGGGTAATAACAACACGGGCCCTGGGGGACGGGTCGTGAAAAATTGATATCAGAGGAGTTGGTTATACTGTAGAACATAAGACTCTGATCTTTCTAACTACAAGAGTGTTATGTGTAGTGAGTGTGGTTATCAGTTTAGGGAATCCATTGTTGGTGTTGGGGATGACGTATCCATACTCTAGGACCCTGACTTCAAATTTTTGACTTAGTGCATGAAACCACTGATTGTGTCGGTGTTTTCAAGAGTTTTCTTTGTGATATGTTGAGTTATCTTAGAAGTTATAACTTATTGACTGTGGAACACTTTTTTCTTTTATGGATGCCTCTACGAAGATAGATAGGGAGGGTATCGAAATTTGTACGCACTAATATTCCACAGAGTGACGAGGACCCGGTGCAGGGCCCCTTCAAAAGAGAGGCAACAGTGGAGGCACCAGTGGTACCATTATCCACTAGGCCACTTATGCCACTAGCCCAAATATTAGATGGTGCATGCCACATGAGCACGTTGCACATGTTCCAGCACAAGAGGCCACTGACGTTCAGGGGAGAGATGGACCCACATGTAGCTAAGGATTAGATATAGGATATAGTGAGAGTCTTTTGACTAGTAGGGTCACTAAAAGATTGCAAGATGATCATTGCATCCAGCCTTTTACAGGTAGCCGCAGGAAGATGTGGATCATGTTTCCAAAAGTTCACGATGAGGTGATGCTTCTCTGGGTAGACGTCGAGAGCCTATTTCATGCATAGTTTGTTCCAGTCAATCTTCGTTTAGTGCGCATACAGGAACTAATTCATCTGTAGCAGTGCAACATGATTGTAGCTCAGAACATAGTGAGGTTCAATGACCTCTCACATTACTCAATAGATTTGGTGTGGAACCCATTATTCCAGGAACAAACCTTTTAGAAGAGAATCAAGAGGTAGATTAGGGATTCCATGATCTCACTCAACATCCTGAAGATAGAAGGGATGTTAGAGAGAGCCCTCTTAGAGGATAGATTTCTTATTGAGTAGTCACCTGCAGCGAGACCCAACTCTGGATGTCACATAGCTGAGTCTTCTGTAGCTGGAAGTAGACTGATGTCACAGATTACCAAATGGACCAGAACTACTGTTCAACGACCACATGACTCATGATCGGTTGTGCGAGGCACATGAGGTGGAGCCAGTAATTCCAAGAGTGGGTAGTGTTATGCATGTGGTGGGTAGGGTCACATTTCTTGTCACTATCCAACCCATTATACATTTGAGTAGAAGATAGTCAAAGGACCACCCAGAAAGAGACAGAGATTCGATCAAGGTGGTTTGCCAAGAGAAGGCGGACATGGTAGATGATCTGTCTGTGTAACTGGTGGTGGGAGATGATTCGAGATGTTACCACCACGACCACCCGATGGTCCACCCTAATCCCAGGGAGTCGATGTATAAGGGAGACCTCATCTCTAGGAAGCTGAGGATTATGACCATGGAACTCTGGAGATGATACGATGTAATATCTATGTCTATTCCACCTTAGGTGTAGTACTTATAGACATAGGTTAAAGTCATTTTTATATTTTCCACTACCCTCATTCGGAGAGTGGTGATTTTGATGGAGCCATTGGATCAATCCTTACGTATATAGACTCCTACAAGATAGTATTCGACGATTACGCATTAATGACGACAGTGCGAGCATACTCTAGGAGGTGAGAGTTTTGGCTGGGATCTCTTAGTAGCAGGGTTGATGCCTTACGATGTCATCTTGGTTATAGACTGTTTATCTGTTTTCCATGGTCAGATTGACTATATTAAGCGCAAAGTGTGGGTTTTCCACACATATGGGACCATATTTAACATCACAAGTGAGAAGGGTGCCTTTACAAAACATGATGAATTTACCAAGAGGAGAGTGCAGATGATCACTAATTAGTTGTCTAGCCTTACCCTTGGAGCAGTTAATGTGTAGAATCTATGTTATCCTTTAGTGGTTGACCAGTACATAGATGTATTCCCTAATGATGTTCCGGGTCTACCACATTATAGTGAGGTGGACTGTTATATTGACTTATACCCAAGGAGGGCACCGATATCTACACCAGCATATTGTATAGATCCTACAGAGATTCGTGAGCAGCAGGTACAACTAGAGGACTTATAGGGAATGGGATTCATTCATCCCAGTGTTTCACCGTGGGCATCCCAGAGTTTGTTTGCCAGGAAGGCGAATGAGAGATTTAGGATTTGTGTCAACTATCAGATCCTGAATCAGGTGACTATCACGAACATATACCCACACCCAAGTATTGAAGACCTTTTTTATCATCTAAAGGGAGAACGGTGGTTCTCGAAGATAGACCTCAAATCCGGCTATCACCAGCTCAGAGTGCGAGATAAGGATTTGTAGAAGATGACTTTCATATGTTGGTAAAGACTTTACGAGTTCTTGGTTATGCCATTCTATGTGAGAAATTCCCCGGTTGTGTTCATGGGACTCATGAACATGATCTTTTATCCATAACTTGATCTCATTGCCATAGTCTTTTTCGACGAAATTCTGATCTACTCGACTACTAAGGAGGAGCATTCCTATCTTTTGAATATAGTTCTGGACACTCTCTAAGAGCATCAGATTTATGGTAAGCTCTAGACGTACCAATTTTGGATCCAAGAGATTCACTTTCTGTGACATGTCATATCAGAGGCTAGAGTTCTAGTGTATCCAGCGAAGATAAAGGTGGTACTTTCTTGGGAGGCACCCAGGATTGTGACGGAGGTATGATGCTTCCTGGGTTTGGCCAGATACTACCCGAGGTTTTTTATAGACTTCTCTGGAGATGTAGCACCACTTTTAGTTTTAACAAAGAAGGGTAATCCCTTCGTGTGGTCAGTGAGATTACCATAAAGTATTTAGGATCTGAGGCATAGACTAACTAGTACCCCCATCTTGAGACTACTGGAATAGTGAATAATCTATATAGTTTACTGTGACACATCTGGCACAAGGCTGGGATGTGTCCAGATGTAGGAGCGAGAAATTATGACATAAGGTTCTCGACATCTAATACAACATGTGCAGAACTACACTAACCATGAACTATTGTTAGCAGCATTGGACTTCTCCTTGAATATGTGGAGACATTACATGATGTGAGAGCACTTTAAAATGTACTCAGATCACAAGAGTCTCAGGTATATATTCACTCAGACTGGCATTAACCTGAGACATCGATGTTGGATTGATTTTCTCCAGGACTGTGACTTCGAGATGGTCTCCACTCATGGGAATCAGAGCGTTGTAGAAGATTCACTCAGCATGAGGTCTGGTATACAACTGTTAGGTGAGGCATTTGATCAGCATGCCACATTTTAGATATCCTTTGTGGACAAGGATAGAGCAGCTTTTCTATAGTCTCTTATAGCCACTCCCCCACTTCTTCAGCGAGTCAGGGAGGTGCAGCATGGGGATGATGACTACGAGACTCGACGTGCTCAGATATCTACAATGCATTCACTTGATGGATTTTATGAACATGGGGAGCACATCATCCACTTAAATGGGTGTACCATGGTACCCATGTCGCTTCATGAGGATGTGTTAATGGAGTTCCACACTTCCCCTCTAGCGGTACATCTAGGTATAGCGATGATTTGCCAGTATCTCCGACAATAGCACTGGGGTCTGAGAATAATGAAATCAGTATCAATTTTTGTCTCTTTAGGCCTCACTTATCAGCAATTTAAGGGAGAGCATCAGGAAATACTAGGGTTGGTTCGTCCTTTAGAGGTACCATAGTGGATTTTGAATGGGATATTCATGTACTTCGTGACGGTTCTTCCACAAATGTCATGGGGACATGACTCAATATGGGTGATCATCGACAGACTCACCAAGTCGGCCCACTTTTTACTGATCAGAGTGAAGGGTTCAGAAGTGAGCTTGGGGAACCTCTATTTGCAAGGGAATGTGCGGATACATGGAGTAACTTTAATGATTGTCTTAAAACATGATGCACGTTTTACTTCCCGACTATCGAAGGGGTTGCCAGAGGCTTTCGAGACACAACTTCATTTGAGCACCACCTTCCATCCTAAGACAGATAGCGAGACTGAGATAACAATTCATAACCTCGAGAAAATGATGCGTTCTTGTGTCCTTGACTTCAGTTCTAGCTGGGAGGATAAAATTCCATTGGTATTGTTTTTATACAAAAAATCTATCACATCACCATTGGGATGAAACCATTTGAGGTGTTATATAGGAGACCTTAAAGATCACCTTTGTGCTGGACTGACCTAGGGGAGTCATCACTAGTGGGACCAGAGATGGTACAGGATACCACATAGAAGATGCATATCATTCTGGAGTAGATGAAGACATCACAGAGCAGGAAGAAGTCATATGCTGATAGGAGACAAGGACCTCTAGAGTTCGAGTATAGTGACCACATCTTTCTATGTGTCTCACCTCGACGAGGTGTGTGAAGATTTGGCTGAGGCAGAAAGTTATCTTCGTTGTTCATTGGATCATTCAAATTTCTCAGTATATTTGGTGAGGTGGCTTACCTCATATCTCTTCCACCCTAATTTCACTAGGTGAATGACGTCTTCCACGTATCTCAGCAGAGGAGATACATGCACGACCCTTCCCACATCATCAACCATGGAGAGATTGATGTCAATGATGAGGTGACTTTTGTGGAGGATCTAGTTGATATTGAGGATCAAAAAAAGTTGTTCCTTCATGGGAGGTCAATACTTCTAGTGCACGTTCGTTGGCAGCACGAGAAACACTAGGAGAGCACATGAGAGAGGGAGGATCATATGCATGCTCAGTAACCCCACATATTTAACAGGTTTGAGTTGTGGCCTATGGGGATGTAGAGCGCTGTGGTGGCTATAATGTAAATACCTAGGATTTCCATGATTTTTTTAAATATATGTGTTTTTATGTGTATTATTAAAATAACGACGTGTGATTCCGAGGACTTGTGTTCCTGGAATGAATTTATGAACATTTTATTGGGTACTTTTAGTAAACGTTCGAGCGGGTTCTTCTAACTTTTGAACAGGTGCTCAGAATTGAAATATGTTGACATTGTTGAACTCGCCCCAATTGTATTCACTTAAAGATTCCGTCACCTCGACTGCAGTATGTTGTGGGTGTAATAATTATTTTGGGTTTTTCGTGAAAAAATAAAATAAAAATAAAATTTCGTAACACATAATTTTTTTTATTTGAATCTCCTTGTGGATATTGTGATGTGGGGACCAAATGAATTAAGCACCCCTTTGAGGTATGGTGGTGGGGACCACTAGAACTAAAACCTCCCATGAGAGGTTTTGGTGTTGGTGACCACCTGAACTAAAAAATCTCATGGGTTATGGGGGTGGGGACCACTCAAGGTTAAAACCCCATTGAAATCCCTTTTTACCTCCCAATTAAATGAGGGGATGTCTGTTGAACTTCCCCTTGTTTAATTATTCCACCCCCTTAATTAATTATGCCACTTCCCCTTTAATTAATTAATCTAACATAATTTGTTCCAACAATTTAAATGTTGGACAAAATTATTTTATGATGTTGGCGATTCTTCTTTTGGGGAATTAAGAGGAACGTTTTGGAAAGAGGAGAACATGGAAGAACACAACCTCCAACGAAGAGATCCTCCAATAAGGAATGTCAGGGAGGAACATCTTCGACGACAAAGAAACCGATGACTGGGGAAACATCAACTTCATCGAATTCACCTCTTCCAACGTCAAAAAACGAACATGGTATGGGATTATTGTGTTTGAATATTTTCCCATGTTCTTCCCTTTTTTTCATTTGTGGGTTTGGGGATAAATCATTGCGAGAGGTTGTAAAGAATGATGTTCTTCTTCATGTTCTTATTGATCAATATGCTACCTCTATAATGTGGACAGTGCAGGCCAAACAAACATGGAACGTCCTCTCCGCAATTATTGTGAAAAATGGTGGTGTTCTTTATAATGGAGGAGGATGGAAACCAACCAATGATGGGAAAAAGAAAGGCGGTTGGCACCTCCACTGCTCATGATGAAGACGATGACACAATGACACTGCTCGTAGCCACCGCCACCCACAACCACTGCTGCCACGTCTCCACCGCCACCCGCAACCTACGCACCTTGGGACATTGCAGCCCGCGGACTCGCACTGCCCGTGCCCTTGCGCCCCATGGCCTCTGCCCTCCTGGCCAAACCTGCCCGGCCTGACCACCTGCGATATCCGCAACCCACGACCTCTCTACCCCATCCTAGCCGCCCATAATCTCCGCCCGCAACACCCCTCGCCACCATCATAAATACGTTCCCCGATCCGTTGCCATCGTCCGAGATGGGAATTCTCCCTAGCTGCTGCAGCCTTTCTGACCGAACTGCCCCAGTTAACCCTCACTCGCACACTCTGCCCTCCTGTCCTTGCCACGCGGGGCTGGGTGGAGCCGCCCCTCACCCTTTGGTACCCCTGGCCTTACCGTCCTTGCGGCCTCCACCCTCCTGGCAGAGCCAACAAATGATAGGGCGAGCCGCCCTACAGTCGGGCCACCGTCCGCGGCTGAACCCCCCAATCAAGCTGACACGGCTTCGCCGAGACACCTTGAGACCATCCACACTCCTCTACGACCATGCTACCACCTGCTACCTCTGTGACACCCTTGCGGAACACGTGGCCTACGAGACTGCCCAGAGTGCCGGGCCTAACCAGTGGGTCATGCCAAACCCGGAAGGTCTGGCCGGGCCATGTTGGGTTGGGATGACCCAGGCCGGGTCAGGTCAAGTCTGTCTGGCCGGGTCGTACAAGACTCGGACCAGATACGACCCTATAATTTATTTACGACATAACATTGGTATCAGATGCCCATTTGACGAAGCTTTAATGGTTATGGAAATCATGGAGCGAGACAGTCACTTTGAGTATATCACAATTGAGATTTGGATTAAGATGGGGTATGGTCAGGTTTGATTGATCACGATTTCAACTGGGACCCTTGGACTAAAAGGATAATAACTCACAGATAGGGAGTTTGATTGATGCACCACATATTGAGTTGAGACACCAATGACGTGGCAGTATTTGGAGATTCTACTAGATGAGAATTCGTGATAGTTGGAGTATCGACCAGTGGCATGTGGAGTAGATCCTCCCAGAGACCAGAGAGGATAGTGCGAGAACCCAGTAGCTGGCTGTGAAGTGGTGAATGATTGTGATCATCTGTGGGTCAGCACCTAGCGATCCTATGTGGGTCAGCACCATGAGATCCTGTGTAGGTCAGCACTTTGTGATCCTGTTCATGTCACCACCTTGTGATCCTGTGTGGGTCCGCACCTTGCGATCCTGTGTGGGTCAGCACCTTGAGATCAGGTCTGGGTCAGCACCAAGAGATCATGTGTGGGTATTATTCTTAATTGAATATGATGATTCAATAGTTATAACAAATCATCCCTACTACTATACTTAAGTTATACCTGGGGTGAGATGAGTTCATACCTATGTGGTACTTTCCATTGTGGTAATACCTTGGTGGTATTCTTCTGTGTGGAGTACCTATGTTGTACTTGCCTTCGTGGTATTTCTTCTTTTGTGGAATAGTTGAGCAATGGGCATTGGAGTTGGAATCTGTGTTTTCCTCATGATTGAGATGGGTTTACTTGATAACATAGGTAAATTAATGGTCATATACCTATGTAGGGTTGACAGTTGTTTCCCTGATGTATAGTTTATCCTTGGTGGTTTTTTTGAGTCCTTGAGGGTCTCGGGGTCCCTACTGAGTATCGTCATACTCACCCCGGCAAGGGTTATTTCCACACCTCATTGTGTTTGGTGTAGACTAAGGACCACGCTGACTATGGACAATAGTACCAGGATTGGATGTAGCTCGGAGGTGGATCTAGACGAGGTGTATTGCAGAGACAACTGTTCGAGATCTTTACCTACCCTTCACGTAGGATTCTTGGCGGGTGATCCTAGGAGCTATTCAAGACTACTTGTACTATCAGCTGTCTTGTAATTTCTAGTTTTCCTTGTATTTTCGATATGTGCTTGTATTTTAGCCCCGTTTTCTTACTGTACTCACTTTGTTTACTATTCTGTTTACTTGAGTTCGTATCTTTCTATGTTCTAGGTTGTGTATTTTACTATTTATAAAGGCAAATCCTTTCCAGATATATGGAATACTCCTTCGGTGCTAGTCTCTAGCCCCTAGCCTATGGATGGCGGTCTTTGGGGTAGTCATGGGACGGGCCTCGGGGGATGGTTCATGACACATTTTAAATAAAAATGGAATTACATATGATATTTCCAAACCAAAAGTGGTTGACGAATGACCAATACATACAAATGTTATACGTATTCGTAGTTTTCATGGATTAATAGTTTATTACAGATAGTTTGTTAAAAAAACTCCATTGTTATCTTCCCCATAACTATGTTAACAAAAAAGGGTTTAAATTTGATTGTATAAAAGAATGTGATGTTTGTTTTCATGAACTAATGAAGAGATTTGTGAATGAAGTAGTTTTGGCCTTACCTTCATGAAATGGTGAGTTTGCCATCTAAAATGGATCTTCATTAATGGAACTTAGTTTTGTTCTCATGCACACTGATTTGGTAATTGCTATTTCTTCAATAAAACAAAAACCTCATTGGTTATAATATCCCACACATGATTTGGAGTTGGAAATTATGGTTTATTCTTTGAAAATTTGGAGGCAACATTTATACAGAGAAAAATATAAAATATATAAAAACCATAACAGTCAGAAGTATATATTCACTACGATGAAAATAATCATGTGTCATAGAAGATTGATTTAAAAAATAAAGGATTTTATTGCATGATCAATTACAATCCATGAAAAGAAAACAATGTGGTGGATGTCGTAAGTCGAAAAAATCATGCATCAATAACTATGTTATGTTTGTAACAACATCCATTGATTTATGAATTTTTTAATTTTGGCATAGATTTTGTCAGTGCAGGGAATACATCTATCTTGTTTCAGCTTTTAGTGTAGTCATCGTTATCATAAAGAATTGATCAATCAAATAAGGAAGAATTTGAGCTACAGAAAATGGTAGAATTAAATAAAATGGGTGTGTTTCTAGAATTTAACCTTGATAAATATTGTGTTTTATTATTTTGAAAAAGGTTGTGTGTGACTTGTGATTCAAAGTTAATGAATGATTTGTTGTGTTAATCTTATAGTTCTCCATTTTCCATTCATCTTGGAAGTACAAAGACATACATAGACCTTATAGAGTATTACTAGTGGGATATAATAAAAAGGGATATTGCATAATTTTCTTTGAAATGATTGACATTTAAATAGGTTAATGTAGAGATAAAGTTTCTGAATGGGGTGCTTCAGCCTCCGCCAGTGCCAAAGTGGAAATGGAAGAATATATCCATGGAAATTGTTGTGGGACTACCAAAAAATTCTCGAGGTAACAATGTGATTTGGGTTATTGTTCATCAACTAACAATATATGCACATTTCCTTTCTATTGTATCTCATCAGGATCCCAGGTCCACTTCTAACATTTGAAAGGGTATTCAGAAGTCATTAGGCATAGAGTTAAATTATATTATAGCTTTTCATCCTCAATCCGATTGGAGGGCAGAACGAATGATTCATTCCTTAAAAGATATGCTTCAAGCATGTACAACAGACTACTAGGGAGGCTCCAATCAGCATATTTATTTATTTGAGTTTTTTATAATAGTTGTTTTCATTTCAACATACAGATTTCACATTTTGAGGTATTTTATGGGAATTAGTGTCGAAATGCAGATTTTTGGGATGAAGTTGCTGAAAGGATGTTGATGGGGCTAGAATTAGTATAGGAGGTAGCTAAGAATGTGAAAATTACCATGAAACACATGAAAACAACTCCGAGAAAGTAGAAAAGTTATGGAGATAACAGAATGATAGAATTCTATTTCGAGGTAGGTGACCATGTTTTCCTTAAAATCTATCATTGGAATAGTTTGATGTGTTTTGGTAAGAAAGGGAAGCTAATTCCACAATTCATCAGTCCTTTTGATATCCGAGAGAATGTTGGACCAGTTTCATATAGAGTAGATGTGCCTCTGAGTTTATCTAAGGAATATATTTTTTTTCATGTATCGATATTGAGAATGTATGTGCCGGATTCATCACATGTCTTGATCCTAGAAGCAGTTCAACTGGAAGAGAACCTCTCTTATGATGAGAAATATGTTAAAATTCTTGATTTAAGGGAACATCTACTATGGAATAAGGCAACCCACTAGGTAAATGTTTTGTGGAGTTATAGCAAGGTTGAAAAATCAACATGGGAATCTGAAAATTATATAAGGGAAAGGTACCCTCACATGTTTAACGAGTAAATAAAATTGTGAGGATGAAATTTCTAGAAGTTGGGGATAACATAACACTCCAAGGATTTAAAATAAATAAATTAAATGAATGAAAGATTGTTTTATGTAGATATTTATAACAATCCTTTAAACATAATTTTTCTACTTCTATGTTTTGAATTTCAAATAACGATCATCTATAATTGTGTTCAATATGTTTTTTGAAGACTGATGGAACAAAGTTGCGTTTTTGTGAATAGTAAGATACCATAATGAATTGAAATATGCATAGTAATATGAATATAATTAATAGTAAAATATTTAATTATGTTATATACTTATTTCATTAAGATAATTACAACTCGGTAAATTCTTCAATGTGATATAAAAGAAGTTATAGAAATAAAATTGTTTATTTTTGAATTAAGTATGATTTATTTAAAAATTAAATAAATAATATTTGGAAAATTATTTTCCAAAAAAGGAGTTCATTTATGAATTATACATGTTGAAAAATGGTTAGATTAACTGTTTGTTTTTTTTAGAAATTTTTAAATTTTTTATGAATTTTGAAATACGTTAAAATGCTTTATATTCAAATTATCTGTTAAATATCCTATTTATGACTGAATAAGTGATGTAAGTCAACTTTGTTCTAACTCAAACGGATTTATTTCTATTTGGGGTCACATTAATTAAGATTATTCATATCCTTGATGAAAATTATTATAACAATGATTTAAATATTTTAAAATACTTCCTCTTATCCACTATAAATACCACCCTCATTCCCATCATCCTCCCACACCTCTCATGCCTTGAGAATTGTCAAATTTACTCCATATTACCTCCACAAGATCTTTCCCCACATATATGATCAACTGGTATCACCCAAAGGCTAATATAAAAGGCCTTAAGGAGGATCTCAAGGAGAAGATATCAAGAGGTAAGAAATCATCTTTCTTTTCATGTGTTTTCCTTTCATTTCCTTTTTTTTATAGTCTCTTCCCCTCCTATTATCCAAGAGGAATGAAAGGTATATGAAAATTTTATTTTCAATATTTTATCATGGTCATGGAAAATTCATCATCATTCTTCTTCTCCTCTCCAACATATTCAAGGAATAAATACATTGTTAGTGTTGTGTCGAATTACCAATATCCTGGACGATGTGATTTTAGTTTACTTTAATTCCTTCAGGTCTAGCCATGAATCCATTGTTATGGTTGAACTATGTTATGATATATGTATTATATCTCGTTCTTGGTTATGTAATTCTTTTCTACACATGGTTTTAATTTATAAAACAAAAGGAGTTCGTTATTATTAATGAATCACTAAAATGATCTAAACGAACATCAATAATGTTCAAACATATGAATCATCCTCATTTAAATTTTCAAAATTATAAATGGTATAATTTATGGTTATTGAAATATTTAACTACCATTCCCTTCTAATTCCCGAGTTTCACTCCCAATTGACAAGAATTTCCATTATGAACCGATCATGGAAACCATGTAAAGAACGCACACAAAACAATGTATATAACAAAATATTACTAATAAATGTGTCTAATTATGTTGCAAAATGATCATATGAGGTTCTATAAACATGAATATGAAACATTAATTTATTAATAACATTATTTTAACCATTATACATGTGGTTTGAACAAAAATTTATGTCAGAATAACTAGAGGTAAGGGAATTATTGACCCAATTTCCATCTTCGGGTTATCCTTCATCATTATTCATTCTGTGGTATTATGATTATTGGTGTGATTATTTTTTAGTCTATATCATGTTGAACTGTTATTATTTACATTGTTTACACATATCCATTCCATTATATTAATTATCACTCCTATTATAGTTTAAGGTACATTCTTTTTAAATTCCTTTTAATCTATCTTTAATAAATTTCAAAATGAATTTTTTTATATGTACATGGAATGGGTGGTTTTTTCTGATTTTAAGATTATTTATTTCCATGATATGTTCCTTGGGAATTTTTTATGTTGGTGAAATTCAATTATATCTCATGATATGTTGTTTTGAGCCCATTATCGTTCATGATATGACAAATGAGCCCCATTATACCTCGCTAATGAATTGAGTACTCCAGAGATGGAAGTTGAACAAAAGGTTATTCCATTTGTATTAGTGAATGTACGAATGATATGGTATGTATGTCCCATGACAAATCCATGATGTTTCAATACGTTATAGTATTTATGATAATGGTTTTAATTATTTTTTATGTTATAACATGACTAATGATTTCTTTCATTATATTCTTTACTTAGTTTTATATTCATCCCATGTTTTTGAAATGTTTTTTACAGGATATAAGGATTGGTAAGATAAAGAAGAGAGTCATGATGTTTGATATAGATTATTTGTAACTAAATCATGTTCTATGTTTTAGTGTTTTATGTTATGAAAATATGTATTTTCTTTTAGTAGTATCCTCTTGTATGAATGTGGTAAGTCATGTATGTAAGATATCCTAATTCATTAAAACTATAATCTTGGAAGGGTCATCAATTTGTAATAATGTATGGTCTTGTGTAAAAATAAATATTGAGTATATTTTTAGGGTCGTGTACTTATAATATATAAAATTATAGACATGTGGTTTATTTTCGGTAAAATTATATAAATTATATAGTAGCTTTGATTTTTTTCAAATAAAGTCAATATATAAGGTAATAAAATGTAAACTCACTTTTTATATTTGGGAGATACATTACATATTCACCACTAGGTTATTTTTTATGGTATATAAACATCCCAATGATATTTAAAATAAATAATTTAACTTATTTCATGATATTAGTAGTTTTAATTGATTATATTCATTCATTAATATCATGATTCAATTGATACTCATGTAGTAAGCGGTTTTCTAGCCTATGATTAATTTCCATGAAACTTATGTAATATTAACCACTTATCAATTTTTTGTTATGTATATATTGAAAATGTATTTGTTGTAGTTTTTTATAATTATATTTATGGGTATTTTTATATCAATTTTCTTATATCCCTTTCATGTGGTTCAGCATTAAAAATTTATCAAATCCTTAATATTATTTTTTCTCAATTATCCTTCTTTGAGACACATGTTATGTTATAAAAATACATTTTAATAAGAGGTTTATATTGATCCATTTGACATGTTATATCAAAAATATCATTCATCCCATGAAATTTTATTTTTCATGTTGTGTTATTATTTCATGATGATTATGACTCAATGTTAGCAATGTGGTATGTGTTTATTGTAATAAATTTCATTGTCTATCGAGACTATTTACGATTATGTTACCAATTAAGAAATATTATGATCCAACAATTAATAAATTTAATTAATTTTAATATCATTTTTGTTAATGATATATTAATTTAATTGATCCATTTTCAACTCCATGGTACATATTATTATTAATATAATGTTTTTAAGAAAATACAATATTATTTCTCTATTCGGTCAGAAAAATGGATTCCCCAAAAACCAGGTTTTATAAAAGGGTTTTCAAAAAAGTTATATATTTATTTTTAAAAGTCATGTTTAACCCTGATTGACCTTTTTAATTAAATTTTTTATTGGAATCATCTTGTCATCTTTTATCAATTCAATTTTATAATATTTTTATGATGGTAAAAGTAATGTTCAACATATATGAATTTACCCACTATCATGACCGTCATTTCCTAAAAACTTCCATTGATTGTTTACAAGGTAATTTTTGTTGACAATGTTTCCCCTAATAATTTATAAATTCATTATTTTAAATATTTTCTCAATGAAAAATTTGTTAAATAATGTTTAAAGTTTAAAAAAACAACTTATATTCAATAATTCAATGATATGTTTCTATATTTTTTTAAATGAAGAATGTTTTCAATGTGATTTATTTTTTAAAATAGTTTTTGAAGTAAGAAACTATATTTTCCACATTATATGTGTCTAAAATAACTATCAAATTTATTTTCCATCTTTTATGACATCCATTAGTGATTCATAATCCTTACTAAGGATATAATCCATGAATACCATTCATATTCATTCTCATAATGGTTTAGGTTTTGGTGGCATGATTTTCATGACACATTCTTCTCAACGATGAAATTATGGAACCAACATCCTGCAATAGATTATTCTTTATGTAAATGATTATAAAATTTTCTTCCGTTCTATATGTTATGATATGATGACATTCTTATGAAATCCATTTCTTTTCCTAGGTTATGATATGATAATTTATTATGATCTTGTAAAACATGTGTGTATGATTCTATTTTTTGATGGCTGGGACCTATCTATCCCTCTAATTAATTAGGTAATTATTTATATCTTTTTAAATATATATTTCTGTAATGAGGAGTGAAATTGGGTCAGTAATGGGATTTTACACTATGTTACTATTTTGAGTAAAATTTCACTACTATGATGGTCATTGGAGTGATCCATGAAAAAATTTATTGGATACAATTCAATAGGTTTGACCCATTATGGGAATAAGTTATAACATTATATACAATAAATAAAGGGATATGATTGTGGATGGTGGTATGTCATTCCCAGTAGGTGATTCCCCCAAAATGTTCCAGGTTTTTTTTGGAAATGAGAAATGACTTTTAGGTAAATACATTATATTCTTATGTGTATACCACAATTCTATATATTACTCCAATGTTAGGATCTCAGTACTCATGTTCTTGGATTTACATAGGATTTCTTTTTATGAACTTTAATCATTATGATATGAATAATGATTATGATCTTTGAAATATAGGTTATGATCATTGAATGTTATTCTCATTTTCTCTTAGATTGTTTTCCATGTAATCCTGGCATAACATATTTTTTTTACATTTTATGAGCATCTGAACTCATCATTTCTAATGTTTTCTTTACTAAGTAAATGATATTTTTTATGTAGTAGGACTAAAGGGGATTATATATATTGTAGATTCATATGAACATTATCCAAATTGGATTAATGTGTTCCATGTTTCCAATGATAATAAACTATTATAGTCCTTGGACATGTATTTTGGTAATGTGATAAATAGTCATCTAAAAAAATATAATATCTTTGTATTTTATTCTTATGTAAATATTTTTGTTCTCAAAGAAAATAATTAGACAAAATTTGGAAACTAGAATGATAAAAATTTAATGGGATTCATTGAGATATTTATAAGGATTTATATAGGTATGTATCTTATAATATGACTAATGATGAGTTAATGTATTGTAAAATATCCTAGAATTTTGGTAAATTATAGAGCGAGTAGATTCCAAGCCATAAATCCATTTCTAGATAATTTCAGAAGATGTGTATTTCAAACATATGTACATATGGGTAACAATGCTGAAATCTGTTTATTGAACTAGACCTGATCGGGAACTAGTGTTTGATAATGGGGCTTTATACAAACTGGTTTTTACAATCCAATGGGATATTGTTTGATAATTCACAAACACATTACGAACCATCATGATCGAATTAAATAGATAATGATCATGTATGTTCCCCGATAATCCTATGGTGTCATATATTTAAAATAATTATTAATTATTTATACATAATATAAGTAAATATCGACGATTTTATGGTTTTATTATGTGATATTTTATTTTCTCACTATGAATTCTCGTTTCAGTTAATGGGGGGATCCAATAGTAATTATGTTAACATTGAATGTTATGGATAGTTTTTTTATGATTAGTAAAATCGAATGATGTCAAGAGTAAAGAAAATTGTGACAATTACTAATCATTTTTCATCGATCATTGTAAGAAATAAGCACCACAACCAACAATTGGACTCCAAAAATAAGAAAAATAAATAGTTCTTGAAGAGATTGGGAAATGAAGACAATGGAGGAAGGAATAATCAGTTTCCATTGTGTCGAGAATGTAGAGAGATGACCCATGTGAATGATTTTGACGAAATGGATGATGTTTTACTATGGAAAATAATGAAATGAAATTAAATGAAATGGTAAAAAAAATTCATGTTAAATCGATGAATTAAAATAATGGTCTCCCAAATAAATTATCGATGGTTGAATGATTTAAATATTAAAATTTTGCGAATTATGATAATCAATGTCCTAAGTAGAATGATCATGAATAAAATCATCATGTTTTTATGATTAATGGTTATATTTATAAAAATGATGATACTACATGTGAAATGTAAAAAGAAAGAGGTATTAAGTAAAAGTATGTGGATGTATAATCTATTTATTAAGGATGTGGGTGAATGATCATGTGTTTTTGTATTTGGATTCAAGAATTATTCTATATGAATTGTGGGATATATAAGGAATTTTCAATTTATGTTTTTCTCTAATGATTTACCAGAATGTGTTGATCTGATTTAATGGACTAGAAAAGGTATTTAATGGAAAAGTGAGATTTAATTAAAACACAAGATTAAGGGAACGATAACCCCTAATATGTTCCAGATGTTAGGATAATTATTTTCGTATAAATAAAATTGGATGATATGATTTCCTGATAACTGATTACTAATTTTCTGACAATGTAGAATATTCTGTCAATCATAGATATTAATGTGGATTTTTGGATTTAATCAACACATCCAATAATCTATATAAATAATGAAGAAGCATTCATTTTTGAAATATGGGATTATAGTAATTTGGGTTATCATAATGTTTCAATAAAATATGTTATTAAGGTATTCACATGTTTATTTTGTGGAAACATTTTTCTACTTCATGATATGTGGGGTATTAAGGTTAATTTAATTTTGAGAAATTTAGTCACCTTCATTCCCATTTTATTAATTTAAATCTTGTGAAATTGGTCATAAGGATGAACATTTATGAAATGGTTTATGATAAAACATAAAATTGGATTAAAATATTAACATTTTTTCAGAATATGATTTATTCATATTGGATACACTAATATAATTTTTATATATACAAATGGATCAAAACCAAGGGTATAGATCAAACACCCATGGTTATAAACTATACCCATGGTTCTATGAATCGTCAATTGTGTATTCATCGGTATAGAACTATACACACAATTTATTCAAACTATGGGTATACATGGCCTATACCCAGGACGTTTAATCCCTTGGTATAGATATTTTGTGTGTTCAAACCAATAACCACGGTTTGACCAAACTACGGGTAAAAGTAATTTATTAAAAAAAATCCACATGGATTTGATCCCAACACATTTCCCTAATATTATATGGACCTTAAGACTACTCTATCACAAATTTTATGTCATTATATACAATATATATATATATATATGTTAAAATATTTTTATTTATTTTTTTCATGAAAAACGAATTGGTCAACCTATACCCACGGTTTGGTCAAACTGTGGGTATAGTTCATTATGTTTTTCACCATAAAACATATTTCCATAGTTTAAAAAATAATTAGTATAGCCCAAAATATACCCACAGATTTTTAGAATCGTGGGTATAGTTCATTCCTACAAAACAATCCCACCCCCTAAAAACTATAGTCATGGTTTAATGAAAACATTGGTTTTAGGGTTTACATTTACACATGGTTTTACAGAAACCATGGGTATAGGTATTTCCTATGATATTTGTTTTCTTTTGAAACCTATACATGTGGTTCTCCAGAGACTATGGGTGTAGATCCATTTTCAAATAGTGATAATATGTAGTAAAATTTTCATTATGATATCTAGAGATAGATGAAAAGACATGTCGGCCTATCGATTGATCTTATGATCTTTTAGTGCACTAGTCATTACATATTCAACTACATTTTTAGACTAATAGATGAAGTGTTAATTATTTAATGCACAAAAAATGTTTGATATTATATTTAAAAAATGTAATGAAATATTTTAAGTCTATATAATTTTGAAAATTACTCAATATTAGAAGAAGTATCATTATATAAATGTTTAAATGTTATCATCATTTTTTATGATATCAATGTCCTCTTCACACCTAATTTTGTTATGGTTTTATGGTTACTAACCTTCTATAGACCACCCACTTTATTTTGATCAGTGAGCATAATCACTCTCTCTATATATTTATTATTTTCATCTATTTTCATTTTTAAGTTTCCACGTATGTTCCCCATTTGTGGAAACCATGTGATATATTACATTGGGTATCCATTATGTTTTCGACATTCCCTTGATAAATGGAGTTTTAGTACTCATTTTCCTTATATGGGTTTATATGAAAGGTATTCTCTTTTATTAAACATTCGATGACCAATATTAATTTGGATGAAGTAATTAATTTTAAGGGAAGTAGAATTTAAAACCCTAAAATTGTGTGAAATACTTTTTCCCATGTTTATTAGTGTTTCTGATATTTTTCATTCTAAAAAACACAGAATATAGATTGTGTTATATGAATGCACTATGTTTATATTTCATTACACACAAGTATATTTTATTTTTCCACTAAAAAATTCTTCTAGATCATCTTATAGTACACGCAACATGATATTTGTAATGACTTAAAAACAATGATAAGTTCCATCAACAGATTGCATTAAATTTAGGAATCAATTCTTCTAATCTAAAATATAAAATTAAATTTTTTATTGAATTGTTATTATAGTTACCAAATTTACATTGTAATGGATGTTATGAATAATAATAAATAATTTTTGAAAATAATGTTTACACATGTATATAAAATGATTCATTTGTTTGTTAATTAGTAATAAATTAAATTAAGAACTATTTTAAAATAAACTAATTCAACTTTTTTGAATTTTTTTTTCTTTGTAAACATGATTTATCTCAATATATTAAACCAAAAAATATTTATGATATTTTTTATTAAAATTTAAATATTTAAATTCACTAATTTTGCGTGCAATCCTATAATATATTTTATAGTAATAGGATTATATTAAACACAATTTTTTGAATAAATTTATCCATTTTTCTAAAAGGTATCTTTAGAGCCTTTTTACGGAGAAAATATATTAAATTTAATATTTAAAACTTATATAATTATTATATGGAAAAACAGAATTCATTTTGATTTGGAAGATCATAATTTTAATTTGGTGAATTTTATGTCTTTTTCTATGTAGTATCATTTTTTATGAATAATCAGTAACACTTAATTTTAATTGAAAACTACATTTTTTTGTAAATTATTTATAAATTCCAATTATCATTAAATTTTTTTAAATTATAAATAATTCAATTATACATCAATAAATTAAAATTAGTTATTTTTAATATATTTTACAAAGAATTTGTATATATAAAAATTTATATCTTTTGAGCCTTTTTACTTTAAAGCTCCTCTTTAGCAACACGTCCATGGGAATGTTTTTAAATTAATTTCAACCAATTATGTGTTACAAATTTAAAAAATATTTAATCCATATTTTTAATCCTAATAACATATAATATCAAATAATTTAAACTATATTTTTGTTAAAAAATAATAGCAAAATCAATCAAAAATAATTCTATTGAATAAGGTAAAATGATTTTACATAGTTTATAGATTTAAATCATAAGAGAAAAACTGACCTAGAAAAATTTACACATTAAATTAATAAAAATAATTAGAATATATACCCTATTTTATAATTTATTAATCATTTTAGGAACAAGATAAAATAATGGACTCCTAATAGTTTTTACCTTTTTGTATTTACAAGAATGCATTCCTCATCCACTATTAAAGGGAACTCAATACTCACCAATTAAAATAATTCATGACTATTTGATCATAAAAATATTCTAAAATACACTCCATAAATTTCTCATCTCATCGTATAATCCTCAAATTGGGAATAATGCATTCAAAGGATGTCATTTTGTGTAAACCAAAAAGAGTTACCAAAGTAGAGGTAACATTTTTCAATGAGCACTTTTGTTTTATCTCATTCACTAACCCTATAATTATTATTATTTAATTTTTATATAATAAAATAATTATACTTAATATACATAAATTTCATTATTTTAGGTATATGACCAATGAATTTACACCCCTCCATCAAATGGGACACCCAATCATCATTTGTGTGTATGGTGAACTGCCGCCTCACGAACTGATGTCTTTCATTCTTCCATTTACACATATAATTCTTGAATATAATGATATAAAGGATTTTATGATATTATATACAAGATATTTATTATTTTCATACGATTTTTTAATTAATAAATAATACATACCTTTCTGATATCCATTTTTTGGAAATACGATTACATCGTTTGTAGAAGTGTGGACTTTAGCCTCTTAAATTAATGTGATTCATTCACGCTTTACATGGAATGTTTTCAAAATGTTGTTTATTAAAAATATTTTATATTTATTTATTAATAATACCATTTGATTTATAATATATATTAAAATACATCATTTAATAGTTCTATTTGAATATAATGATAAAATGGAAACAACGATCATACACACGTACGAACTATAATCCCCATGACCGGTTTCATTAATTTTATAATTATATATTATTATATATACATATATAACGATTATATTATATATATATATATATCTTCTGTTAAATTCTGGAAATAATTAAATAATGAGGACCAATAATTAAAATCCAATACAAATATGAAATGCAAAGCGTTTATTAACTAAAACATAACATTAACATTGAATTGTTATTAGAAGGAGAATATAAAGTCATAATAAAATAATAAATTTTATGATATATAAAAACATGATTATTTGGTATATTTATAATAAACTAATATTTATTAAAAAATATGTTTGTACATATACCAATAAATTCAAGACTTATGGTAAGGTAATTTAACCTCACTTTTTGTATCCATGAGATACATGTCATATTTAGAAATATTTTATTTAGTGTGGTAAATATACACCATTATGAAATTTTATAAATTTAATATAATATAATATATTATATGATATTAATGATGTATTTTCATCCATTCATATATCTCACATTTAAAAATTTAATCAACTAGTAAAGGGATTTAAAGTCTCATGTTTATATCTGTGAGAAGTATTCCATATTCACTACTTGGTTATTTTTTGAGGTATATATAATGACCATGAATTTATTCTATTTTTCATATACATAAATATTTGGTTATTTATATATCATTTTATGATATCATTTTCATGTGTTTTCTGGTATAAAAATAACAAAAATATTAATGTAATTTTATCATAATTTCCCATCATTAAAAACATTTTATGGTAAGAACCAACAATATTTAAGAGGTGTATATACAATCATTTTACATGATATATCATGAATATATTTATTTTCATTATATATTATGCTTAATGTGTTTTTATTATTTCATGGTGTTTAGGATTCAATATAAACAAAGTAGTGTGATTTTTGTCTACATTCTCAATGTTTATTAGGATTGTTTACAATTTTTACTCTAATGATGAAATATGATGATACTTCTCTCAATAAAATTCATAAAATTTATTCTTTTATATTTATTCATGTCAAATTCATTACATAGAATGATTTTTCACTCGTTGGATCTATGATGATTAAAATAATGTTATTATGAAAATCATACTTTTTTTCTCACATTGGTCAGAAATCAATTTCCTCCAAAAAACCCTATTTTATAAAAATGATATCAAAATTTTTCTCAGTGATTTTTAATAATTTTTTTAAAAAATGTTTTTTGTTTTTAAAAAATTATTGGTTTTAATATAATATTCATTTCATCCTTGAATAAATGTACTTTTTAAATCTTTTTAAGGTCGAAATTGAATGTTTGACATGTAATGATTTACCATCCATCATTACCATCACTTCCATGAAGATTATTTTGAAATATTACATGGTTGTTTTTAAAGAATATTTTCTTCCTAATTTTTTATAAATTTATTTTTTTTAATTTAGTTTTAAAATAAATCAATTTTTATATTTTTTTTATTTTTATATATTTTTATTGCAAGGATTTTTCAGGATTCTATTATTTTTTTTATTGTATTATTGAAACAGAAATGTTATAAAAATTAATTATGTTTTAACAACTATTTTTCAATGAATAAAGGGTAATTTAAATAAAATAATTTCAAAGGCCCAATATTATTTTATCCCATATAGGATTAAATCTATTAGTGCTATATATTTTTTATTGGGGATATAGTCCATGAATACCATTCATTTTCATTGTGTGAATGGTTTCGGTTTGTTTTGGCATGATGCACATGACACTAATTTCTATTCCATACAGTATATAATGAATAAAAACTTATGTAACAAACTTCTTTTCATTGGTTATGAATTCATGAAATTATTTTGAACCAAGACCCTTTTCAAAATATAATGATATGATTACATGTTTTTGACACACTTTTAATTTCATTGGTTATCATGTGATGATTGATTATGATAATGTTGCCAAAAAAATTACGGTTTTATTATGTGTTGGGTGGGACCTATATCTTCCTAAAATTAATTGGGTTTAGATTTATATCTAATGAGATAGACGATTCTATATTGGGGAGCAATCCTTTTTTAGTAAAGAACTATGTCCACTTTGATGGTCCAGAGAGTGAACCTTGACTACTAAGATTGAATTTGATGTGATTCTTGACCATTAATATGGGAATGAAGTTCGTAGGATTGCCCCAATATGGGGAGACGGTGTAACAAGTTCCACTATACAAAAATAGATTTGAAAGGGGATGGTGTGTATCTTTCTTAGTTGGTGTATCCCCTATGAACAGTCCTGAAATGGTTATAAAATGAGGCTTGACATATGGTGAATGAATTTATATTTTTATGTTTATAATATATGTGTATGTATTATGATTCATTCTTTATGACCATCAAATATTTATGTCGTTTCTCATGATTCGAAATTTTGATATGAAATGTGTTTTATTTAAATGTTATTATGATGGTCTCATAGCCTTATTTCTATGTTATTCATATGTATCTCGATTATTTTTATCCTTATTATGCATCTAAGCACACTATTTATTAATATTCCATTCCTAAGGATATGAAGAATTTTTTATGTAAGAGTACTAATTAGAAATTTCTTTAGTCGATATTTTTATGACCATTCACAATATTTGAAGAATGTGTGAAAGGATTAAAAATAAAATTAAAAATTATGGATCTTCGGCATGTACTTTTGAAATGTGAAGAATATAAATCTATAAAGTTGTAATATCCTTTTATGTTAACCCTACGTCATAATATTTTTATTTTTCTTATTTATAAATTTTAATTTATACTTTGGTGAAATTTATATGGACTTCTATTTTTAATAAACTATTCAATATTCTAGTTTACTAGAATTATTATAATTTTTATAATTGTTACTCTGATAATTAGACACATAATGAGTATGATCACAAAAATAATATTTTCATGTTTTAATTATTTTAAATTTATTAAATTAAAATTCACCGCCTCTAATGTAGCAATTGTATACCATTTCATTGAAATATTAAACCCTCCCAAAAGTAGTGGTTGAGTATTTACTTTATCATCACCCTTAGACAAGATTAGTATTCCTAATTTGCAATCTATACTCGACATTCTCTAGGGATAATATTAGAATAATTTAAATTTTCATTATAACCATCATGAACTATTTTTATATCATGTAAACTACTGTGGGTATGTAAATTATTGTAGTTAAATAATAATGGATAAACTATATTTAAATGTACAAATCATTTAAGAAAAAATATAATCCTTATTAATGATTAACATATTCTATTAACATTCTCATACTTTGTAAATGAGGATAAATTATCAATAAATAACACCCATAGATCATTTCATATCACTAATACTCCCTATAGAATTGATTCCATTGAAATAATGGAATGAGGATGTAATTAAAATATGATATTGACACCGGTTTATATTCATTATTTCTTCACCATGGGGTACACTAGTCATATTTTTTTAAAATTATGGATCATATCATATTTTCATCACAGCCATTGATGTCAAAATAAATAGTTATAAAAAATAATTATCCACTTCTTTATATTGAGGACATCATTGATCAACTAATATGAGGTGAATTTTTTTGAATCATTTTCTATTTATCATTATATCATCAATTGAGTGTTATGAGATATGATATACCAAATAAAAATTTCTACAAAAGTTATGGACTTTGTAAATTTTGAGCGATGACATTTGGGATTATAAATTATAATATTTTCATAATGGATTTGAAGAATATAGTCGTTATATATTTCCTCAAAATATTCTCTGTAGTAATTAATTACAAAATTAAAATATATTCTTTAAGAAAGTTAGAACATTAAGAGTATTTAGTATTTTTTATGAGGACAATATAAAAGGATAAACTATGGTGAATGTTAATAAAATATGATTTTTTGTTTCCAAGAGTGTCCATATTAAGTTATTTTCCTTATAGAGAGGGTATTTTTATAGACACATGAAATACATATGAAATCAAATAAAACACCTGACCACCCATTATCTCTGATGTCCAATAATTTCATGGATTTTTGGGATACTACCTATGTTATGAGGGATTATTCAAATTATTATCCAATCCAATGACCACGTTGAACCCAAAAGAAGCGATTTTCCTCTAGAAAATAGATTTTCAAGAACACATTTGGGAGGGTAAGAAGTAATTATTCAATGGTCTAGTAGATACATTACTCTGTAGTGATGATCAGCTTTTAATTTATAGTGATTCATTGATAGAAAATTTTTGAGTGCCCTCATGAAAAACGAAAATCATGTTGATTATTCCTCACAAGTATTAGAATCCCATGTGTAAAATCACACTACATATGATTTTCAAATAACATCTCAGATCATTACATTGAAAATTTTATAGAAATACATTTCTGTTTAAAAGATACATATATAGACTAATAAAAATACCATAAAATATATCATCACATAGGAGGTCTTAAACTACATGAAGGAGATAGATAAAATTTAAAAAATATATTTACTACCTAAAACATTGTCACCATTAAATAGAATAAATTTTGACTAAATATCAATGTATAAAAGACCATTACACTATTTCAATGATTATGACTATAAAATACCGAATAAAAATTGATATATAAGAGAAAATGTTGAAGTCATAATGGGAGGGGATAAATCATATCCTATCTAAGTAACTACTCAACCATTGACTCGTGTAATGACCCAAGAATAACCATATAAATATATAAGGATATAGAAGATTTTAGAAATTATTATAATGATAATATTTAATAAAGATAGAGTTATATGTTTTGGAATCAAAATTTTTTTCATATTTATTCTGAATCAAAAGAAGGAGAATTTGGAAAATCCACATAAATCATCCTTCTCCATCCATTCTATAGGTAAAAATACATATATAGATTTAATGTTAACCTTATGGTAATATAATATGAAGTGTGAAATCATTAATTATATTTCTCTATTCTATGTATGTCAGTATGTTAACACATAGTTGAGAAAACATAAAGGGATGGTGATAACATTACCTATACCGGTATGTAAATGAGATAACCTCATCAGGTAATTTATCATAAAAATCCACAAAAAATATAATGGTAAAATTTCTATATGATTTTTATTCGATCAACTTAGATTATGATTTTTTATTTCCTTCAAAGAATATTTTTCCTTTGACCAACCTACATGAATATATTTATGGTTATATGAAATCCCACATGGGTTAACAAAAGTCATTATATTTGATTTTTATCATAGGATTACATTATGGTTTTGGAGAATTCTTTAGAAATAATTGGTGATAGGGATAAGTCATAAAATATCAAATCATTATCATTAGATGGTCAATATTATTGGGTCGTTCAAGCTCTATATTATATGTCAAGGTCTTGATTGTGGTAGTTTCAATGATGTTGGTATAAACACCACCATCTGTTATAATTATCATATAACAATATTTTTTATTCTATAATATGGATGTAATCATATTAAACTATGTATGAGATGAGATGTAGGAATTCGACATACTAGGATGATTCTAGAGAGATGATGATGATTGGTCTAAATATTTTTTAAGAAATTATGATGATATTTGAAACCATTCATCAATATATGAAATAGGTACAAATATGGTAGAAACGTTATTTGATAATTGTTGATGTTTTCAAGATAATATATTTAGTGAAATGATATTATGTAAGTTTCTACACTGAAAAATGTCCTGATATTTTTAATAGAGGGAACATGAGAACAAGATAGATCAATACTTTTGAGATCATAAATTGCTATAGATTATTAATTTATCAATTACCATTATCTCTTCACATTTCCTATGAAGATGATGTATTATATTTATTTTTTTAAGATGTACATAATTTATCCATCATGGGTAATAACCACAGATTCTATAAAACTGGATCCAAACCCCTCATATAAATGAATCCTCTATGGATCTCCTATTGAAGGGATGATGTGATAGAAATCAAGATCATACATCTTGTTAGTGTTTTATAGAAAAATAAGTCATATTTCTCTTACCAAGGTTTTAGTAAAATAATATTATTTTAGAAGAAGTACTGAAATTATTCCATTACTAAAGGGATCAAGATTTCATAAAATCCCATTACACCTAGAGGAAAATCACTGACTAATGGTTGATTATTCTCATCTTAGAACTATCAATGTAATAAACTGGGTTTTCACTTAGGTGTGGATCAAATATTTTTTATCAATAATTTATTTAGCACCTAATATGGATTCCTAATGAGTTATTGTATATATTGGGGGTGTATGGGGATTAATCAGAGCCTGAAAGTCGACTTTTTTGGAGAATTGTATAGTTGAATAATTAGTTTAAACATGCGACACACTCCACACAATTTTTTTAAACTATGCGAATCCAGACAATTGGTTGGAATAGGGAACACAATTTTCCTTAGTAGTACAACTTGTATTTCAAGGATATATATAAATTGTATAAAAATTCATCAATGGTTATTCAAAAATTAAATATCAATCATGGTACATAAAAACTAGGAAAACATACTCAGAAATGCATGATAACATAGAAAATGATCACTGAGTACCTTTTCATCTATAGAATCCAAAAAAATATTATTATGAAACATGATTATCTCATAATTATTTAAATAACATTTAAACATGAAGTTTTCATTAATGTAAAAATTCACCCAAAAAGTGGCCATCCCAAAGAAAACGAGTTCCAATTTTCATGAAAATGTATGGGAATAATCTTAACATTTATTGGGATTTATAAGATACATTCATATATCAATATGATTATAGGATTCCCCAAAATGTTAAAAATTATCATTTCAATTTGATATTTTTATTAAAATTCCATATTACACATCAATTGTAAAAACAAAAATTATGCCATTGGATCGACATGGAAATTTTTCAAAGTGATAAGTATTCATTTTTTATTTTTTCAAATTAGCCATTCGTGATTTCAATTCCTAGATTTCTCAATGTCATATAAAATATTCCATTATTATAGGTAAAACTAGTATCAAAATAAAAATAACTTGTATAGGGGTAAAAAATTTGAGAAAAAGTTAAAACATATTTGTATTGATATAAAAATTATCTTCAATAAAATTTTTATCTTTATAAACATCCCTCGAATTAATTCGACTGAAGAATTTATTGATATGATTGAAATTATTGTCCAACCACCATATTATTTTTAATTTGAAGAGTAAAATAAAATTGGACAAGACCAATAAAACATGATTATAATGTCTTTTATACAAAGTAAAATGATCCAAAAATATTTTTGATCTATATGAATCAGATATATGTTAATCATATTTCTAGATTACATATTATGATCTGATGTTCCATTTTACATTAATATTTTTATTAAAATTATATACCTCCCATTAAGGTTTATAAAATAAACAAGTGTATATGGATTAACAAGGGAACATTAGAACTCAATCCTTAAGTCTCTTTTGACCTATAGTATGAGTTTCACATCAATATACTAATGGAATAACGTGATATGATGAAATCAAATATTTTGTGTTGTTATCTACTATTAATAAATAAAAAACCGGACACATTATGGCCAATGTGATGAAAAAATATTATATTTGTGTGAAACCATATAAAAAATTTATTTGATTAAATTTTTTGTATAAAAATAGACCTCAAATTAATATGAAAAAATTCCATATATGATAAAAAGTGTGGTTTTGACCTTTATATTATTGTTAAAGTTACAAGTTGAAAAAATGAGCCAAAATATAAGATACTAGAGTAGATATTGATATAAACATTGTATAATAATAATTGAATTATTTTTAAACAAGAGGAATCAACTTTGTGTAAATAAAAATATCTAATTGCATGGTAAGATCCAATGTATCATTTCACAATGATTTTTTTTTTTCAAAATAACCAGTAACCTATCATGGGGTCACAACTATGTATAAAAAAATAAAATGACACAGAAACGTACAAAATTAGTCTTTATTTAACTTTTTTATTTATAAGAGTTAATTAGGGAGTGATCTGATGATTATATTTACTATTAAGAAGGAAATGATGATTTCATATTTGTTAATGATTGTTGATAAATGAAAATTCACCCATGAAGATTTCAAAACTGAGAAAAAAACTTTTTTTCATGAAATAATATAATTTATATCTTTATGTTATTTTTTAAAAAATATGATCAAACCACAGTTAAATCACATATAAAAAATTCTATGAATAATTCAAATAACTATTAAAATTCATATAAAAGGGGTTAAAAAGGAAAAAATGTAATATTTCTCTAATAACAAGGAAGAGTGGTCCTTAAATAATTTATTATCTATAGTAATAAATTGTCTTTCATTCTGAATCTAGGATTTCATAATATTACCCAATATATAATTTCAGGCTTTTGTTTTTATTAAAATTACATATCATCCATAAGGATTCAACCCATGCATGAGACTTCTAATTTCCAAAAGAACATTGGAAAATTATCCTTGAGAAATTGTGTGATATATTATAATAATTTGGAAATCATTATGATGTCCTGATTTCATAATACGAAGAAATACATGATTTAATATTGTTAAATATTTCTACAAATCAGATAATAAATCATATAAGCTTCAAAATCGATCAAATGAACATTGTTTTGGGTAAAAAATAAATGAAACTTATTTATTTAATAAATTTTTGTATAAATATCAAAGGATCCCAAACATAAATATACTAGAATTGGAAGTGAATAAAATATTTAAATAATAATCAAATGTAGCATCCCTTTTTTAAAAAACCTTCTATGTTCGATATCATATATGATATGCAACACTAAGCATAAACAAACAAAAATAGTGTGTTATTATGTAACCATTATAACCTAGACACTATATTGATAGGAATTCGTATTATTAATGACCATATGATAGATATATATTCCATAGCAATTTATAATGTATTAACTAATTCATTATATGTAATATATATTTAAAAAAGTCATTCTATTAGATTTTTCATAAATCCATTTTATTCATGGAAAACATTATTTCATAAAAAATGCTTTTTACTAGATTATATTTACAAATAATACAATTAATTTATGGAACATTTATAAAATCTATTTGATTAAAAGAACATAGTTTTTTGAATCATAATATAAATATTTTCCTATGGTGTGATTTTTATAATTTGGTGATTATTTGGATTTTTCAATCAATAGTATGAAATTCTATTTTTTTAAATCATTATTGTATTTATAATTGAAATTTATGATTTCTATTTTTATTAAATATAAATTATTTTTTTCATAATTATAATTATTCAAATGTGATTTTTAAATGGACTATATAACAGTATTTAGTAAAAAACATTTTATATGTACAAAAGTGATTTTTTTCATAAGAATTGCATTTCGATGCATTTTTTGGTTCAACATTAAATTAAATTATAAAATTTATATGTTTTTAATTAGATATTATAAATTACATATTTATATTTCATAGTTTATAATTTTTTGAATTGATCATATTTTATTTTTAGTCGATATGTATTGTTTCAGGGGTAACATTTATTACCTTACTAAATGGTAAAATAGGTAAATCATGACTAAATAAAATAATAAGATCAAAATTTTTTGTACTAATTCTTATATTATTATTTTAATATGGTTCTTAAATGCTACGATTCAAAATTGATTTACATAACAGAGAATTGTACCTGAAAATTACATAGATAATATTAAAATTATAAAAAATCATAAAATATCACATAATTACTTTTAATAAGTATAATAATCTTAATATAGATTTAAACATATTATATTTTTTTACTATAAATATTATTTAGCAATATAAATTGTTTTTATTTATCATGGTATTTTTTTATTTTTTATTTTTGAATTAATATCAACCTTTAATTCATACACTCCGCTAATGAATTAATTATTTTCTAAATAAAATATCAAATAAATGATAATAAAAATATTAAAATATATATACTTATAGTTAATTATTTTGATACATGTATTTTTTAGATGAACATGACTTACCAGGAATGTAATTAAATTGTTCATACAAATTTTGTACATATTTATGTTCTCAAATGCCACTGATTTCAGTATTATTGAAAATGATAATAATTATATTTGATCTATTAAATGTTATATTAAATAATTATAAATCATAAAAAAAAATTAAAAAAAATAATTTATTATAATATTTTGTAAATATCAAAAATTATCCTTTTCTAAGCCAATTGACAAAATATAATTTAATATTACAACATTTATATAAAAAATTAGTTGAAATCATATTTATAATAAAATTAGAATAGTTATGGTTGAATCAAAGTGATAATATGTAAAATAAGGCCCAAATATGTATAAAATACCTTCAATGATGGATTTAAATTATTATATTATATTATATTCTAATCCAAGACATCTTTGTTGTCTTTAGATATAAAATTTACTTTTTATCATATAATATTTGTAGATATTTCGAAAACACCCCACCCCTCTAATATAAATAACACCCCTCATAACCCATTCTCCTAACACCTTACAATCCATGAAGCCATCGAAAATATCTTCAAAATAATCAAATTAACACTCTAACCATGTCTAGTAACTAATTTTCTCACCAAAATACAAATTCTATGTTCATAAATGGACCCATCAAGGAAATGATATTCAATACGTAACACTGTCAAACTACCTCTTTTAATTTTTATTATTCTGCAAAATTTTCCACTTCTCAATAATCCATCGAGGAATAATAAATAATGTCTCATTTATACATTGAAATTTTATAAATATAACTTATTATCTTTTTCAATCATTTTTCACATCTCAACTTATTTAAAGAATCAAAATTGTTGTCCAAATTATTACTATTGACCATCTCTATGGATAAGAAGTTTTCATTTTCTATTACTTCCTTCAAGTATAGTAATAGAAGTATTATTATTATTGAATAAGATTTTTTAACTATATTATAACTTATATAATAATACTAACGGAATATATATACATGATATTAAATAAAATTAAATAACATCTGGTGGTCTGAAAATCCTCTAAAATAAAGTAGAAAAATATCATTAATGTTTTATCAACTGAATCATCCTAATGTATGAGTGACATATTAAATATTGTGACATTTATAATTATATGGGTTCCTAAATACCATGAAATATCACATATATAGTACTAGTACCAAGTTTACATGAACATATACCCAGGTTATCCAACCACAAATCCATGAATGTAATGCTCCAGGAATAGAGATTCTAATGTTTAAAACACTCCAAATGAGCATAAATTAAATTAATACAATTATAATAAAAAATTTATGTGTGAAGATATTATGAATTATGTAATTAATGAATATAATTTGATTATCAACTGATTTAATTATAGGTGAAAATCACATTCAGACATATGTTATTTGAATTCTTAACCAAATTCCCATTTATTAGTTTAACCATCTACTTCATTGATGATTTTTTAGAAAAATTATTTTTGAAATAGATATGATTATATTATATTCCTTTTACACTTATTTTTTGTATAATTATAGAAAATAAACATATTTAATTAATTGGACTCATTCTAAATTCAATGATATAGAATTTATAAGGGATAATAATTTTAAAATCCTCTTTAAAGTAACCTATGAATAAAGGCCAAAAATGTTTTCATAATATATAATGCTTGAATGGATTGACCATATTTCCTAATGGATTAATTTTTGGAATATTACTTTAAAAAATACATTGATGTTTTCTAAGAAATTGTGTCCTAAATGAGTGGAAAACATTATTTAAAAATAATTCAATTTCATAAAAAATATGTTCTTATGATGAAAATAATCCATATTTTATTATTATGTTATGGTTCATGGGAATTATTTTTAATGATATGTGGTTAAATTAATAAACAATTATGGATTGTCCATGTTATCTGTCAATCCAAGGGTTCTGTTGGAAGTTGAATAATTGGTATTCCATGTTTAACATTAATTGTATCATCATAATTTAGTCATGTGGGTTAATATCATAAGGTACCTGTGTGGGTTAAAATCATATGGTAGTCATGGGAGTTACAACATAGGTATTAATGTAACTCTATGACCCAAGAGGCCCTTGAGTTGATGCATTATTTTAATACATTGGCATGAATACATGGAATCATGTCCGGAACGACCGATTAGTTTAGAATTCCTGGAAAATTGATTATATACATGAACATTACATTTCATATTAGAAAATAAAACACACCATAAATTATCCTTTGAGAACTCCCTTAATCTCCTAACTTATCCCTGCATATCAATAATGATTCATTTCATGGATTCCTTGGAAAATAAAACATACGAAAGGGTAGAGCTATGATGCTCAGTAATAGTAATCAATACCGCAAAAGATAACATAAACATTAGGCATGTTGAATAATTGAAAACAAATTCCTTTACAAATAATAAACATGAACAATTTATAGAAGACATATGAGTTTAGTAAATATTTCCATAATAAAACATAGTAATGGGTATACTACTAGTCAAATAACCTCATGATATATCTATAACTAATCTCATAATGATGGAATGAATAATGTCGGACATCATCACCACATAGTCAAGGCCTCGTGCTAGGACAACAAATAAGATTTTTTTCAAGGCCTTGTTCCAAGTCACTATTTTCTCTCATGAGTCCTACCAATGAATCGAGGACTAATAGAAGGCTGCAACCATCACATACTAAGTCCAATTCTTTAATCATATGAAAATATTGAAACATAAAAAAAACATTCGTATTAATACTAGCATACAAAATGTCAATACTTTAACCACAAACCAAGAATTGTATAAAAATAGCATATCCACAGTCAAACATAACTCATTCAATACAATATGGAATATTTTATTATACTTGAAAAACATCAATCGAGAATAATGAAAGATATTTACATAGATGAAAATAGTCATCAAAACTATTAGATAGAAATAACCACATTTTTCTTGAAAACATTTAAAATTTTCACTATTTATCAAGAAGCAGTAAAAATTAAATTATTGAATCAAAGTGTCTCATTCCACATTGTATCTTTTAAAAGGAATTTTAATATTAAAACACTAATGTCTATATAAATAAATCCTTAAAATAATTTTAAAACATAGACATTAATGAGAATGATTTAGAAGAATAAATCATTAAAACATTTAAAATGCTATTTTAGTTAGAGTTCCTAACCAAAAGAGAGACACTTGAATAAAAATAATTGAGGTAATCAACACAATATAATATCATGAGAATAAAGGGATTCATGATATTCTATGTCAAAGAACATTATAAACACCATATGAATGTGAATTGGCGTATAACAACAAAGAATACTCAATGGAATGTAAAATGAGATGAAATTCCTTATAAAGACCATGTCCTTAGGTTAAGGATAAATCAACAACATAATTATCTGAGAAAAATATAAATACACTCAATATGACTGGATATTTATTTTAAATCAATCAGAGGAAATTCACACATATTATATTATATACAACACCAATGACTTGGATGTTTAACTCAATGAATGGAAATTGAGTTATGATTACTCTGATCAAGTTCTTATCAATGCCTTGAGAAATTATCAATAGAGTGATTATGTTTATCAAAATTATATCCACAGAAAGGGAATTTAAAATTACTTCAAAAATAATAAATAGTGATTCCACACATAATGTTGGATTAAATTAATCAGTGATGTATGTGTAAAGCCCAATGAGTTGAAATTGAAATTTGAAATTCCATTACTGATTTGGTAACTCACGAAACATAAACCCCATCAAAGAATGATCATAATATGATGATTTATATACCCATATTTTGATTTATATTACAAAAATAATACAATAATGGGAACTACATACACCACACAAAAGGATATAGTGTCTACTACAGCACGAATCTCCTGGGAATAAAAAATGAGGTGAAAATCCCTTACCACGTTGTAATCAATTGAGTCGTATGACACAAAGTTAATAAACTCAAAATGAATTATAGAATAACATGAATATAAATTTAATAATGATAACATATATCAAATGGAAATACAAAATACACCACATGAAATAAATAAGTGGTGAAAAATGGAAACCTCACCAAATTAAAAGTCAGATAAGAAACCCCTTACCTCATGTCTGACTTAACTCGTTCGCACTTAAATATCCTGAATAGTAAACTGAAATTTATTTCTACCTTATTAGGAACCTTTTTCAAATTTATTATTCCTTTTATATCAATTATTTTTGTGTTATAATCATTATGTAATCATTTACTTTAATAATGGTCGTTTTGTAGATAATTGGTAATTGAGTCGAAAATGAACTTCTTATAACTACAAATTGTCTATGTGGTCAAAAGTATATTATCTACAGTATCATATTCATTATTTAAATATCATACATATCTTATATATCCAGTATATATATAAATATTTTTATAATTAATTTTTTATATTTGGATATAAGTAATGAAATGCACCGTTCATGGAGACGGTAAGTCGTACTTATGCGTGAATGCTAATTTCATTACTATTTCATATTTAATGAAAAGAAAACAAAATGATAAATATGAATATTTTCATTATAGTATAATATAATATGATATTTTTTTCATTATTTAATTTTCTCCATCCTTTACATGATCCATGTATGACATGAACAAATTATATCACCTTGAGGGGGCGGTAGTCCGCACTATCTCAAATGAAATTATCATGTTCACACATATTGGAAAGCATAAATGTATGTTTGTAAATTAAAATTACAGAAAAATAGAGAAAAAATAAACATAATATATATCATATATAAATACAGTTCCATCATAATGGCCACCAAAAGAGGTGGTAGGATATATTCGACCAATCATTGTTTCCTGAGGTAGTAGTACACTGTCCACAAAAACAATCCATTCTTTTACCATTAGATAGAGGTGTGTGTATGTGTAGCTCGAATTATTCTCATAACCACAACCTATTATATTATGGATACATGTTTTTTTATAAAATAAAGCAAGAAAAATATTTTATGGGGTTGGAGACTTAAAATAAAAGAAGATAACTTTTGGGAAGACGTTATTTTAAAATCGGGTAACTCCCTTTGGATTAAACCAAACAGATGTCATGAGGTGCCTTTTACCTATGGAATGTCTTCTAAGTGGAAGGTAGGGTTCCTGAGAGCTTATTTGGGTAGGTGTTGAATGAGCCAAGGGGTTGAGATGTGTGAGTAATGTGTTAGAGGTGAGGAATTTTTATAAGGGGGGAGGGGCTCGTTAGGAAAGTGTGAAAATATTATTTTATTATATAAATATTTTCAGTATCTAAATGATAAAAATTTATTAAAGTTGAAGATAAGATGACTAATGATCAAAATAAAATCATGTAATAAGATTTATATAGTTTTTGGGTATTATTTTAATTTTTATAATCATATTTATTTATATCATTTATTATTGAGGTAAACACGACATCATTATTATTTCATAAATAATTTAATTTATTTCATGTCTAAAAATATAAAAAAACTACCATAATGTAGGAAAAAAAATTTCATTTATATTGAATTTTTATAGTAAAATTTTTCAATTAGATAACCCCACATAGAAATTGGTTTAGCCAAACAACACATGTTTATGATATTTTAATTTTTACATTACTTAAAAATTATTAATTTCATTGTCTTACCCATGTGGTTTTCAAAGTCCAAAAGTCTCAAACAAAGATATTCATGGTCGTCCATTACTCATCCAATAAGGGTAGGACATTAAATAAGGTATTTTTATATTAAATAAATATTATTTTTACCCGGAATTACCCTATTTATCTTTAACCACGGTATATAAAAGTCAAAAGTTACTATTCACCAAAAATTATTTTAATCTTATTGAATAAAATTTTACATACTAATAAAAACAATTTATACCATATTTTTTAAATTCAACTCACAGAAGCGGCAAAATCTCTTTAAAATGAAAAAGTATGATTTTTAACTACTACTTAGTGGTTTCACTATTAATCATAAATTGATGTTTTTCAGAAAAATACCAAAATTTCAGACGAAGCAATATTTGATACTCCGAATTCAAAAATGATATCTATTTTACTAAATTAAAAACATAGAAGTTGGATTAATTAATTTTAATTAATGACCGTTGTCACAACAAAAAGCGTGTATTTATGAAATAATAACTATCTAAAGATTGACACTAGTTTATGTCTAGTTTAAATGTGAAATTACAACCAATGACCTAAGTTATATTAAATGGTAAAAATATAATATTATGAAATATTAAAATGACTCAAATTTATAATTTATCAATATAAGTTATTTTGATTAAAAAAGAAGTTTTCAATTAAATTTTAATAATTTTCACTATTCACCCAAATATGAATGTTATGAGAAAAACACAAAAAATTTATCGAAACTAGTTTTGTTTTATTGATTCTAAAGAATAATTTTAATTTGAAAAATTGAATATACAAATGTTAAAATATTTTATTTAAAAAGGGTTCACCAATAAAAGGTGGAAAAATTGAATTTTTTTAAAAATACATTGTTTATCGGAAAAAAACATTCTGTTATATTATGTCTATGAAACAAATAATATGGATTCTAAAATTCTATGGATTATATACAAATAAAAAATACAGTTATCACTATTCATAACATCTTTTTGAATGGAATGTTTGGTATGTTGTGGTGTGCTCAATCTTGGTGTTGCTTGTTGCACAAATTATTTAATTACATTGAAATGATAACATACTATGAAATCTTTGGGTATTACATTCTCCCCCCATTCAATAAACTGCATCCTCTAAATTTAAACATGGATATGGAAGAGAAAACTAACCATCATGTTCTAATGGAGAGTGATAGAGAATATTTTTATGAGAATGTAAAGGATCTGAAAACCATAAACTTATGATGGGTTAACTGGTATTTAATTCCCTATTAAGAAAATAAAACAGTCAACATTTATGTTTTAAGTTCCTTTTCATAAATATGAGGAATTTATTTATGATATTGACTAAAAAATAACGATATATACTTACTTTTTTGGTATAGAATCATCCTTTAATAAATTTCTATAATGAACATGTCATTTCTCCAAAAGTTGAGTATTCAAGATGACATGGTCGCACCTAAATTACTTGAATGAACTTCTAAATAATCCTGTAATCCACAAAGGATGAATTATATATTTCTATTTTCATTATAGATTTAATCAAAATGAAATGGTTAGTACAAGGTCAGATGATCCCCAAAATGGATAATATTTTATAGAAAGAAATACTAATCTTAATTCCTAAAATTAAACAAAAAATACCCAGAGATCAATAAGGACAATTCAATAAACATATTTAGTTAAAATCCTTCAAAATCAAGAAAACTAAGTTTGAAACACAAAATTCAGTAGAAATTTTTTACATAGTCTTCCACATTAAATTTTATCTCTAAATAACATCGACCACTCATAAGGTCAGATACGTAAAAGTAGTTAACTTAATCACATATTGCATGTGATAGGTTATTAATTTACATAAATAACCGAATCTGAATAAATACATAATAAAAACATAGATAAACATCCACCAATACTCCTCAATTGAAATCCCGGAGTATTAAATTTTCTTTAGGCATATAGAGATACCAAAAGAGAGAATATCTTCGAAAATAACATGTATCACTTAATCACCAAATAATTTTACAATACTAAGTATAAATCATAAGTTCCCAAAAACTACATATTATGGATCCATAAAATCATTAAACTAAAAATAATTAGTCATACTATCTAGGGACATCACGTAGTCTAGTGGTAGGTGAAAAATTGTCACGACCCGCCCTCGGGCCTGTGACGTGACTACGCCAAGCCCGCCTCCCATAGGCAAGGGGCTGGTGACTAGCACCAAGGGGTAATTCCCGATAAAAATGGATGGCATTGCCTTAATGAAGTAAAAAAACACACAGAGTAAGTAAGAGGAAGTAATCACAAAGTAAACAGAGTACAAGTAAGTGCAGAAAACAAATGTGCCAGAATACAAACCCAAATTGAAAGTAAATTACAACTGAAAAATGGAGTAAAAAAACTAAAAAGTAAAGCTGCAACGTCGAGTTGTCCACTGGAAGTCCCACCTGAAGGGTGGGTACAGATAGCCTCCACAGCTCCTCGGGTCTAGCCGTATGCTCCCTGTGTGTCCCGCCTAGTGGTCCACCTCCAGGTACCAACCTGCTCTGCAAGCCTCAACCACGATCAGCGCTATCCATCCTCTACGACCAACACAACAAAGTGCAGGTGTAGCCCATGCAGGTGTTAGTATATGCTACTCAGTAGGGATCCCGAGTCCCCTGAAGGTCTCCCAGAATCCACAAAGGATAATCCACAAAGGAAAGAATACAATCACGAAGTAACATCCGAAACAACTTAAGTATAAACCCATACATATACCTATGTAATCAATTCCCACTCGGCTCCATAATCCGATCCCAAGTACAACCCAGTCCACACAGGAAACCATGTCAATCATATCGAAGAAAATAATTGAAAGTCAAGACTCATCTCAAACCAAGATTTAATCATGATGTCAAAACCATAGCTGCTGGAGAAACTACACCACCTGTTGAGTACTGTTGGCCTGCTGCTATAACCCAGCGCTTCCCACCATGGGTCTTCTGCTACAACCAAGCACTCCCCCTCATAGCCTCCAGAGGTACATCTTCTATTGTGTACCGCGGGACTGCCGCTACAACCAAATGCTCATCCACCGTGGGTCTGCTGCTACAACCAAACGCTCCCCCTCATAGCCTCCAGAGGTTCTCCTTCTATTTAGTATCATGGGTCTGCTAATACAACCAACTGATCCTCCTCTGTGGGTCTGCCTCTAAACCAAGAGCTCCCCACTGGGCTATCCGAAACACACCTAGTCGATCGATCAGCTGTTGTCAAGTCTCAGCCAGCTCTAGGGTTTCCGCACACAGCATGCTCGTTTCGGGAGGGTCCACTCCACGAGCCAAGAGTTCGATACTCGATGTATCACAATGTTCCACAATGAATTATTTCAACGAACCACCTCGTCATAGGGGTCTCACCGCAACAGACGGCGCATCAATTGGACGCCGGGTCTGTGAGTTATTATCCTTTTCATCCTAGGGGCCCAGTTGGTTTCGTGTGAGAACCAACCCATTCGTATCTCAACTGTACCTTGAACTCTCATAGGGTATACTCATAGGGAATGTTTCTCAACATGATCACCAACGCCATTTACGGTTCGTCAAACGGACGTTCGGTCTATAAGTTATCAGCTTTTCTGTTCCAGGGGCCCGGTTGGATTTCATGTTCAATCCAACCCGGCGACTATCCAACTGTGTCCAAAACTAAGGCGAATTATTCCAAATGTTCCGCTTCATAAGGAGGAATCCAATAAAGTCAATGGTACATCAATCAGATGTACAGAGCTCAAGTTATATGCTCTTCTGCTCCGAGGGGCCGGTTGGATTTCTGTACGAACCAACCCGGCCGAACCCAATTTTCTCTGAAACCTTGAATGTAATATACCGAAACGACCGCCTCAATCCGAAGATCACATTGTAGCTGAAGGTGAATCAATCGGAGGTCCGCAGCCCATGTTATGGGAAAAATACCGAAAGAGGTCCGCGAATAGGGGTTCGGGCCCGGTCTGACCTGGCCAGATACCCCCTGGGTCGGCTCGAACCGGGTCAAACCGACTCAGGTCTGGGTCCGGGCTGGTGGGCGCGGCCTGGCCTGGCCAGCAAGCTAGGCGGCTCGGCCATAATGGCCGAGCGGATGGAGTGCGGGGGGCACCCCCCTCCCTTTGTAATAGCAGCCCCCATGTGGGGGGCCTCTCTTGTCGGCCAGCCGGGGGTTACAACCCCCAGCCCTTCTCGGTAGCTAGCCGGTCCGGATGGCCGGCTGTGCTGCTGCCGCCACGGGACCACCGAGTTCCCTCCCTCCTGCTCCCACTCCGGCGGCCGGAAGCCGGCCCCCGCTTCCTAATACGATGCGGCCTTGGTCCGACCGGCACGGCGCGACGGCGCCACGCCCCTCCGCTGTGGCCCCGCTCCGTCCGCGGTCTCTTCTAGGTTCTCCTGTGTAGAACGATGGTTCCATGGCTAGTTTGACTTCAACGGCGCGGCATGATGGTGCCACACTTCTTCACCCAATCTTTATTATTTTCTGCGCGGTGCATCAACACCACGGTGCCTTGTTATTGTCGCAAACATATCGACAACCAAGGGGAGGAGGATGGTCATTCGTGTTCATGTGGTCCAACCTCCTCTCATTATTGTGATATCTAGCGGCTCAAATAAATATGATAACTAGCGATGAATGTAATCATGATCAAAAAGAAAAAATATCCCCCTAATTTGATGAAAAAGTTGATGGTTTGTCGTAGAATTGCACGTTGTGGAAGAAGGCATCGCGGAAGAAGGACCGTCGCATCGGGGAGAAAAGATTTTTCGGTGTCGCGTCGTCGATCATCGAGGATCCAACGTTCTTTTCGACCTTCGTCAGAGGTCGGCATTCTTCATGTTCTTCACAATCTTTTTAGAGCAAGAAAAAGGTTCAAGGCTTCGAGTAGTTCTCCCAAGCCGTCTCGCACAACAAACCCCTTTAATAAAATAAGACTTGCCTTATTTTATTAACACACAAGCCAAACGTTTTGAAATTCAAAAATTGAGTCATTCAATTTAATTGAATTAACTAAGAAGTTTAAACTGCCCAATTAATGTGGCGTTTATTAATATAGATAAACGCGAGGGTTTAATTTCATTAAAGGGGGGTGCTGGTGCGTTACCTAATTAAAAGAGGGGGTTGAAGAAATGAAAAGGTGGGGCTCGTGGGGGCCCCACCCCACAAATATCTTACCTAACGGAGTAGGATAGAGTGGGTCCTACTCCAACCACTTATCTTAGTCTAAACTACATTAAATAAAATAAAATTGGCTGCACCATTTTATTTTTTCCTTTTAATTAACCCAAAATTTTTATGTACCACACCAAAGAAGACGCAACTCAAGAAAAGGTGTTCCTAAGAAATTATCAGTGCTGCGATTCCATCTGTGCCCTTGGAATGTGATTCCGAGCACCAGTTCAAATGTTAGGAAATCCCACTCATTCGTTCACTGAACGTACCTGAGATAAACTTTGAAAAATGATTCCGGGCACACCGGGCCTCAGAATCAGGTGCCGTCAAGAAACTGCGTTCTTGTAAAATCCAAAAGAAAAATTAAGGAAAAAAAATTTACCCTTGAATTTTACGGGACTTTACATTACTCCCACCTTAGGGATTTACATCCCCGTAAAGATACTTCATAATCTAGGGGAACAACTGTGGGTACTGTGCACTCAGTTGAGCCTCCTGCTCCCAAGTGCTCTCCTGGAGGTTCCCATGCTGCCATCTGATGCACACTAGAAAAATCAACCATCCACGTAGGACCCGCTCCTATCGATCCTCGATCTCCACTGGAACATCAGCAAAGCCGCCCCATCATCAAATTCCAGCTCCCCATGGTTGATGACATGCGACGGGTCGTGCTCGTATCTCCTCAGCTGAGATATGTGGAAGACGTCGTGCTCCCGGTGCAACTGAGGTGGATGGGTCAAGCGGTAAACCACCTCGACTACCATGTTTAGGACCTAGAAGGGTCCAATGAATCGCAGAGACAACTTGTCACCCCAGCAAAAAATTCGTAACTCACGTCGAGGTGAGACCCGTAGGGAAACGTGGTCACCATCCTTGAACTCTAGTGGTCTCCGCCTCCTATTAACATAAGACTTTTGTCGAATCTGAGCTATCCTCATCTGCTCTTTGATGACTTGGACCTTTTCTGGTCCTACAAGAGCTGCTGATATATCTTCTTTGCCGATAAGAGAAATCCGGTCTCATCCCATTGATGAACGATGTTCTTCGCATAATACAGTCAATCCCGACATGGATGATACTAATTCGTACCAAGGATGATGTCGTAAGGCCTCGACGCAACTACCAAGAGATCCAACCGTTACTCTCGCCTCCTAGGGTTGACTCACACAGTCGGCATCAGTGTGTGGTCACTGGGTCTCCTCTAGTAGGTATCTCAAAGTGAGGGTCAAGTCAATGGTTGTTAAAACGGAACCTCATAGTAACAACATAAAGAGAGGACAGGAAGGTAAAAGCCACATGAAATGTGTCTTTTATTACTACCACTCAAGGTACAAAGACACAAAGCATCTACAAACAATCATCAAAAAAGATAGAAGCAACATGAACAAACGTCTCTAGGTATGGAGTTAGTCCCGCTTCTACCCATATGCTCTCGAAGCTCCATGATCGTAGGCCTCAGCTGCCTGAATCTGAGCTCTCCCATGTCCACTAATTCCTTGCAGTCATGGTGGACCTCCTGGTGGTGGTGGTGGAAACACCCTGAAGCGTCGTCCACCTCCAGCTGCATATCCAGCACCCCTGCCACAGTCTCCTGCTCCATGTTGTCCACCTCGATCGAACCATTGCATCTGCCTGGGAGGACTTTCATTTATCTTCTGGTCATCTGTATGGAGGGTCGGATAGTCACGAGCAATGTGACCAACACCACCGCAGGAGTAACATCGTCCACTCATGGTAAGTCATTCTCCTCCCCGGGTGCCTCGCAAAAACGATCATGTGTCATGTGGTCGACCACCTTTAGGTCTAGTCCTTTTGGACTTCTGCTTTATTTGTCTACTGCCCACTATAGAAGACTCTGCCGCATGCCGGCTAGTGGTGGGTCCTACTGCTGGAGACTGCTCAGCAAGGAAAGTCTCCACTAGGAGGGCTCGCTTCAAAACCCATGTCTGCATTGGGATGCTATGAGAAACAACTGAAACTCTGATCTCTCTCCTGATCCCTTGCTCTATGGTTTGGGCCCTGAAGAATGGGTCTCGTACCATGTCTATGGAATAGCGCGAGAGATCAGTAAACCTCGCCGAGTACTGGGCCACGGTCATGATACCCTACCACAGCTGTAGTAGCTCTTGGATGCGCACCACATGGAGGGTGGCTAGGACGAACTCTGACCGGAAGATGCTCTCAAAGTCCATCAAGATGAGAGAAGCCTCGTCGTGCACCTGGAGCTTCATGCTCCACCATCTGCCTACTGCCTCGTGCAGGAGGCTCGCTACAAAGATCACCATGAGGTCAGCTGGTTTCCCCACTAACCTGAAAACTTGCAGAACTGCCTCTATCAAATCCTCGGCTACCTGAGGGTTCGTCTCCCCGTAGATCCTGGGTGGTGGCTGATGCTGAAACTTGTGCAGTGCACCAAGGGGAAGTGCACTCTCAGCGGATGGGGATGGTAGCATCATTGGCTCGGCGGGTAGTGGTACAGTCGGTACCTCCACCGAAAAAGGGCCCTTCACCGAGGCCTCGTCGCTCGGTGGGCTGTCGTCTCCCTCAAAGCTCAGAACCCTAGCTGGCTGCCATCATGGGGCATCCTGAGAAGAAACAGGTGCGCCACAGTCAAAACAGTATACCTGTTGAGCTGACAAAAAGTAATCACAAAGAAAACTTTTGAAACACACATGCAATCAATGATTTCGTGTACTGAGTCGGAAATCAGAAGTCAGGGTCCTGGTGTATGGATACGTCAGTCGCCGCACCAACACTGGACACCCTGGACTGATAAACACACTCAAATACCCTTAACACTATTTCTTCACTTAGAGAAAGATCAGAGTCCTATGTCCTGTTGTAGAACCGAACTCCTTTGATACCAATTTATCAGGACCCGCCCTCGGGGCATGTGTTGTGACTACCCCAAGCCCGCCTCCCATAGGCCAGGGGCTGGCGACTAGAACCAAGGCGTAATTCCCGATAAAAAAAGAAGTCATTGAATTTATGAAGAAAACAAACGCACCAAGTATGTATGTGGAAATAAACGCTATGTAAAAAGAGTACAAGTAATTGTGGAAAAAATGGGCCAGAATACAAACCCAAACTGAAAGTAACGTACAACTTAAAAAGGAAGTACAAGAACTGAAAAGTAAAGCCGCAACATCGATCCATCCACTGGAAGTCCCACCTGAAGGGTGGGTACATATAGACTCCACAGCTCTTCGGGTCTAGCCATCCACTCCATGTACGTCTCGCCCAGTGGTCCACCTCCAGGTACCGACCTGCTCCGCAAGCCTCAACCACGATCAGCGCTGTCTATCGTCTGGAACCAACACAATGTAGTGCGGGCATAGCCCATGCAGGGGTGAGTATACGCTACTCAGTTGGGTCCTTGAGACCACTGATGGTCTCCCAGAATACAGAAAGGATAATCCACAATGGAAAGAATACAATCACGATGTAACATCCGACACTACTTAGGTATATGTCCATACATATACCTATGTCATCAATACTCGTTCGGCTCCATCATCTGAGCCCAAGTACAACATTGTCCACACAGGAAATCATGTCAATCATATCGAAGATAATGATAGAAGGTCAAGACTCATCTCAAACCAGGATTATTCATGATGTCGAAACCATACCTGCTGGGGAAACTACACCACCTATCATGTACTGTGGGCCTGCTGCTACAACCAAGCGCTTCCCACCATGGGTCTGCCGCTACAACAAAGCGCTCCCCCTTATAGCCTCCAGAGGTACTCCTTATGTTGAGTACCGTGGGTCTGCCGCTACAACCAAGTGCTCCTCCGTCGTGGGTCTGCCACTACACCCAAGCGCTCCACCTCATAGCCATTAGAGGAACTCCTTTTGTTGAGTACCGTGGGTCTGCCGCTACAACCAAGTGCTCCTCTTCCATGGTTCTGCCGCTACAACCAAGGTCTCCCCACTAGGCTATCCAAAACACACCGAGTCGATCGATCAGCAGTCATCAAGTCTCAGCCAGCTCTAGGGTTTCCTCACACACCATGCTCGTTCCGGGAGGGTCCACTCAACGAGCCAATAGGTCGATACTCCAAGTATCACAAAGATCCATGAAGAAGTATCTCAATGGATCGCCTCATCATAGGGGTCTCAATGCAATAGACGACACGTCAATCAGATGCCTGGTCTGTGAGTTATTATCTTTTTCGTCCCACGGGCCCGGTTGGTTTCATGTGCAAACCAACCCGGCCATATTTCAACTATACCCCGAACTCTCATAGGGTAAACTCATAGGGACAATTTCTCAACTTGATCACCAACGCCGCTGACGGTTCCACAAATGTACTTCCAGTCTGTAAGTTATCAGCTTTTCCATTCAAGGGGCCTCGTTGGATTTCGGGTTCAATCCAACCCAGCCAATATCCAACTACATCCAAAACTAAGGCGAACTATGCCAAAAGTTCTGTCTCATCAAGAATAATCTATAAAAGACGACGACACATCAATCAAACATCCTAAGCTCAAGTTATAATTGTTTCCGCTCCGAGGGCCCGGTTGGTTTTGTGTACAAACCAACCCGGCCGAACCCAATGTTCTCCGAAACATTGAGTGTAATATACAAAAACGACCGTCTCGATCCAAGGATCACATCTCAGCTGAAGGTGCATCGATCGGAGGTTCACAACCCATGTTATGGGAAGAAGATAAAATGAGATCCACGAATAGGGGGTTTAGGCCCGGTCCGACCAGGCCCGATACCCCAATGGGTGCGGCCCGGACCAGCTTGGGCACGGCCCGGCCCGGCATGGGTGCAGCTCGTCCCGGCGTCTGCCTGGCCTGGCCTGGCGGCCAGGCCTGGCCAGTGGGCCGGGCAGCTCGGCCGTAACGGCCGAGCGGATGGAGTGCGGGGGGCGTGCTGCCCCTCCCCTGTGTAACCATGGCCCCCATGTGGGGGGGCGCTCCTGTCGGCCAGCCGTGGGTTATGACCCCCCGACCCTTCTCGAAAGCCGGCCGGCCCAGCTGGCTGGCCGTGCAGCTGCGGCCATGGGACCACCGACGTCCCGCCATCCTGCTCCAGCACCAGCAGCCGGAAGCCGGCCGCCGCTTCCTGCTCCACCGTGGCCTTGGTCCGACCGGCACGGCATGACGGTGCCGCGCCCCTCCACCGTGGCCCCGCTCTGGCCGTGGTCTCTTCTAGGTGCTCCATCGTGGCGTGACGGCACCGCGGAATGTTTGACTTCAACGGCGTGACATAACAGTGCCACACTTTTTCACCCCATATTTATTATTTTCCAAGCGTTGCATCAGCACCGTGCTGTCTTGTTTGTGCCGCAAACAAATCAACAACCGAGGGGGGGAGAAGGGTCGGCCGTGTTCGTGAGGTCCGACCTCCTCTCATTATTGTGATATCAAGCAGCTCAAATATTGATGATAACCAGCAATGAAATTAATGACAATCAAATAGAAAAAAATCCCCTACCTCGAAGAAAAAGTTGGAGGTTCGTTGCGGAATTGCACGTCACGGATGAAGGTGTCGCGGAAGGAGGATTGTCGCGTCGCGGAGAAAAGATTTGTCGGCATCGTTTCGTCGATCTCTGAGGATCTGGGGTTCTTGTCGACCTTCGTTGGTGGTCGGCATTCTTCACATTCTTCACATTCTTCGTTGAGGAAGAAAAAGGTTTAAGGCTTCGGGTAATTCTCCCAAGCCCTCTCGCACAACGAACACCTTTAATAAAATAATACTTGTCATATTTTATTAACACTCATGCCAAACTTTTTGAAATTCAAAAATTGAATCATTCAATTTAATTGAATTAATTGAGATGTTTAAATAGCCCAATTAATGTGGCATTGATTAATCCACATAAACGGAAGAGTGAACTTTCATTAAAGGAGGGGGCAGGTGGGTTACCTAATTAAAAGAGGGGGTTGAAGAAATGAAAATGTGGGGCTCATGTCGACCCCACCCAACAGATATCCTACCTAGCAGAGTATGATATAGTGGGTCCCACTCCAACAACATAGCATAGTTTAAAATACTATAAATAAAATAAAATTTGTTGCACCATTTTAGTTTATCCTTTTACTTAACCCAAAATTCTTATGTACCACACCCGATCAAAAGCAACTCCATAAAAGGTGTTCCTAAGCAATTACCGGCGCTATTATTTCATCGGTGCCCTCAAAATTCGATTCCGAGCTCCGGTTCAAATGTTAGGAAAACCCGCTCATTCGTTCACTGAACTTACCTGAGCTAAACTTCAAAAAATGATTTCGGGCACACCGGGCCTCGGAATCAGGTGCCATCATAAACTGCGTTCATGAAAAATCCAGAAGAAAATTAAGGATAAAAATTTCCCTTGATTTTTACGGGTCTTTACCTAAATCCCAATTGCATTATGGTTGTGGGTTCGATTCCCGCTGCTTTGTCTGACGGGGAAGATTTTCACTCTGTCTTCTTGTTGTCCTTTTTTAAAAAATATATTTTATAACTTTTATTAAATGTGAGAAATTCCTCAAAATAATCATAACATAATTTAACCACCAATGTTATCCCATCCCTCACATTTTAATCACAAAAATAATAATATGTAATTTCCTCAAATTCAAGGATCATATAAACCCAAATGGTTATTTATAGTCATGTTATATTAAAATCCTTCATATTTTTTTTAAATGAAAATATGAATTAGCCTAAGAATATCCTCCCAGGAGTGTCATTACCAAGAGTGCAGTTTGGCCTCTTTTCGTGAACCAGTTCCCATTCGAGTCTACCTCAAATCAGTTTTTTCAGGTTTTACATCTACGTACATCTATTCCAGAGCCGCCTATACCTGCTCGTATCCAGATTGAGATTAATTTCTTGGAAAATAACAAAAAATTTATATATTAGAAAAATTATAGGAAATTATTATATACTAATCCTCAAAGTCATTCTTATAGTAGCACTCTATAATAATATTTTTTCTAAATCTAGTTTCTGAGGTTTACACTAAACTACCTCTGATACCAACTGTAACGCCTCGACTCTAGATACCCGATGCTGATGAATTATTTTAATACATTGGAATGATTATATGGAATCATGTCCCAAATGACTGACCAGTTTAGATGTTTTGGAAAATAGATTACATACATGAATGTTATAATATATATTAGAATAAAACACACCATAAATTATCCTTTCATACCTCCATTAATATTCTAGATTAACCCTACATATCAATCATGATACACATCTTGGAATATTGGAAAAATAAAACATAATAAAGGGGTGATATAAAATTCTTAGTACGATTAATAAATAAAGTGAAAGGGAACATAAATATTAGGCATGCTGAACAATTGAAAATACATGCCTTTAAAAATAATAAATATGAACACTTTATGTAGGAAATATGAGATGAGTAAATTATTATATAATAGAACATAGTCATGGGTATTCATCTAGTAAAATAATCACAGGAAATATCAATATCTAATCTCATTATTATGGAATGCATAATTCCGAACATCATAACCACATAATCAAAGCCTCATGCCAATACTACAAATAAAATTTTGTCAATGCCTAATGCCAAGACATCAGTTTGTCTCATTTGACCTACCGATGCATCAAGGAGATATAGTGGGCTCCACCCATCACTTACTAAGTATAATTAATTTCTCATATGAAATTATTGAAACATAAAATAAACATTTTTATTAAAACATGCATACGAAATTTCAATACTTTAACCACAAACCACGAATAATAGAAAAATAGCACATCCACAATCAAACATAACTCATTCAATAAAATATATAATATTGTATTATAATAAATTAACCTCAGTTGAAAATAAAAATTGATATTGACATAGATGAAAATAATCATCACAACTATTTGATAGGAATATCCCTCTTTTTGTTGAAAGCATTTAAAAGTATCACTATTTATCAAGAAGTTGATTAAAATAAATTTTTGAATCAATGTGTACCATAACACATTGAATAATTTAAAAGTAATTTTAATTTTTGAACATTAATTTCCACATAAATTAAATCTTAAAACCATTTTTAAAACAAGGACATTAATGAGAATGATTTATATGTATAAATATTTAAAACATTTAAAATGATATTTTAGTTAGAGTTCCTAAAAAAAGAGTGACACTAGAATAAAAAACATTGAGGTAATAAAAACTTTATAATATCATGATAATAAATGTATTCAAGTTATACTATGTAAATGTTCATTATATAAACCATATGAAAGTGAATTGTCGTATAACAACAAAGAAGTCTCAATGTAATGTAAATTGAGATAAAATCCATTATAAAGTCCATATCTATAGGTTAAGGATAAAACATCGACATAATTATGTGAGAAAAATATAAATACCCTCAATATGATTGGATATTATGTGTAAATATATCATAGGAAATTCCCACATATTCTTGTAAATTCAACACCAATGACTTAGATGATTAACTCAGTGAATGGGAATTGAGTTAAGATAACTCTTATCAAGTTCATATCAATGCCATGAGAAATTATCATTGGAGTGATTATTTATATCAATATAAATACTCAATAATGGTAGTTTCAATTAATAATTAAATAATAATTAGTGACTCCACACATAATCTTGGAGTAAAATAATCAATGAAGTAAGCGTAAATCCAAATGGGTGGAAATTGAAAATTGAAATTCCCTTACCGATTTGGTAACACATGAAAAATACACCCCATGAAAGAAGGATCATAAAATGAAGATGTAAATACCAATATGTTAATGTATATTACACAACGAATACAATAATTGGAAGTACATACACCACATAACAGTTGACAGTGGAAATTACTCCATCGATCTCACATGAATAAAAAAGTGAGATGAAACCCCTTACAACGTTGTAATCAACTGAGTCGTATGACCAAAATATAATAACTATGAACTGAATAACAAAATACTATGAATATAAATATAATCATTATAATATATATTAAATGGATGTACAAAATACACCACATGAAATAAATAATTGGTGAACAATCCAAATCTCACGGAATGAAAAGTATGATAAGAAACCCCTTAACTTGTGTCTGACTAGACTCGTTTGTTCTTTAATATCCTGAATAATAAACTAAATTTAATTTATATTTTCATAAAAACATTTTTAAAGTTTATTATTCATTTTATATCACTTATTAATATGTTAGAAACATTATGTAATAATGTACGTTAATAATGGGTTTTTTGTCTATATTTGGTACTTGAGTAAAAAATGAACTTGTTATAATTACAAATTATCAATGTGGTAAAAATTATATTATCTACAGAATTATATTCAAGATTTAAATATCAAATATATTATTTATATCTAATATATATATAATTAGTTCATGATATTTGGAGATATGAAATGAAATGCACCGTTAATGGAGACGGTAAGCCACACATAAGAATGAACACTACCTTCATTTGTATTTCATATTTAATGAAATGAAAAATTAATGATACATAGTTATATTATAATTCTATTATAATATCATGTGATTTATGTTTTTCATAATTTAAATAAATACATCATTTACATATTCCATGTATGTCATGAACAAGTCATATCACCTTCAGGGGGTGGTAGTCTGCATTCCTCAAATGAAATTATCGTGTACACACATATTTGAAAGCATAAAGATATGTTTGTAAATGAAAATTACAGAACCATAGAGAAAAAATAAAAATAATATATATCATATATAAATACAGTTCCATCATAATGGCGACCATAAGAGGCGGTATGAGATAATTGAACAATCATTAATTCGTGAGGCAGTAGTTGGCCGTCCACCGAAACAGTTTGTTCTATTATCATTAGATGGAGGTGTGTGTAGGTGTGGATAGACTAAATCTCATAAAAACGACCTATTATATTGATAATACTGGTGTTTGTATAAAATAAAGTATCAAAAATATTTTATTACGTTGGAGAAGTAATATAAAAGAAGATAACTTTAGGGAAGACTTTGCCGTAAATTTGGGTAACTTCCGTTGATTTGAACCAAAATGATGTCATGAAGTGAATTATTTCTATGGTAAGGCTTATAAGTGGAAGGGAGGGATCTTGAGAGCCTATATCGGTAGAGGATGGATGATACAATGTTCTTCAGTGGTGTGAGTAATGGGTTAGAGTTGAGGGATTTTTATATGGGGGAGGAGGGGCTCTTTAGAAATGTGTTATAATGTAATTTTATTATATAATTATTTTCTCTTTTAAAATTTCCAGAATTTGTTAAAGTATAATATTAGATGACTCATGGTCAAAATAAAATCATCCAATAAGATTTGTATAGGTTTTTGATATTATTTTAATCATTATAACCTAATTTATTTAAATCAATTATAAATGAGGTAAACACTGCATCATTATTGTTTTATAAATAATTTAATTTATATGATGTATAAATTTTTTAATAAAAATAACATAATATACGAAATAATTGTATCTTTCCAATGAATATTTATTGTAAAATTTATAAATTATATAACTCCACATTGAAATTGTTTTAGAAAATCAACACATGTTTATGATATTTTTATTTTTACATTAAATAAAAATTATTAAATTCAATATCATACCCAAGTTTCCTTCAATGGCTAAAAAACTCACCCAACAATTGTCATGGTCAGCCATTACTCATCCAATAAGGTTAGGAAATTTGTTAAGGTAATTGTATCTTATTTTTTTATTATTTTTACCTTGAATTAACCTATTTACCTTTAACCGCGGTAAATAAAAATCAAAAGTTACTATTCACCAAAAAAATTATTTTCATATTATTTAACCACATTTTACATAAAAATACCAACCATTTATGTCAGGTTTTTGAAATTAAATCAACAGAAGTGGTGAAATATTATTTAAATGAAAAAGTCATATTTTTAACTACTACATAGTGGTTTTACTATTAATCAAAAAAATCATGTTTTTCAGAAAAATACAAAAAATAAACCTTAATATATATTTGATACTCCACATTCATAAATGATTTATATTTTACTAAATTCCATACGTAGAAGTTAGATTGATTAATTTAAAATTTATTTACATTATCAAAACAAAAAGCGTGTATTTATGAAATAATATCTATCAAATGATTGACACTTGTATACGTCTATATTAAATGTGAAATTAAATAAAATGAACTAATTTATATTAAAATTTAAAAATATAATTTTATGACATATTAAAACCACTAAAATTTATAATTTAACAGTATAAATTATTTTCATTAAAACTGATGTTTTCAATTAAAATTTAGTAATTTTCCCTATTCAACCAAATATGAAAGTTATCAGAAAAAATCCATCAATTTATCGAAACTAAATTTTTGTGTCCCATTTATAAAGAAGAAGTTTATTTTGTCAAATTGAATATATAAAAGTTAAAATATTGTTTTTAAAAAGGGTTAATCATTAAAAGGTGGTAAAATTGCCTTTTTTTAAAATACATATTTTATTTGAAAAACAATTGTACATATATTATATCTATTAAACACATAATATGGATTCTAAAATTTTAAGGATTATATAAAATTCAAAATTAAGTTAACACAATTTATAATAGCTTTTTGAATGGCATGTTTGGTAAGTTGTGGTGTGCTCAAACTCGGTCTTGCGTGTTGTGAAAATTATTGAATTACTTTGAAGTGATAACGTACAATGATTTATTGGGGTATTAGATTCTCTCCCCTTCAATAAATTGCGTCCTCTCAATTTAAACTTGGATATGGAAGAGAAAACTAACCATCATGTTCTAATGGAGTGTGATAGGGAATTTTATTAGGAGAATGTAAGGAATTTGAAAACCATAATCTTATGATGGGTTAACCGGTATTTGATTCCCCAATTGGAAATGGAAACAAACAAAGTTATTGTTTTAAGTTACATTTCATAAATATGAGGAATTTAGTTATGACAATGAAAAAGAACATTATGGGATATACTTACTTTTTTTGTATATAATCATCCTTTAACAAATTGCTATCACTACCTTGTCTTCTCTCCAAACGAGGAGTTTTCAAGATGACATGGTCACACCTAAAGCGCTAGAATCAACATCTAGATAATCTCGTAATCCATTAAGGATGAATTATATATTACAATTTTCTATATAGATTTAATAAAATACAAATGGTTAATACATGGTCAGATGATCCCCAAATTGGATAATATTTTACAGAAAGAAATACTAATCTTAATTTCAAAAAATATACAACAAATACACAAATAATAATAACGACAATTCAATAAAACATTTTCCTTAAAATCATTCAATATCATCAAAAATAAGTTTGAAATAAAAAATCTGGTAGAATTTGATTATGTAGTGTTCCACATTAAATTGTATCTCGAAATAACATCGACCGCTTCTAAAGTCACATACCTAAAATTAATTAACTCAATCTAATATTCTCTGTGATAGGTTAATGATTTCCTTAAATAACTGAATCACTATAAATCCACAATAAAAACATATATAAAAATCCACCAATACTCCTCAAATTAAATTCAATAGTATTCAATTTTACTTAGGCATATAGTGTTACCAAAAGAGAGAATATATTCCAAAATAACATCTATCAATTAATCACCAAATCATTTTCCTATACTAAGGATAAATCACAAGTTCCCAAAGTAAACATATTATTGATCCATAAAATCATTTAACTAAATATAATTAGTCATACTAACGAGGGACTTCACGTAGTCCAGCGGTAGGTGATAAATCCCAGTCGCACTTTGGTTGTGGGTTCTATTCCTGCAACTTTGTCTGACGAGATGGGGTTTCACTCGGTCTTATTGTTGTCCTTTTTTAAAAAATATATTTTATAACTATCAGTAAATAAGATAATTTCCTCAAAATATTCATAATATAATTTAACCACGAATGTTATCCCATACCTTGCATTTTCATCACAAAAAATAATAATATGTAATTGCTTCAATTTCAAGGATCATGTAAACCCAAATGGTTATTTATTCCCATGTTATATTAAAATCCTTCAATTTTTTTGTAATGAAATTTTGAATTATCCTAATAATATCCCCCCAGGAGTGTCATAACCAAGAGTGCAGCATTGCATGTTGTCGTGAACCAGTTCTCGTTCGAGTCTAACTCAATGAATATTTTCAGGTTTTTCACCTATGTACATCTCTCCTAGATCCTCCCATACATTCTCGTATCTAGATAGAGATTTCTTGCTTGAAGAATAACAAAAAATTTCTACATTATCAAAATTATAGGAAATTATTATATATTAATCCATGAAGGCTATCTTTTGATAACGATCTCTAATTATATTTTTTCTGAATCTAGTTTCCAAGGTTTATACTAAACTTTATCTGATATCAACTTTCATGCCCTGACCCCAGAAGCCCAAAGCTAGTGAATTAGGTTAATAAATTGGCATGATTATATGGAATCATGTCCCGAAAGACTGATCAGTTTAGATGTTTTGGAAAATAGATTACATAAATTAATGTTACATTATATATTAGAAAAAAAAACAACATAAATTATCTTTTCATAACTCCATTAGTCATCTATCTTAACCCTACAAATCAATCATGATAGACATCTTGGAATATTGGGAAAATAAAACCTAAGAAAGGGGTAGGATAAAATTATTAGTAAGAGTAATCAATACAGTGAAATGGAACATAAACATTTGGCATGGTGAATAATTGAAAATGAATGACTTAAAAAATAATGAACATGAACACTTTATGGAAGAAATATGAGATGAGTGAATAATTTTATAATAGAACATAGTCATGGGTATTCTACTAGTCGAATAATAACATGAAATATCAATAGCTAATCTAATAATGATGGAATGCATAATTCCGAACATCGTAACCACATAGTCAAAGCCTCATGACAATACTACAAATAAGATTTTTTCAAATCATTGTTCCAAGAAACTAGTTTGTCTCATTTGACATACATTTGCATCGAGGATCTATAGCGGGATCCACCCATCACTTACTATGTCCAATTCATTTCTCATATGAAATGTTTGAAACATAACATAAACATTCATATTAAAAATTGAAAATGAAATTTCAATACTTTAACCACAAACAATGAATGATAGAAAAATAGCAAATATAAAATCAAACATAACTCATTTAATACAATATAGAATATTTTATTATAATAAATTAACCTCATTCAACAATATTAAATGATATTGACATAGATAAAAATAATCATCAAAACTATTTGATATAAATATCCCATGTTTTCTTGAAAGCATTTAAAAGTCTCACTATTTATCAAGAAGCTGTTTAAAAACGATTATTGAATCAAAGTGTACCATACCACTTTGAAAAATATAAATTTAATTTAAATTTTAAAACATTAATTTCCACATAATTAATTTCTTAAACCCATTTTTAAAACATTGACATTAATGAGAATGATTTATTAGAATAAATCTATAAAACACATAAAATGATATTTTAGTTAGAGTTCCTAACAAAATGGGTGACACTTGAATACAAAAAATTGAGGTAATAAACAATTTATAATATCACGATAATGAATGGATTCATGATAAACTATGTCAAAGTTCATTATATACACCATATGAATGTGAATTGGCGTATAAAAACAAATAAGACTAAATGTAATGTAAATTGAGAAGAAATCCATTATAAAGACCATATCGTTAGGGTAAGGATAAAACATCGACATAATTATGTGATAAAAATATAAATACTCTCAATATGATTCGATGTAATGTGTAAATAAATCAGAGTACATTCACACATATTCTTGTAAATTCAACACCAATGACATTGATGTTTAACTAAATGAATGGGAATTGAGTTAAGATTACTCTTATCAAGTTCATATGAATGCGTTGAGAAATTATCATTTGAGTGATTATGTGTATCAAAATATATCCAAAATAATGGGAGTTTAAATTAATACATAAATAATAAATTTTGATTCCACACATAATCTTTGAGTAAAATAATCAATGAAGTAAGCGTAAAGCCAAATGGGTGGAAATTGAAAATTGATACTCTCTTACCGATTCAGTAACACACGAAACATACACCCCATGAAAGTAGGATCATACAATTAAGATGTAAATACAAATATTTTAAATTATATTTCACAAAGAATTCAATAATGGGATGTACATACACCACCAAAAAGGAGACAATGGAAATTACTGCATGGATCTCAGAGGGAAAAAAAGTGAGATGAAAACCCCTTACGACATTGTAATCAATTGAGTCGTATGAACAAAAGATAATAACTACCAACTAAATAACATAATACCATGAATATAAATAGAATTATGATAATATATATTAAATGTATGTAAATGGTCCATGATATTTGGAGATATGATATGAAATGCACCGTTAATGGAGACGGTAATCCGTACGTAAGAATGAACAGAACTTTCATTTCTATTTCATATTGAATGAAATGAAAAATTAATGATACATAGTTGTATTATAATTATATTATAATATCATATGATATATGTTTTTAATAATTTATTTAAATCCATCATTTACATGTTCCATGTATTTCATGAAAGAATCATATCACCTTGAGGTTGTGGTAGTCTACATTCCTCTAATGAAATTATCGTGTTCACACATATTGGAAAGCATAATGTTTTTTTTGTAAATGAAAATTACAGAAGCATAGAGAAAACCTAAATATAATATATATCATATATAAATACAGTTCCATCATAATGGCCACCATAAGAGGCGGTATGATATTATTGAACAATCATCAATTCGTGAGGAAGTAGTTCACTGTCCACCAAAACAGTAAGTTTTATTACCATTAGTTGGAGGTTTGTGTATGTGTAGCTTGAATCATTCTCATAACAATAACCTAGTATATTTATGATACAGGCGTTTTTATAAAATAAAGTAACAAAAATATTTTAGTAGGTTGGAGAAGTAAAATAAAAGAAGATAACTTTAGGGAAGATGTTACCATAAATTTGGGTAACTCCCTTTGATTTGAACCAAAAGGATGTCAGGAAGTGAATTCAGTCTAAGGTAAGGCTTCTAAGTGGAAGGGATGGATCATTAGAGCTTATTTGGGTAGACGATGGATGAACCATGGTTTTTTAGCAGCGTGATTAATGGGTTAGAGTTGAGGGATTTTTATAAGGGGGAGGAGTGGCGCTTTTGAAATGTGTTAAAATATTATTTTATTATATATTTATTTTCTCTTTCAAAATGTCCAAAATTTGATAAAGTCTATGATAAGATGACTCATGGTCGAAATAATATAATCTAATAATATTTTGATAGGTTTTGGATATTATTTTAATCTTTATAACTTAATTTATTTAAATCAATTATTAATGAGGTAAACACTACATCATTATTGTGTAATAAATAATTTAATTTAAATGATGAATAAAAATTATAAAAAAAATACCATAATGTAGGAAATATTTTTATCCTTCCAATTATTATTTATAGTAAAATTTATCAATTATATAACCCCATATTTAAATTGTTTTAGCAAAACAACACATGATTATGATATTTTTATTTTTACTTTTACTAAAATAATTTAATTTCAATATCTTACCCAAGTTGCCTTAAATGGGCAAAAAACCCACCCAATAATTTTCATGGTCGGTCATTACTCATCCAATAATGTTTGGACATGTGTTAAGGTAATTTTATATTAATTTAATATTATTTTTACCTTGATTAACCCTATTTACCTTTAACCGCGGAAAATAAATGTCGAATGTTACAATTCACCAAAAATTATTTTCATCTTATTTAAACACATTTTACATAAAAATAACAACCATGTATGTCATGTTTTTGAAATTAAATCCAGAGAAGTAGTATAATATTATTTATATGAAAAGTGATATTTTTTACTACTACTTATTGGTTTCACTATTCATCAGAAAAATTATTTTGTTCAGAAAAATACAAAATTTTAACCCTATGATATATTTCATACTCCACATTCAAAAATGATTTCTGTTTTACCAAATTCAAAACATAGAAGTTGGATTAATTAATTTAAAATTTATTCCCGTTGTCAAAACAAAAATCATGTATTTATGAAATAATAACTATCAAAAGATTGACATTTGTTTATGTTTAGTTTAAATGCCAAATTAAATCCAATAACCTAATTTATATTATATTATAAAAATATAATCTTATAAAATATTAAAACCACTGAAATTTATAATTTCACACAATAAATTATTTTGATTAAAAAATTTGTTTTCAATTAAAATTTAGTAATTTTCACTATTCACCCAAATATGAATATTATCAGAAAAAAACCATAAATTTATCGAAACAAAATTTTTACATCCTATTTCTAATGAAGAATTTTATTTTGTCAAACTGAATATATAAAAGTTCAAATATTGTTTTTAAAAATTTTTCACCATTAAAAGGTGGTAAAATTGCATTTTTTTAAAAATACATCTTTTATCTGAAAAATATTGTCCCTATATTATGTCTATGAAACACATAATATGGATTATAAATTTTTAAGGATTATATAAAATTAAAAATTCAGTTAAAATTATTCATAACAACTTTTTGAATGGCAAGTTTAGTATGTTGTGGTGTGCTCAAACTCGGTGTTGCATGTTGCACAAATTATTAAATTACATTTAAATGATAACGTACTATGAAACCATGGGGTATTACTTTCTCCCCCATTAAATAAATTGTGTACTCTCAGTTTAAACTTGGATATGGAAGAGAAAACTAAATCTCATGTTCTGATGGAGTGTGATAGAGAATATTATTAGTATAATGTGAATTATTTGAAAACCATAATATTATGATGGGATAACCGATATTTGATTCCCCAATATGAAATGGAAACAGAAAACGTTTTTGTTTTAAGTTCATTTTCATAAAGATAAGGAATTTAGTTATGACAATGACAATGAACATAAAAAGATATAATTACTTTATAGGTATAGAATCATCCTTTAATAAATTTCTATCACTATCTTGTCTTTTCTCAAAACGATGATTTTTCAAGATGACATGGTCACACCTAAAGTGGTATAATCAACATCTAGATAATCCCGTAATAAAAAAATTATGAATTAAATATTACTCTTTTCTTTATAGATTTAATAAAAAACCAAATGGTTAGTACGTGGTCAGATGGTCCCCAAAATGGATAATCATTTATAAAAAGAATCACTATTCTTAATTTCTAAAAATATACTAAAAATACCCCAAGATCAATAAGGACTATTCAATAAAGTTTTTTCTATAAAATCCTTCAATATCATCAAAAATAAGTTTGAAACAAAAAATTCAGTATAATTTGATTATGTAGTCTTCCACATTAAATTGTATCTCAAAATAACATCGACCACTCTTAATGTCCCATACATAAAAGTAATTAACTCAATCATATATTCTCTATGATATGTTATTAATTTCCATAAATAATTGAGTCATTATAAATCCACAATAAAAAATATTTAAAAATCCAACAATACTCCTCAAATTAAATCCCATAGTATTCAATTTTCCTTAGGCATATAGTGTTACCAAAACAGAGAATGTCTTCCATAGTAACATCTATCACTTAATCACCAAATCATTTTCCTATTCTAAGGATAAATCATAAATTCCCAATGTCAAAATATTATTGATCCATAAAATCATTTAACTAAAAACAATTTTTCATACTATCCATAGACTTCACGTAGTCTAGTGGTAGGTGATAAATCCCTATAGCACTATGGTTGTGGGTTCGATTATCGTATCTTTGTCCGACGCGATGGGTTGTCACTCAGTCTCCTTGTTGTGCTTTTTCAAAAAATATATTTTATAACATTCAATAAATGAGATAAATTCCTAAAAATAATAATAACATAATTTAACCACCAATGTTATCCCATACCTCTCATTTTCATCATAATAAATAATAATATTTAATTGCCTCAAATTAATGGATCATATAAACCCCAATGGTTAATTATTCTCATGTTATATTAAAATAATTCAAATTTTTTTGTAAATAAAATCTGAATTAGACTATGAATATCCCTCCTAGGAGTGTCATGATCAAGAGTTCATGATGGCATGTTGTCATGAAATAGTTCTCGTTCGAGTCTAGCTCAAGGCGGTTTTTTTAGGTTTTACCCATACGTACATCTGTTCCATAGCCGCCTCTACCTGCTAGTATCCAGATAGAGATTTATTTCTTAGAAAATAATATAAAATTTCTAAATTAGAAAAATTATAGGAAATTATTCTATACTAATCCTTTATGTCTATATTATGGTAACACTCTCTAATCATATTTTTTCTAAATATAGTTTCCATGGTTTATACTAAAATTCCTCTAATACCAACTATAATTCACCGAACCCAGAATCCCAAAGCCAATGAATTATTTTAATACATTGGCATGATTACATGGAATCATGTCCCAAATGTGTGATCAGTTTAGATGTTTTGGAATATAGATTACGTACATGAATGTTACATTATATATTAGAAAATACAACACAACAAAAATTATCCTATGTAAACTCCTTTATTATTCTAGATTAACCCTGCATATCAATCATGATACACCTCTTGGAATATTAGGAAACTAAAACTTAATAAAGGGGTGAGCATAAATTCATAGTAAGAGTAATCAATACAGTGAAAAGATCATATAAATTAGTCAAGGTGAATAATTGAAAACACATGCCTTTAAAAATAATAAACATGAACAATTTATTGAAGAAATATGAGATGGGTAAATAATTCCATAATATAACATAGTCATGGTTATTCTACTAGTAGAATAATAACATGAAATATCAATAGCTATTATCATAATGATGTAATGCATAATTCCGATCGTCATAACCACATAGTCAAATCCTCATTCCCATACTACAAATAAGATTTTATCAATGCCCTGTGGCATGTCAATAGTTTGTCTCATTTGACCTACCGATGCATCGAGGAGCTATAGTTGGATCCAACCATCACATACTATGTCCAAATAATTTCTCATATGAAATGTTTAAAAAATAACATTAACATTCGTATTAAAACATGCATACGAAATTTCAATACTTTAACCACAAACTAGTAATGATAGAAAAATAGCACATCCACAGTCAAACATAACCCATTCAATAAAATTTAAAATATTGAATTGAATGAGTTAACCCTAGTCTACAATAATGAATGATATTGACATAGATGAAAATAATCATCAATACTATTTTATAGAAATATCCCTCTTTTTTTAAAAGCATTTAAAAGTCACAGTATTTATTAAGAAGCTGTTTAAAATAGATTATTGAAACAATGTGTCACATTCCACTTTGAAATTTTTTAATGAAATTTTAATTTAAAAACATTAATGTCCACATAAATAAATTATTAATACCATTTTTAAAACATGGATATTAATGAGAAAAATTTATAAGAATAAATCGTTAAATCATTTAAAATGATATTTTAGTTAGAGTTCCTAACAAAAAGAGCGACACATGAATACAAATAATTAAGTTAATAAACACTTTATAATATCATGATAATAAATGGATTCATGCTATAATATGTAAATGTACATTATATACACCATATGAAATTGAATTGGCGTATAACAACAAATAATTCTCAATGTAATGTAAATTGAGATGAAATCCATTATAATGACCATATCCTTATGATAAAGATAAAACATCGACAAAAAATGTGATAAAAATTTAAATACCCTAAATATGAAAGGATATTAAGTTTAAATAAATCATAGGACATTCAAACATATTCTTGTAAATACAACACCATTGACTTTGTTGATTAACTCAATTAATGGGAAATGAGTTAAGATTACTCTTATCAAGTTCATATCAATGCCTTGAGAAATTATAATTGGAGTGATTATGTGTATCAAAAAATATCCACACAAAGGTGAGTGTAAATTAATACAAAAATAATAAATAGTGATTTCACACATAATCTTGGAGTAAAATATTCAATGAAATATGTGTAATGCTCAATGGGTGGAAATTGTAATTTGAAATTCCCTTACCAATATGGTAACACATGAAACATACACCCCATGAAAGAAGGATCATACGATGAAGGTGTAAATACCGATATGTTATAGGATATTACACAAGGAATACAATAATGGACAGTACATACACCACACAAAAGGATACAATGGTAATTACTGCATGGATCTCACAGGAAAAAAAATTTGAGATGAAAACCCCTTACCACGATGTAATCAACTTAGTCGTATGAACAGAATTTAATAACCACAAACTGAATAACAAAATAACATGAATATAAATAGAATAATGATAATATATATAAAATTTCAGCACACAATACACCACAATCAATAAATAATTGGTGAACAATGATAATCTCACAGAATTAAATGTGAGATAAGAAACCCCTTACCTCATGTCCGACATGACTCATTTGTTCTTTAATCTCCGGAATAATAAACTAAAGATAATTTATACTTTATTAAGAAAATTTATGAAGGTTATTATTCCTTTTATATCACTTATTACAATGTTAGAAACATTATGTAATCATTTACGTTAATAATGGTTTTTTTCGATATTTGGTACTTGTGTAAAAATGGACATGTTATAATTACAAATTACCCATGTTGTCTAAATTCACTTGTCTACATTATCATATTCATAATTTAAATATCATATATATTTTATATATCTATTATATATATATATAATTAGTTCATGATAATTGGAGACATGAAATGAATGGAACCATTAATGGAGATGATAAGTCGTACATATGAATGAACACTACTTTCATTTCTATTTCATATTGAAGAAAATGAAAAGTTAATGATACAAAGTTATTTATAATTATATTATAATATCATATGATATATGTTTTGAATAATTTAATTAAATCCATCATTTACACGTTTAATGTATGTCATGAATGAATCATATCACCTTGAGGGGGTGGTAGTCTACAATCCTCAAATGAAATTATTGTGTTCACAAATATTAGAAATCATAAAGGAATGTTTGTAAATTACAATAATAGAAGAATAGAAAAAACATAAACATAATATATATCATATATAAATACATTTCCAACATAATGGCCACCAAATTAGGCGGTAGGCGATAATTCAACAGTCCTCAATTTGTGATGCAGTAGTTCACCGTCCACATAGATAGTATGTTCAATTACAATTAGTTGGATGTGTGTGTAAGTGTAGCTCCAATTCCAATCAAAAAAACCTAGTATATTGATGATACTGGTGTTTTTATAAAATAATGTAATAAAAAGATATTTGTAGGTTGGAGAATTAAAATAAAAGAAGATAACTTTAGGGAAGCCGTTACCTTAAAATTTTATAACTCCCTTTGTATTGAACCAAAAGGATGTCATGATTTTCATTATTCCTATGCAAGGCTTCTGAGTGGAAGGGAGGGATATTAAGAACTTATTTGGGGAGAGGATGGATGATCCATGGGGATTGAGAGGTGTGAGTAATGGGATAGAGTTGTGGGCTATTTATATGGGTTAGGAGGGGTTCTTTAAGAAAGTGTGAAAATATTAATTTATTATATAATTAGTTTCTCTTTCAAAAAGTCCGAATATTGTGAAAGTCTATGATAAGATGACTCATGGTTGAAATAAAATCATCCAATAAATTTTTTACAGGTTTTGGATATTATTTTAATCTTTATAACTTTATTTATTTAGATCAATTATTAAGGAGGTAAACACTATATCATTATTGTGTCATATATATTTTAATTTATTTTATTTCTAATAATAATAAAAAAATACCATAATGTAGGAAATAGTTTTATCATTAAAATGAATATTTATAGTAATATTTATCAATTATATAACCCCAAATTGAAATTTTTTTAGCAAAACAACAAATTTTTATGATATTTTTATTTTTACATTAAATAAAAATTATTAATTTCATTATCATTACCAAGTGGCCTTCCAAGGCCAAAAGTCTCACCCAGGAATTTCCATGGTTGGTAATTACTCATCCAATAAGGTTAGGACATGAGTTAAGGTAATTTTATAATAATTTAATATTATTTTTACCTTGAATTATCCTATTTACCTTTAACCGCGGTAAATAAATGTCAAAAGATACTGTTCAAAAAAAATTATTTTCATCTTATTGAACAAAATTTACTAACTAATAAATACCATGCCTATCATATTTTTGAATTTAAATTCACATAAGAGGTTTAATATTATTTATATGAAAAATTCATATTTTTTACAATGACTTAGTGGTATAACTATTCAACAAAAAATTATGTTTTTCAGAAGAATACAAAAAATTCACCATAAGCTATATTTGATACTCAACATTGAAAAAGGATTTATATTTTACCAAATTCCAAAGATAGATGTTGGATTAATTAATTTGAAATTTATTCCCATTTTCAAAAAAAAATTGTATTTGGGATATAATAACTATCAAAAGATTGACCCTTGTTTTTTACTAGTTTAAATGTAAAATTACATCTAATGACATAAATTATATTAGATGATAAAAATATAATCTTATGACATATTAAAACAACCCAAATGTATAATTTAACACTATAAATTATTTTAAAAAAAATTATTTTCATTTAAAATTTACTAATTTTCACTATTCACACAAATATGAATGTTATCAGAAAAACACCAAAAATTTATCAAAGCCACCTCTACCTGCTAGTATCTAGATAGAGATTTATTGCTTGTAAAATAATAGAAAATTTATAAATTAGAAATATTATTGGAAATTATTCTATACTAATCCTCGAAGTCTATATTATGGTAACACTCTCTAATCATATTTTTTCTAAATCTAGTTTCCATGGTTTATACTAAACTTCCTCGGATACCAAATTTAATTCCCCGACCCCAGAAGCCCAAAGCTGATGAATTATTTTAATACATTGTCCTGATTACATGGAATCATGTCCCAAATGTCTAATCAGTTTAGATGTTTTGGAATATAGATTACATACATGAGCGTTACATTATATATTAGAAAATAAAACACAACATAAATTATCCTTTGATAACTCCATTATTATTCTAGCATAACCCTGCATATCAATCATGATACACCTCATCGAATATTGGGAATCTAAAACATAATAATGGGGTGAGAATAAATTCTTAGTAAGAGTAATCAATACAGTGAAAGAGAACATATAAATTAGTCAAGGTGAATAATTGAAAACACTTTTAAAATAATAAACATGAACACCTTATTGAAGAAATACGAGATGAGAAAATAATTACATAATAGAAAATTGTCATGGTTATTCTACTAGTCGAATAATCACATGAAATATCAAAAGCTATTATCATAATAACCGAATACATAATTCAGAATGTTATAACCACATAGTCAAATCCTCATACCAATACTAAAAAAAAGATTTTATCAAAGCCTTGTGGCAAGTCACTAGTTTGTCTCATTTGACCTACCTATGCATCGAGGAGCTATAGTGGGCTCCATATATCACTTACAATGTCCAATTAATTTCTCATATGAAATTTTTGAAACATAACATTAACATTCATATTAAAACATGAATAAGAAATTTCAATACATTAACCACAAACCAGGAATGATAGAAAAATAGCACATCCACAATCAAACATAACCAATTAAATACAATATAAAATATTTTATTGAATGAGTTAAACTCAGTCTACAATAATGAATGATATTTACATAGATGAAAATAATCATCAATACAATTTGATTTAAATATCCCACTTTTTTTTAAAGAATTTAAAATTCACAGTATTTATTAAGAAGCTGTTTAAAATAGATTATTGAATCAATGTGTCCCATTCCACTTTGAAACATTTTAATGAAATTTTAATTTAAAATCATTAATGTACACATAAATAAATTTTTAATACCATTTTTAAAACATGGACATTAATGAGAATGATTTATAAGAATAAATCTTTAAAACATTTAAAATGATATTTTAGTTAGAGTTCCTAACAAAAAGAGAGACACATGAATACGAATAATTAAAGTAATATACACTTTATAATATCATGATAACAAATGGATTAATGCTCTACTATGTCAAAGTACTTTATATACACCATATGAAATTGAATTGGCGTATAACAACATATAATTCTCAATGTAATGTAAATTGAGATAAAATCCATTATAATGACCATATCCATAAGATAAGGATAAAACGTCGACAAAATATGTGAGAAAAATATAAATACCCTAAATATGAAAGGATATTAAGTGTAGATCAATCATAGGACATTCAAATATATTTTTGTAAATACAACACCATTGACTTGGATGTTTAACTCAATGAATGGGACATGAGTTAAGATTACTCTTATCAAGTTCATATCAATGACTTGAGAAATTATAATTGGAGTGATTATGTGTATCAAAAAATATCCACACAAAGGTGAGTGTAAATGAATACATAAATAATAAATAGTGATTCCACACATAATCATGGAGTAAAATAATCAATGAACTATGCGTAATTCTCAATGGGTGGAAATTGTAATTTGATATTCCCTTACTGATATGGAAACACATGAAACATACACCCCAGGAAAGAAGGATTATACAATGAAGGTGTAAGTAACCATATGTTATAGTATATTACAGAAGGAATACAATAATGTATAGTAACTACACCACACAAAAGGATACAGTGGTAATTACTGCATGGATCTCACAGGAATACAAATGTGAGATGAAAACCCCTTACCACGATGTAATCAATTGAGTCATATGAACAAAATTTGATAACCACAAACTGAATAACAAAATACCATGAATATAAATAGAATAATGATAACATATATAAAATGTCAGTACACAATACACCACATTCAATAAATAATTGGTGAACAATGGTAATCTCATGGAATTAAATGTGAGATAAGAAACCCCTTACCTCATGTCCGACATGACTCGTTCGTTCTTTAATCTCCAGAATAATAAACTAAAGTTAATTTATACTTTATTAAGAAAAATTATGAAGGTTATTATTCCTTTTATTTCACTTATTACAATGTTAGAAACATTATGTAATCATTTATGTTAATAATGGGTTTTTTCGATATTTGGTACTTGTGAAAAAATGAACTTTTTATAATTACAAATTGTCCATGTTGTCTAAATTCTATTATCTACATTATCATATTCATGATTTAAATATCATATATATTTTATATATCTATTATATATATATATTTATAATTAGTTCATGATAATTGGAGATATGAACTGAAAGGCACCGTTAAGGGAGATGATAAGTCGTACATACGAATGAACGCCACATTCATTTCTATTTCATATTTCATGAAATGAAAAATTAATGATACATAGTTATTTATAATTCTATTATAATATCATATGATATATGTTTTGAATAATTTAATTAAATCAATCATTTACAAGTTCAATGTATGTCATGAACGAATCATATCACCTTGAGGGGGCGGTAGTCTACATTCGTCAAATGAAATTATCATGTTGACACATATTAGAAATCATAAATGAATTTTTCTAAATGACAATAACAGAAGCATAGAGAAAACATAAACATAATATATATCATATATAAATAAATTTCCAACATAATGGCCACCAAATTAGGCATTAGGTGATAATTCAACGGTCCTCAATTCGTGATGCAGTATTTCACCGTCCACAAAGACAGTATGTTCTATTACAATTATTTGTATGTGTGTGTAAGTGTAGCTTGAATCCCAATAAAAACAACAACCTAGTATATTGATGATACTGGTCTTTTTATAAAATAATTTAATAAAAAGATTTTTCTAGGTTGGAGAATAAAAATAAAATAAGATAACTTTAGGGAAGATGTTACCTTATAATTGGATAACTCCCTTTGGATTGAACCAAATTGATGTCATGAAGTGCATTATTCCTATGCAAGGCTTCTGAGTGGAAGGGAAGGAAATTAAGAACTTATCTGGGGAGAGGATGGATGATCCATGGGGCTTGAGAGGTGTGAGTAATGGGATAGAGTTGTGGACTATTTATAGGGGGGAGGAGGGGTTCTTTAAGAAAGTGTGAAAATATTAATTTATTATATAATTATTTTCTCTTTAAAAAGGTCCAAAGATTGTGAAGGTCTTTTATAAGATAACTCATGGTTGAAATAAAATCATCCAATAAAATTTTTACAGGTTTTTGATATTATTTTAATCTTTATAACTTTATTTATTTAAATCAATTATTAAGGAGGTAAACACTGCATCATTATTGTGTCATATATAATTTAATTTATTTTATGTCTAAAAATTATAAAAAAAATACCATAATGTAAGAAATAGTTTTATCATTCAAATGAATTTTTATAGTAATATTTATCAATTATATTACCCCAAATTGAAATTATTTTAGCAAAACAACAACTTTTTATGATATTTTTATTTTTACATTAAATAAAAATTATTAATTTCATTATCTTTCCCAAGTGGCCTTCCAAGGCCAAAAGTCTCACCCAAGAATTTTCATGGTCGGTAATTACTCATCCAATAAGGTTAGGACATGTGTTATGTTAATTGTATATTAATTTAATATTATTTTTACCTTGAATTATCCTATTTACCTTTAACCGCGGTAACTAAATCTCAAAAGGTACTATTCAAAAAAAATATTTTAATCTTATTGTACAAAATATACTAACTATTAACTACCATGCCTATCGGATTTTTGAAGTTAAATTCACATAAGCGGTTTAATATTATTTAAATGAAAAATTCATATTTTTTACAATGACTTAGTGGTATAGAAATTCAACAAAAAATTATGTTTTCCAAAAGAATAAAAAAAATTCACCATTGTAAAGACCCATAAATTTGAAGGAAATTTTTTTTCTTAATTTTATTTGGAATTTTACAAGAACACAGTTTCTGATGGCATCTGATTCCGAGCCCAGTGTGCCCGGATTCATTTTCCGAAGTTTGGCTCGGGTACGTTTAGTGAACGAACGAGCGGGTTTTTCTAACTTTTGAACCGGTGCTCTGAATGAAATTCTGAGGCCACCGATGATATCTCAGCACCGATATTTTCTTAGAAACGCCTCTTCCAGAGTTGCATTTGCTCGGGTGTGGTTTTTAAATATTTTGGGTTAAGTTAAGAAATAAAATAATGTGGCGCGACAACTTTATTTTTATTTCACTTAAAGCCACTTAAAAGCCACTTAAAGCCTCTTGAGCTATTTTAAGTGGATAGGGTGCAATCCAAAATATCCTACCCTCTTGGTAGGATATTTGTGAGGTGGGGCCCACATGAGCCCCACTGTTTCTTTTCCTCTAAGTAACACACCCGTGAAAACTCCTCCTTAATGAAAGTCAACTGGGGTGTTTTCTAAAACTCTTAAACACTCCTATTAAATGGTCAGTTAAGTCGTTACCATTAATTCACCAAATTAATGGTTCATTTCTTAACATGTTTTCAAACTGTTGGCATAATAATAAAATAATACCAACACCTTTTCTTTTGTTGATGGGTTGATTGTTGAGAGGATTTGGAGAATCTCTACCTTCATTCCCCTCCGCTAAGAACACAAAGAACACGAAGAACGCGAAGAACGCCAAACCATCGGAGATCGATGACGCGACGACGTGTTCCCCAACGCTGACGATTCTCCTTCCACGATGAATCCTCCGTGACATTCTTCCCCTCAACAATCTCCGATCATCATTTGCTTGAGGTAGGAGATTTCGAATCTTTTAAATTTTCCTTTCTGGATTTTATCCTTAACATGGATTTAATTCATGAAATTAAATCTGTGTGTAGTCTTTTACCCTTGTAGATCATCGAAGCGATGCCCTTCCATGACGATGCGACGCCCTTCCGCGACACGGAAATCCTCTTCTTCCGTGACAGTCAATTCAGCGAAGAACTCTCGTCTGACGATAGCTACGAGGTTGGGGTTTTATTTGAGAATAATTTTTTTCCCATGGTTGTTCCTTGTTAAACAATGAACCCAGATCAATGTTCAATTTTAATTTATTAAAATTGTTCCTTGTTTTGTTTTTCATGTGTTGATTATTTTTTCCCCATTGTTATTAGCTAACATGGAGGGTGCGGGCCAAAAAAACACGGCCCGACAACCCTCCGCAGTTTTTCATTGATGCATGGATTAACGACATTTATGAAATGGGATCAGAATGGTGATTGGAGGCCTTCGTAGCAGAGTTCGGATCCCGGGGGAGCCGTAGGCGCAAACCGCAAGCAAAACAGACCACCGGAGTGCCTCGAGTGGTTCGCGGAAGTACCAGCCGGTGGCCAGAGGCAGCGGCCGGCAGCGGCCGGCCGCCAGGATGCGGCGGTGCCCGGCGCGCCACCGGGAAGACCCGTCGTGGCTGAAGCCACGATGGCAAGAGCTGGTCCCGTGGCCACGCGGAACTACGGTGAAGGTAAGCAGCCTTGCGCCGCGTCCGGTGACACGGAGAGGCCCCCGCACGGGGGGTCCGCGGCTCCTTGGGTGCGGCCGTTCGGTCAGCACCGAGCTGCCAGACCGCCCAGTCGGGTCGCACCCAGGCCGGGCAGGGCCGGGTCGCGCCCCGCCGGGTCGTACCCAGACCAGGGTCGGGTCGACCCGGTTCAGGCCGACCCCGGGGGGGGGGGGGGGTAGGACCGGGTCGGTCCGGGCCCAGACCCCCTGTTTTCGGACGTTTTGAGTCTTTTTCTCATAACAAGAGCTAAGTTCCTCCGAACGACGCGCCATCAGTGGTGATGCGATCCTTTGATCGAGACGGTTGTTTTGGTATACTACACCCAAGGTTTCGTAATACATTGGGTTCAGCCGGGTTGGTTCGTACACGAAACCAACCGGGCCCTCGGAGCGGAAACGCTCATATCTTGAGCTCCGGACGTCCGATTGATTTACCGTCGACTTTGATGGATTCCTCTAACTGGGATGGATCATTTAGCTTAATCTGCCTGAGGTCTGGATGTAGGTGGAGTACGGTCAGGTTGGTTTTGACTTAAAAACCAACCGAGACCCTGGGACGAAAAGGCCAATAACTCTCAGACTGTGCGTTCGATTGACGCGTCGTATGCGACGTTGAGTTCCTATTGACGATACAGAACTATTGGATACATCAACATTGGACTATGTGTCAGTTAATGTATCAGCCTCTCGGCTCGTGGAGCGGACCCTCCCGAACGAGCTTGCTGTGTGTGGGAACCCTAGAGCTGGCTGCGACTCCTCCTGTGATGACGACGACTGTGTAGAGATCCTCAGTGGATTCGACGGCGACGACTACAACACTCAGCGATCCTTTGTGGGTCAGTGCTACCGATCTTGTATGGGTCCGATCCTGTGTGGGTCAGCGCTCAGCGGTCATGTGTGGGCCAGCACCTACAGATCCTATGTTGGTTCGATCTTGTGTGGGTCTTTGCGGGGGTTAGATACATATCGATCCTTTGTGGGTCAGATCCTTTGTGGGTCATTGCGGGGGTTAGTACTTATCGATCCTTTGTGGGTCCGACGGCTTAGATGAATCAGTGGCAATATCTGGTCATCTTTATCTTCATAAGAAAAAGAATAACCGTGTGAACTGAATCCTGTTTACTTTCCTTTGTGTATTGTGTTGTGTTGTCCTGTATAGATTTATGTTTTGCCTTCCTGTGTGGACTCGGTTGTACTTGAGCTCGGTTGTTGGAGCCGAGCGAGAATTGATGACTTAGGTATATGTATGGGCATATACCTAAGCCGTGTCGGATGTTACTTCATGATTGTATTTTTCCTTTGTTGTTTATCCTTTGTGGATTCTGGGAGACCTTCGGGGGTCTCAAGGTCCCTACAAAGTTTCTTATACTCACCCCCGCACGGTCTATGCTCGCACTACGTTGTGTTAGTTGTAGACGACGGACAGCGTTGATCGTGGTGAAGGCTTGCGGATCAGGATGGTACCTGGAGGTGGACCACTGGGCGGGACGTACTCAGAGTGGTCGACTGGACCCGAGGAGCAGTGGAGGATTTCTGTACCCACCCTTCAGGTGGGATTTTCAGTGGACAACTCGACATTGCAGCTTTACTTTTTAGTTGATGTTTTCCCTTTCCATTTGTACTTTAATTTTAGTTTGGGTTTGTATACGGGCTCACTTACTTTTCCGCACTTATTGTTGTACCAGTTTTTACTTAGTGTTTACTTCTGCCTGCTTGCTCTGTGGTGTTTGTGGTTTACTTTACAAAGGAAATTCCTTCCCTTTTACCGGGATTTACACCTTGGTTATAGTCTCCAGCCCCTGTCCTATGGAAGGTGGGCATGGGGTAGTCCTGGCACGGGCCCCGAGGATGTGTCTTGACAAATTGGAATCAGAGGAGTTCGGTTCTACTGCAGACTCTGATCTTTCTTCTATGTGATGAAATAGTGTTAAGCGTATTGGGTATGGTTATCAGTCCAGGGAGTCCAGTGTTTGTGCGGTGGCCGACGTATCCGTACACCAGGACTCTGACTTCTGATTTCTGAATAAATGCACAAAAACATTGATTTCATGTGTGTTTCAAGTTTTCCTTGTGATTATTATATGTCAGCTCACTATGTATACTGTTTTGATCATGGTGCACCTATTTCTTTTCAGGATGGCCCCACGATGGAAGCCAGCTAGTGTTCTGAGAGTTGAGCATGACGACATCCCGCCGAGGGACGAGGCCTCGGTACAGGGCCCTTTGATAGCTGAGGCACCGACGGTACCTTTACCCACCGAGCCACTGATGCTTCCAGCCCCAGCCGCTGACGATGCATGTCACCTTAGAGCTCTGCATGAGTTTCAACACCAGTGACCGCCTAGGTTCCGTGGGGAGACAGACCCCCAGGCAGCCGAGGACTGGCTGGTGGCAGTTGTACGAGTTTTTTGGCTAGGTAGGACACCACAGACCTCATGGTGATCCTCACAGCGAGCCTACTACACGTAGAAGCGGGCCGATGGTGGAGATTGATGCTCCAGGTGCATGATGAGGCATCTCTCCTCTAGACAGACTTTGAGGGCCTCTTCTGCTCAGAGTTCTTCCTAGCCACCCTCCGTGTGGTGCGCATCCAGGAGCTTCTTTAGCTGTGGCAGAGCAGCTTGACGGTCACCCAGTACTCGGCGAGATTTACCGATCTCTCGCGCTACTCGACAGACATGGTACGACAACCATTCTTCCGGGCCCGGAACTTTGAGTAGGGTTTGAGACATGAGATCAGGGCATCGCTGATCTCCCTCATCATTCCGACTTAGGCAAGAGTACTGGAGTGATCCCTTTTGATCGAGAGAATCCTTGCTGAGCCTTCATCAACAGTGAGACCTACTGTGGGGCGGCACGTAGTAGAGTCTTCCATGGCAGGCAGTTGACGGATGAATTAGGGGTCCAGGCAGACCAGACCCTCACGTAGACGACCTCAGGACACTGGCTCAGCAGTGCGGGGCACACAGCGCGGAGCCAGTATTTCGAGAGGTAGGTAGTGCTACACATGCAGCGGACAAGGTCACATGGCTTCTGACTGCCCGACCCACAGTGCCGAGGAGCAGCAGATGGTTGAGTGGCCACCCAGGCAGAGGCAGAGGGTCGACCGTGGTGGCCCACAGGGAGTAGGAGGATGAGGAAGAGGAGCTGGCTGAGCAGCAGGTGGTGGGCGAAACTTTGAGGCTCTACCACCACCACCACCAGGAGGACCACCCCGGCCACAGGGAGCTTGCGGGCAGAGACATGCACAACTCCAGGCAGTGGAGGCCTATGTCCACGGTGCGCCCGAGATGATTCAAGGTACTATCTATGTCTATTCCACCCTTGATGCAGTTCTTATGGACATAGGAGCGAGTCACTATTTCATAGTCGCTTCCTTTGTTCGGAGCTCGGAGATTCCAAGAGAGTCGTTGGCTCGATCCTTACGGCTAGGGACTCTTACGGGAGAAGAACCGACGATTACGCACTAATGCCGATAGTGTGAGCTTACCCTTGGAGGCGAGAGCTTCAGCTAGGATCTTCTTGTATCGGCGTCAAGGCCTTACGACGTCATTTTGGGCATGGATTAGTTATCTACAGTCCATGAACATATTGACTGTATTAGGCGCAAGGTGCGATGTGTACGCACCAACGAGAGCAGGATCACCTTCACCGGCGAGAAGGGAGCCTTCGCAGCACAGGATGGACTCTCGCAGAGGAGAGGACATCCCATCACTCATCAGTTGGCTAGCCTCATACTAGTAGAAGTTGATGTGCGGAGTCCTAGATTTCTTGCAGTGGTGGATCAGTATGCAGACGTCTTTCCCGACAACGTTCGAGGACTACCTCCTCGCAGAGAGGTATACTATTATATTGACCTGTACCCCGGGACAACCCCAATAGCGACTCTAGTGTATGGGATGGACCCCGCTGAGCTTCGATAGCTATGGGTACAGTTGGAGGACTTGCAGGGCAATGGATTCTTCTGACCTAGTGTATCACCCCGGGCTTCCTCGATATTGTTCGCCAAGAAGGCGGACGGGAGCTTGCGACTTCGCGTCAACTATCGTAGCCTGAACCAGGTGACGGTGAGGAACAAGTATCCACTACCAAGGATCGATGACCTCTTCGATCAACTCAAGGGAGCACGGTGGTTCTCGATGATAGAGCTCAGGTCAGGCTATCACCAGCTCAGAGTTCGGGATGAGGACGTGCAGAAGAGGACCTTCAGATGTCGGTATGGCCACTATGAGATCTTGGTTATTCCAATTGGCGTGACCAATGCTCCAGCAGTGTTCATGGGCCTCATGGTCATGATCTTTCAGCCATACCTTGATCGATTTGTCGTGGTCTTCATCGACGACATTTTGATTTAATAGACGACTGAGGAGGAGCACGCCTACAACTTGCGAGTTGTACTGGACACACTCCCAGTCTCTCGAAATGTTGGTTCTGGATACGCGATGTCCACTTATTGGGGAACATCATCTCTGAGGTGGGAGTTTCCGTGGATACTGTGGAGATCGAGGCAGTGCTATCTTGGGAGCCACCCAAGAGCGTGATGTAGGTGCAAAGATTCTTGGGACTAGCTGGATACTATCATAGATTTGTGCCAGACTTCTCCAGAGTTGCGGCACCACTATCAGATTTTACGATGAAGGGGGAACCCTTTGTGTGGTCAGACAGATGTCAGCAGAGATTCCAGGAGCTGAGGCAGAGATTGACCAGCGCCCCTATCTTGAGGTTGCCTGAGGAGAGAGTAGGGTACGTAGTCTACTGCGATGCATCAGAGACCGGACTCGGATGTGTCATGATGAAGGAGAGGGCAGTGATCACCTATGGATCACGTCAGTTGAGGCTGCATGAGAAAAACTACGCAACCCATGACCAGGAGTTAGCAGTAGTGGTCTTCGCTCTGATGACATGGCGACACTATCTGATGGGCGAGCGCTTTACTGTCTTTTCTGACCATCATAGTCTCAGGTACATCTTCTCTTAGATTGACCTGAACCTAAGATAGCGGAGATGGCTCAAGTTCCTCCAGTTCTATGACTTTGAGATAGTCTATACTCCTGGGATGGGGAATGTAGTAGTCGATGCTCCCAGTAGGAGGACGGGCATTCAACTACTCGAGGAGGCGACATAGCAGCTAGCCGCTTTGCGGATATCCTTTGTGGATAGAGATGGAGAAACCTTCCTTCAGTCACTCACAGTCTATCCTCTAATACTACAGTGGGTCATAGAGGCACATCATGGTGATGCTGACTATGAGACACGGCATGCACAAATATCCTCAGGACAGGCACCTGATTTATTCTCCATTGGAGCAGAGCACGACGTCCTTTTCAGAGGACGTACCTTGGTTCCAGTTGCATTACAGGAGGAGGTGCTGAAAGAGTTTCAAACTTCTCCTTTGGTGGTATATCCTGGAGTGGGGAATATGTACCAGGATCTCAGAGGATAGCACTGGTGGCCAGGCATGATGAAGGATGTGGTAGAGTTCGTTTCATGATGCCTCACCTGCCTGTAGGTGAAGGCAGAGAATCAGGTACCAGTAGGCTTGGTACAACCTTTGGAGGTCCCATAATGGAAGTAGGACGAGATATCTATGGACTTCGTGACTCGACTTCCACACACTTTCAGAGGTCATAACTCCATCTAGGTGATTGTCGACCGACTGACCAAGTCGGCTCACTTCTTACCCATCAGAGAGCAGGGCTCAGTGGAGAGCTTGGGGCGTCTCTACATTCAGGAGATTGTATGATTTCAGAGTGTTCCATCATCTATCGTCTCCAATCGAGATGCTCACTTTACTTCCCACCTTTGGAAGGGGTTTCAGGAGGCGTTCGGGATGCAACTACGTCTGAGCACTGCCTTTCACCCTCAGACGGATGGTCAGCCGGAGAGGACCATTCAGACTCTCGAGGACTTTCTCCGCGCATGTGTCCTCGACTTTGGTCGCAGTTGGGAGGACCACCTACCCTTGGTGGAGTTTGTGTACAACAACAGCTACCACTCCGCCGTCGGTATGGCACCATACAAGGCCTTGTACGGCAGACCTTGCAGATCTCCTTTGTGTTGGACAGACCCTGGGGAGTCAGCACTTGTGGGACTAGAGATGGTCCAGGCCACGACAGAGAAGATCGAGGTCATCCAGGAGCGGATGAGGACAACTCAGAGCTGGAAGAAGTCTTATGCTGACAGGAGGCGGAGGCCACTAGAGTTCTAGGATGGCGACTACGTCTTCTTGCGTGTCTCACCTCGACGTGGATTACAGAAATTTGGCTGAGACCGAATGTTGTCTCCACGATTCATCGGACCATTCTAGGTCCTTAGCAGGATTGGCGAGGTGGCTTATCACATGGCTCTACCACATCAGTTGCACTGGGAGCACGACGTCTTCCACTTATCTCAGTTGAGGAGATACGTGCATGACCCAACACATATCATCGACCATGGGGAGCTAAACGTTGATGATGGGGAGACTTTTGTGGAGGTTCTGGTAGAGATCGAGGATCGACAGGAGCGGGTCCTATATGGACGATCGATTCCTCTAGTGTGCATCAGATGGCAGCACGGGAACCTCCAGGAGAGCACTTAGGAGTGGGAGGCTCAGATGCGTGCTCAGTACCCACATTTGTTTCCCTAGTTTATGATATATCTTTACAGGGACGTAAATCCCTAAGGTGGGAGTGATGTAAAGACCCATAAATTTCAAAGAAAATTTGTTTCTTAATTTTCTTTGGAATTTTACAAGAACACAGTTTCTGACGGCACCTGATTCCGAGGCCGGGGTGCCCGGAATCATTTTCCAAAGATTGGATCTGGTACGTTCAGTAAACGAATGAGCGGGTTTTTCTAACTTTCGAACCGGTGCTCAGAATCAAATTCTGAGGGCACCGATGGAATCTCAGTGCTGGTATTTTCTTAGAAACGCCTCTTCTGGAGTTGTGTTTGCATGGGTTTGGTTTTTAAATTTTTGGGGTTATGTTAAGAAATAAAATAAAGTGGTGTGACAACATTATTTTTATATCACATAAAGCCACATAAAAGCCACTTAAAGCCTCTTGAGCTAAGTTGATGTGGATATGGTGCAATCCAAATTATCCTACCCTCGTGGTAGGATATTTGTGATGTGGGGACCGCATGAGCCCCACCGTTTCGTTTCCTCTAAGTAATGCACCCGTGAAAACTCCTCATTAATGAACGTCAACTGGGGTGTTTTCTAAAACTCCTAAATGATCCTATTAAATGGACAGTTAAGTCATTAACATTAATTCACTGAATTAATGTTTCGTTTCTTAGCATGTTTTCAAACTGTTGGCATGATAATAAAATAAGACCAAAACCTATTCTTTTGTTGACGAGTTGATTGTTGAGAGGATTTGGAGAATCTGTACCTTCATTCCCCTCCGCGAAGAACGCGAAGAACGCGAAGAACGCGAAGAACGTGAAGAACTAAATGAACGCTGAACCCTCGAAGATCGATGATGCAACGCCGTGTTCCTCGACGCCGACGATTCTCCTTCCACGACGCTTCTTCTGCAACGTTCTTCCCCGCAATAATCTCGGATTATCAACTTCTTGAGGTAGGAGATTTCGGAACTTTTAAATTTTCCTTTTTGGATTTTATCCTTAACATGGATTTAATTCGTGAAATTAAATCCGTGTTTTTTCTTTAACCCTCGGAGATCATCGACGCGACACCCTTCCGCGATGACGCGGCACCCTTCCACGACGCGACGATCCTGTTCTTTCGCGACGGTCAATTCCGCGATGAACTCTCGTCCGACGATAGCTACGAGGTAGTGGTTTTATTTGAGAATAATTTTTATTTCCATGGTTGTTCCTTCTAAAACAAAGAACCCAGATCAATGTTCAATTTCAATATATTAAAAATGTGCCTTGTTTTTATTCATGTGTTGAATATTTTTTTTCCCAATTGTTATCACCTAACACGGAGGGTGCTGGCCAAACAAACACGGCCCGACAACCCTACGTTGTTTTTCATTGATGCATGGATTAACGACATTTACGAAATGGGATCAGAATGGTGATTGGAGGCCTTCACAGCAGGGTTCGGATCCTAGGAGAGCCGTAGGCACAAACCGCATGCAAAACGGACCACCGGAGGGCGTCCGGTGGTCCTCGGAAGTTCCCGCTGGCACGCCACGCCGGCACGGAGGTTCAGGTGGCCGGAGGCGGCGGCCGGTAGTAGGCGACCGCTATGAAGTGGGGGCGCCCGGCGCGCCACTGATAATACCCGCCGCGGCTGAAGCCGCCGCGGTGAGAGCCGGTCCTGCGGCCTTGCGCCGCGTCTGGCGACACAGAGCGGCCCCTGCGCGGGGGGGGGGGGGGGTTGCGACTCCTTGGGTGCGGCCGCTTGGCTAGCGCCGAGCCACCAGACTGTCCGGCCGGGTCGCGCCCAGGCCGGGCCGGGTCGCGCCCAGCCGAGTCGGACCCGGACCCGGGTCCGGTCGACCCGGTTCGGGCCCAAACCCCACGTTTTCGGACCTTTTCGGTCTTTTGCTCATAACATGATCTACGGGCCTCTGAACAACGCGGCATCAGCACCGATGCTATCCTTGGATCAAGACGGTCATTTCGGTATACTACACTCAAGGTTTCAGAATACTTTGGGTTTGGCCGGGTTGGTTCGTACACGAAACTAACCGGGCCCTCGGAGCGGAAACACTCATATCTTGAGCTCCGGACGTCTGATTGACGTACCGTCGACTTTGATGGATTCCTCTAAGTGAGACGGATATTTTGGATTACTCCACTCGAGTTTTGGACATAGGTGGAGTACGGTCGGGTTGGTTTTGAATAAAAAACCAACCGGGCCGCTGGGACGAAAAATCCAATAACTCTCAGACCGGGCGTCCGATTGACGCGTCGTCTACGACGTTGAGTTCCTATTGACGATACCGAACTTTTGGATACATCAACTCTATAATATGTGTAAGTTGATGTATCAGCCTCTTGGCTCATGGAGCTGACCCTCCCGAACGAGCTTTCTATGTGCGGGAACCCTAGAGCTGCCTGCGACTGCTACTGTGACAACGACGACTATGCGAAGATCCTCAGTGGATTCGATGGAGACGACTACAGGACACAGTGATCCTTTGTGGGTCAGTGCTACCGATCCTGTGGGGGTTCGATCCCGTGTGGGTCAGTGCTCAGCGGTCCTGTGTGGGCCAGTGCCTACAGATCCTGTGTGGGTCCGATCATGTGTGGTTATTTGCGGGGGTTAGTTACATATCGATCCTTTGTGGGTTAGATCCTTTGTGGGTCATTGTGGGGGTTAGTTACCTATAAATCATTTTTTGGTCAGATCCCTTGTGGGTCATTGTGGGGGTAAGTACATATCAATCATTTGTGGATCTGACTGCTTAGATGAATCAGTGGAAATATCTGGTTATCTTTATCGTCATATGAAGAAGTATACATGTGTGAGATGAATCCTGTTTACTTTACTTTGTGGATTGTGTTGTGCTATCCTGTGTGGATTTACGTTTGCCTTCCTGTGTGGACTGGGTTGTACTTGATCTCGGATGTTGGAGCTAGGCGAGAATTGATGACTTAGGTATATGTTTGGGCATATACCTAAGCTGTGTCAGATGTTTCTTCGTGATTGTATCTTTCCTTTGTGGGTTATCCTTTATGGATTCTGGGAGACCTTTGGGGGTCTCGAGGTCCCTACTGAGTATCTTATACTCACCCCCGCACAGGCTATGCCCGCACTTCGTTGTGTTGGTTGCAGACGACAGATAGCACTAATCGTGGTGGAGGCTTGTGGAGCAGGACGGTACCTGGAGGTGGACCACTGGGCGGGACGTACTCGGAGCGGTCGGCTGGACCCGAGGAGCAGTGGAGGCTTTCAGTACCCACCCTTCAGGTGGGATTTCCAATGGACAGCTCGACATTGCGGCTTTAATTTTCAGTTGTTGTTTTCCATTTCCAGTTGTACTTTACTTTTAGTTTGGGTTTTTATACTGGCCCACTTACTTTTCCGCACTTACTGTTGTACAGGTTTTTACTTAGTTTTTACATCTGCTTGCTTTCTCTGTGGTGTTTGTGGTTTACATTACAAAGACAATGCCTTCCCTTTTACCAGTATTTACGCCTTGGTGCTAGTCGCCAGCCCCTGGCCTATGGAAGGCGGGCTTGGGGTAGTCACGACATGGGCCCTGAGGACGGGTCGTGACAACCATAAGCTATATTTGATACTCCAAATTCAAAAAGGATTTCTATTTTACCATATTCCAAAAATAGATGCTAGATTAATTAATTTAAAATTTATTCCCATTGTCAAAACAAAAAACGTGTATTTGGGAAATAATAACTATCAAAAGATTGACCCTTATTTATTACTAGTTTAAATGAAAAATTTCATCCAATGACCTAAATTATATTAGATGATAAAAATATAATCTTATGACATATTAAAACAAGTCAAATTTATAATTTAACACTATAAATTATTTTGATTAAAAAATTTCTTTTCATTAAAAATATAGTAATTTTTACTATTCACCCAAATATGAATGTTATCAGAAAAACACCAAAAATTTATTGAAATTAAATTATTATGTACTAATTCTGAAGAATATGTTTATTTTTTCAAATTAAATATATAAAAGTTAAAATATTGAATTCAAAAATTGGTCACCATTAAAAGGTGGTAAAATTGAATTTTTTTTAAAGATACTTCATTTATCTAAAAAGATTAATTTTTCCTTATATTATATCTATGAAAAATATAATATGGATTCTAAAATTTTAAGGATTATATAAAATTCAAAATTCGGTTAACAGAATTCATTACATCTTTGTGAACGACATGTCTGGTAAGTTGTGGTGTGATCAAACTCGGTGTTGCATGTTGCATAAATCATTGATTTACTTTGAAGTTATAACGTACTATGAAATCATGGGGTATTACATTCTCCCCCATTCAATAAATTGAATCCTATCAATTTAAACCTGGATATGGAAGATTAAAATAATCATCATGTTCTGATAGAGAGTGATAGAGAATATAATTAGGAGAATGTAAAGGATCCAAAAACCATAATCTTATGATTTGTAAACCGGTATTTGATTACCCAGTATGAAAAGAAAACAGACAACATTTTTGTTTTAATTCCTTTTAAAAATGATGAGGAATTTATTTATGAGATTGAGTAAGAACATAAAGATATATACTTACTTTTTAGGTATAGAATCATCCTTTAATAAATTTATATCACTAACAACTCTTTTCTCCAAACAATGAGTATTTAAGATGACATGGTCACACCTAAAGTGCTTGAATCAACATCTAGATAATCTCGTAATCCCCAAAGGATGAATTATATATTTCTATTTTCATTATAGATTTAATCAAAACCAAATGGTTAGTACAAGGTCATATGATCCCCAAAATGCATAATCATTTATATAAAGAAATACTATTCTTAATTTCTAAAATTAATCGAAAAATACCCAAAGAGAAATAAGGACAATTCAATAATATTTTTTCATTAAAATCCTTCAATATCATCAAAAATCCGTTTGAAACCCAAAATTTAGTAGAATTTGATTATGTAGTCTTCCACATTAAATTGAATCTCTAAATAATATCGACCACTCTTAATGTCACATATTTTAAAGTAATTATCTTTATCACATATTATCTGTGAAGGGTTATTAATTTCCATAAATAACAGAATCACTATATATTCACATTAAAATCATAGTTAAATATACACCAATACAACTCAAATTAAATCCCATTGTATTCAATTTTCCATTGGAATATAAATTTCAAAATAACATGTATCACTTAATCACCTATTCATTTTCCAATACTATGGATAAATCATAAGTTACCAAAGTAAACATATTATTGATTTATAAAATCATTTAACTAAAAATAATTAGTTATACTAACCAGGGAATTCACGGAGTCCAATGGTAGGTGATAAATCCCAATCGCACTTTTGTTGTGGGTTCAATTCCAATAGCATTGTCCGACGCGACATGTTGTGACTTGTTGTTCTTGTTGTCCTTTTTAAAAAAATATATCTAAAAACATTCACTATATGAGATAAATTCCTCAAAATAATCCTAATATAATTTAACCCCCAATGTCATCCCATACCTCGCATTTTCATCCAAAAAAATTAAAAATCTGTAATTGCCTCAAATTCAGGGATCATATAAACCGAAATGGTTATTTATTCTCATGTTATATTAAAATCATTCAATTTTTTTTAAAGGAAATGTGAATTATCCTATGAATATCCCCCCAGTAGTGGCGTAACCAAAAGTGAATCATGGCCCGTTGGCGTGAACCAGTTCCAATTCAAGTCTAGCTCGAAGTGGTTTTTTCAGGTTTTACCCCTATGTATATCTTTGCGAGAGCCACCTCCACCTGCTCGTATCCAGATAGAGTTTTATTTCATGGAAAATAACACAAAATTTCTACATTACTAAAATTATAGGAAATTATTCTAGACTAATCCTCATAGTTTATCTTATGGTAACTCTCTGTAATCATATTTTTTAAAAATCTAGTTTCTAAGATTTATATTAAACTTCATTTGATACAACCTGTAATGCCCCGACCGCAGAAGCCCGAATCCGGTGCAGTATTTTAATACATTGTCATGATTACATGGAATCATTTCCCGATTGACTGACTAGTTTAGATGTTTTGGAAAATATATTACATACATGAATGTTACATTATATATTAGAAAATAAAACACAACATAAATTATCCTTTGATAACTCCATTAATATCCTAGATAACACCCTTATATCAATCATGATACACTTCTTGTATTCATGGGAAAATAAAACATTATAAAGGGGTGAGTTGAGATGCTTAGTAAGAGTAATCAATATAATTAATGAGAACACAAACATTAGGCATGGTGAATAATTGAAAACACATGCCTTTAAAAATAATACAGATGAACACTTTATGGTAGAAATATGAACTGAGTAAATAATTCCATAGTAAAACTTAGTCATGGTTGTTCTACTAGTCGAATAATCACATGAAATATCAATAGATAATCTCATAATGATGGAATGAATAATTCCAAACATCATAACGACCTAGTCAAAGCCTCATGCCAATAGTACAAATACGATTTTGTCAAAGCATTGTGCCAAGACATTAGTTTGTCTTATGAGAAATACTGATTCATCAAGGAGATATAGTGGGCTCCACTCATCTCTTACTAAGCCCAATTCATTTATTATATGAAATGTTTGAAACATAACATATACATTCGTATTAAAACAATCATACGAAATTTTAATCCATTAACCACAAAGCATGAATGGTAGAAAAATAACACATCCATGGTCAAACATAAATCATTCAATAAAATATGGAATATTATATTATAATAAATTAACCTAAATTGAAAATAATGAATGATATTGACATATATGAAAATAATCATCAAACATATTTGATAGAAATATACCTCTTTTTCTTGAAATCATTTAAAAGACTCACAATTTATCAAGAATCAGTTTAAAATAGATTATTGAATCAAAGTGTCCCATACCTTATTCAATCATCTAAAAGGAGTTTTAATTTTAAAACATTAATGTCCACATAGATAAATTATTAAAACCATGTTTAAAACATTGACATTAATGAGAAATATTTAGATGAATAAATCATTAAAACATTTAAAATGACATTTTAGTTAGAGTTCCTTACAAAAAGAACGATGCTTTATTACATTTAATTGAGGTAATTAAAACATTATAATATCATGATATTATAGGGATTCATGATATACTATGTCAAATTATATTATATACACCATATGAATGTGAATTAAAATATTACATCATTGATGTCGCAATGTAAATTAAATTGAGATGAAATCCCTTCTAAAGACTACATCCTTAGTTTAAGGATAAATCAACGATATAATTTTTTGATAAAAATATAAAAACCCTCAATACGATTGGATATTATGTGTAATTCAATCAGATTAAATTCAAACATATTCTTGTAAATACAACATCAATGACTTGGATGTTTAACTTGCTGAATGAGAATTGAGCTAAGATTACTCTTATCAACTTCATATCAATGCCTTGAGAAATTATCATTGGAGTGATTATGTGTATAAAAATATATCCACACAAAGGGGAGTGGAAATTAATAAATAATTAATAAATAGTGATTCCACAAATAATCATGGAGTAAAATAATCAATGAATTATGCGTAAAGCCCAATGGGTGGAAATCTAAACTTGAAATTCCATTACCGATTTCGTAACACAAAATATATACACCCCTTGAAAGAAGGATCATACAATGATGATTCAAATACCAATTTGATAAAGGATATTACACAATGAATACAATAATGTCCAGTAAATACACCACACAAATGCAGACAGTGCAAATTAGTGCATAGATCTCACTAGAATAAAAAAGTAAGATGAAAACCCCTTACCACGTCGTAATAAATTGAGTAGTATGACCAAAAGTTAATAACCACCAACTGAATAATAGAATACCATGACAATAAAAAGAATCATGATAATAATTATCAAATGTAATTACATAATACACCACATGAAATAAATAAGTGGTGAACATGGAAATCTCATTGAATTAAAAGTGAGATATAAAACCCCTTACATCATGTCTGACATGACTCATTCGTTCTTTAATCTCCCGATAATAAAATAATGTTTGAAGAATTATGTAATCATTTATGTTAATAATGGTTGTTTTGTCTATATTTGTTACCGGAGTAAAAAATGACTATGTTATAATTACAAATTGTCCATGAGGTCAAAATTCTATTATCTAAAGTATAATATTCATGATTTAAATTTCATATATATTATATATATCCATCATATATATATTTGTATTTATTTATTTATAAGTAGTTCATGTTATATGGAGATATTAAATGAAAAGCACAGTTAATGGAGACGGTAAGCCGTACGTACGAATGAACACTACTTTCATAGCTATTTCATCATTAATGAAATGAAAACATAATGATAAATAGTTATATAATAATTTTATTATAATATAATATGATATATCTTTTGAATAATTTAATTATATCCATCCTTTGCATGTTCCATGTATATCATGATCGAATCATATCACCTTGAGGGGGCGGTAGTCTGCATTCCTCAAATGAAATTATCATGTTCACACATATTGGAAAGCATAAAGGAATGTTTTTAAATGAAAATTACAGAAGAATATATAAAATATAAACATAATATATATCATATATAAGTATAGTTCCATCATAACGGCCAACATAAGAGGCGGAAGGAGATAATAGATTAGTCATCAATTCTTGAGGCAGTAGTTCGCCGTCCACATTAGCAGTATGTTCTATTACCATTAGTTCGAGGTGTGTGTAAGTGTATCTCGAATCCTTCTCATAAAAACAACCTAGTATATTGATGATACTTTTTTTAATAAAATAAAGTAATACAAATATTTTAGTATTTTGGAGATGAAAAATAAAAGAAGAGATCTTTAGGGAAGACATTACTTTAAAACTGGGTAACTCCGTTTGGTTTGAACCAAAAGGATGTCATGAAGTGAATTATTCCTAAGGTAAGGATTCTAAGTGGAAGAGAGGAATATTGAGAACTTATTTGAGGAGAGTATGGACGATCCACGGGGCATGAGAGGTGTGAGTAATGGGTTAGAGTTGAGGGATTTTTATAAGGGGGAGGAGGGAGTCTTTAGGAAAGTGTGAAACTATTATTTTATTATATAATTATTGTAACATTAAAAATGTCAAAAATTTGTTAAAGACTAAGATAAGATGACTAATGGTCTAAATAAAATCATCCAATAATATTTTGAAAGGTTTTGGATATTATTTTAATCTTTAATAATTATTTATTTAAATCAATTATTAATGAGGAAAAGAGTGCATCATTATTGTGTCATAAAAAACTAAATTTATTTGATGACTAAAAATTATAAAAAAATTATGTAATGTAGGAAATTGTATTATCTTTCCAATGAATATTTATATTAAATTTTATCAATTATATAACCCCACCATTGAATTTTTTTTACAAAAGAACACATGTTTATGATATTTTTATTTTTACTTTAAATAAAAATTATTAATTTCATTATCTTACCCAAGTTGCTTTCCAAGTCAAAAAGTGTCACCAAATAATTTTCATAGTCAGGAATTAATCATACAATAATGTTAGGACTTGTGTTAAGGTAATTTTATATTTATTTTATTTTATTTTTACTTTGAATTATCTGGTTTACCTTTAACCGCAGTAAATAAAAGTCCAAATATACTATTCAACAAAAAATATTTTCATCTTATTGAACCACATTTTACTTACTAATAACAACAATTTCTATAAGATTTTTGAAAATAAATTCATATAAGTGGGAAAATATAATTTAAATTAAAAATTCATATTTTTAACTACTACTTAGTGGTTTCACAATTCATCAAAAAATTAAGTTTTCCAGAAAAATACAAAAAATTCACCCTAATCTATATGTGATAATACAACTTCAAAAATGATTTCTATTTAAAAAAATTCCAAACATATATGTTGGATTAAATAATTTTAAATTTATTCTCGTTGTCAAAACGAAAATCCTGTATTTAAGAAATAATAACTATCAAAAGATTGACACTTGTTTTTGTCTAGTTTAAATGTTAAATTACATTAAATGACCTAAATTATATTAAATGGAAAAAATACAATCTCATGACGTAAAAAAACCACTCAAATATATAATTTAGGACTATAAATTATTTTTATTTAAAAAGTTTTTTTCTGTTAATATTTATTAATTTCCACTATTCACAAAAATATGAATGTTATCAGAAAAACACCAAAAATTTATCAAAACTGCATTTTTATTTTCTGAGTCTAAAGAAGAATATTATTTTGTAAAATTGATTATATCAAAGTGTCAAATATTGTATTTAAAATGTGTTCTCCAATAAATGGTTGTAAAATTGAAATTTTTGAAAATTACTTCTTTTACCTGAAAAAATAAAATGTACTTATATTATGTCTATGAAAAATGTAATATGGATTCTAAAATTTTATAGATTATATAAAACTAACAATTCAGTTAAAACTATTCATAACTACTATTAGAACATCTAGATTGGTAAGTTATGGTACCCTCAAACATGGTGTTGCATATTGTGCAAGTTATTGAATTACTTTGAAGTGATAACGAACTATGAAATCTTGGGGTGTTACAATTTATGTATTGAAAATGATTCACCAATATATAGATATATTTTACCAATGCTTTAATTATTTTATAGTAATCTTTTTTTTTGATATGGTTAGTTGTAATGATTATGTTGAATGGATTCTTTTTAAACATATTGGTGGAATAATTGTTTATTTCCTTCATTTTAGGTCCCTTACCGAGATTTTTGTGATCATACCTTATTTTAAATTATTACTCATAGGATTTAGGGACTGGAAATGGAATGGAATCATTCATGTTTAAATTCATGATGTTTAATTTGTGAATGAAACATGTATTTTTTATATTATCATGTTTTAGAAAAATAGTTACTGAGTGGAAGTCTCATGTTCATACTATATGAGTTTATATATATATATTTTATGATGTAATTAACTAAAAAATTAATCAAAAAAGATATTTGGGAATATATGAATGTAAATTATTCTTGTATTTACTATATTGATCAATGATTAAGGTTGGGTCCTTAATGTTTGTATCATATTAATGTTTACATAACATTAGAAGTAAGGATGTAATTTGAGTTTATGTAAAATAACATCAATAACCAAAAGAATTTTTTTTAAATTGTTATTTTTAGAGTGTTATAATCTTGTTTTTTGATTTGGATAAAAATATAAATCAATTAAGATATAAGGAGGACGAGGGATTAAAGCATTATTAAATTTTTGTGGTATTATCATTACCGTATATATTAATTTTCCACTAATAATTCATATCATGTTGAGGTGATATTCTTTTAATCATATTAATGATTGTTTGACAAGATGGAAGGAAAGTGATGAAGAACATCCATATTATCCCAACCAGATGATTTGATCATCACTATTAAATGAATGTATTATTTAAATCAATTTGACAGCTTCTTGATTATAAAAATATCCTGAAATAGATTGTTTGAGTTATCCATAAACTATTAATTTTGAAATAAAATCGGTTCATGTTGTCATATTCATAGTATTTCAAAATCTTAACTCTTACAACTTTACAAAAATGTGAAATTCCATAATTTTATTGACCAATTACTTTGTTTATGTAGGAAAACATGTCGAAAAATAATTGGAATATCAATAATATTCTAAAATATTTATTTACGGTATTAATTATTTTCAAATCCCTAAAGTATTAATGGATTTATATTTATCAATCATTAAAATAAAATTCATATCATTTATTTTCAGGAATGAAGTATTAAATAATAATTTGTTAATGTATAATTAATGAATTATGAATAATGTTGAATGAGTATGGTTTCTATATATAGGGATTTAGGAGTTATGATGTGGTGTCATAATTAAGGATGATCATATGTTTGAAACCATTACTTCTATTTTCATATTTCATTTAATGATATTTCAGTAGAGATTTTGTGTGTATCTAAAATGATTTTTGAATCATTTTTTACTGTTATGATTAACATATGTTTTAATTAAATGATACATTAGTAAGAATTCAATAAAATTCGGTGGATATATGTTTAATGGTACATATATACTTTATGGTTTATACGATCATTGAATTTAAAGGAAATTATAGACTATTACATTTTTAGAAGAAAATTTAAATGTGTTAGATATCCTTTTATGTTAATTCGTTTAATGATTAATATATTATGGTTATTTTAAGGATGTTTCTAACATTTAGCAGAATTTTATTCTAATTATTTTTTTGAAGAAGGAAAACCCATTGGTCGGGTGACATCAAATCATTTCTAGAAATTCTACTGAGTTTAAACACATAATCAAATGGCAATAAGGGTAGAATTACAACCACTACCCTATGTGAAGTATTTGTTAGTATTAAATTTCCATTGTTAATGTATTTTTCAGTATATTTTCTGTCAATATTAAGAATATTTTTTTATGAAGTAGTTATCCTTGGGATTGGAAAATGGATTGGGGTTATATGAATTTGGAAAACGTTCAGTATATTGGGAATCCTATATGACTAAGTTAAATTGAATATTATGGTATTTTATATAAGGAATAATTGTTGAACTATAATTTGGAAGAATATATGACATTATTGTGTTTTTATGGTGATTCATGTTATTAATGTAAATGGTTAGAACATCTAGGATATTTTGTAATTTTAGTAATCAGATTTTTATTATCATACATTAATAGTTATTGATGTGATTTTGTGATAAATATTAAATTTATTTGGGAGGGTTTTTGAAAAAATCATTCTGATTTTTGGGTTTCAATCCTCGTCTAGAAGAAGATTGAGTAATTTTGAGGATAGTTATTTGTTGAATGCTCTATTTTAAACTTTCAGTATTGTTGTTGAATTTTAGAAATTAACTTATATTATCATAATAATTATTTGTTTAGGTTAATGTATAACTATAGGAGGAATATATTTTTTTCATGAATTTTTTAATATGTATAAGTTTATTTTACGGCATCAATCCTGAAAAATTCATTCTCATCATTTAGTGAAATTATTGATTTTTTGGTGGAAAATATTCTTTTCATGTATTTAGACATCTTCATGTTCTTAGACTATGATGTAAATTAATATATAAATAATAAATTTTATCCATTGTAATTTCTTACCTAGAATAAATTTCCTCAAAACCCGTTACAAATTTATGGTTTTTGAATGATTTACATTCTCATGGCCATGTTCTCAACCACTGTACATTACTATTTGTGAGTTTTTTTATTTTCCATATACATATTTTAACTCTCCACTTATGGTTACTTACATAGAAACTTAGTATGTTTTATCTAAGGATAAATTTAAATTTCCTTTAATTAATATTTAAAATGGATTTTTATTAATATATTTTAAGTTGTTGGATTTCAGATAATGGAATTTGAGATGGTAATCTCCTAGTGTTTGATCTGATGTTCAAAAAATGTGGAAAGAAATTATTAATAGGGGGAATGTTAAATCCAATAATTTTTAAATTAGGTATTATGTTCATCAATATATAATATAAGAAACAAAAATCCTAAATGAACAACTAAATATTTTTATTATGTAACAAGTATAACATAGTCATAAAATTGATAAGAATGAATAATAATAATTAAATTTTGAAATATATAATTATATATATTGGTTATAATCATTGATAATTAATTAATTATCTTATTATAGGTACTTTATGTTCATTAAAGTCATTCTATTAGTTTTTTTGTAATTATATTTCATTTTTCAAATACCTTTTTCGTTCATTTTTATGCATTTTATGAAAAATTATAAAATTAAATTTTGAAACACTGATAAAATGTATTTGAAAAAATTAAAATAATTTTTTTAATCATCATATAAATATTTTACTATATTTAAATGTTTTAAATTTTATGAAACTTTTGATTTCTCATTGGATTGGAAAATATACAAGTTTTCATTTTAAAACATTTTTTTTCATGGTCAGGTAATAATTTTGATTAATGTTATAAAATGATAATTATATAATTTTCTATTTTAATAAAAAAATCATGTTTTATCAAATATTCATTATACATGAATTTTGTAAGAAAAATATAAAACTATTATACTTAAAAAATGGAAATCATTCTAATTTTGTTATAATTTTTTTTGTGTTTTAATTTTAAATTAGGTTATGAAATTTCTTTGTTTTTAATTTCATAAAATCAAACAAATTTTCATATTTAGTACTGTAAAATTTGGTAAATAATCCATTTTATTTCTATTAAATATTATTTGTGATTGATGTCAAATTTATTACCTCTATAAAGGGTAAAATACGTAAATTAGGATTAAGAATAAATGATAAAGAAATAATTTTTCATATTAATTATTATTACAAGAATTTAATTCTAAAAATTTCATCTACAGTATAGAATATATTTAATTAATGCACTCTATTCCTTGTAAATGTCATATATTTTATTAAAGTCAATGAAAATGAAACAAATATAAGATTCTTATTTTTTAATTGTATAATAATATTAAGATGTGGTTAACTAGAATATATATTCGATTATAAATATAAATTTGAAAGATAAAATATTACCATTATTAATTGATTTAATTTTTTATTTTTAGTATATAAATAACTAATATAAATGCTTACACCACAGTGATGCAATAATTATTTTATTAGCGAAAATATCATCTAAATGTTATTAAAAATATTAAACTAAAATTAATTATAGATATATATTGTGATAAATAAATTTTCTAGATGATAATGGAATATAATTAAGGTAATTAGATTGTTATTTTTAATTTTATATGTATTATTTGTGTTAAAAATTTTCAATGTATTGAATTGTTTGAAAATTCGAAAAATTGATATTTTATGGGATTAATATTTAATTAAATCAAATAAAAATAGAAAACTTATTTATAAATGATAATTTATTATTATATGGTATAAATATCAAAAAAATACAATTTAATGTCCAACTAAATCCATATATGTAATGATTACAAACTTTTCATATTGAAAAATTTATTATCATAGTTAAAATTAAAATAGGTTAATTATGTGTTAATCAAAATTATTAGGGTTAAAATTAGAACAAAATTTATATAATATATACTGATTTATGATAATAATAAAATATACTCTCATATCATTGAATCCCTGACCACATGGAGGTATTTGGATAGAACATGATTTTATTATATGTAAATTATCTAAGAAAATTACAAAAACACCCATTTACTCTGTTTTAAATACCACCCCTTTGAACCACTTCTCCTCACATCATAAAAGACAAGTGGTGTTCATAAGTATCTACCTAAAAATTTCCTCCAAACTCTAACCACATCTATGAACTGAAAGTCTCACAACAAGACCAAATCAATGTTCTAGAATGGACCCATCAATGTGGTGATATTTAAGAGGTAACACTCTCAAACTAAATCATTTAATTTATTTTATTCTTCTACATGTTCATCTTGTAATTAATACATAAAGGCCAAAAAATATAGTATCATGAATATAATGGGATTTTATATTGATAATGTAATATCATCTATCCTTCCTTTTTCGCATATCCTCTTATTCAACGAAACTAAAGTTTTATTAAAATTATAGCAGTTTACCATGTCCATTAAAAATTTGTAATATTTTTTAATTCCTATAACTTTGGGTAAATAATTTTTTTACAAGTATATTATAATTTATATAATATCAATTAAATAATATATATACTTTATATTAATGAAAACGAAACAAATTCCTGATGGTTAAATTTTTTTCCAAAATAATCTAAACTATTGTCATTAGAGTTTTATTAAATAAATGTTTATCTAGTTATAAATAAAAATTATATATGGATCCATATAAACAGATGAAGTTTAATTAGAACTATATAATATCACATGTGGAGTAATAATCTCATTTTTACCAAAACATACATAAAAACACATAGGTTAAAGAACAATGAATCCATGAAACCAACGCTCATGGAATATTGGTTATGATGTTTATAACTCAATGAAATAGACATGAATGAACATAATTAAATTATATTAAATAAGAAATATTTGTAAGAGAATCTGAATTATATAATCATTTAGTTTTCTTTTATTATCTCGGACATTATGTACATGTTCATAATTCATTTAGAGGTAAGGTATGTGAATTCTTAACAAAATATTCATTTTTTGGCTAACTGTCTACATCATTGGTCATGCCATGAGAAAATTCAAAATGACATGGATTTTTAAGATATTATGATGTATTTAAATTTATTTATGTATCATTACTTTAAATTCACATATTCCTTTCATTTGATTAATTCTCACTTTAATGAAATGATATTTATAAGTTAATTTCCTTTAAAAACTCATTAAGGATTTTTTTTTAAAAGTAAAAAAGGAATTTATTAAAATTACAAGTCACAATAACATTTTCCAATATTCTTAAACGTTATTGTTTTGAATATTAATTTATAATAGTACTAGGATATTTTCAATTAAAATGGTTTCTTTAGGCTTTCTCATATTTAATTCAGAATAATTAACTGTATTCAATATATGTTCTTAAAATGTATGCTATCATTTTTTAATTATGTTAAGGTTATTTGGAACTATTTATGATATAGAATTTTTCTATTATAAACAAAGTATAGGTGGGTCTATGATTTCACTATATTTTAATGGGTTTTATTGATGTTGGACTTAATGTTTATTCCAAGTGCAACTATGATTGTTGTATTATAAGGTAGGCATGAGACTTACAATTGTAAGGTCTTAGTTATGGTTACAATAATATGTTATCCATGATAGTTGAGACATACATAATTATGATACAGAAATTATTCCACAACTTTCCAATATGTATATTTATCATTGAAATGTTTTCATTGGAATGTTTAATTTTCATAAGGTATGTTATTAATTTTATGTTCGATGCAATATTTCTAAAAATATTTATTGAAAGAAGAGTTCCTTCCAAATATTTATTTCCATTACTAAGATAGTTTTTCTAATACCATGTTTATAAATGGTTTTCATAGGTTTTATGGATGGGTAATGTAAAAGAATAATCAATTTTTAATGTTTTTAAGATTTATTATGGACAAAAATCCATTTTGTTTTAAATGTTTCATATTTTGAAAAATTTATTATCACTATAAGTATCTAATTTATAATATATGAGTTTTTATGTTCTACTTATGATGCAATTTTCTAAAATTAAAAATATAACATTACTTTGGGAATATAAGAAATTGAAATCTAGTTGAATTTACTATATTATGTAGTGTATATGTTCATGTCCTTACATCATGTTATTTTTTATCATTAAAATCCAAACACATATATAAGTTCAAAACAATGAAAATGAACTCGAATTCGTGTGAAATCCTAGGAAAATGAACTTCAAGTTAATTCTGATCTTTATAAACCAAACACACATAACTCCAACCAATAAATCACTGACCTTGTTTTAATACCCTTATAAAATATAAATACATGAAAAATCAACCATGTCATATAAAATAAATTAATCCATAATTAATTTATATGAAAAAATAATAAAATGATATTAGATTCAATTTTGAACAAAAAATGACATTAAAAATAATTCTAAATATGAATCTCTTGGTATCATAAAAATTATATTTTCTCCCATACATTATAGTGAAAGTGTAATGAAAACATAAATTATTTAATACTGAGATAATAAGTTTTTTAATAGAAATATGTGATAATAATTTGGAATTAATTTTTAATCGACTAGAATCATTTATGGATCAATCATATTCATTGATTTCACAATATGACTAAAAATACCTTTTAACCTTGATATTTTTGTAAATATGGAATATCTCATGTCATATGTATAAAATATGGAGGATGACTCTTAATTGACATAAATTTATAGTAAAATGATCCTTGAGTAATTTGTTATTTGATGGAATTAATGACACATGAATCTGATTTTCATATTTGTTCTGATAATGTAAACTATCATTATATATTGATAAAATATATTAATAAATAAAAATTCATCCATGTTTTGGTCAAATATGAGGACAATATCATGTATTGATGTAATATAACGATAAATGATCATTGATTCATTTTTAATCTATATGAACCACGCTCATGTAAATATGAAACCAAAATTTCAAAGTAAATTTCGATTTATTTTCATACCAACACAAATATTACAAAGTGAAATATAGTAAGCCTAACAATTTAAATATTAGTTTACATGATTTCAAGCATAATATAAATTAGAGTTCAGGACCAGGATCATGATGTCTAGTGTCTTGGAAGACTAGATACATAAAACATAAATAATGGGACTAAAAAAATTCATTATTTATTCAAATAGTGAGATCCTATGTTCCATTGATATATTACATCTACATAGGGTTCCCCATGAATCACATGAACTAAGGGTTGCGCTCAAATACTAATAATGAAATAAACAAAAGAATAAGGATTTAACATAAGGGAAAGAGATCATGACATAATGATATAAAATGTTATATAGAATCATAAAATATAAACATGGAATCATATAAAAATGAATCCATATAAATGTGGAATCAAAATAAAACATGACTTTATCATGAGTCAAGGATCATTGCACATAGAAGAGTACAAGTAATGGTTAACCACCAAGACCATTGCACATGGTAGCATGAGTCAATATTAACCCCAAAAACCATTGCACATAACATTTTATGAGACTCAACATTACCGAATTCAGTAATGTTATATCTAGCAATAGCCATCATAAAATGTTCATGAATATTCTTTAATTATAAATTTTGACACATAAACAATCATATATACCCATAAGGGAACCCCTGGAAATAAATTAATATCACATTCATGTTTTAAATCATAATGAACTGGAATATAATATATGGTTCCATGAGGGAATGTAATTAAAAAATAAATGTATATTAATAAGGTAAATTTGGAATATAGAATGGTAAGTTAATTCAAACAAAATAGACAACATATAAGAAAAGTATTTATGAAATTCTAAGAATTAAATGATTTTAGCGTGGTTTAAAAGGAAATACTAAAGAGAATTTCAATTCAAAAAGGGAGTAATCATTTATATAAAACAAAAACATGACTCAAAATAAAAATATGAATTTTAAAGAAACAATGGATGCTTAAAACAAATGGTATGGTGCACATGAAATTGGGTATAAATTTAGTAAGTTCCATTAAAATAGGTTTTCTTGTTGTGATGTATCGATGAGGGAATCACAGAAAAGAATGTATATCCCTGACCGAGAATGAGGGATGGATAATGAAACATGAGTTTTTAGAATATACATTGTATGATGAATTTTTATATTATTCGAAATGAAAACCTCATTTGGATAAAAAATGATAGATCAACCTGATGGAATAAAGGTAGTTCCAGTAGAATCCCATACGGAATATCATCATGGTATTAGGTGTACTTAGGGTGGATTAATGAGATTTAAATGGATTTATCATATTTTATACAAAATCACGGAAATATGGGGATGGTGTGAAATCAAACCCCATTATTAGTAATTACATGTAAAAGGGCATAAAATTGAAGAGATTATGGAATAAATTTGATAAAGAATGAATCCCTTACCTTATATCAGATGGTGATCTTTGCCTAATCTTAATTACCTAAATAATCACATTAGTTTAATTAAATAACAATTATTGAACATAATTTAAATTTAAATTATTTTCATATCCTTTTGAGTTCATATTAACCTTTTTTATTGTTTATGATGTTTAATTTCATTATTCGGTTGTGTTTTTTTCTTATGATTAATGATCAGTTCACTTATATTCATGATTAAATACACAAGTATGAGAAGATTGGTTGTCTAGAATGGATGTTATATTTTATTATTTAATATCAATAAGGTTACATGGTTATAAAATTAATTGTTTATTTGGAGATAAGATAAATCATTATATAAAGCATTAATGATAAACACTTGGATTAACTTGGAAATTTTTCTCATAATTAAATTGGATTGAATTTTTATTTAACATCATTTGTTGAAAATTATAAAATAAAAAACATAAGATAAAATATATAATTAAAAATTTATTTCAACAATAAAAATGGTTTCATGTCCATATTTGAAGATGGTAGTGAAAATTTAAAACCTGTCATCCTTGAATGTGATAAATCAACACATCTCGGATGATGTTTTCTTTTATAATATAAAAGAAGGGTTTAGGAGTGATTATGATAAACTATAATATTAGAAAAATATAATTTAAGTAAATTTATATTACTTTATTTATCATATAAATTGGGTTAAGTGGGGTGAGTAATGAAAAAATAGATTTAAATAACATGAAAGAAAATAAGAGAATAGGAAAGCGGAATTTACCTCTTCAGTTTATCCCCTTTGAGAGACTATTAAGTGTAGAGAATTTGGACTTTTTTAAAGACCAAGGGATTAAATACATGGGTGAGGATATTAGAGAAGTATTTGGTCATAATTTAAGGAAGCCACATGGATTGATATGAGTAAATAGATGATGGGAGTGTGGGTTGTTTTTATAGTGGAGGGGAGGAGGGTTTTCATAATATTTTAATCATAAGTTTATTACTTTTTGAAAATACAAGAAATAATTATTATTATTGTGACCATAAATATAAATATGTTCACGTTAGTTCAAGATAATGGCCATTATATCATCCATGACATAATCAGGATGTAGATATTCAGATTTTATCATTTATTTTTAATTATTTTATTTTACTTTTCATAAAAATTTAAGATATTTTATAAAAATACCAAAAAGTCACCATATTTTTTTTATCTGTAGAATAAAAAAATGATATATATTTTCAAAAATATTTTTCAAAATATTATTAATTAAATTTTTAATTAAATCATAATTAATTTTAAAAATATATATTTTAATACTATAACTGATTTTATAATTCTTTATAAAATACATATGGACTTATAATATTATTTTAAAACTAGAAGACATAAAATTATTAATTTATATAAAACATTTATGAAAATACTTTGTTATTTAAATTAATTAATTAATTGTACTTAATTATTTATGGTATACAAAAATATGAATACATTTTCTATATTCATATTATCACTTATAAGATGATTAAATTTTATTTATACATTCAGGGATGAGGTTACTATTATTTAGAACAACATACAATTTATAAGGGTAGAATTGCTATTCATAAAGGTAGATTACTGTTATCCAAATATATATTTCTTCCAACAGACCCCAAAAAACACCCTGAAAGTAACTGAGTGTGTCAGATTTTCAAAATTCAAAACATAGATATAACAATATTATGTTTAAAGGTCACATTTTACTTATATGTTCATGGTGTTGTGATTTCATGTGATCGTATGACATAATTATATGAAGGTAATTTCAATTGATAAATCATTGTATCATTACATTATTCCCCCTTTATGAAATTTCACCCTCAACATTTTTATATTTTAAAATCTATTCCATAAAAAGTTGAAGGTATTATTCCTTCTTTGCCTCCTCTAGTTTCCATGTTGCCTCTTCCTACATATGGTTATGCTACAGTACGTTGACCAGGTGAGTAGTCCAGTTACATAGAAATTTATCTCTATAATCAAAGGTCATCAATGACTTCTCCTGGTAAGAATGATCATTCTCAACTATACCACATCTTAAAAGAGTACATGTGAAGGATCTGGAATATACATCGTTTAGAGCGATACATGGAAGACATCCAATACATTAGACATGGTTGGTAGATGAGACAGTCAATAGGCCACATCCCCTACACAGTGAAGAATCTCAAAGGGGCCAATGTACCTAGGGCTTAACATTCATTTCTTTACAAACTCATGACCCTCTTCCATGGAGAAATGTGTAGATATTACAAGTCTCCAAACATTTAACTCAAGGTCTCATCGATGATTTTATTCATAAATAATTTGTAGAATTTGGGATTCCTTTATGTTATACAATTTTGTTTCACCTTAGCCACCATTTCATCGACCATTTCACATTAAAAGAGCTTATGCTCACCGAATTCATCCCAAAATGCCAGCGTTCTTCACCTTTTCCTATAGTGGTCATTGTATGGTACCATATAGACGGTCGATTATAATATATTATAGTATGTTAATTTAAAAATTAAAATATGTCGGTTCAAAACTCCTTTGAAGTCCATAGAACATGATCTAAACATATCTTCTACCATCGGAATAGTTCTCTCAGATTGGCCATCAGTTTGAGAAGGATAAGCCATTCTGAAGTTCAGTTCATTACACAGAGCATGTTAGAGGCTCTTCCAGAACATCGACGTGAATCTACTAAATAAATTAGATAAAATATATTGTGATAATCCATGCATCCTTAAATCATCATTGATATATATTAGTAAATTTTTATCCAACATAATGTCCTCTCGAATCACGATAAATTGAGGAGAATCTGTATGATGATCCATAATGACCCATATAGAATTGATTCCTTGGTATATCCTTGGATGTCCAGTGAAAATGTCCATGATGATGTTCTCCCACTTCCATGTTTGCATGGATAGTGGTTTCATCATACCCTTATTATATTATCTTTTATCCACCACTTGCTGACATACGAGGCACTTTTATGTATACTCATCAATCAGCTTTATCATATTTTCCCACCAAAATTTCTCTCAAAAATCTCGATACATCATGGTGATCTATGGGAAAATAGAGAATGTTGAGCTATGTACATCACTCAAAACATTATTCATTATCTATGGATCATATGGTACACGTAATCATATCATAAATCTTTAAATCCTTCCACATCAATAAATAATTCTATGGATTTACAAATTTTAATGGCTTCCATCCATTTTTTAATTTTCACATCTTTTCATTGATCATCCATTATTTTCTCCATGAGAGATGGTTTCTAAATCATTTGAGAAAGGATTTATGATGTCCTCCCTTAATTATTCCCATTTACATCCTCAAAAAAATGAAAATATAATATCTTTTTAAATTATCATCATGGATATATATTGAGGATCCTTTCTACTAGTAGCATCTGCTACCTTGTTTTCCTTACAGAGTAGGGTAGTTGATTGAGTAGTCATAATCCTTGATTAACTATATCCATATTAACTAGTTCATATTAAGAAAAAATTGTGTGAATTGATATTTGATACTCTTTTTATTAGTATATATCTCACACATCTCCCCAAAATATAATGCCACAATATTTTTCATTTATATATCCCAACTTCTATCTCCAGCTCATGCGAAAGATAGTTTTGCTCATATATTTTCAGCTTCATTGAGGCTTATACTATATCACACATCCTAATCCCATATTTGAATCATCATTTTACACCACATATATATCTCCACTTATTGGGAGTTTGGGTATTGTTGTGGTGATAAGCCTCTTTCTAAACTCCTTAATGCACTCTTCACATTCATGAGTCCAGAAAAACATTACTCTCTTATGTGTCAGGGAACTCATTGTGTCTTAAAATCATTCGATGTATTTCCCAAATCATCAATAATACCAATCTAAATAATGCCTGATATGTATCTCATTTATAGATGTTGGAATGGGATACTCTTCCACTACATTTGTCTGGGATGTTTCCACAGATATCCCTTTATTAGTGAAAAAATTCCCAAAGAATGGTACTTCATCCATACAAAACACAAAATTACTATAATTTTTATACAAATTATCGTTTCACACAATATTTAGCACTGTACTAAAATGCTCCTCTTGTTCCTCCTTGCACTTGGAGTATATCATAATATCATCAATAAAGAGTTCAAAAAATTTGTAGAGGTAATCACGTATGACTGTACTCATTAATTCCACGATTTTTTTGGAGCATTAGTGAGTTCAAAGGGAATCAATATGAAATCATATTTTCCATACGTAATTCAAATGGAAGTATTGCAAATATCTTCCATCCTCAAATTTAATTGGCAGTATCCTAATCGAAGGTCTACCTTAGAGAAATAACTGGCCCCACAATGATGATCAGACAATTCATCTATCTAAATAATGGTTTACGTGTTATTTATCAGTACTTTATTAAGCTCAAGATACTCAATGTATAGGTGAATTGATTGTAACAAACGAGAATTTTATGAGAAATACTTTTTTTATGTTATATAAATCATAAAAGAAATCGTTCACTACACACAACACTAGCTTGGCTTGCTTTATACGCAACTGTGGCCTTCCTCGATAGCTTGCGTCGTACAGAATACCGAGTTTCACTAAACAACGTTATGCTATTAAAATATTATTAAAACTAGCATTTCTGAATAGTAATAACCACTTTTTGAAATTTTGTAAATTATATTTTTCAAAATGTACTTCATTTTTGGATTCAGAATACTGAAATTAGCTTAGGGTGAAATTTTGGTACTTTTCGAATAACTTTCATATTCGGATGAATATTGAAAAATACTAAATTTTAATTATAAACTAATGTTTTAATCGAAATAATTAATAGTGATAAATTATTAATTTGAGTGGTTTTAAAGTATATTTATAATATATTTTTACAATTTAATACAATGTTCATCATTGGATGTAATTTCACATTTAAACCAGACATAAACAATTGTCAATCTTTTGATAGTTATTTCTCTTAAAAAACACGCTATTTGATTTGACGGCGGGAATAAATTTTTAAATTAGTTAATGTAACTAATATGTTTTGAATTTTGTAAAATAGACATCATTTTTGAATTCATAATATCAAATATATCTTAGGCCTAATTTTTGGTATTTTTCCAGAAACATTCATTTTTTTTATGAATAGTGAACCCAATAAGTGGTAGATAAAAAACTGAATTTTTAATAAAACATAATTTTACCGCTTCTGTCAATGGAATTTCAAAAATCTGAGAGACACAGTTAATATTAAGGACTAAAATGTGGTTCAATGAGATAAAAATAATTTTTGGTGAATAGTAACTTTTTACTCTTTTTTACCGCGGTTAAAAGTAAATAGGGTAATTAAGGGTAAACATGTTATTATTATTACCCTAACACATGTCCTAATTCTATTGTATAAGTGTAATTCAACCAAACACAACCTTAGGAATACAATATGACCATTTAGGCCCACTTGGATTAGATTAGGACATTTCTTATCAATTTATTTAAAGAAGGGTTAAAATAGTTAAAATCAAAGTTTAATAACTAAAAAATTTTAATATAGGGTTATACATAAGATAAGTTCGACTATAAATATTTATTAGAAAGATAAAACGATTTCCTACATAATGGTATTTTATTTGTAATTTTTAGACTAAAAATAATTTAATTTATTTATGATACAATGATGATGTAGTAATTTTCTTATTAATGAAATATTGATATAATTGATGTTATAAATACCCAAATAAATGTAATTTGAGACTTTTTATGTATTCCAATAATTTTATATTTTAATATCACATGTTAGTATTGATTTAATTGAAATTTTCAAACTAATAATTCTGTTATGATTTTCAAAAAAATCAATTACCCAATAGTGTCAAAATTGACATAAAATAGTTTTTACAACAAATACTATATTATTAATTGTTATTTTATTCCTAAAAATCCATGGTTCAGAAAAATGTCTTAGATAAGGTTATATATATTAATAATAAACAACTTGGGGTTCTTTTGGATTGATATAGTAATTTTATTAACCTTATAGTGTAAAATAACAAGAAGACATGGTAAAAGTTAAATTATCTAACTTAAAGTAAAATCTAAATGATAAGGTTAAAATTGATACCTAAACTTGTCTAAATTATATTGGATGAGAGGATTTAGACCCATCCACACCTTAGATTCTATATATATATCAATTTTGAGCTATTAAAACCCGAATTTGATTTTATAATGAAATAATATTTTTAGATATTCCAAAGGTGCCCCTCTCCTCCCTTATAAAAGGGCACCTCCTCCCTCTCCTCCTCACACCAATTTGATCTTTCAAGCTCGGACAACCCCTGCCAATTTTATTTCCCGACATCCCTAGAAACATCCTAGTGGGCCGGGTCTTCCTCTATGACCAATTTTAGTGCCCTAAGAAGAGATCTCAAAGAGGCGCTTCAAAGAAGAGGTAATGCTCGTTACCGATTCTTTCATCTTTATTTCTTCTTCCACTTCTTCTTCATTAGTTAGTTGTTTAATTACGATGTAATATCATCAGTATCACTCATATATTTATATGTTATTATAAGTATGAAACAACCCTATTTCTCCATCTATCCATCCTACAGAAAATGAAATCACCACATGTGCATACGTACGGAATACCGTCTCCACGCCGTGGTGTAATCTATTTTCCACAACCACCTTACGCGGATGGGTATAATGCTGTAAATAATAACTATATATGATTATGTTAAAGTGATATTGATTCTGTAATAGTATACATACACTTCAATAAAATTCCACGATCATGGGAAACGATATCATCGCTCCTGCGTACGTACGGAATACCGTCTCCACGACGCGATGAGATTAATTCTCAATGATTAACCATTCATAAATGATTATAAAGTATATATATAAGTAATTAGGAAATATATGACATAATAATGCTACTGGATTTATGTATATATATATTTATGGCATCCAATTAATTCCATTCAATTTAATGAGGAAACGAAAACAACGTTCATGCACACGTATGGCCTACCGTCTCCATGAACGGTGTATTGCTTTCCATTTGTTGATCTATTATATATAAGTATATTCGGAATATATATTATATATAAATAATTTTTTATATTCTGGAATTAATTAATCATTATATATGTAATCATAAGAATAATTACAAGTCAAAACACGGATGAAAAATGAAACGCTTTTACCCAAAATGCTCTTTAACATGGAATTTACAAAAGAACGGGCAATATAATGTCATAAGTGAACCATATATGATATCATAACAATGAATATGATTCAGTAGTAAGTCAATGACATTATTTATATCATTATACAGGAGGATTAGATACGTACAAAGCATATCAGACCTAAGTTAACGAATAATTATTCCAATCTCAATTTTATCCATGATTGTTTATTCATAAGTATTTAATGGGGTTATTGTTCTCATCAATGTCCATGTTTACTAAAAATGGTTTCATGTATGTTTAATGTCCTTTTTACCCATTTTTTACTTTTACTACATGGTATGTATGGAATCTTTCTTTTACGACGTACTATTTGACTTTTCCGGCAAAAGTACGAGAAGAATGTTTTTTTAACTTATACGACACCAATAGATTTTTATGGTTTTATAATGCCCCATTTTCATGAAGCTTCATCCAAAATATTTCATTAATATTTTCAACAAAATAATTTTATTTTAAATTTTCATGACATTTTGTGAAAAGAAAATGTTTTTGAAGAAAAAAGGGATATTTTCATCAAGAATTAATTTCATGTGTTTTATCAAAACCATTTTCCATCTAAGAAGAAATTATTTTCATATGTTTATGATTCAATTATAATGTCTCTAGGATTTACATGGTTTCTTTTTTATTAAATATGAAATGATATCCATTTCTTTTATATGGATTATGTGATGATGTGATGATGTTTATGAAACCCATTTTATTTATTGGGTTATTATGAAGGATGTATGTTTATTTTTTTCCCAAGTAAGAATGATTTCATTATGGGATGGGTGGGACCTACATCTCACTCCAATTCATTGGGTAAAGATTTATATCTCATTAGATAGACATGGTTGAAACGGTAAGTTAATCCGTTTCAGTATTACAGGACTGGAACGAGGAGTGAACTCGATTCAGAAAGGGACTTTTTCTACTAAGATTGTCTTGGCATCAATGCCTTGGATACTATGGAAATCATTAGATGTGCTTAATGGATTCCACAGTTACATGTTTTATTCCCATGCTATGTTATCATTATTTATGTTCCATTATGATATATTCCTTTTGTGCTTCCATGTTTTAAGTCGTGGCTCAAGATTTTGATGTTTAAACATTATGTTCATGTTTTTATTTTCAAATGTGTATGGTATGTTTTATTTTATGCATTCTTACCCTTACTGAGCATTTGAGCTCACCCTTTTTATGTTGTATTTTCCCCTAGGATTAAAAGTAATGTTTTAGGTAAGGAAAAAAAAGTGGAAGATCTTTATGGGCGATGTTGAAGATCATTCACTACGATTAGAGGATTACGTTCCAAGTTTCCAAAGACACTAAACTATTATGGTCCTTGTGTTTCTTTTTTTGTTATGTATTATATATTCCGCAAAAGTAATGTAATAACTATATACGTCAAACTTCGGGTCTCTACAGTTGGTATCAGAGGAAAGGTTTATCAACCTTTGGAAACTAGGATGCAAAAAATGTTAGTGCGATCCCTTGAGATATTTCTAAGGTATGTCTAGGGATGTCCCTAAGGATAAGTATACGTATGGGATATAGTCCTAGAACTACGGTAACGATCATAGAATTTAACCTAAGTTGTTATATATTGAGGGAACTCTCCCTTTAATATGTTGTTTTCCCTAGCATGATTTATTCCTCTCACACTATTCTTTTTGGGTTTTAGAAAATGGCTGGAAACAGGAAGATTCACGATAATGGAGGATATGACAGACAATGGAATGATATTCTTCATGAGAAACCAAATGAAACGGGATCTTGAATTCCAAACATCGTTATTATGCCTAATCAGCAATCTCATAATATGATTAATAATCTCATCTTTGGTAAGTTTTCCGACTCAGATAATAAGAGAAAGATAGAGTTTCATGATGATCATAGAGTAAAGAATGTTCAATTTCTCTCATGTAAATTATGTGGGAAGAGGCATCAGGGAGATTGTTTCAAAGGAACTGGAAGATGCTTTGGGTGTGGAAAAGAAGGACACAAAACCAGTAAGTGCAAAGGAAAAGGTTCAGTTAACACCATGGACAAGGATAATGGTATTGCTACGACATCAACAATGATTAGATGTTTTAAATATGGAATGTACGGGCATTATGCAAACCAGTGCCCCAATGGAAAATCTCTTGAAGTGAATCAGCACGGTCATATGGGTAGTATTTATGTGGATGTTAATGAGAATACTACAAATGATATATGAGTTGAAAGAAGTGTTGAAGCTCAGTCAGTTGTTTTAGAAGGTAGTGGAATGATTGTATGTTTATCGAGAGTTATGTTGTATAGTTAATGGGACTATGGAATAAATAATCATCTAAGGATTGATACACTATTTTTTTTCCTAAAAGTATTTGAAAGTGTATGTTGAATGGTACCAGTAACCATGGAAGGTTATTCAGATATTTCTGGAAAGTAGATGATATTTGCATAATGAAGGAATAAGAAGATAATGAGATGTTTTATTGTATTCATGAGCTCATGATTGATATAAGGACTAAGTGATATCATGGTATGAGTATATAAAATTTTGAGGATTTTGGTGTGTGGAAAGTGTTATCTTTTAACTGCATTCATGTTTTCACTAAGGTTCAATGGGTATTAATTTTTTAAGAGAATAAATGATTAAGGCCTTCTAATGTATGTAATGTGACCAACAAGAAATATCTCATGATATACGGGGATCAACGATGATATTAACATGCTTTTTATATGAACACTTTTGTAATCATTTTCACTATAATATGAGATTGGATAACAGTATTTTGGATAAGCCTAAAGATTGGAAAGGATTATGTTGGACATAAGTTAGTATTATTTAAGGATAAAACTTTATTTCGATATTATGGATGGGATGTTATGGAAATGTTGTTTTAGAAAAAGGACAACCTGCAGGACGAGCGATAGCTCATCGCGTCGGACAAGGCTGTGTGAATCGAACCCACAACTGAAGTGAGACTGGCATTTATCGCCTACCACTGGCATACAGGAAGTCCATGTTTAGTATAAACTATTTTTATTATATTATGCAATATGATATATGATGTATAAGTCCATTTTAGGAACCATATATGATTAATCACACTATAGATCGACTTATGAATATTTAATAACTTTTGCTAACCTTTTGTTTGAGACAGATGGAATGACCTGTCATTCTATCACATGATCTGCTAAGACATCCCGAATAACAAATTCAACATCATTTCTTTAAGAGATGAAGTGGAACTTTTTGAAGGCACGAACAATAGTGAGATTATACCAAAATTAATTAATTATTTATTCTACATCAAATTATTCAACTATTGGGAAATGATATTGAAAAAAAAATGTTGTCCTAGTTCCCTTATATCCAATGAATCGGATGGTACCTTAGATCGTCACAAATTTATGGCTTTGTGATTGTTGGCTTTTTCATAGCCATGTTCTCTACCACTCTCCATCAAAACTTGATGGTTATATTTTTCTTCCATATCCATATTTTCACCTATGTTCTCCTACGTGGAAACCCAAGGATGAGTTAATTTGGGTAAACCTTACGTTTCATACATTAATTTTTAAAGACAAGTTTATTTATTCATTTTTACGATGTTGGTTTCTATTAAATAAACTTTCGAGTAGTAAACCATTTACAACCCCGACGAATTTCGAGGGCGAAATTCATTTTAAGGGGGGTAGAATGTAACACCCAAGACTTTTATGAGAAATAATTTGTTTTTATGTTATATAAATAATAAAAATAATCTTTCAATACACACAAAAATATCTTGGCTTTCTTTACACACAACTGTGGCCTTCCCCGATAGCTTGCGTCGTACGCAATACCAAGTTTCACTAAACAACGATATGCTATTAAAATATTATTAAAACTAGCCGTTATGAATAGTAATAACCAATTTTATAAATTTTGTAAATTTTATTTTTCAAAATGGACTTCATTTTTGTATTTGTAATATCAAAATTAGATTAGGGTGAAATTTTGGTACTTTTCGGATAACATTTATATTCTGATGAATAGTGAAAATTACTAAATTTTAATTAAAAACAACTTTTTTAATCGAAAAAATTCATAGTGATAAATTATTAATTTGAGTGGTTTTAAAGTATATTTGGAATATATTTTTACAATTTAATACAATGTTGGTCATTGGATGTAATTTCACATTTAAACCAGACTTAAACAATTGTCAATCTTTTGATAGTTATTTCTCTTAAAAAACAAGCTATTTGTTTTGATGACGGGAATAAATTTTGAAATTAGTTAATGTAACTAATATTTTTTGAATTTTGTAAAATATATATCATTTTTGAATTCATAATATCAAATATACCTTAGGCCTAATTTTTGGTATTTTTCTGGAAAATTTCATTTTTTGATGAATAGTGAAACCACTAAGTGGTAGTTAAAAAAATGAATTTTTCCTAAAACATAATTTTACCACTTATCTGAATGGAATTTAGAAAATCCGAGAGACACTGTTAATATCAAAGGCTAATATGTGGTTCAATGAGAAGAAAATAATTTTTTGTGAATAGTAACTTTTTACTTTTTTTACCACGGTTATAAGTAAATAGGGTAATTAAGGGTAAAAATGATATTATTATTAACCTAACAAATGACATAATTCTATTGGATAAGTGTAATTCAACCAAAAACAACCTTAAGAATAAAATATGACCATTTAGGCCCACTTGGATTAGATTAGGACATTTATTATCAATTTATTTAATGAAGGGTTAAAATAGATAAAATCAGTGTTTAATAACTAAAGAATTTTTAATATAGGGTTATATATAAGATAAATTCGACTATAAATATTCATTAGAAAATTAAAAATATTTCCTACATAATGGTATTTTATTTTTAAATTTTAGACTTATAATAATTTAATTTATTTATGATACAATGATGATGCAATAATTATCTTATTAATGAAATATTGACATAATTGATGTTATAAATACCCAAAAAATTTCAATTTGAGACTTTTTATGAATTCCAATAATTTTATATGTTAATATGACATGTTAGTATTGATTTAATTAAATGTTTTAGAACTAATCATTCTGTTATGATTTTCACAAAAGTAAGTTACCAAATAGTGTCAAAATTGACATAAAATAGTTTTTAAAACAAATACTATATTATTAATTGTTATTTTATTCCTAAAAATCTAAGGTTCAGGTAAGACTTGGATAAGGTTATATATATTAATATTAAACAACTTTCGGTTTGTTTGGCTTGATATAGTATGATTATTAACCTTATAGTGTAAGAAAACAAGAAGACACAGTAAAAGTTAAATTATCTAACTTAATGTTAAATCTAAATGATAAGGTTAAAATTGATACCTAATCTTGTGTAAATTATATCAGATGAGAGGATTTCGACCCATCCACACATTAGATTCGAAATATATCAATTTGAAGCTATTAAAAAGCGAATTTGACTTTATAATAAAATAATATTTTTAGTTATTCCAAATGTGCCCCTCTCCTCCCTTATAAAAGAGAACCTCCTCCCTCTCCTCCTCACACCAATTTGAGCCTTCAAGCTCGGAAAACCCCTACACATTTCACTTCCCCACTTCCCTAGAAACATCCTTATGGTCCTGGTATTTTTCAAAATCCAATTTTAGTGCCCTATGAAGAGATCTCAATGAGGCGCTTCAAAGAAAAGGTAATGCCCGTTACCGATTCTTTCATCTTTATTTCTTCTACCAATTCTTCTTATTTAGTTATTTGTTTCATTATGAAGTAATAACATCAGTATCACTCATATACTGATATGTTATTATATGTATGAAACAACCCTATTTCACCATCTATCCATCCTATGGAAAACGAAATCACCACGCGTGCATATGTACGGAATACCGTCTCCACGTCGTGGTGTAATCTATTTTCCACCACCACCTTACTTGGATGGGTATAATGGTGTAAATAATAACTATATATGATTATTGTAAATTGATATTGATTCTGTAATAGTATACATACACTCCAATAAAATTCCATGATCATGGGAACGATATAATCCCTCGTGCGTACGTACGGAATAACGTCTCCACGACGCGATGAGATTAATTCTCAATGATTAACCATTCATCAATAATTATAAAGTATATATAATAAGTAATCATGAAATATAAGACATAATAATGATACTGGATTTATGTATATATATATATTTATTTCATCAAATTAATTCCATTAAATTCAATGAGGAAACGAAAACAACGTTCATGCGTACGTACGGCCTACCGTCTCCATGAACAGTGTATTTCATTCCCTTTATCGATCTAGTATATATATGTATATTCTGAATATATATTATATATAAATCATGTTTTATATTTTGGAATTAATTAATCATGATCTAAGTAATCATATAAATAATTACAAGTCAAAACACGAACGACAAATGAAACGATTTTACCCAAAACACTCTTTATCATGGAATTTATAAAAGAATGGGTAATATAAAGTCATAAGTGAACCATATATGATATCATAACAATGAATATAATTTTTTAGTAAGTCAATAAAATTATTTAAATCATTATATAGGATGTTCAGATACATATGAAGCATATCAGACCTAAGGTAAGGGATAATTATTCCAATTTCATTCTTATCCGAGATTGTTTATTCGTAAGTATTTAATGGGGTTATTGTTATCATCCATGTCCATGTTTCCTAAAAATGGTTTCATATATGTTTAATGTCCTTTTTACCCATTTTTGACTTTTACTACATGGTATGTATGGAAGCTTTCTTTTACGAGGTACTTTTTGACTTTTCCGGCAAAACTACGAGAAGAATGTTTTTTTAACTTATACGGCACAGACAGATTTTTACGGTTTTATAAAGCCCTATTTTCATGAAGCTTCATCCAAAATATTTCATGAATATTTTCAACAAAATCATTTTATTTAAAAATTGCATGACATTTTGTGAAAAGAAAATGATGTTGGAGAAAAAAAAATGATATTTTCCACAAGAATTCATTTCAAGTGTTTTATCAAAACCATATTCCATCTAAGAAGACATTATTTTCATATGTGTATGTTTCAAGTATTATGTCTCTATGATTTACATGGTTTCTCTTTTCTTATTATGAAATGATAACCATTTCTTTTATATGGATTATGTGATGATGTGATGACGTTTATGAATCCCATTTTATTTATTGGATTATTATGAATGATGTATGTTCATTTTATGGAACAAGTAAGAATGATTTTCTTATAAGATGGGTGGGACCTATATCTCCCTCCAATGAATTGGGTAATGATTTATATCTCATGAGATATAGATGGCTAGAATGGTAAGTTAATCTGGTTCAGTATTACAGGACTGGAATGAGGAGTGAACTCGATTCAGAAAGGGACTTTGTCCACTAAGATGGTCTTGGAAGCAATGCCTTGGCTACTATGGAAATAATTACATGTGATTAATGGATGCCACAATTACATGTTTTATTCCCATGTTATGTTATCATTATTTATGTTCCATTATGATCAATGCCTTATGTACTTCCTTGTTTTAAGTCGTTGCTCAAGATTTTGATGTTTAAACATTATGTTCATGTTATTAGGTTCCAATGTGTATGGTATGTTTTATTTTATCCATGATTACCCTTACTGAGCATTTGAGCTCACCCTTTTTATTTTTTATTTTCCCCCAGGATTAAAAGAAAGGTTTTAGGTAAGGAAACAAAAAGTGGAAGATCTTTATGGGAGACGTTGAAGATCTTTCACCATGATTAGAGGATTACGTTCCATGTTTCCAAATACTCTAAACTATTATGGTCCTTCTGTGTCTATTTTTTTTATGTTATATATATTCCAAAAAAGTAATGTAATATCAATGTACGTCAATTTTTGGGTCTCTACATTGTTCCATCCTTCTTCTTGACTAAGAGGACTGGTGCACCCCATGAGGAAGAAATCAGGCATATAAAACCCTTCTACAGATTATCAGGTAATTTCTTCTTTTTCTATTCCACCTTTATGGTGGCCATTATATAAGGTGTCTATGATATCGGCATAGATCCAGGAATAAGATAAATTGATAAATCAAATTCTCAATCTGGAGGAATACCTGAAAACTCTTCGGGAAATAGATCATTGTAATCTATCATGAAGGGCATATCTTCAAGAAAAATATTCTCTCATTCATCTCAATCATCTGTATAAGGACCCATTCTTAAAAAATTACCTAATGTTGAGTTAAATCAAGAATTAACATTGTGGGTATTTTTATTTATATAGGTTTAGATAATTAATCCATATCTATTACATTTCATCTCAAATATTACAATGTAGACACTTTACTAAGTATTGATTTTTTCCATAAAAAACAGTTAAAAGAAAAAATGAATTCTTCTCTTGATATAAGTCATCTCAAATTCATCCTTTCCCTTATCCTTCCTTATACCCTATTAAAAAAATTTGAAAAAACATTGGATGAGCATAAAAATCAATGTAAGGGTTATAACATAATGAAAGAAAAAATTAGTCCATCAATACATACAAAACATAATCTATTTAGCATACCTCATGAAATCATATATTTTACGAATAACACTTAGAAATCATAAATCATAAAGGCCACTTGTGGTATCACTAACAAACATACAATGAATCTTTCATAGATATGTAGGGAGTTAGGTTTGGATTACCCATCAAATTATATTCCATATATCTCTTGGGAATAATTAATTTTTACCCTGGTCACATTAACCAATGCATTGAAGAGCTATCTCGGGCTCACCTACACTAGGATTATCACAGAACCACCCATATGCATAAACAATGCCTGAGAACCATAACATAATCAAAACAAATGAACATGCATAAAGGGAAGATAACATTTTCACATTGCAGAGTTAGTATAACATTTCAATATTTTTACATAATCAATCCATTCACAGAAAAATTTCAAGAACAAATTACATAAAAACAATATATGGTATGTATTTTCTTTTTAAAAAAATATTTCTTGTTAAGTAATACAAATATCAAATAATGATCGCATTGGATGAATAGTCATTGTCATCATGTGCATTTAAAAAACATTCTTTTTTTCATTTAGTAAAAAACTTCATAACAAAATATTACTTTTGAATAAAAATAAAAGTCAAAGGGGTTTATTATACAGTGTATAAGAGAATGTCATGTATAAATAAATGTATGCCTCAATGAAAAGAGATTGAGACAATGTCCTTTACCTCGTGTTAATCTTTTCTTTTTTGTCCTTTATATCCTTGAATAATAAAATTATGTTAATTCTAGTGTCCTCATATAATATTTAATGATAATTATTCCATTTATATGAATCATTACCATTCTTTAATAATCATGTAATTATTCAAGTTCATAACTGTCTGTTTTCGATGTTCGACCTCCAGTTCTATTTTTTTAAATTTCAAAATCCATGTTAGGATGAATGGTAACCTTATAGATTTCAAGATATTAAAAAACTCAAAACATAACAAGGAGTCAAATTAAAAAAAATTATCATTGACATGTCCCACACAACCACCCTAGAGTTCATTGACAACCACATCGCCGCCGAATGAGGAAGAATATAAGATTCAAATTTCAAATTTCAAATGAAAAAATGAATTCGTAGTCACCTCCTTGGTTGAAGAGTGGCCTCATGTAACGTACCCTGACCGGAATTGATCATCACACCCACAACATGCCGCCAGTGAGAGATGACAACAGAATCCAAAACTGCCACTGAAGAACCTCCAAACTGTATGTCGATTAAAGCCTCCAGAACCACCAGACAAAGAATCTAAAAAAATGCCTTTTGAAAAAAAAAACATACCATCATCACTGTCAAAGATAACAACACCAGAACAGACCAACCATAAACTAAACTAGCAGTAAAAACCCCCATCACTGACCACATCATCCTCTTGGAACTTTGTCGACCACCCAAACTCCCCTCCCAAGACACCGTGACAACCACCACACAAATCTGACTGGGAGGAAATTTGTGAAATCCTTGGGAAATAGAAGAGTAGGACCGGTCACCTTCGAGTGGGAACACCACCACCAAAATATTATAATGATTACGAGGATGAAAAACATGATCAATCCAAACTTCATGGGTTCGAACATCAATTGCAATCGGAAAACAACAACAGGATCGAAAGATAAACCTAAAACAAAAAGTCATGAAGTGCATATAATTAGTAAAACTAAAACCCAACAGCAATAGAGAATCCAAACGAATCATGACTCCTATGAAACTGAGTAACTATCAACCAACACATCCCAAACTCCCACAAGAGCCACTACATAATACCAAAATGGCATACTATGATATTTTCAATTTTTTTCATTTTTAACTAAATACAAACCAAATGATACCTAGGATTGTTATAATTCTAGTATAATATCATATTTTATTTATGTTACATGAGTTCATTAACCCCCTCCTTTATACATTCCATGTATAGCATGAAAGAGTCATATGACATTGAGGGCGCGGTAGCTCACACTTCCTCAAATACAATTATTGCATTTACCCATCATGGAAGATATAAAGGTATGATATATTTGAAAAATAAAAAAACAGAGAGACAATATATATATATTATATATAACATATAAATTTAGTGCCATAATAATGGCCACCATGATAGGTGGTATGAAAAAATCAGACAATCTTCATTTTATGAGGTAGTAGTTCGCCATCCATAGAAATAGTATATTCTAAATCCATTAGATGAAGGTGTGTGTAAGTGTAGTATGAATACATTTCATAACAAAAAAATAGTATATTTAGGATAATATTATTGTAATATAATCAAAGAAAAATAATAGAATATTGAGTAAATTAGTAGATCAATGGAGATGAATTTTTGAGAAGATTCTACCTCTTAAGATGTGTATCTCTCTTGGATTTGAGCCAAAAGGCTTTCTTAAATAGCCTTATTCCTTAGGGAAAGATTCTAGGAGGATTAATGTGAATTTGGGAGATGCATGGATCAATGTTTGCATGATCCTTGGGGCTTGAGAGGTGTGATTAACTGATTAGTGGCACTGGCCTTTTATAAGAGAAGTGAGGGGCAATTTAGGAATGTAACACCCCAGGTAAATAAGGAATATGACATTTTCATATTTATCCATATTTGTGAATAAAATATTAATATGACTTTAAAGGGGACTCTATGCTCGATGGCGTACCCAACACGCAACAACGAGTTTTTTGGGAATCTTACGTTGCACTCTAATAATAAAATAATATTATTTTAAATGGTAGTTAACATGTAGCCGTTGTAATGGCGGGAATGGATAGAAATAACTAAAATATGATTATATATGTTCTTAAATGTTTTTACATTTATACAATAAAAGATAAAGTCTTAAAATACGGAAAGAATTCAATTTTAGGCGTATATGCCCTAGTTTTCACTAAAGGTTCACTTATCACCTTTTGATGGAGAACCGTCATTAAATATAGTTTTGTTCACTCTTAAACATTATTTTGGACCAAATAAAACTCTTATTAAGAATCGGGACATCAAAATTTACTTTGTGTAAATTTTTGGTATCTTTCCGATAAAGTTCATTTTTTTAATGAATAGTGTAAAATGTTGTATTTTAATTCAAAACCACTTTTTAATCTAATTTATTTATATGATTAGATTATATATTGAATTGGTTTTAAATTGAAATTAGAAAATATTTTTACCATTAAATCCAATAGTGGTCGTTGGAATCAATTTCACTTTGAAATCAGACTTAAACTAGTGTCAATCTTTTGATACTTATTGTTTCATAAAAACACGCTATTTGTCATGACAACAGGAATTAATTATTAAAATAATTAATGTGACTTATATGTTTTGAATTTTGTAAAACGGACTTCATTTTTGAATTCAGAATATCAAATATAGCTTAGGGTGAAATTTAGGTAATTTTCTGAAAAACTTCAATTTTGGATGAATAGTGAAACCACTAAGTGGTACTTATAAAGACTGATTTTCCGTTTAAATGAAATTTTGCCATCACTGTGTTTTGAATTTCAAAAATCCGACATACATGGTTGTCATTAATAACTAAAATGTGGTTCAATGGGATAAAAATAATTTTTTTGGTGAATAGTAACTTATTAAGTTATTAATCGCGATTAGTGGTAATTAGGGTAGTTTAAGGTATAAATAATGATTTAATAATATTATATGACCTAGACACATGTCCCAACCTTATTGGTTGTGTCATGGCCGACCATAACAAGCCATGGGTCATCTTGGGGACCCCATGGAGACACTTTGGTTGGGAAATGACATAAATAACTTTTTATTTAATGTAAAAGTAAAAATGACACAAACATGATATGTTTTACTAAAACAATTTTTAAGTGGATTTATACAAGTAATATTTTTGATTATAAATATTAATTGGAAAGACAAAAATATTTCATACATCATAGTATTTTTTTTATAATTTTTAGACATTAAATATATTAAATTATTTATGACATAATAATGATGCAGCGATGACATCATTATTTGACGATTTAAATAAAATGGAAAGATAATGTAAAATCTATGAACTAAACATGTCCAAAACTTATTGGATGAGTGGATTTCTAAGCCTTATCACCTTATCCACGATTTATATCAATGTGGGACCTTTTGAAACCGAAACACATTTTCAAATAAAGTAATATTTCTTTACTTTCCAAAAGTGCCCCTCCTCTCCTCTTATAAAAGGCCCCCACCTCTACCTCACTTCACACACTCCTAAAGCCTTTGGCTCGGCCAACCCCTACCCATTTACTCTCTCCACATCCCTCTCCTCATCCTAGAGGATTCCCTTTGGGCAGAATCCTTTCAAAGGAAGCGTTTAGGCTCAAATCAAAAGAAGTTACACTTTTAAAGGTAATTCATTCTCTCATGTTCATTTGTTTTATTTTGCTTCTCCAACCCCCTAAACTCTTTTTATTTACTTATTTTGTAACAAAACCAGTATCTTAAATATACTAGGATGTTGTTATAAGATTTATTCGAGCTACACTATCACACAACTACATCAAATGGTTAAAGAACATACGGTTTCCGTGGATGGTGAAATTCTGCCTCCCGAAACGATGATTGTTCAATACTCATTTAACACCTTCAAAGGTGGCCATTATGATGTCACTATTTTTATATATGATATATAATATGTTTATGTTTTATTTATGCTTCTGTATTTTTCATTTTTTTCTTACCTTTATGGCTTCCATTATGGGTATACGCGATATCTTCATTTAAGGAAGTGCGGACTACCGCCCCCTCAATGTGATTTGATTCGTTAAATACCATATGTGGGATGTATAAAGGATGGAAATATGATATTATATATGATATTATACTGGAATTATAATATAACTTTATGTAATTATTATTCCATTCTATAAAATACGAAATAGAAATGAGAGTAGCGTTCATGCGTACGTACGGCTTACCGTCTCCATGAACGGTGCATTTCATTTCTTACCTCTAAATGATTATGTAATGTTATAAATGCATGAATTTACTGGATATATATGAAATATATGATATCTACATAATGAATACAATTCTGGATATAGTAAACATTTTGCCACACGAACAACATGTAATTGTAAGAAGTCCACTTTCGACTTAAGAACCAAATATCGGCAAAACAAATATTATTAACTTAAATGGTTACATAATGTTTATGACATGGTGATAAGTGGTATAAAAGTAATAATTAACTTGAAAAAGGTTCTTAAGGAAGTAGAAATTAACTCAAGTTTATTATTCAGGAGATTAAAGAATGATCGAGTCAAGTCGGACCCAAGGTAAGGGATCATACACCTCTCTTTCTTTTTAAGTACACTCTTTTATGTCATTCCTTTTAAGCTCATCTTTCTTATGACTGGGATGTTATTTTATATTACTCCCACTTTACTTATTATGTTCATATTATTAGAGACCATATTTCCTCTCATCAATCCTTTTTGGAAGTTTTAAGTGGCGCCGTTAGGCTGCCGAGTTTCCGTAAGAGATGTTTCATCTCACTTTTATTCCCGTGAGATTTATGCTACATTTGCCACAATTTCCATTGAGTGGTTTATGTATTACCCATTATTACACTATTTTTTTAATATAATTCCATTTATGGGTATTTACATATTCATTGTATGACACTTCTTCAATGGGGTGTACTTTTCAAAAGTTACCCAAGTCGGTAAGGGGACCTTTCACCCTCCTCTTTTTTTAAAAGACTTCTTTTGTTGGGTCATTTAATTTACATATTGTTATGTTGGGATATGTTCTCATATATCATTATTGATGTAAATTTTATGTCCAAGTGATGAGTTACACTTTTTATCTCTCATCAACTCATTTTGATGTGGTGCCGTTAGGCTGTCAAGGGAACTTTTTAACCCAATTTCGATTTCTTTGGGTTCAACATGTAGTCATTGAATATATCATCCATTGAATATGTGTGAATGACCTTTTATTGTTTTACAATTAATATCCACTTATATTGTGTGTATTTATATTTGTCACACATATTTGTGAGATTGATTTGTCCTTAATTTAAGGATACCTTCTTTATAAGGGATTTCATAACATTTGACATTTCTATTGAGGGCTCATTGTTGTTATGCACCAATTCACTCTTATACGGTGTATATACTGTCATTTGGACTATTATATCATGAATCCTTTTATTCTCATGATATTATAAAATTCTGACTAAATGTTATTCCTCGATTATTGTATTCAAGTGTCTCTAATTTTGGTAAAACCCCTTTAACCAAAATATCGTTTTAAATGTTTTAATTATTTGTAATTATTAATATCCATGTTTTAAAAATGGGTTTAAGGATTTATTTATATGGATATTAATGGTTTAAAATGTTAAAATATTCAAGGTGGTATGGGACACTTTGATTCAAAAATCTCTTTATTAAATGTTTTAAATGGTTTTGGAAATGGTTTCTTTTTGAATGGATTCATTATTTCAATATTCTAAAATGTTATATTGTGATTGAAATGTGGAAATGTTATGTTTCCTTTATTCATGTTTATGTGATATGATTATGTTATGGTTCATGGGCATTGTTATGAAGAACGGGTGGTTCCGTGATAAACTAAGGGCGGGTGAGCCCGATATAGCTCTCCAATGCATTGGGTAACACGAAGGAGTGAAACGTTAAGGTTTCTCCGAAGAGATTTAGGGAATATACTATGATGGGTATTCCAAACGTAACCAAGAGGGTTACTCCCTACGTAAGAATGTTATTAATGCCTCAAGTTACCTTTATGTCTTATGTTTTCTATGATTTATTCATGATTTGATATGCCTATGTTTTATGGGTAAAGTATGATTTCATTCTTATGTATATATGAACTCATGTTTCCTTTCCATATTTTTATAACCCTTACTGAGCTTTTTATGCTCATCCCAAGTTTTTGAAATGTTTTTCACAGGTCAAGGGAAAGGTATATGATGTGATGATAGTGTCAAGGATGTGTCAAGAAAGAATTCGTGTTTTTTTTAATAGGTTTCCGTTGATGGGAAGAATGAATATTGTCTTTTATGTAACCACTTTGTTTAAATGTGGAATGTAATGCAAGTTTCATGATCTAATTCTCTAAAACTCTAAACCTGAAAAGATCCTCAATGTGTAATCTTGTAATAACTCAAGATTAAGTAAGGTTTAAGGCTGGGGCCTTATAGTTGGTATCAAAGGTCGGTTTAGATAAATTTAGAGGTTAGGGTATTCTTTAAGCATAAGTGACATTACCATAATGGTTAGGATTTCAGAAAGAGTCCTAGTTTTAGATAAAGTGAATGAGTAAGTGTATCTTAGTGTTTACCTTCCTCATTAGTACATGATGGTTTTGTTGATATACTCACACTGACATTTCTATTTGTAGTGAATGGATGGATCTAGTAGGCACCAAAGAGACAACAGGTTTGAAGGAAACTGTGGTGGTTCTCTGATTAAGATACTAGATAAAATGGAGGATTCAATGAGGAAACTCGTGGTTGTTCTAAACCAAATATCAATGATTCATGATCAACCACTTCAACCTTGGTGAGTTCTCTAATGCATCATGTACGAGATGACCAACCCGATTTGGAAATTCAGGTAATAATTATTAAGGTAACCATTAGGGTTTATATGATACATAATTTTTAGGTAATTATGGGTTACTCTATGATATGATGGAAAATGAGAGGAATGTGATAAACTTGAGGTTAAAATATGTTATGATTATTCTTGAAGATTTTATCTCATTTTGGGGAATGTTTTAAGAATTATATAGTTTTGGAAAAAGGACAACACGTAGACCGTGTGACATCCCGTCGCGTCGGACAAAGCTGCGGGAATCGAACTCACAACCAATGTCCGACTGGTATTTATCGCCTACCACTGGACTACGTGAATTCCCTGGTTAGTTTGACTGATTCATTCTTGTTATATGATTTTATGAATTAAGAGTAAGTTGATTTTGGGTTATTTATGAAAATGATTAACCTATCATGGAGGATATGTGATTAGGTTAATTACTTTTCAATACGGGACTTTAGGAGAAACTGATGTTGTTCGGAGATAAATGTTATGATTTAACTTGGAAGACTATGTGAATAAATCCTTAAAATTTGTGGGTTTCAATCTTAGATTGGTTTACTTTGAGGAATTTTTATGGACAAATTTGTTTATCGGATGGTCCTCGTTGAACTTTGGATTTTGTTGGACAAATTTTGGAGATTAAGAATAGATTTTATTTTTATAAGGGGTTATCCTTTTCTGGATTATCTGATCTTGTACTAACCTTTTTGGTTTTGGTCTTGGTTAAAGACTAAATACATGGGATGTATATAGTTCTCTTTTGGGGATTAGGTGATTCTCTAGAAGTTGATTATAGTGCTCTTAATGCGAACAAGTCTCCCTAAATACTCGTCTTTTGGAAAAAATATGAGTTTGACTAAGGAATCTAGTAAAAGTTGAAAGTCAACATGATAAGTGATTATGCTTCCTTATGAATAAATTCCTCAATAAAAAGTAACTTAAAACAAAAATGTTGTCTATTAACTTTTCCTACTGGGGAATCGAATACCGTTTAACCCATCACAAGTTTGTGATTTTCTCGTGGTTAACTTTCTCCTAAACATGTTTTCTCTCACTCTCCATCCGAACATGACCCTTTGTTTTTTCCTCCATGTCCATATTTTCATACTTGGAATCCTAGTATGGGTTAACTCGGGTGACCTTTGTACTTATCTTTCTTTATTTTAAAGTGATTTTTTTACCGACTCTTCTCCGATGTGGGACGTTCAAGGATGTTTCCAAGCGCAATTTTAAAATTGCGAGGACGCAATTCCCAAAAGGGGGGAAGGTTGTAACACCCCAGGTAAATAAGGAATATGACATTTTCATATTTATCCATATTTTTGAATAAAATATTAATAGGACTTTAAAGGGGACGCTATGCTCGATGGCGTACCCAACACGCAACAACGAGTTTTTTGGGAATCTTACGTTGCACTCTAATAATAAAATAATATTATTTTAAATGGTAGTTAACATGTAGCCGTTGTAATGGCGGGAATGGAAATAAATAACTAAAATATTATTATATATGTTCTTAAATGTTTTTACATTTATACAATAAATGATAAAGTCTTAAAATACGGAAAGAATTCAATTTTAGGCGTATATGCCCTAGTTTTCACTAAAGGTTCATTTATCACCTTTTGATGGAGAACCGTCATTAAATATAGTTTTGTTCACTCTTAAACATTATTTTGGACCAAATAAAACTCTTATTAAGAATCGGGACATCAAAATTTACTTTGTGTAAATTTTTGGAATCTTTCCGATAAAGTTCATTTTTTTAATGAATAGTGTAAAATGTTGTATTTTAATTCAAAACCACTTTTTATTCTAATTTATATATATGATTAGATTATATTTTGAATTTGTTTTAAATTGAAATTAGAAAATATTTTTACCATTAAATCCAATAGTGGTCGTTGGAATCAATTTCACTTTGAAATCAAACTTAAACTAGTGTCAATCTTTTGATACTTATTGTTTTATAAAAACACGCTATTTGTCATGATAGCGGGAATTAATTATTAAAATAATTAATGTGACTTATATGTTTTGAATTTTTTAAAACGGACTTCATTTTTGATTTCAGAATATCAAATATAGCTTAGGGTAAATTTTTGGTAATTTTTTGAAAAACTTCATTTTTGGATGAATAGTGAAACCACTAAGTGGTACTTATAAAGACTGATTTTCCGTTTAAATGAAATTTTTCCATCATTGTGTTTTGAATTTCAAAAATCCGACATACATGGTTGTCATTAATAACTAAAATGTGGTTCAATGGGATAAAAATAATTTTTTTGGTAAATAGTAACTTATTAAGTTCTTAATCACGATTAGTGATAATTAGGGTAGTTTAAGGTATAAATAATGCTTTAATAATATGAAATGACCTAGAAACATGTCCCAACCTTATTGGTTGTGTCATGGCCGACCAAGACAAGCCATGGGTCAACTTGGGGACCCCATGGAGACACTTTGGTTGGGAAATGACATAAATAACTTTTTATTTAATGTAAAAGTAAAAATGACACAAACATGATATGTTTTACTAAAACAATTTTTAAGTGGGGTTATACAAGTAATATTTTTGATTATAAATATTAATTGGGAAGCTAAAAATATTTCATACATCATAGTATTTTATTTATAATTTTTAGACATTAAATAAATTAAATTATTTATGACATAATAATGATGCAGCGATGACATCATTATTTGACGATTTAAATAAAATGGAAAGATAATGTAAACTCTATGAACTACACATGTCCAAAACTTATTGGCTGAGTGTATTTCGAAGCCTTATCACCTTATCCACGAATTATATCAATTTGGGACCTTTTGAAACCGAAACACATTTTCAAATAAAGTAATATTACTTTACTTTCCAAAAGTGCCCCTCCTCTCCTCTTATAAAAGGCCTCCACCTCTACCTCACTTCACACACTCCTCAAGCCTTTGGCTCGGCCAACCCCTGCCCATTTACTCTCTCCACATACCTCTACTCATCCTAGAGGATTCCCTTTGGGCAGAATCCTTTCAAAGGAAGCGTTTAGGCTCAAATCAAAAGAAGTTACACTTTTAAAGGTAATTCATTCTCTCATGTTCATTTGTTTTATTTTGCTTCTCCAACCCCCTAAACTCTTTTTATTTACTTCTTTTGTAACAAAACCAGTATCTTCAATATACTAGGATGTTGTTATAAGATTTATTCGAGCTACACTCTCACACAACTAAATCAAATGGTTAAAGAACATATGGTTTCCGTGGATGGTGAAATTCTGCCTCCCGAAACGATGATTGTTCAATACTCATTTAACACCTTCAAAGGTGGCCATTATGATGTCACTATTTTTATATATGATATATAATATGTTTATGTTTTATTTATGCTTCTGTATTTTTCATTTTTTTCTTACCTTTATGGCTTCCATTATGGGTATACGCGATATCTTCATTTAAGGAAGTGCGGACTACCGCCCCCTCAAAGTGATTTGATTCGTTAAATACCATATGTGGGATGTATAAAGGATGGAAATATGATATTATATATGATATTATACTGGAATTATAATATAACTTTATGTCATTATTATTCCATTCTATAAAATACGAAATAGAAATGAAAGTAGCGTTCATGCGTACGTACGGCTTACCGTCTCCATGAACGGTGCATTTCATTTCTTACCTCTAAATGATTATGTAATGTTATAAATGCATGAATTTACTGGATATATATGAAATATATGATATCTACATAATGAATACAATTCTGGATATAATAAACATTTTTCCACACGAACAATATGTAATTGTAAGAAGTCCACTTTCGACTTAAGAACAAAATATCGGCAAAACAAATATTATTAACTTAAATGATTACATAATGTTTATGACATGGTAATAAGTGGTATAAAAGTAATAATTAACTCGAAAAAGGTTCTTAAGGAAGTAGAAATTAACTCAAGTTTATTATTCAGGAGATTAAAGAACGATCGAGTCAAGTCGGACCCGAGGTAAGGGATCATACACCTCTCTTTCTTTTTAAGTACACTCTTTTATGTCATTCCTTTTAAGCTCATCTTTCTTATGACTGGGATGTTATTTTATATTACTCCCACTTTAATTATTATTTTAATATGATTAGAGACCATATTTCCTCTCATCAATCCTTTTTGGAAGTTTTAAGTGGCGCCGTTAGGCTGCCGAGTTTCGGTAAGAGATGTTTCATCTCACTTTTATTCCCGTGAGATTTATGCTACATTTGCCACAATTTCCTTTGAGTGGTTTATGTATTACCCATTATGACACTCCTTTTTTAATATAATTCCATTTATGGGTATTTACATATTCATTGTATGACACTTCTTCAATGGGGTGTACTTTTCGAAAGTAACCCAAGTCGGTAAGGGGACCTTTCACCCTCCTCTTTTTTTAAAAGACTTCTTTTGTTGGGTATTTTAATTTACATATTGTTATGTTGGGATATGTTCTCATATATCCTTATTGATGTAAATTTTATGTCCAAGTGATGAGTTACACTTTTTATCTCTCATCAACTCATTTTGATGTGGTGCCGTTACGCTGTCAAGGGAACTTTTTAACCCAATTTCGATTTCTTTGGGTTCAACATGTAGTCATTGAATATGTCATCCATTGAATATGTGTGAATGACCTTTTATTGTTTTACAATTAATATCCACTTATATTGTGTGTATTTATATTTTTCACACATATTTTTGAGATTTATTTGTCCTTAATTTAAGGATACCTTCTTTATAAGGGATTTCATCACATTTGACATTTCTATTGAGGGCTCATTGTTGTTATGAACCAATTCACTCTTATATGGTGTATATAATGTAATTTGGAGTATTATATCATGAATCCTCTTATTCTCTTGATATTATAAAATTCTGACTAAATGTTATTCCTCGATTATTGTATTCAAGTGTCTCTAATTTTGGTAAAACTCCTTTAACGAAAATATCATTTTAAATGTTTTAATTATTTGTTATTATTAATATACATGTTTTAAAAATGGTTTTAAGGATTTATTTATATGGATATTAATGGTTTAAAATGTTAAAATCTTCAAGGTGGTATGGGACACATTGATTCAAAAATCTCTTTATTAAATGTTTTAAATGGTTTTGGAAATGGTTTCTTCTTTAATGGATTCATTATTTCAATATTCTAAAATGTTATATTATGATTGAAATGTGGAAATGTTATGTTTCCTTTATTCATGTTTATGTGATACGATTATGTTATGGTTCTTGGGAATTTTTATGATGAACGGGTGGTTCCGTGATAAACTAAGGGCGGGTGAGCCCGATATAGCTCTCCAATGCATTGGGTAACGCGAAGGAGTGAAACGTTAAGGTTTCTCCGAAGAGATTTAGGGAATATACTGTGATGGGTATTCCAAACGTAACCAAGAGGGTTACTCCCTACGTAAGAATGTTATTAATGCCTCAAGTTACCTTTATGTCTTATGTTTTCTATGATTTATTCATGATTTGATATGCCTATGTTTTATGGGTAAAGTATGATTTCATTCTTATGTATATATGAACTCATGTTTACTTTCCATATTTTTATAACCCTTAATGAGCTTTTTATGCTCATCCCAAGTTTTTGAAATGTTTTTCACAGGTCAAGGGAAAGGTACATGATGTGATGATAGTGTCAAGGATGTGTCAAGAAAGAATTCGTGTTTTTTTTAAATAGGTTTCCGTTGATGGGAAGAATGAATATTTTCTTTTATGTAACCACTTTGTTTAAATGTGGAATGTAATGAAATTTTCATGATCTAATTCTCTAAAACTCTAAACCTGAAAAGATCCTCAATGTGTAATCTTGTAATAACTCAAGATTAAGTAAGGTTTAAGGCTGGGGCCTTATAAGGAATCTGTTAAAGTATAATTTTATAATAATTTTTTTTTCTGTTTAACATGTCCAAAAATCATAAAATTGTATTATAAGATTAATATAACTCTAAAAATATAATCAAATAAAAATTGGAATGGTTTTGGACATATCTTAATCTATATCATTTTTATTCAACCATTTTTCTCTAATAATTTTATCAAGCATTTAACATTTTGAGAATCAAAATAGTTACCAATATAAGAAAAATACCCAATTAAATAGTCAATAATAATAATTTAGACTTATTATCACTAGTTTTGAAAATATAAGATTTTTTTGTATTTTTATAATATTCAATAAAATATTTTATATTTTAAAATATGAATTATGTCAATTTTGAAACTATTCATATCATGAATTTTTTAAAAATCCATAAGAATTTGATTGATTAGAAAGAACATCATTAATACAAATATAACATGTATCTTTCATCCAGAAATTTCGTGGATGATATCAAAATTATCAAGATACATTTATTTTAACATTTTTAGGATCATTTATTTGATACCTTTTTTAATGATGCAATCACTTATTCATCATTGTGTCATAATAAAATTTATTTATTTAATATATAGAAATTATCAATAAAGTAGCATGATTTATGAAATATTATTAGATTTATAATGTCTATTTATATTATACTTGATCACTTATATAACCACATATAAAAATTGTTTTAGTAAAAGATATATGTTTATGTTATATTTTCATTAAAATTAAATTAAAATTAATCAAATGTCATTTTCAAACAATATTGGTTCCACGGGCTCCTCAATTCCCCCCAAGGATGCCCATGGTAGGACATATCTAATCCAATATAATTACGAAACATTTTATCATAATTTATTATTATTATAATATTATTTATTTCCATTATTTACGAGATTTACCTTTTAACCATGGTAAATAAAATATTTACTGAAGTTACTATTTTTAATGTCTAAAAATAAAAGTTCCCTATATACAGAATTTGGACTTCCTAATTCAAAATATGTAATCCATTTTTCGAAATTCAAAACATATATGTTGCATAAATCAATTTAAAATTAATTCTTGTTGTCAAAACCACCAAGCATGTTTTTATGAATTAAAAAATACCAAAAGATTGACTTGTGTTCATATAGAATTTCAAAGTGAAATTACATCCAATAACCATCATCGGATAAAAGGGTAGAACAATAATCCAATTAAACATTAGAACCATTAAATAAAACAATATAACTATATAAATAAATAATATTAAAAGGCAGTTTTGAATTAAAATGCAGCATTTATCACTATTCATTAAAAATGTACATTATCAGAAAAATACCAAATTTTTATCCAAATTAATTTTTTATGTTCCTCATGTAAATAAGAATTTTATTTTTTAAAATCAGACATAATAATGTGATAAACACTAAATTTAAAACTGGTTCTCCGTCAAAAGGTGGTAAAACATCCTATAATGAATATTAGAGTATTTCATGCTTAAAATCAGATTTATTCTCATTTTAATACATTAAAATTTATGGGATTAATGTAAAGACATTTTAAAAACATGTATAATAATATTTTAGTTAGTTCTGTTCATTCCCTCTTGAACAATATCTTGGTTTTAGCAACCATTTAAAATAATAATATTATATTTTCTCAAAATGACTCATTATTGTTTGAAACATAAGAATTTGATGAAACACATTTTTTCATTTTGGGTATGCTATAAAACATAGAATCCTTTATAATGTAAAATGCCATTTTATATATTAACAAAGGAAATTACATCCTTCCCCCTTCTGTAAATTGCATCCTCATAATATTATTCAATTATCATTTAAATTAGGGTATTTATCCCTCATAGCATTTTCAGATTCCCTCGTTTCCTATTAAACCATTTGGGTTTTACATGAATCCAATACCTGATGAATTACATTATTCCACCACACCTGCTCTTTCAGTCAAGAATATGGACAGGTTGTTCCTTATAAGAAATATTGTCTTCCATTTGATCTAATTTTGTACTCAGAACATGAAATGGATTCGACATATACTTTCTCAACATTGAAACATGGAAAAAAATTGTGTACCTGGAATAAACATGGAAGTAATTCCACTTGGTAGGAAACTGATCCAACATTCTATAGGATTTCATAGGGTCCAATGAACCTCAGACTCAACATTACCTTCTTACAAAAATGTGTCACACTTTTCCATGGAGAAACAGTGAGAATGACAAGATCACCTACCGTGAAATAATGATCCTTCCTTCGTTTATCCGCATAACTTCTCTGCATGATCTAGGCTATTTTCATGGGATTCTGAATAAACTGAACTTTTTTGGTAATCTCTTCTACCAATTCTGGTCGCATCAACTTCATTTCATCTACTTCATCTCAAATACATAGAGTTCAACACTGCATTCCATATAATTCCTCAAATAGTGCCATCTGTATACAAGAATTAAAACTGTTATTATAAGAAAATTCATCAAAAGAAATATATTTGTCCCAACATCCCTTGAATTCCATTGTGAAAACATGTAGCATATATTCCAATTTCTGAATTATTCATTCTGACACCCCATCTGATTGTGGATGAAAATCTATTCTAAAATTTAATTCATTAACCAATTACTTCTGAAGCCCACTAAAAAAGATAGAAGTCAAACTGGTATCATGATTAGATAAAATGGAGAGGTTATCTTAATATAACATTACTATCTCAATTATATACAATCGAGAAATTTGATCTAGAGATAGAGTATCTCAAATTGGAAGAAAATGAGTAGGTTTATATAATCGATCTACAAACACACAAATTGCATTGTAACCTCGAGAAGTCTATGGTATTACCACTATGAAATCCATGGATACATTTTCACAATTCCACATTAGGAAAAGAAAAGGGCGAAGAATCCCTTTCAGAAACTATCATTCTACTTTAAAATGTTGACAAGTTAAACATTTCACAGTAAAGTAAAAAAAATATCTTTTCATTCTATCCCAACAGTAATACTCATAGAGATCACTATACAACTTAGTACACCCTAGATGAACTGAAAATGGAGAAAGATGAGCTTCACATATCAAATATTTAATCAACTGTGAATCAAAAGTCACACATAATATCTTAAAAAACATCAAAACACAATCTCTATAAAAATTATAGTCATGTAACATACCCATCTAAACCAATTATAGCATTTTTAGGAAATCACAATCATCTTTATGTGCATCCTTTATTCTGTCTTCTTAGGTCAATTGTATTGATACCTGAAGCAAAATAGAGTAATCTTCTACACCCATAACATCAATTCCGAAGTTCATCAAATTATTAATCATAAGATCTCATTCTAATCATATAATAATTAATATATCATTTTCTATTCAGCTCAAAGAGTCAGACACTTTATTTTCAATTCCTGAACGATAATAGATCATGAAATCATAAAGCATGATTAATTCTAGACACCTACTATATCTCAGGTTAAATTATTTCATTGTGAATATATACATTAAACTTTTTTGATCAGTATATATTTTACACATTACTCTATACAAATGATTCCTCCAAATTTTTACACCAAAAACAACAGCCGCTAATTCCAAATCATGTTATGTGAATTTTAACTCATGAGGTTTCAACTGACGTGATGCGTAAGAAATTACCTAACCATTTTTAATAAGGACACTAACAATTTATTTCAACAAACAATCACTATAGATAATAAATTCACCATCTCTAAAGATAATTCTAAAACTGGAGCATTAATCAATCATCTTTTCAATTCTGGAAAACAATCATCACATTATTTTGAGATAATGAACTTAACACCGTTTCGAGTTAACTTAGTCAGAGGGCTAGATAACCATGAAATTTTTCCAAAAAACCCCTTATAATAACCTGATCAAACAATTAAACTATGAATCTTGGTTATATTTCTGGGACTTGAACATTTATTATCTACTGTTGTTTTTGTAGGATCAATAGTTATACCATATTTAGAAACAATGTGACCAAGAAATGAAATTTTCTGCCACCAAAACTCACACATGCTGAATATCCCATATAGATTATTTTCATTTAAGCATTCCAAGACAACCCTAAAATGACATTAAGGCTCCTCTGTACTTTTATAATAATCCAAAATATCATCAATAAATACAACCAAAAATATATTCATGAAATCATGAATATTATATTCATAAGATCCATAAATGCAGTAGGTGTATTTATTATCCTAAAAGGAAAAACAAAAAATTCATAATGTCCATATGCTGTAAAAAAGGCGGTCTTCAGAATGTTAGTTTCCTTTACATTCAACTGATGGTAACCCGTCCTCAAGTCATTCTTTAAAAAAATATTGAGCTCGTTGGAGCTAATCAAACATATCATCGATATGAGGCAAATGATACATGTTCTTAATAGTTATGTTATTAAGGATCTATAGTCAATATAATGTCTCATTGAACCATCATTTTTATTAATAAACAAGATTGGATCACCCCATGGTGGTGTGCTAGGTGTAATGAAACATTAAATAATAACTCCTTCTATTTCATCTTTAACTCTAAAATTTCAATTTGACCCATTCGATAAGGGGGTTTTCAAATGGATTGGCATCAGGAACTAAGTCAATATTAAATTAAATCTCCCAATCAGGTATTATACATGGAAAATCATCTCGAAAAACATCATCGTACTTATTTACCATAAGCACATCATAAATCTAAAACGTTCCTTTTTTTCAAAAATATGTATATGGTAACATTAATTTTCATCTTTTATTACTTTCTCAACTACCTGGTATGTTATCATAAGTAAGGTTTCATTCTTGTACTGAAACTGAAATTCAATCTGAAAAGAAAACTCTTTATCTCTGTATTCAACCATAGCATGATAAACAGAATGCCAATCCACACCCAAATTAACATCAAAATCCACTAGAGTTAAAAAAAAATTAGTATTTCAGGTAGATTCATTCCATAAATAAGGATATGAAAATTCTTATGATTTTTTCGACCCAAAATTCCCTCATGGTGTTTTTTATATATTTTCAATATTCATATCTTGATACGGACCTCCCAATTTACTAGAACATTTATCAGAAATGATAAAATGTGTAGACCCTGAATCAAAATAAATGTGTCATATTATGAATAAAAAATATTGTACCTAATACTGCTTCATTTTATGGCCCAACATCAGAATAATTAGTTGAAAAGGATTTCACCACCCCTTTCTTCTTGTATTAAGGATACTTTCCTTCAGTTTATTTCTTAGTTGGACTCTCAACTGAATAATGACCCATTTCATTTCACTTAAAACATTTTAATGACTGTAAAAGATATTTTTTCTTACCATTACCATGATATTTTACCATGATGTTTCGAGAATTATGTCCCATTTTACGACATCATAAGTACTTACTAGAATTTAAAAGGCATTCCTCAATGTGTTATTACCCCAATTTTCAAAAACATTAATATTAAGTTTCTTAGTATCAGAAATTTTTGAAGAGTTATTCAATTTCGTCTGCCACCTCGACCTCTTATTTTATTCATTTTTCAAATAACACCTCATCATAAAAAAACTCCATTTCTACCTTCTTTTCACATCTTAAATGTTTTTTATAAAAATTTAACAAATGTGAAGCTAAATCCCATCGATTATTTCGAATTAATCTTTAGCCAAAATGATTGATTTTACTATCAAGAGAATATATGAAATTTCCATCATACCTTTCCAGTTGAGTGAATTTTTATTATTAAGCAGCCACTGAGTCATCCTCATGGCTGAATTATAAGAATTTTTTTCGATCCTATGTTGAACCACCTTAAGAAAATATTTCTCAAGAAACATACCTTTGAATTCATCCCAATCAAGAGAATAAATCTCTAAACTGTATCTGATTTTTTTATCCATCAACCACCAATGATTTAATTCACCTTCAAAATGGTAAACAACAAGTCTAACCTTTTGATGTTCTAAACACACCATGACATCAAAAATATTTTTCAGTTACTTAATCCACCCATCATCTAGAACAGGGTCAGATGATCCTCTGAATTATGGGGGATGATGCGTTATTTAATGCTTCAGCATAGACATTTCCCTCTGGGGTCGATCTAGTGGATCTCGGGCATGCATACCACCACCATTTAAATCGTGATTCAACTAAGCCATCACTACAATGAACTGTTCAGTTCTAATTCAGACCATCTAATGTTGCTGATTTGGATGGTTTTTTTCCTCCGGATTTCTTCCCATCATAGATGCCTTATTAACTCTACAAAAAACCATTCTGAAAATAAAAAAATCTTAGGCTTAATCTTCAAATGATAATTCATTTCAATATCACCATAAATTAATTTATGGATATTATTTTAACAATATCCTTATTCTGAATGTTGTCTAAACCAGCCTATGATTCCAACTATAAGGATCTAGCATTAAAACAGTACATACTCTTGAGTTAAATCAGGGATCAACATTGAGGATCTTTTCAGGTTTATAGTTTTAGGGAATTATTCCATAACTATTACATTACATATAAAATATTCCAATGTAAACAATTATAATCAATATCTATTTTTTATAAAATAAAAACTATTAAATGAAAACAAAAATTCTTATCGTGATATATATATATTTGAATTATTATTTTCTATTACACTTCATTATACCCTATGAAAAACATTTTAAAAAAATATGGGATGTGAATAAAAAGCTCAGTAATGATTATTAAATACAAAGAGAAAACAATAGTCCATCAATACATACAATAAATCATCTCTTTAAAATACCTCATGAAATCATAAGATTTGAGAATAACACATAGAAATCATAAATGATATAGGTAACTTGTGGCATCCATGACATACTAACATTATAGATTTCACAGATATGTATGGAGTTACGATTGGAATACCCATCATAGTATCTTCCCTAAACCACATAGGATAAACATTAACTATTACCTCCATCACATTACCCAATGACTTAGAGAGATATATTGGGATCACCTACCCTAGGTTTGTCACGGAACCACAAGTATTTGTAAACAATGCCCAAGAACCATAAAATAATCCCAATGCATTAATAAGCATAAAGGAAATATAAAATTTACACATTGAAATCATAATAAAACATTTAAATATATTGACATAATTAATCCATTGTCATAACTATTTTTAATACCAATGTATATAAAATGAAAATATGGTATTTATTTTAATTCGAAAAAAACTTTAGGACTTGTTATGGTAACCAAATATCAAATAATTCTAGTTGTCGTTGCATGTTGGTTGTCATCGCGTATGTTTAAAAGAAACATTAATTTTTTCATTTAGCAAAACTATTTATAAAAAAATACATTTGAATAAAATTAAAAGTCAAAGGAGTTTATTTTACAGTGTATAAAATAATGTCGTGTATAAATCGAAGTATGCCTCAATGAAAGGAGACTGAGATTAAGTCCCTTACATTATGTTCGACTTGTCTTGATCGTTTTTTATCACCTTGAATAATAAAAATAAGTTAATTTTATTTTCATCAGAACCTATTTAAAGTCTATGATTCTTCTTATAATACTTGTTTCTTTGCTACAAAAATCTTTTAATAATTCAAGTTCATATCTGTCTTTTTGTGAATGTTCGGTACATTAATCAAAATAAACTTATTTTAAGTACAAATTTTCCGCGTGGTCAAATTTCCATTTTATCTAGAATGATATTCATCATTTTGATATAATAAATATCATATATATCTTGTATAAATGTATTTATAATAGTCCATTACATTTGGATATATGGGAATGAAATGCACCATTCCTAGAGATAGTAAACCCTACGTACGCATGAACACCACATTGATTTCCTTTTTCTTATTTTTAATGGAATGAAAACCAAATAATAAGTAGGTATATTATAATTCCAATATAATATATTATTTTATATACATTTCATATGTTCAATAAAACCATCCTTTATAAATTCCATGTATGGCATGAATGAGTCATATAACATTGAGGGGGAATTAGTCTGCACTTCCTCAAATGAAATTATAGTATTTTCCCATTTTGGAAATAAAAATGGTATTATATAAATGAAAAATAAGAAATCATAGAGACAATATAAATATAATATATATCAAAAATAAGTATAGTGATATAATAATGTCTACCATGAGAGGTGGTACGGAGAGAAATGAACAATCATCGTTTCGTGAGGCAGTAGTTCATCGTCCACAGAAATAGTATGTTCTAAATCCATTAGATAGAGATTTTTAAATGTTTAGATTTAATATTTCTCATAAAAACAAACTAGAATATTTAGGATACTTATGTAGTTATTTATTCAATGAAAAATAATAATATATGGAGTGAAGAAGTAGAATAATGGAAAGGAATTTTAGAGATGATGCTACCTCTTAAAATGTGTAACTCTCTTTGATTTGATCCAAAACGATTTATTGAAATGAATTTTGACCAGTGGAAAGATACTAATATGAAGAGGGAAATGTTAGGAGATTCTTGGAGGAAATTTTGTTTGATCAATGGGTCTAGTGAGGTATGTGGAATGGGACAGATGTTGTTAACTTTTATAAGATGGAGGAGGGGTTCTTTAGGAATGCTTGAATGTATTATTTTTTATAAAAAAAAATTCTAGATAAAAATATCCAGAACTAATTAAATTAAAATATAAGAAGAATATAAGTCAAAATAAAATCATCCAATAAATATTGGATTGGTTTTGGATATTTTTTAATCCTTGTCTTTTTTACTTAACCATTATTTTTCTTTTACTGATTTATCAAGAATTTAACACTTTGAGATTCAAAATAGTTACCAAAAAAGGAAAATTACGAAATTAAATAGATAATAATAAAATATTTCTCATTTTATCACTATTTTGATGAACTTTTTTTTTGTAGTTTTAAAATATTCAATAAAATATTTTAAATTTTAAAATAATAAAAATATCAATTTTGACACTATTCATATCATGAATTTTAAAAATTACATAACAACTTGATTGATTATAATAAAATTCGTTAATAAAAACATAACATGTATATATCATCATAATAAATCATGGATGTCATCAAAATAACCAAATTATATTTATTTTAACATTTTTAATATAATTTATTTGAATCCATTATTAATGAAGCAACAACTTCATCGTCATTGTGTGAAAATTAAATTTATTTATTTAATCTCTAAAAATTATAAATAAAATACCATGATTTAGGAAATTTTTTTATCTTTATAATGAAAATTTATAGTATGTTAGATTACTTATATAACCCCATATAATTTATTTTATAAAATAATTTATGATTATGTTAAATTTACCTTAACAATAAATTAAAAGTAATTTAATGTAATTTTCAAACTCAAGTTGCTCCATGGGGTTCTAAAATTGACCCAAGGATGACAATAGTTTGAAAAATGTCATCCAATAGTATTAGGACTTTTTTATTGTAATTTAATGATATTATAATACTTTTTACCCTTATTTAATAGATTTACCCTTTAACCATTGTATATAAAATATTTACTAATGTTTCTATTTGTAATGTCTAAAAATAAAAGTCTCCTACATAAAAAATTTGTATATACTAATTCAAAATATTTATTCCATTTTTCCAAATGCAAAACATAGAAGTAGTAGAAATTAATTCAAAATTAAATCCCGTTGTCAAAACCAAAAAGCATGTTATTAAGAAGTATAAATGACCAAAAGATTGACAGGTATATTTGTGCCCAATTTAATCAAGAAATCAATTACAATGAAAATAATTGTTTTAAATGGTAAAAATATAATCCAATTACACTTTAAAAATAGTACAAATAACAATCAAACTATATAAATAAATTAGATTAAAGCGCAGTTTTGAATTAAAATATAATACGTTTCATGAGTAATTAAAAATGAACATTATCAGAAAAATATCAAAAATATCATACAAATATAATTATGATGTTCTTCTTCTAAATTATAATTTAATTATTTTAAATATTTCATCTAAATTTGGAAAACATGATTTAAAAAGCGTTCTCCATCAAAAGGTTGTAAAATGACGTATATAGAATATTAAAGTATTTTATGCTTAAAATCATATTCATTCACTTTTTAATGCTCTTAAATTTTTTTGATAAATGTAATGAATTTTAGAAAACACATATTATCATATTTTTATTAGTTCTGTTCATTCCCACCAGTACAATGGCTAGTCATTAACTACCATTTAAAATAATAATAATATATTATTATTATTATTTCAATAAAACTCTGTAATGTGTGAAACATAATATTTTAGAGAAACATAATGTTGTATGTCAGGTATTCCATTTAACCTAACATCCAATTTAATATAAAATTAATATTTAATTCACAAATATTAATAAATATGAAAATTTCATATTCTTTATTTACCAGGGATGTCACAATATGAGATAGAAATTCTTCCTCATACGGAATTTATATCCACATAAGATACAATGATTCTAAAGGAGACTCACCACCTTCCCTACACATGTATGGAATTAGAGGATTCTTTAGGATGTGTAGAGTAATCTCCCTTCCCCTATAGTTGATGTTTTAGTAGAATAATGATATCCAATACATGACCATGATATCATCAAACTCTACTAAAAAAAATATGATAAACTTTTTCGGGAGGTTCAGTACATAAACATTAGCTAGGGAGGAGTTAAAAACCATTGAAACAAAAATTTCCCCATTCACTATTCTCATATATAATTTATCATCCAAATTTTGAAGTGGTGTTTAAATAGTTCTACTAATCTTGGATGATATGAAAGAATGAATAAAACCAGAACCAATAGTATATCTTCTATTCTTGAATGAATTATTATCATACATTTCACCACATCACTGTCTATATCCACTTTAGTTGTAGTTATAGAAGAATCCCTTCCTTTTTCCCTAGAGTTTTTTTGGTTTATTTCCTCTATAAACCCTTGAATTAGTGTAATTGTTTTCAAAATTCCCTGGTTCCTTACAGTTGAATAAATACTCCTCTAGCAGAGCGTTTATCAGGACCATCCTTCATTCTTCTACACATGAGGGATTTTTCATATCTCTTTGGATGTTTTTAGTGAGATTTCCTAGCTTCCCACATCTTATGTAATATTTGGTTCCCATTAGACAGTTAAATCTATGCTTCTTCCCATAATTTTTACACATGGTATGAACATAATTCTTTCCTTGATGAAATTTATTTGCGGAACCACCCAAATTGTATTCAATTATCCTCTTTTTTTATTGGTATCGTGATACCTCTAATATTATTTGATCTCTATTTCAACCTTGTGGTCATAATAGACAATATCATCATAGTTTTTTAAGTCTTTAAATGTGAGTTATTTTAATAGAATTTGTAACTCCCCGACCCTAAAACACAGATTCAGTGCATTATTACATAACATTGGCATGATCATAAGAAAGATCAAGTCTCGAAAGACTGATTAGTTTAGTAGCCTTGGAAATAATAGATATATTCATAAAGTTTACATTACATCAATAAGTGAAAAAATACAACAATATATTGTCTTCCTATCCCCTCATACTATCCCTTTAGGTAATTCATAAAATACTTCTTCACATCCTGGGAAAAATAAAACATAGAAAAAGGGGTGATCTGAAATGCCCATTAAGGATAACAATATAGCGGAAACATTCATAAATAAGAATAAACATTTAAGGTAATGTATAACTAAAACAAAAGCCTTTTAAACTTGAACTTCAACATAGTATGACAAAAATAAGATGAAATAATTCCATTTACTTATTCACATGGATATTCTACTAATCGAATAATCACATGCAATATCGATATCCCCTTTCATAATATTGGAATGCATAATGCCAGAATATTATAACCACATATCCAAGGCCTCGTGCCAAGACTACAAATATGATATTTCCAAGGCCTTGTGCCAAGACACTAGTTTGTCCCATGAGACCTACCGATGCATCGAGGAGATATAACGGTCTCCACCCGTCACATATTTAGTCCAATGCATTCCCATATGAAATGGTTAAAACATATCATAAACATTTGTATTAAAACTAGCATACGAAATGTAAATACTTCATCCATAAAACACGATTGGTATAAGAATAACACATCCATAGTCAAACACATCCAAAAAAATTCAAAACAATATGGAAGCTTTGTATCATAATAAATAAACTTCAAATAAATGTAAAATTCATCAAAGGATGTTGACATAGATGAAATAAAAACTATTTGAGAGAAATATCTCTTTTTTTGAATTCATTTAAAAGTCACACATTTATTAAGGAAGCAATTTAAAATAGATTTGTGAATAAAAGTGTCCCATACTAATTAGAATCTTTTGAAAACAAATATCATTTCATAACATTCATGTCCACAAAAATAAATCCTAAAAATCATTTTGAAAACGTGGATATTAATTAAAAAGATATTGAAAGATAAATAGTTAAAACATTTAAAATTCTGATTTTGATAAAGATTACCTTTCAGAAATTCCTAAATTATTCAATTGGAAATCATTTAAATGTCACATAATTATAAAATAAAACATTTACTTTTAAAAAATGACTTTAACCCATATTCTCCAAAATAGTAAGCATGTTTCGAAATACACTTTCAAGAAACTTGGATGTGGATGATAAAGAGATCCCAGTAGATTATTACATATAAATAACCTCAGATAATTAAGAGATTGTGAAATAAACCCTTACCTTGTACTTTTCCTTGACATGTAGAGTCACATCCTTTAACTATTTTCAACTACCAAATCATCTTTCACTCTAAAAGATAATAGAACCTAAAAATAATAATCAATTTATCCTATTTGTATAGGGTTAAAAAATGAATATATAATTCATCTAGAAGAACCATAAAATATGACATTATTCAATCTTGGACATCACGTTGGTCAGTGGTAGGTGATACACCCTTGTTACCCTTCGTTTGTGGGTTCAAGTCTCGCGGCCTTGTCGGATGCGACAGGATGTCTCCCGACCTCTGGGTTGTCCTTTTATGGCAATCCAAAATTATCCAAACTAGAACTATCCAAAATACTTCAGTCCAAAATTTATAAGGAAGGTAAACATAATGAAGATCCTTTTTATCATGTAATAACATGTGAACACCTTTATCATGTATTCTTTTAAAACACTGCAATATCCTAAATTACCATAATACCTTATTAACTACATTCATGATCCCTTATTCATTAATGAATAATAGATATAATCCTTCAATCCAAAAATGTTGTAAACCCTAACAATGATAGAATATACAAATCGTTAATTTGTTTCGATGTAGTCAATAATATCCAATATAATTTATCAAAATAAATCATGTATTATTCTAAAATCACTACCTCATTATCAGAACTATATTATGGTTTACCTTTCTATAAACCATATATTTTCCCGAAATTTAATCTACTATTGAGTCACTTTTCATTGTTCCACACAATCTTAAGTCCTTAATGAAATAGTACTACATTACAATCCTTATATACTCCATAATTATTATAAAAAGTACATTGTTGATACAACACTCAGATGAAATAATCAACATAAAAACTCTAATCATTCCTCTTCATTTGTGGTAGTATCATAACATGATTATTATCCAATAGCTTCATTTGCAGCATAGTCTGATGACTGGGACATAGGTTTGCATAGTGTCCAAACTCCTTGCAAATGAAGCATTGTACATTTGAAACAATTTTCTTACCCATGCAGTCACATTCTTTGTGCCCTTTTCCACCACACTTAAAACAAACTCCAATTCCTTTCAGGCAACTTCCAGGGCATTTCTTCCCACAGTTATCACATAATGGAAAATTCTTCTTTTCCCTCTTCCATCCTTTTCTTCTCTTGCTTCCCTTTAAATCCATGGGTCTCAGTAAACTCTTTACATATCTTATCAACACATGATATTATTTCTTTATATGATGATAATAAATGTGAGAATATTTCTCTTATAAATTCTAGCATAAGAAAATGAAATAGATGATCCTTCTTTCTCTTTGGATCATGTGCATTGTTGGAGTTCTCATTCCTTCTACTGGGTTCCATTTCTAAACAATGGCATACACTAGATTAGTTTATGAATAACAATACCTAATCCCAAACTTGTAAAACACATAACATAAATTAAATAGTTTATGGATATAATCCATAATCATAAAAATGTCTCTTTTGAGGAAGTATATACTCATAAACCCTTCATAATAGTTTGTAATGAAAATGATAATTATCCTAAGAATATCCCCCTGGAGTGTCGTAACCAAGAGTGTAGCAAGACCCATTGTCATGAACCAGTTCTTGATCCAGTCTATCTCAAAGCGGTGTTTTCGAGTTTAACCCCTAGGTACATCTATGCCAGAGCTGCCTCTATCAGATCTTATCCAGACAGAGATGTATTGCTCGGAAAACTCACAAAATCTCTGCAATGCCAAAATATTAGGAAGTTCATCTATACTAACCCTCAAAGTTCATCTTAGTTCTACAGGCTCTAATCAGAGTTTATCTAAATCTAGCTTCCAAGGTTTGTACTAAACTTCCTCTGATACCAACTGTAACGCCCTGACCCTAGATACCCAGAGTCGGTGCATTATTACATAACACAGGCATGATCACAAGAAAGATCAAGTCTCGAAAGACCGATTAGTTTAGTATCCTTGGAAACATTAGATATATTCATAATGATTACATTACCTCAATAAGTAAAAAACTACAACAATATATTGTCTTCATATCCCCTCATACTATCCCTGAAGGTCATTCATAAAATACTTCTTTACATCTTGGGAAAAACAAAACATTGAAAAAGGGGTGACCTCAAATGCCCAGTAAGGATAACAGTATAGCGGAAACTTTCATAAATAAGAATAAACATTTAAGGAAATGTATAACTAAAACAAAATCATTTAAAACATGAACTTCAACATAGTATGACAAAATAAGATGAAATAATGTCATTTACTTATTCACATGGTTATTCTACTAATCGATTAATCACATGCAATATCAATAACCCATTTCATAATAATTGAATGCATAATTCCAGACTATCATAACAACATAGCCAAGGCCTCATGCCAAGACTACAAAAAATATTTTTCAAAGGCCTTGTGCCAAGACACTAGTTTGTCTCATGAGACCTACCGATGCATCGAGGAGATATAGTGGGATCCACCCTTCACATATTAAGTCCAATGCATTCCCATATGAAAATGTTCAAACATAACATAAACATTTGTATTAAAACTAGCATACGAAATGTAAATACATCATCTATAAACCACGAATGGTATAAGAATAACACATCCATAGTCAAACACATCACAGAAGCTTCAAAACAATATGTAAGTGTTGTATCATAATAAATCAAGATCAAATAAACTTAAAATCCATCAAAGGATGTTGACATAGATGAAATAAAAACTACTTGAGAGAAATATCTCTTTTTTGAAATCATTTAAAACTCACACATTCATTATGGAAGTAATTTAAAATAAATTTTTGAATCAAAGTGTCCACTAACACTTCAAAACGTTTGAAAAGAAATATCAATTCAAAACATTCATGTCCATATAAATAAATCCTTAATATCATTTTGAAAACGCGGACATTAATTAAAAATATTTAGAAAGACAAATCTTTAAAACATTTAAAATTATGATTTGGATAAAGAGTACCTTTAAGAAATTATCTCAATATTCATTTTGAAATCATTTAAAAGTCACATAATTATAAAATAAAACATTTACATTGAAAATATCCTTATAAGCTGGTAAGGGAGGCTTTGAAAATTTTATAACGGTGGAAAATAGCCGCACCCGCCATATAAGTTAAAAAAATTATTACCTTCATTCTGTCGAAAAGTTTAAAAAGGACCTTGTTTGGAAAAGGACGGAATGATTTATTTATAAACATCTTATAAAAATTCAAACAAGGGTATAAATGACTTTAACCCATATTATGTAAAATAGTAAGAATTTTTTGAAATACACTTTTAAGAAACTTGGATGTGGATGATAAAGAGGTCCCAGTAGATTATTTTGTATAAACAACCTCGGATAATAAAGAGATTGTGAAATAAACCCTTACCTTGTACTTTTACTTGGTTGGGGGTAGGTAAACCTCCTGTATAATGGTGAAATAATTGTTGTTAAATTATAAAAGAATCATATACATTAACATGATATCATATGTGATCTTTTAATATTGATTTTTAATAATATCTTAGTATTATCGTTGTTTCGGGTGTTAACTTACTCGTTTTCTTTAATATGTTTTGTTACGTAAGCCATGATTGTCATGGATAGGATTTCTCTTAATCATATCCACAATGATATCAAGTCCTAAGATACTATTATTAATCATCAAATGAGAATTAGACTTGAATGGATACAATGGAGAATGAATCTCATCGCGTTCGTGGAGATGGTAGTACGTACGTACGCAGGAGTGACAATATCATTCTTTTGATATTAAAATAATATATAATTGGATGTTATATCATATATAAAGGATAATTATCATGTTATATTTATTATTTACTTGACTTATAAATCATTATTATACCCATCCAAATAATAATATACTGAATAACAATTACACCATGACTTGGAGACGGTAAGCTGTACGTACGCACGAATGGTGACATGTCATTCAAAGGATGGATAGAATACTGAATATGGTTGTACCATATTTATAATAACATTAAAGTTTATAGGATATAATTGGTTAATTATTTTAGAATAGGAATAACAAAGAAAGAAGAAGTTGAAGAAGAAATGATTTTGAAAAAGGGTGGTGAAAACATTAACACTACTTCGGGTTCTTCCTTTTGATTTGATCAAAATGGCTCCTTAGGTTGGCTTTCTGATCAAACTAAGGCCTGTAGGTTGTAGTGAGGGAAGTTGTGAGAGTATTTTGGCAGGTTTTGTCCAATAAAAAGGGCTTTGAATGTGTGAATTAGTGAGAATGGGAGTGCCCTTTTATAAGAGGGGTGAGGGGCACCTTTGTAAAAGCAAAAAATATTATTTTATAATAAATTCATATTCGGTTTCAAATGGATCCAAAGTGGATTATTTAAAAGTTAAGTTGGGGATGGGTCTAGAACCACTCAACCAATAGAATTTATACAGGTTTTTTTCATTATATTTACCTTATCATTTTGTATTAACTCTTAGTTAATTAGTTTCACTTTTACAATGTCTCTTTGTATTTTTATATTATATGGTTAATAAACATAATATATACATACATGGGACCCCCATGTGGTCCATTAACGATACACCTATCATTATATAAGTCTTTTGGCAGACCATTTGATTTTTGGGAATTTAATATCAATTAATAATATAATATTTGTTTTAAAAACTCTTTTATGTCAATTTTGACTCTATTCAATAATTGGTTTTTGTAAAAATCATAACAGAATGATTACTTTGAAAAAAGTTAATTAAATCAATTCTAACATGTCATATTAACATTTAAAATTATTTTTATTTATAAAAAGTCTCAAATTACATTTATTTGGGTATTTATAATATCAATTATTCTAATTGTTCATTAATTAGGTAATTACTGCATCACCATTGTCTCATAAATAAAAGAAATTATTTAATGTCTAAAAATTATAAATAAAATACCATTATGTAAGAAATATTTTTATGTTTCTAATTAATATTTACAATCGAATTTATCTTATGTATAACCATATATTAAATTTTTATACTAAATAAACTTTGATTTTAACTCTTTTAATTCTTCTTTGAATTAAATAATAATTAATGTCCTAATCAAATACAAGTGGACCTAAATGATAATATTTTACTCCTAAGATTGTTTTTGGTAGATATAAACTTTTCCAATAGAATTAGGACATGTGTTAGGGTAATATTAATATCATTTTACCCTTAATTACACTATTTACTTTTAACTGTGGTAAATAAAAGTAAAATGTTACTATTCACCAAAAATTATTTTCATCTCATTGAACAACATTTTACTCCTTGAAATTAACCGAGTCTCTCGGATTTTATAAATTCCACTCACAAAAGCGGTAAACTTCATTATTATGAAAAATTCGGTTTTTTAACTACCACTTAGTGGTTTCACTATTCATCAAAAAATGAAAGTTTCAAGAAACATACCAAAAATTAGGCCTAAGCTATATTTGATATTATGAATTAAAAAATTATGTCTCTTTTACCAAATTCAGAAAATATCAGTTTCATTAATTTATTTAAAAATTAATTCTCGTCGTCAAAACAAATAGCGTGTTTTTAAGAGATAATAACTATCAAAAGATTGACACTCGTTTATGTCTGGTTTAAATGTAAAATTACATCCAATGACTTAAAATGTATTAAATGGTAAAAATATATTCTAAATACACTTTAAAACCACTAAAATTAATAATTTATCACGATTAATTATATCAATTAAAAAGTTGTTTTTAATTTAAATTTAGTAATTTTCACTATTCATCAAAATATGAAAGTTATACGAAAAGTACCAAAATTTCACCGTAAGCTAATTTCGATATGATGAATCCAAAAATGAAGTCCATTTCGAATGATAAAATTTATAAAATTTCAAAAAGTAGGTATTACTATTCATAACAGCTATTTTTATTGGTTGTGGTGTTTTAGAATCTCGAAGTTCTGTACAATGCACGCCATTGCATTATTCAAAGAGAAAAGTACCGTGGAAGCAGGGGATGTTTCATTGTAAATTTTTGATGTCCCCATTATAAAAAGTAAATTTATTGAGTAAAATTGAATAAATAAAAGTTTAAAATATTGGATTTAAAAAGGGTTCACTATTAAATGTTTGTAAAAGTGCAATACTGAAAATGAATTTGTTCTTACATTATGTCTAAGAAACTCATAATATGTATTATAAAATTATAAGGATTATATAAAGATTAAAATTTAATTAATAATATTCATAAAATCTTTTGAATGGCTTTTTTAGTAAGTCATGGTGCGATTGAACTAGTTGTTGCGTGTAGTGCATGTTATTGAATTATTTTGAAAAAATAACACACTATGAAATCTTGGGGTGTTACAGACACGAATTTATTACACTAAATAAGTGATCCAAATTGTTTTCGGTGTTCATGGAAAAGAACAAGGCCTACCATGAAGGCCTTGTAATGTTTTTTATATGACTCATTGAATCGTCTTTTTTCTGCATGAGTTCAAGGAACTCTTTTTCCATTTTGAGATAGTGGGTTTGGGGAAAATATTTATCGAAAACCATTATATTTATTTCCTCCCAATCCATGGAATCAATTCCCTCCCAAGGATTTGTATTCATGATCATTTTCCTCCACTGATCAGTTTACCTATCAAAATGATAGACCTCTATTACAACTTTCTCTTCTTATGTGCAATGAAAGACAAAGAATATCTTTTCAATGGAACCAATACACTATTCCGTGAGGAGGGGATCAGAAGATCCACTAAACATGGGAGGCATTTTCCTCATCAGGTATTAAACAAAAACATTCTCATTACACGGAGGAGGTGTGTGGTTCATATGATTCAAATTACTATTCTCATCCCCAGCTAGCCAATAAAGTACTGTCATGATGTTTTGAGCACCAGTTCCCATCATATCTGGCGTATCTCTATGGAAATCTTCACATTCCATATCACATTGATTATTGTCATGTATTAATTTATTTCATGCTGTTAACTATGAAAATTAACATACAATTAAAGGACATGAATACATATCTATTGATAAAAATGAATCATAGGATCTAAGAGTAAAAACATTTAAATGAGAAATATATCCTAAATTTTGATTCCATATGCTTCAATATTTGTTATACACGATCTATTTATTATCATATATTCTTATGGGAATTTTTATTTCCCTAATAAGTGTTTGTACTAGGCTCATGAATTTACCAAAACATATCCCTCAAGAGTGTCAAACCATGATTGTAGAAAGCCCCGTTGTCGTACACCAGTTCCCGGTCGAGTCTAGGTCAGAGAAGTGTTTTTGGGATATACCCATATATACAAATGTTCCAGAGCCACTTCTACCTATTTTTATCTGGACAGGGATACATTTGTTTGATAAACCAATAACACTATACATAACAAAATTTAGGGTCATTCTCTTATACTTACTCTCGTTATTAAGGTTATTAATAATGTTCACTATTTTTAATCTCCAAAAAATCTATACCATCCTCTTATACCATTTACAGATACCCTAGAATTTTATATATTACATTTTACGATTTTAAGTATAATTATAAATTAGACTGCCGAAAAAGGATCATGAAGTCTAGTGTCTTGAAAGACTAGGTACATAAAATATAAAACATAGGGCTAAAAAAATATTTCTTATTTAATCTTCATAGATAGATCCTTACATAATTTTAGACCATACATCTGTATAGGGTACCATAGGGATCACATGAATGAAGGGATGATCTCAAATCCTAGCATGGAAATAAACATGAGAATAAGGCATCAACACAAGGGTTAGAGATAATGACAAATTGATTTAAAATGGATTATAGAATCATAACATATAAACATGGGATCTTATAAAAACGAATTCATTTTAATGTGGAAGAAACATAAAACATAACTTTAGAATGATTCAATTCTCATTTCACATATAAGAGCACAAGTTATGGTTAACCACCAAGACCGTTGCACATGGTAGAACGAGTCAAAGGTAAACTCCATGACCATTGCACATATTGTCTCATGAGACCCATATTTACTCACTGAATTGGAGTGCTATCTAGGAGCACCTATTTTAACATGTTCTCAATTATTCTTACCACTTTAATAATCATACATAATCAACAATACATAATCATATGGGAACCCATAGAGAGAAATGTGTATCACATTCATGTTATATAGCATATTGAATTGGTGTATAACAAAAGTATCCTTGTGAGAAAGGGATTAAAACAAACATGGAAATTAATAATGTAAAATAGGCATATATCATAGTATGTGATTTCAAAAATAAGTGACCACATGTATGTAGAGTATTCATGAAATTATATGGGTTAAAACAATTTAGTGCAGTTTTATGAAATATTCTAAAGACTAATTAAAATCCAAAAGGCAATAATAATTCATATTAATCCAGAAGTGAAACAAAATGGTTTGTCAAATAGAAAGGCTGATATTATAAAAACAATTTTGGAATAAAACAATTAGTTGAGTAAACATGAAACGTATTTGAAATTTGGTAATTTAAATTAAAACCGGATTGGTTATTTGGAAGTATTGTGGAGGTAATCAATTAATAGCTTGCATATACCCAAAAGGGAATGAGGGATAGATATTGATTAATTATTTTGGAGAATATAAATAGTATGTTTAATATGTACATAAAAATAAATATAAAATTCATTTGGATAAAAATAAAGATAAATAATCCTAAAAGAATAAATGCGGATCATTTAGAATCTATTACAGAATATCATCATGGAATCAGGTGTACTTAAGAGGGATTAATGAGAAAGAAATTTCTTTATCATCTTTTATACATCATTAGGTCAATATTTTTAAGGTTAGAAATCATACCCCATCATTAATATTTACATGTAAAATGGAATAAAATAGATTATATTGTTCAATAAATTTATGAATGATAGGATCCCTTAGCTTCAGTCTGATGGTGATCATCAATTGATCATAATGACCAGAATAATCAAATTAGGCTCATTAATTAATTATATTGAAAAGATGTTTTACATGTAAATTATTTAGTATAATATTTTTTTGTTCATTCATTACCATTTTGATTGGTTATGATGTTCAATATCATTTCATTGGTTTGTTTGTTTCCTTGGTTCTAATGATGGGTTCACTTATATTAATATCCGGATACACATATATGATGAGTGTGGTTGTATAAAATTGGAAGAAAATTTTATTATTGAAAATATATAATGATACATGGTTGTAAAATTCATTTGGTTATAATTAGGGAAGAAGAATCATTATATAAAACATTATTGAGAATGATTTGGATTAATATGGTGATTTTTCTCAAAATTAACTTGTTTTGTATTATTATTTTACATCTTGTGTGAAAAAGTTTTCTAGAATAAAACATGAGATAAAATACATATTTAATAATAATGTTTAAACTTTAAAATTATTTCATGATTGTAATTGAATATGGAAATGTAAATTGAAAACCCTTATCCTTGAATGTGATAAAGCAACAAATCTTGGATGATGTTTTCATTTATAGTATAAATTGATGGGTAAACAGATATTACAATCAACTATACCATTAACATAATTGTATTTAAGTATATTTATTTTACTTGTGTTAACATGCCAATTTGGTGAAGGGATGTTAGGAATGTATAAATAAAATAAAAGAACATAAAATAAAATAAGAGAATCGGAAATAGGAAGTTACCTCTTGAGTTTATATCAATTGATAGCCACCTATGGGGAGTTTATTTGGTCTTTTAAGGAGACCAAGGGATTCTGGATTTGGGGGGGGGGTGTGGATATTGGGGATATATTTGGAAAGAATTTAATAATTTCACATGGTTTTAGAGGAGTAAATATAATTTGGTAGTGTGGGTGGTTTTTATAGTGGAGGGGAGGAGGGGTTTCATAATATTTTAATCATTAACTTATTATTATTCCATAAGACAAGAAATTGTAATGATTATTATTCAAAAAATTTTAATATGGGCATGTGAGTTTGAACCAATGCCCATTTACATCATCTATGAGTCATGCAGGATTGATAAATTTAGGTTTGATCATTTATTGTGAATTATCATATTATACTACTCATAAAAAATTCTAGTATTTTAGATAAATAAAAAAAATAAAAAATAACATTTTTCATCATGTAGAATCCATAAAATGAAATCCATTTTCCAAAATAATTTTCTATATATGATTCAAATAAGTTTTAATTGAAATTACATTTTACTTGAAAAATATTGATTTAAAATACTATTACTAATTTTATAATGCTTCAAAAAGTTATATAAGGTCATATAAAATTATCATAAAACCAAAAGTCATAAATTTGTTAGTTTATGAACAAATTTTATGAAAATAAATTTTCTTTTAAATTAATTAAATAATTGTAATTAATAATTTATGACTTAAAAAAATACCAATACTTTTACTATGGTCATAATATAACTAATAAGATGCCTAATTGTTTTTTATATATTCATGGATGTGGTTAATATTCTTCTGGAAGATTTACTATTTATAAGGTACAAATTAATATTCATAAGGGATGGTTACTATTCACCAAAAATTATGTTCATTCTATTATACCCTAGAAAACACCATGAACACAACTATGTATGTCAGATTTCTTAAATTCCAAACACAGAAGTGAGAATATTATGTTTAAAGGTCACATCATACATAGTAGTTCACTGTGTTGAGAGTTCATGTGATTATATGAAATAATTAAAAGAAAATAATTTCCATAGATAAAACATTGTTTGGTTACAAGAAAAGTCACCAATAGTTGATCAATACTAAGAAAATGATATTTATATTCAACTAAATATTACGAAGAATTATCCAGATTTTTTTAATATGTTGGAATAAATGAGGATTAAATTTTTTATGGAAATTCTATATTTGTTTCAAATTATCAATTTAAATGATCAATTCAAAATAATTTTTAAAAAAATTTCATATCACTTCTAAAGGGGTCTGAACTAATTACATGTCTTCTAATTTATTGGAGAGTATTAAACACTGATCCCTAAGAAATTTTCAAATATAGTATCATCCACACCAAAATATTATGCCCAATTTTCTTTTTATTTTGGATACATTAATTTCTTATAATTAACTCTTATTAATATATTAAAATTGGCAGATGCAATGTAAAAATCGTGGTAACATGTCAAGAATATGGTGAAAATGAATCAACAGGGTATATGAGGAATTTATGATTTTTATAAACAAAACACATTTTAGTATGTCTCAATAACTATTATATATGTCATAATGTGTGGGTTTCCAGAAAAAATATTATAAAATTGAATAATCACATAACAACAGTCAAAATAATGCTTTTGTGTTTCAGTTTTCATAGAATATTAGTTGAAGAGTCCTTGATAAATTTTTTGGTCTATAAGAATCCAATTTTTGTACATATAATGATAATATGTCTCACTAGAATACAATGAATAATTTCACTAAGATATTTTATTTATTTTTCCAATCTACATCCAATGGTTGAAAACCGAGGAGATGAAATTTGAATGAAATGGAATATTTGTAAAATCATCAAGTCATTTTCGATATATACAAAACAGCTTCTTATTAATCTATTTTTCAGATTTCTTAGAATAATAGAAACCATTATTTTATATTTTTATCCCTTATTAATAAGTGAAAATATTCCTATATAGGTGTTAAAACCATTGAAAATATCTAATATTTTCATGAAATAATTGGGAAATGATAGTTGACTCATTTCAGATCTATAAAAATCAACAACATGATATTCCGACCAAAATATTTCTTACAATGAACCAATTTTTTTTCTATCACATTAATATTAATGTGACAAGCCACATAATGTGATCATTGTCATGAATAAAAGATTGGATTTCTAGGAAAACATAAATAATGAATCTAAAATCATTTTATTAATAAATAACCTCGATTCAGTCATTTTATGAAGTTTCTCAATATTATCCATAGTATCACATTATCATTAAATTTTTATTAATATGAAAAATCTATAGTTAATAATTCATAATTGAGTAAAATATGTTAGAGTGACATGGATGTATTTTAAAAACATTCTGAAATCATTTTTTATATGAAGGAATCATCCTATAATTCTTATGATGATAGGTTTTCCCGATATAATGGAATCACTGATTTCATATTATTGACTCTTATAAAAAATTAAAAATAACTCATAAAGTGGAGAAAAACCAAGAAAAATTGATCATATATTTTTAGAAAATCAGTGTAAATGAACATGATCTCTTTTTTTAAAGTAAAATAAAAAAAATCCATCTGAAAATAAAATTTATCAGTTTGATCAAATTGGATTAATGAACATCATATTTTTTTTAAATAATCAACTCAACTAAAGTTGTATAAATATTTTGGAATGACAAAACATTGACTTGTTATAATAGTAATATTCTCAGCAATTATTTTTTAATCTATAGTATCATATATAAATCAATATGACATGTGGATTTCTCAATATGCTGTAAACAATGATTACTTGCAGTTAAATATTATTAATAAATGAAAAATCGCATGTATTTCCATCAAAATCCAGAAAACATTCTCTATATTTTATTGAAATATAGGAAATGGATATTTTATTTATAAATAATCTATAATAATCAACTTCAAAATATTCTCACATTCACAATATTCAAAATGATCATGGGAATAGTTTGGCCTCTACAATTATTTCCAAGTCACCAGCCACATAAAATGAGTCAATATAATGAAGATGAGTTCTTATTGATATAGAAATATTATAAAATTTTCCAAAAATTATTTTGATATGTATGAATAATACAACTTTTAATATTTTTGTTTTAAAATATTTTTATTTTAAAATTTCATTTCACCTAGATATTTTTTATTAAAATATCTTATCCGTTATTTTTATATAAAAATTGGTCAAATGAATTTAGATTGATGTAGAGACTTAGGATATTAATCACCGGTTCATTAATCATTTTTAATAAATACCATATGAATTTTTCTTAATAATATATTTCAAGTTTTAATGGATATAATAATTTCACATTGTTAACATATATAAATAAATGAAAAAAAATCATATAGGGGTCCAAACTAAGATAAAGATCTCATATAGGTTTGAAAATATATGAAAATGATATTCAACTCATTTCAGATCGATAATAACCAACCAAATTTCAATATAATACCATTATTTATTATTATTATAAAATATATTTTTTACCTTTACATTTATAAAAAACATACATGTCAAATAAATAGGGTTATAATATCATAAATTTTTTTTAATTATAATGAAAAAGTAAGATAATGATCATAAATTCATTTATGAAATATAGTAATAAACCATCAACCGATCTATTTATCATTTTACTAAATATTATTCATTGCATTATTTCCCATAGATATTTTTATTATATTGAAAAACCATCTTCTATGAGGTCAAAAATGAAATGACCACATCCAATTGACATCTAACCATTGGGAAATAATTATTCAGTCATTTATGATAAGAATGATTTTTATACACATAAATATTATAAAAAAATTAATAATCATGTTAGAGACTATGATTTCATATTACTAACGTAAATTAATAACCTACAAATCACCCATGTAGTGGTCAAAACTGATCCTATAAGATCTGATTCACAATAAAATTTATCTAAATAGTCACACATTATTTTTTGATCAGTAAACACAAAAAATATCATTCCTAAAATATTATTTCATTGAATGTTCAAAATATTAATTTTTTATTCATATATATATATATAGTAACATCTCACCTAATGTGGGTCTTTACCGATAAATCACGGTTGGGTTACAATGAAATGTTAGTTTAATGATCCTAAAATATTTTGTGATTTAATGGAATGAATAATTAATTGCTCTATTGAAGGTATTTTTTGATATCATATATATTTCATCACATGACCCTTAAATATTACTTAAATGAAATGTATCCTATTATGTGGTCAAATACAAGATGAAAATTTCAAATAATCATTGAATATTAGGAAAAATAAACCTCGAGACAGTTTTAAATTTTAGATTAATCCACAATATAGTCCAATGAACAGAATTATAATTAAAATTGAATAATTTATTTAAAATAACTAAGTATTAGGTGTAAATTATAAATCAATCATGAAGTAGAGAAATGAAAATAAATGATATCATATTTTAAAAGAAAAAAAGAAACATTATATTTCAGTCAAATTTGATTTGTATAAAAAATCAAACATCAATCAAACTCGTAAATTTTATGGTATGTTATAATAATGTTTTTTAATTTTACATACTTTTAATATTTAAATTTCCGATAAATGAATTAAAAACTATTTAATGTAGTAATTTTTTCTATTAATACATTAGTAAAATTAAACCTAATAATTTATGATTTATAGGTATCAAACATGCCTCAATTTGGTTAAAAAATATTAATAATTTCAAAATAATCATTTTACCATGATATATTTATTAAATTTACAAATCCTTCATCAAGGGATCAAATATAAGAAAATTAATTTACAGATACATGTAATTTTATTATACTAATCTCTAAGTTATTTATGGTCTGTAAGAAATATACAAACATTATAAAGGTGCCTAGAATTTTCAACATGATTGAAACTGTGATTTTATAGTATTGACAATTATTATCCAAATAGGAAATCACAAGTATAATGGTCAAAATTGAAAAATATTATTAGATTATTACCAAAACATAGAAAATTTATCAAGATGACATTTCTTATCATTATGAACTGAACTCCTCCAAATTGAAAACCGAAATGAACTTTATTATTGAATGTAATGTTATATGTCACATAAATAGGGTAAAATTTTTAAACCATGAACAGATTTGCCAAAAACCATAATATATTTATTCGTAATTATTTTATATTATTTTGGAATCAGGTATGTTCATATATGATTCCTATATTTCCCATTATTATCAAATTAATGATTTCACAATTTTTTTACATTAAAATCAAATATGACCCATAAAAGGATAACACTGAGATGAATATATCGATTGACATGGGAATAAAGGAATATAATACACATGTTATTTTTCATCTTTAGTAATCAGGAACATATAAATTTGTTTCACTTATTTATCAATATGATGAACACTAAGATTTAATATAGGTAACAATAAATAATAAATAACATATCAATGATGTTGGGGTCAATATATAACCAATGAACTCATAATAGTGAGAAACCACAGAAAAATGAACATTTTTTTATTTCACTATTGTAAAAACATCATGTTAATATGAAAGTTAAACTACATGAATTGGAATATATATTATATGAAAAATAAAATCTAGTCATTTATGATTTATATATACCAAAAAATTGCGTGTATTCATAACAATGAAAAAAACAATAGATTATAGTAAATACATATGAAAAAATCATTAAATAATTATTAATATGTATGAACCCACATATTTTTATTCTAAAAAATGACCCATTCTCTTTGATTTCATATATTCAATGAATATTAATAGATGAAAAATCAATCATGTATCATAAAAAAATAAGATGATGGCCTCTGATGGCTGTCAAAACATAGTAAAAAGTACTTAGTGTAACTGATTTTCTATAAGAACCAACCACATATAAATCACACAATTGGATTTTTTAGTATGATAAAATTTATTACTAGAATATCACATTATTTTTAAAGTTTAAATTCACCTAAAAGTAGAAATATAGGGGAAAATAGATTGGATTTTCATCAAAACATAGGAGAATAATAGTAAAGTAGTTTTTCATCTGCAGGAAGCATTAATGAATTAGTATAATTCCCATGTGTCATATTATGATTCAATGTATCTTTTCATTTTAATATATCCATTAAAATTACCATTCACTAATCAATAGATATTTTTTTAGCATTTTAGTATTGAGTAACATTAATACATTATAATATATAGTAATAATCCATGCATGAATTTTGTTCTCGAAATTTTTTAGTAAGACGAATATTATGATATCATAATGAAAAAAATATTAATAAATTCAAATCATTAATTAGTGGTTAAAAATTTAGAAAAAACCTCATGTTGTTCTAAAGTCATAGAAAAATAATATAGGATTAATTTCAGATCATTATAAACATTACTTATATCAATAAAAACCAAAAAATATCGATATGATTTAATGTTTCATCTAACCGTAACATTATTAATATTTTAATGTCACCTAAAATTGTTCAAAAATAATATTTCATGTTCATATTTACCTAAAAACAATGAATAATGGGTTAAAAATCATTAGAATCTTTTTGGTAATAAATGATCAAACATTTTATTCTTATATTTCGTTGAATAAATCAGGGTATCAATTTTCCATGGTATTTTAAATAAAATTAAATTTCATCTTTAAAGGGGTTAAAAATATTAAAATTATTTAATTTTGATATGAAAAATTAAGACAATGATCCTTGATTAATTCTTATTCACACTATCAGTTACACATCAATGTGTTGTTAAAATTCCTCGATATAAATATACCCAGGATTTGGTATTACTAAATATTATTACTAATTGATAGATCACATGTATAGTGGCCAAAATCCATAAAATGATCACAGATTGGTATAATAGTATAGAAAAATGACCATTTAGTCAATTTGGGTGTGTAGGAACCAATCTCATGTGAATCTAAAAGAGGAAAATATTGCAATGTTCGAAAGTACATCTTGAAAAATCACATTACATATTATACATTAGTTTGTTAACATCTAGATTATTCTTATATAGACTATCTAATAGCATGTCAGTCAGGTTGAGGGGGTTACTGAAGATTTAATACTGATCTAGGGCTTGAGTACTAGTGAAAATATATTCTTATAATTATAGGGAGGGCTTGTGGGACTTCTAATCATGATAGGAACTAGGAGAATGTAGAATTTTTGCATGATCTACACTGGTTGTTCCACCTTGTAACAGTATCCCTAGTATTGAGTGATTTGAATCATAATAGGGTAGGGGTGAAATAAATTTATCCTAATTCATCAATATAAAATGGACTCTGTACAAAATCATAACTTCTGACTTAGTATTTGTTATTCTTTTTATTCGTAATTATTATTTAGATATATAATTTCTAGGTTATAGAATGGATCTAAAATTTACTTCCATAACATGAAAATTGTAATGTGAATCATTAGTACATATTCTATCACTGAGAATAAATTTGAAATCCCCATAACTACTCATGCGTATTGTAGTTGTCTGAAGTTATTATTTGCAATTGTTTCCTATGTAGCTCACACTCATTGATCTATGAATAAGATTTATTCAAACATTGACCCCTTGTGAAAAATATGTTCCGGTAATTCAACATTATATTTTCATATCCATCTCTTTTAACAATATTAAATTCACATTGAAAATGTTAGATGGGTGGTTATAACAAGAACACGTGATGTCATATTGGAGAGAAAAAATTATAAAATATTGTTAGATTAATTCCTAATTAAAATAAACAATCCTCACTAAAATATGACTAAGGAATCATTTGGTATAACTGAAAAAATTCTTTTTTAAATATCCTTCCAATTATGGGTAGATAATACCATGTAAATAACTTTATATTTCCATGAAAATTATTATTTGTGCGAATAAACCACATGTAAATCTTATATGTCGGGTGGTCACAATGATTGGTCTTATAGTTTTATTGGGATTTATTTCTTAAAAAATACATGGATCTGAGGGTCATAACATAAACACCATATTAATATTGCCTTTAAATCATATTAAAAGTGTGGTTATTTAATTTGGTACATGTATATTAACTAAAAATTTCAATCCAATATGTTTTTTGATCGAAATAACCAAAACATAATTTTTGTTGATTTAATTGTAGAAAAAACATGTGTTAAAATGAAAACACAAGAAAACTACAAAAATATTATTTAAGAAAATGGAAAATGAATTTAATTAACTTTTTAAAATATTAAAATTCAACACATATTAATAAGAATTTTAGTTTTACTGAAAAAATATAATGAAGATTTTTTAAAAATTAAAATGAATAAATTCATATATCAAGTGTTTAAATCAAATATAAAGGCGATTATTTGTAATGAAATAATAAGATATAGGTAGTAGATTAAATATTAAGATGAATAAATATAACTCATGTCAATACAACTCCTAGTGTTATGAGAATGATAAAAAATATTATTTTAGTATATTTAAATGTCTTTAAAATGATGCCTTATTAATTCAAGAACTATCAATAGACCTCAGATTGTGAGTTCATTACGTCCCATATTCATGTGAACTCTATTCCCAAATGTCAAAAAAAAATTAACAATAATTTTAATATGATTTAATGATAATTTGATATATTTTAGGTTTTGAACCATTTTCCCTTACTTATATTTTTATATATTACATATGAATTCATGTTTGACTTATTGTTCATTGATATATTATTTCTTCTAACATTATCATGTTTATATCTATTATTTCTATATATTTTTATTCGATATCAATATTTTATTCTTCGTCTACAATTACATTATCCCTAATATTATTTTTCATTTCCTTTATGAATCTAGTTTCAATTGACTACATAGACATCAGATTTAAATTCTACATATAGCTTCGTGCCTACATCAGATTCAACTATTACATTTGTATTTGTACCATTTCATCTTTTGAAAATTATTTTTATTATTATTTTTAATTTCATTTTCCTTTAATTTATTATTTTATTTCAAAATAATCATATGTTATGTATTTTAATTATTTTTTTCACCTATTTATTCAATTAATTATGAATCTAAATATTTTTAATTTATTTTGACATAGATCCTTTGTACTTTATTCGATTTTACTCAATTTTATTATTCTAATGATTGTAGTTGTCTTTATATTATAAATATATTTATATCATCTGATTAATGATTCTCTTGTTAAATATATTTAAAATTATAGGGAATTTTCTAGAGGAAATTTTCTATGGACATTTATATATCTTTCACTTTTATTTGTGATTTGACTTACTATTAATCAATTTTATGCCTCTAGATTCAACCATTGATATTATTTTCAATAACATTATATTCCGATTTTTATTTCTTAATTTATAATTCCTCCTTTGATTATAAATTTTTGAAAATTTCTTCTTGTATTTCATTTTTCTTGTATTATTGTTTTATTTTTTTATTAAATATTTGTTATAATTTTATTGTTATTTTTATATAATATTATTTTTTTATTCATCTTAAAATTTTCAATTTTGTTTTTTCTAACATATTTTCACTACCAGTATTCTATATTTTTTTATTTACTCCCACATCAAAATCCTCTTCCTTATTTTTTATTACATATTAAAGATAATCCTTCCACTTATCAATTGTTTCCTTATTTTATCCTCTTGAGTTGTTATATCTATTATTTTTTTCTTCATATTATATTTTTTATTATTTATATATATAAATTATTTTTTGTAATTTTATTTATCAATGAACTTTTCTTTTACTTAAAATCAACATTTATTCATCGACAATTGACTTATGGATTTTGGTTCCACATAAAGCTCACTATTTTCCCATTTGGCACTACATTGACAATTAATTTTTAAATATTCATTATCCCTGTACTTATAGATTGTGTTTTTTGAAATTTAATAATATATTATGTTTTTACTTTTACTATTACATCATTAGCTTTATCTAACGTTTTCTAATTCTACATCAATGATTCACCTATATTAACACATTTGAAAAATTATTGAACAGTTTGTCTCAAATGATTCCTACATAATTCCAGATAATGTCCAAGGTTTTGATGATTTGGTCATATAATTTTTTATGAGTAATTATTATGAATTATATTATTACTTCTATTACATGAATTCATTTCTTCTACAAATGTTCTTAGGTTTTTGGATTATGTATCGTCTTTTGAATTCAATTTCTATATTTTCTTCACCATACACAATTAATTATTCACCCAAAATCAATACTCACATCATTTATTACTCTAGTTTTTATCTTCTACTTCTTCAATTCAAACAGTGTTTTTGGATTCATTCAATTTATTCTATTGGATTTTGAATATTGTTTTCATTTTTTATTTATTTTACATTAATATATTTTTTTATTTAAGATTAATATTTTCATTATTTAAATATTTTTCCCATTATTATCATTGCATGCCTATGAGTGTAATTCAATTTCACGTGTTTTACTTTTAGATTCATGTGTTTAGATTTTCATTTTTCTTCACTTTATTTGTCTTATATTTATACTTTTTTTATTTTATTATATTTTATTCTATAGTCGTTTTTTTCTCACATTTCCTATAAGTATATTTCTTTTAATGTATTCTCGTGTATTTTTCTTATACCCATTGTTTCTTCTTTATCTTCTAGTTATTCATCTATTTAATGTTTTTTTCATTTTATTCTTCCATATTCTACGATTGAATTTTGATATATTGTTTATTTTCCATTATGATTATTATTTTGACTTCTTGTTTATTATTCTGCTTCAATTTTTTATTTTTTCCTTTTAGAAACTATTTTTTCCATCATAGTATGATTTAATTTTCTAAATTATTTATATTTTTTTATTTTTATGTTGGGTTCCCTTTTTATCATCTTATTATTAGTATTTTTCATTTATATTAAATTCTTCTAGAATTTTAATTTTATCCAACATATTATTTTTCATCTTACTTCATTTTCCCTCTACTATATTACCTTTGTAAATGTAAATATGTATTGACGTTTTTCCTATAACTTTATTATTCCCACTTTCTTGATTATTTACTTTTTATTGATGTTATATTGTTCATGTAGATTTTTTATTTTCCTTTTCATATCTAAAAAATAATTTTATTGGCTATATCCATTCAAAATTTGGGATTACCTTTATTTAAAGTCGTTCTTGTTATTCTATTTCAACTTTTGTTTCACCTCTTTTTGAATCATTTAGAATTTATTTCACTTCATCCATCCCATTATTCATAAATATTATGATTTTGTGATTTGAAATTTTCTTCTAGTAATGCTCTTAATTTAACTTCATATACTTCCACAACTTTTATTTAGAATCAAAATTATCTTCTAATATTGATCATGTACTTAGACATCTGATTTTATTCATACTTTTTATTTTCAAATATTATTATCCCTAAGGATTTTTATAACGTTTTTTTGTTTTTATATAATTTTCAACACATACAACGACTCCATGCGCTATTATGTTTATATAATTTGTATTCTTATTCATTTTTATCTTCAAAATATCCACCAAATATACATCCAATCATAACTTTAAGATTTCATATTTTTTTATTCATATCTAATTTGTTTTAAGACTATTTATTTATAATAAAAAAGTTTTCCACTTTTGTATTAACTTTTTCTAGTGTTAATGTTTTTTCTATTATATCTAATTTTGAATAATTTTTTTATATTTAATTTTTCTAATATTTTCGTTCTTCATTTTTGACTAATGTTTCTATGGAAACATCAACATCCAATTCGAATTCCACTTCTAAATACAATATTTTCATGTTTCTTATAATCTCAATTCTTCCCCCACGTTTATAAACTGAATTATATTAATTTATTCTTATGGTTATATATATAAAAGTATTTTTTATTCTTTTTAAAATATCCTATTTATTTCATCTATATTTTTTCTAGAATCCCATAACATTTTTGTCATCTAAAAAATTTAATGTTAAAAACATATCTATTTTCATTTATATTTTCATTCAATGTAATTTTTATTGATTTTGATATTTTATTTTATACTTTTACATTCACTTTTTGTTAGCATTAATGTCCAAATAAGAAAATTATCCCTATAACAAATGAGTGGTTTTAGATGATTGTGAAATTTTATTTAAATCAAATAAATTCAAGGTAATAAAAATCATTGTAAAATATTAATTAGTATCAAGATGTACAATGTTATTTTAATGAAAAATTAAAATATCAAACTAATTTGTTACCTTGTTTTATTTTTTTCAATGATGAACTTCAAATAGAAACATTTTGTTGGAGGGTAATTTAGAAATTTTTATTTTTTGACCTCTAGGAGACCCTATCATTGTAGATGGTTCCAAAAAAACTATAGAAAGAAATGTTGAATCATCTAAGATATTGTTTATAAAAGAATTTTAACAAGACCCATCCCGACAATGATACCACAATTAGGGATAAAATATATTGACCCCCCTTTGTCTTGTCCCCAGTAGGCCCTAAGTTGGTGAAAATCACAATTGGTACAAAAATATCACATATGGTAGTTATTCACCTAAATAATATAGTTGGATAATGATATAGGATAAAAAAACTAAGTTCCTATGGAATAAAATATAAAAATAAACCAAAAACCATTATGAAATTAAGGATGAAAATTAAAAAGTGAAAAAATAATTATCCACATAAATACTAAAAGACATGGCTATAGAAGAGATTTAATAGCAAAAAAAGCCTAGATAGTAGAGATTGGCTCAGTTCAGAAATTCCACCTATAAATCATAAAATGTTTTATATAAATATGGTGGAGATAACATGTGTAATCAGTATAGAGGTTAGAAACATCTTAATTACATATTTTATATGAGTCCCCTAATAGGCATGTGAACAAATAGAGAAACCAATAAGCAACTAAATAGGTCTTCTAACCATCCCAGACTCACCATGGATCACTCACAAAATAACACATCATTTATTATAATATGGCATTGATATCATAACAAATAAAGGGTCCCCAATAATTCTTCCTTACAGATTTTCCCTTCTCGCACCCTCACATGAAACAACATATTCTCCTATCACTTCTATACATACCAGAAATCATAATATCATATCTCATCTCAACCAAATACAAATGGGCCTTCTATGATGTAGGTTGGGATGTTCCCTACCTCCCCCAATCCGTGAAAGTAATTTAATATATTGATATCACCTTCTATTATCATATAATGTGTTTCCCAAATACATTTAGGCCATCACATATCCTAAGATTACCATGGAAGTATAGTATCATTAATGGGACGGAAATCAACCATGTGACCTCCTCCAACATGCATGACTTCCACCTCATATCATTTAACAACAAGCAATGACTAAACACACCTAGGAAATCACTACACATCTCAATTGAAGACACCTAGTCTGTCACTGGGGAATAATGACCATAGAATATGGGGTATCTATCAATCCATGTCACTAATGTATTTGATGTTGTGGAAAACACTAGGAACCCAACACCTCTATTTTTTGGTAGGGTTATGAATCTTGTGTGTGAATCTATAAAAATAATAATATATATATATATATATATATATACACACAAATAAACCCATACCAAACCCACGGGTTCACAAAAAATGTAATTTAATAATCCACCAAAACCACTACACTAGATGTATTCCATCACATCTGTTGCTGCCACAATATTTAATACACCACACCACCAAAACACAAGCGACAATTCATTTCAAAGATTAATTTAGTAATCTAAATTACTCAAATTTACATTACAAATCATTATATTCAATTACTAATGAATCCATTTATTCATTTCAATCAACATCATAGTTTTATCCATTGATAGTCAGCAAACTAACACAACCACGCCATACAAAAACAAGCCATCTCAGGTCAACCGTCAACACAACACCATGTAAACTTATTTCACCACAAAAACCACATATCCATAACTATCATGCACCAGAACTATTACGAATCACAACAACTGTACATCAAAACCACTAGGAACAAAATCTTATAACAGAACATCATTACTCGATTACACAAAATGGAAAAACAACTCACCCATATCACCTAACCCCAACCACAACCCCAAATATCCTCCTTTATCATTGTTCCACATAGAATATGTATTCTCAAAAATATAAAACACAATGAACATCCTAAGAATATATCACATACCAAACTGTATAAACTAAAACAACTTCTCCCTGCACCATACATCTACCCACATCATAACCATTCCGTCCAACAACTTCATTACAGCCCCATATGATTTACACCTCCCATCCAATAGAAACCATCACCACACAACAACCCAAACCACATAAGGTAAGAAAACAATAAAATGTAATAAACATATCAAACACAATAGATTAAACATTTATTCAATTTATTTCATTACGTGACATATTTCATTTATGTGTGAATTATCAGAAAAACCGTGTTCTATTGGAAAGAAATTTGTTGTTCAGTTATATATTTTTATAATTTAATTCATGGAATGATATGTCAGAAAATCATAAAGGGTGTTAATATATATAATCCCCACCATAAAAAAGACTCCTAACATTCATTATTTCCTGTGTTAGAAATTGGAATTCACAATTTCTTCCATACACTATGTCATATAGTAAATCATGTGATATAACCACATACTCATAAATTTCAATTATTCATTTTAATTAATCTCATTATAGAAACAATTTAAATCCACCAAATGGCTCTAAAATTAATATATATCAACCACATAGTATATAAAATTATTGATAAATAGTATCCCATTCCACAAACGAATCTTTTTGACTCATTGAGCACTATAGGTAATTAGAGAAACTACATGAAAGGAAAATTCACAAAGAAACCATGGTTCATCCTTCTCCCCATCAATGTTTCAATAAAATAGGCCATATCACCCCAAAGTTGGAACCATAATGCTACAATGTATCCCAGAAAAAGAACACGTGTATAACAACTGAGAAGGGACAAATGAAGACCATAGATCACTTTGTGTGACCACTAGAATGTATGGCTTATGGAGATGGTTGTAGGGATGGATACTCTACCGAAATTTTCAAGATTCAATACAGAATATAATAGAGATATATATATATATAATATTTAATTTAATTTTTTTTGAATATGGGTTATAAACATTCTAATAGATTCATATAATATAGTATAAAAAACGTTCATATGGTGTAAACCCCATGGGATCTATAAAACATATTCCATTAAACATTCATATGGTGTACACTCCGAATCATTTTACCTTTTTTATATTTTCATTGTAACTTAATAAAAATAATCATTACCCATAAATAGGCAACATATGAAGTACAACCAAATTAATTCAGAACCACATTAACAAACAAAACCATTAAATGTCAAGAAAAAGATGCACAAAACCACAATAACATTTCTTACACACATCTCCTATATCGTAAAGAACATGATTCATTTCTACTATAGATTAAAAATACTATTAAACTCATTGTTCTTTATTAAAGATATTACCGACTACAAATCCAGTATGGTAATTGGTGGAGATTAATTTGTATATTATCATAGATACCTAGTAAATTATTTTCATCATCTATAATAGAAACCAATATAGAAAAAAAAGAAACATGTCAAAATAACCACACTGTGAGAGAGATCATTGTGTTCCGGTAACACATCACCACAAAAAATTTTCAAACACACCCAATCAGAGTATCTAAAAACACCTCAAGAACCCCACATAATTTTCATTGACTTGTAATAACAGCACACACCCTTTCATATCAAAAAACAACTATTTGGACATATGAACAACCATAACAGCACCTTGTCCTCCAAAAATACCAATCAATCATTAATCAAAACAAGATAAAAACATTTCCATGAATAAATAAATTGAAAAATTCCATATTTTATGTCAAAAAATTATCCATTTTCTGTAGTACTGACATTCTATTACATTTTTAATTACATCTACTATAACACATCGTGATCAGGATTCAGTTCCTCCACTTATAATTTGATAGATACATTATCAAACATAATACATCTATCATTGGGGGGGGGGAATCCAAATAAATTTTATGATACAATCATCACATCCGAAATATATATTAAATAGAAACTCAAAAAACTATAGCTACTAGGAAGTAATCGGTATCTCTTACTCCAATGTACTCTCCTCAAAGCCATAAAGCCCCCCAAAACACACAAATCAAGGGAATGGTTTCTTAAAAAAATCATTATCTCGATGATCTTATATCAATACTGATATCTTCCTAAACATCAAAATATTCTCAATATCCAAATATACATAGTAAATGAAATGTGTGTCAGTATGAAGATATAGAAAAATCTACGAGAAGTTAGAACCCACTTCTTCCATTGAGGTGAAAATATTTTATTTTCTGGTATTAATTAATAATAATGACAAAAATATGTCTTGGGTTGTTTTTAGGCATATTAAATGATGTAACTATGGGTTATATGTCATGAAAATACCAGAACACATCATGTATTGGTGTGGCCAAGACACATGCATTACGTGTAATGGATGTTCACAAAAAAGGAAAAATCATGCATATACACGACATGTATATCCTAGAATACGCCATTTATTTTTCATTTTTTAGTAAAATTTTCAGAAGCCTCAGATTATTCAGATAGACAAAAGGCTCACCAGGGATTTATGAATAGCTGATCCGAGAAAATGTTTTGGCTCTAGATTGTTCATTCATACACCATTTCAAACACCATGTGATGTGTTGAAACACCATCAGTGAGTTCTCGATTCCTCTTGAGACATTCATACTATATTATAGTCTCTGAATAATTATAGTTTTTGGGGATTTATTGTTTCTTCATATGTAACACCCTGACCCCAGTTACCCAGAGTCGGTGCATTATTACATAACATTGGCATGATCACAAGAAAGTTCAAATCTCGAAAGACCGATTGGTTTAGTAGCCTTGGAAACACTAGATATATTCATAAGTTTTACATTACATCATAAAATGAAAAAACTACTACAACAAAATAATGTTTCCACAGTCCACACTATAATCCCCTCATAAAATCCCTACAGGTCATTCATAACATACATCTTCACATCCTGGGAAAAATAAAACATAGAAAAGGGGTGAGCTCAAATGCCCAGTAAAGATAACAATATAGCGGAACATTCAAAAATAAGCATAAAAATTTAAGGCAATGAATTACTAAAACAAAAGCCTTTTAAACTTGAACTTAAACATAGTATGGCAAATGTAAAATGAAATAATTCCATTTACTTGTTCACATGGATATTCTACTAATCGAATAATCACATGCAATATCAATAACCACTTTCATAATGTTGGAATGCATAATGCCAGACTATCATAACCACATAACCAAGGCCTCGTGCCAAGAATACAAATAAGATTTTGCCAAGGCCTTGTGCCAAGACACTATTTTGTCTCATGAGACCTACCGATGCATCGAGGAGCTATTGCGGGCTCCACCCGTCACATATTAAGTCCAATGCATTCCCATATGAAAATGTTTAAACATAACATAAATATTCGTATTAAAACTTGCATACGAAATGTCAATACTTTCACCATAAACCATGAATGGTATATAAAAAAATAGCACATCCACAGTCAAACATATCACAAAACCTTAAATACAATATAAAAGTTTTGTATCATAATATATCATCCTTAAATAAGCGTAAAATCCATTAAAGGATGTTGACATAGATGAAATCAAAACTCTTTTTAAAGAAATATATCTTCCTATTTTGAAATCATTTAAGAGACATATATTTATAAAATAAAACATTTTCTTTGAAAATATTATTATAAGTTTGTAAGGTATGTTTTGACGATTTTATAACGGCGGAAAATAACCGCACCCGCCGTATAAGTTAAAAAAACATTCTTATCTTAATTCTGTCGAAAAGGTTAAAAAGCACCTTGTTTGGAAAACGACGGAAAGATTCCCTTATAAACCTCTTATAAAAAGTCAAACAAGGGTATAAATGACTTTAACCCATATTATATTAAATATTAAAAATGTTTTGAAATACATTTTGAATAAACATGGATGTGGATGATAACGAGGTCCCAGTAGATAATTATGTATAAACAACCTCGGATAATGAAGAGATTGCGAAATAAACCCTTACCTTGTACTTTTCCTTGGTTGGGGTAGGTTAACCTCCTGTATAATGGTGAAATAATTATTATTAAATTATACAAGAATCATATACATTAATATGATATCATATATGATCTTTTACCATTTCTTTATTAATAATATCTTAGTATTATCGTCGTTTCGGGTGATAATCGATTCGTTCTTCTTAATTGTTTGGTTACGTAAGACATGTTTGTAATGGATAGATTATATATTATTCATAATCAGAATGATATTAACATTATTTTTAACCCTAAAATGATAATAAGACTTGAATGGATACGATGGAGAAAGAATCTCATCGTGTTCGTGGAGACGGTAGTCCGTACGTACGCACGGACACTACTTCCATTTAATTTTTATTTTAAAAGAATCGAATCCGAATGATACATAGTTATATTACTATTACAGTATAATATAATATTTTATATATGTTACTTATGTTCGTTAACACCATCCTTTATACGTTCCATTGTGGTATGAACGAGTCATATCATTTTAAGGGGGCGGTAGTCCGCACTTCCTCAAATGAAATTATCGTATGTATATACAACATGAAACGAATAATGGTATGAAATAAAATGGAATTACAGAAGCTTATATATAAAATATATATCATTAATATCATATTTAATTATAGTTCCATCATAATGGCCACCATGAGAGGCGGTAAGATGTATATGAACAATCATCGTTTCGTGAGGCGTTAGTTTGCCATCCACAAAAACATTATGTTCATCATCCATTAGATGGAGTTGTGTGTATGTGTAGTTTGAATCCTTATTATAACAACATCCTAGTATATTTTGGATACTGGTGTTGTTAAAAAAGAAAGGAAATAAAAAGAGTTTGTGTTTGGAGAAGCAAAATAAATGAAAATAATTTAAGTGAAATCGTTACCTTTAATTTAGGTAACTCACTTTGGTTGGAACCAAAGGACTTCTTGAAATGCTTTCTGCCTAAGGGTAAGCATCAAGGAGGAGGAGAGGGATGTGGGGAGCGTATTTGGGCAGGGTTTGGACGAGCCAAGTGGCTTGAGAGGTGTGAGGAATGAGTATAAGTGGTCTCCTTTTATAAGGGAGAGGAGGGGCTCTTTAGGAAAGAGTGAAAGTATTACTTTATAATATAATTATATTCGGTTTATAATAGTCCAAAAATCATTGAGGTCGAATATAAGATGACTCATATTCTAAATAACATCAAGAAATAAGAATTTTACAGGTTTTAGATAATATTTTAATCATTATAATCTTATTTATTTAAATGATTTATTAATGAGGTAAACATTGCATCATTATTGTGTCATTAATAATTTAAATTATTTGATGTCTAAAAATTATAAATAAAATATCATTATGTACGAAATCTTTTTATATTTCTAATGAATATTTATAATCAAAAATCCAACATGTATAACCCTATATAAAAATTGTTCTTCTAAAAGATGTAAGCTTATGCCATTTTTATTTTTATTTTAACTTTATTAATATAATGTGTCCCTACCACATACAAGTGGCTCTAAGGGGTCCCCAAATAGACCCAAGGATGCCCATGGTCGGGTATGTGTCCACCAATAAGGTTAGGACACGTTTTGGAGTAATTTTGTATTATTATAATATTATTTTTTAACCCTTATTTACCGGATTTACCCTTTAACCATGGTAAATAAAATATTTACCGCAGTAATTATTCAAAATGTGTAAAAATAAAAGTTACCTATTTACATAATTTGGACATCCTGATTCCAAATATTGAATCCATTTTCCTAAATTCAAAACAAAGAAGTGGCAGAAATTAATTTAAAATTAATTCCCGCTGTCAAAACAAAAAGCGTGTTTTTAAGAGATAATAACTATCAAAAGATTGACACTTGTTTATGTCTGATTTAATTGTGAAATTATGTCCAATGACAAACATTAAATTAAATGGTAAAAATATATTCTAAATATAATTTAAAACCACTAAAATTCATAATTTATCAATATTAATTATTTTGATTAAGAAAGTTGTTTTTAATTAAAATTTAGTAATTTTCACTATTCATCAAAATATAAAAGTTATCCGAAAAGTACCAAAATTTCACCCTAGGCTAATTTCAATATTCCGAATCCAAAAATGAAGTCCATTTTGAAATATAAAATATATATATGATTTCAAAAAGTAGGTATTACTATTCACAACGGCTAGTTTAATTAGTTGTGGTGTGTGTTAGAACTCGAGGTTGCGTACAACACACGCTATCGCATTATTCGAAGGAAAACGTACTGTGGAAGCTTGGGGTGTTACATTCTCCCCTCCTTAAAATAATTGCGTCCTCGAAATTTTTAGGGTATTACTGCATAAAAAGACTCGAGTGGTTCTTCATCATAAGTTCCTTGGGTTCCCACGTTGCCTCTTCCATCTTATGGTTTCTCCACAAAACTTTTACCAGACGTGTCGTCCGGTTTCTCAGCACTTGTTCTCTCGTATCAAGAATCCTGACGGGATCTTCGCAATAAGACAGATCGGGCTCCAGTTCTAATTTCTCATAGGTGAGTACATGCGTTGGGTCAAGCATGTATTTTCTAAACAGAGATACGTGGAACACATCGTGAACTTTGGAGAGACTTGGCGGCATTGCCAATCGGTAATCTACAGCCCCAATTCGTTCTAGAATTTCGAAAGGTCCGATGTACCTGGGACTCAATTTACCTTTCTTACCAAAACGTATGACTCCCTTCCATGGAGATACCTTCAGGAAAACATGATCACCGACTTGAAATTCCAAATCCTTCCTTCGATTATCGGCATAGCTCTTCTGCCTACTTTGAGCTGCTTTGATGTGATTTTGGATTACCTTCACCTTTTCCACCGTTTCCTCCACCAGTTCTGGGTCTACAAGATTTCTATCACCAACCTCATCCCAACAGGTTGGTGTACGACATCTCTTTCCGTATAACACTTCATATGGTGCCATCTGAATACTCGATTGGAAGCTATTGTTATAGGAAAATTCTACCAGTGGTAAATATTGATCCCACATACCCTGAAAGTCAAGTGAGAAAGATCTCAAAATGTCTTCTAGGGTTTGAATAGTTCGTTCTGATTGTCCATCTGTCTGAGGGTGGTAAGCAGTGCTCAAATGAAGTTCAGTATCCATAGATTTCTGAAGACTTTTCCAAAATCTTGAAGTAAAACGGGGATCACGATCAGAAATAATCGATAGGGGTACTCCATGAAGTCTCACAACTTCATTAATGTATAGTCTTGCTAGACGTTCCAGGGGTAGATCTTCTCTTATAGCAAGAAAATGTGCTGACTTGGTAAGACTATCAATAATAACCCATATTGCATCATTCCTTCTAGGAGTCTTTGGTAGCCCCATGACAAAGTCCATCGTAATATTGTCCCATTTCCACTCCGGTATGGGAAGATGTTGCATGACTCCTCCAGGCTGTTGCCTTCCAGCTTTCACTTGTTGACAAACCATACATCTTGACACAAAATCAGCAATTTCCCTCTTCATGTTGTCCCACCAAAAATGTTCAATCAAATCTCTATACATTTTGGTGCTCCCAGGGTGTATAGAGAAATTGGAACTATGAGCATCATCCAGCAATTACCTTTTTAGATCAGGTATATCGGGAACACAAAGTATCTTCGCGAATTTCAAAATTCCATCTTCATACACAAAGTCTCTCAATCTCCCATCATTCACAGATTTTATCTTCTTCTGAAATTCTTCATCATCGGTCTGAGAACTCTTAATCCTTTCTAGTAAAGATGGTTTGGAAACCATTTGAAAAATCATTGATGTTTCACCTTCCCTGGTTATTCCCATGTCCATCATCACTAGATCCATGAAAATTGGATCCCTTTCAATTCTCATCATGTTCAAAACTCCATGGTCTTTTCTGCTCAAAGCATCATCCACCTTGTTTTCTTTCCCCGAGTGGTAGTGTATCGTGCAATCATAATCCTTGAGTAATTCAAGCCATCTCCTTTGCCTCATGTTGAGTTCTTTTTGTGAGAAAATATACTTCAAACTCTTTTGATCAGTATAAATCTCACATTTTTCACCATAGAGGTAGTGTCTCCATATCTTCAAAGAAAAGATCACAGCTGCTAACTCAAGATCATGAGTAGGATAATTTTGTTCATGAATTTTCAACTGTCGTGATGCATAGGCAATAACTCTATCATTCTCCATAAGGACACAACCAAGTCCTTTTTTTGATGCGTCACTATAATTAACGAACCCATCATTCCCCGATGGTAGAGTCAATATAGGAGCATTGACTAATCTTCTCTTCAGTTCTTCGAAACATTCTTCACACTCTTTTTTCCAAACAAATTTAACCCCTTTACATGTGAGCTTCTTTAATGGGTTAGCCAATCGGGCAAAATTCTGGACGAAATGTCGATAATAACCTACCAAACCAATAAAACTACGTACCTCAGTTATACTCGTAGGTGCTGGCCATTCTTGGATTGCCTTGGTCTTAGAAGGATCAAAAGAGATTTTATCTTTAGAGACAATATGGCCAAGAAAAGAAATCTCCTGAAGCCAGAATTCACAATTGCTAAACTTCCCATATAATTCATGCCTCCTCAGAGTCTTCAAGATAATGCGCAAGTGATTTTCATGATCTTCGTAGGTTTTGGAGTATACCAAGATATCATCAATAAATACCACCACAAATTCATCGAGATACTACTTGAAAACTCTATTCATCAGATCCATGAATACAGAGGGTGCATTAGTCAATCCAAATGGCATTACGGTAAACTCATAATGCCCGTACCTGGTTCGAAATGCTGTCTTTGGAATGTCTTCCTTCTTCACACACAACTGATGGTATCCAGATCGAAGGTCAATCTTTGAAAAGTATTGAGCTCCATGCAGTTGGTCAAATAAATCATCAATACGAGGTAGGGGATACTTGTTCTTTATCATTATAGCATTGATCTCCCTGTAGTCGATACATAACCTCATAGATCCATCTTTCTTTTTAACAAAAAGAAAAGGGGCTCCCCATGGAGAAACACTAGGGCGAATAAATACCTTATTACTCAATTCCTCTAGTTGTTTCTTTAGTTCGACTAATTCTACAGTGGCCATTCAATAAGGGGTCTTCGATATAGGCCTTGATCCAGGAATCAAATCAATGGAAAACTCAACATCTCGTTCTGGAGGATGTCCAGGTAAATCTTCCGGAAATACATCTACAAATTCATTCACAACAGGTACATCCTATATATGAACATTCCTTTCCTCACCGACAGTTATTTCATTCTCTTCCTCCCCAATATTTGAATTAAGTTGAGCTACTGGGGGTGGATCAAAATAAGAATTAGGTGGTGACGATTCTGCTCTAAAAATAAGGTGTTCCTTATCATTATCATCAAGAATCATAACCTCTTTCTTCTTACAATAAATCTTCGCATCATAGTCCAAAAGCCAGTCCATACCGAGGATTATATCAAACTCAATCATAGGTATGACGATGAGATAAGCAGATAAAGAAAATTTATGTGCTCTAATGGGGACTGATTCACAAAACATTGTTGCAATGATACTTCCCTTAGGAGTTTTAACTGACAAATCCTTTATTAAATCAAATTGGAAATATCTAATTTCCTTAGAAAACTGGGAAGATATAAAACAATGCGACGATCCAGAGTCAAATAATGCATTTTCTAAACTTGAGGAAACCATTAAATTACCTGCCACCACGTCTTTCGGAGCTTCTACCTCAGCAGTAGTGATAGCATAAGCCTGGCCTTGATCCCTTGTCCATTTCTAAGGTAAGTTCTCCTGACTCTTAGGACATTCATTTGCATAATGTCCCATCTCCCTACAGTTGTAGCACTGAACATTGGTAGCTTCCTTCTTCCCCTTGCAATCACGAGCTTGGTGGCCTTTTTCACCACACTTGTAACAGACTCCCATTCCCTTCAAGCATGTACCAGGATGTTTCTTCCCGCATTTACCACAAGATGGATATTCAACCTTTCCCTTCTTCCCCTTATTTCCATTCCTAGATTGATCAGCAGGTCTCTTCTTCTCTTGCTTTACTTTAAAGTCATAAGACTTAGAGAATTCCTTTTCGGTCTTGATAGCACATGAGACAATGTCTTCGTACGATGAAAAGGATTGTGAGACTAATGCTCGACGGAGAAATGGTTTTAACCTATCAAAGAAACAATCAATCTTACTTCTGGGTTGCGTATATAATCACCATCATACCTTGCTAACCTTGTAAAGTTAGCCTCATACTTTGTGACATTCGCATCCTCCTTCTGTCTCAGACTTAGAAATTGCCTTTCCATATCTGCTCGATGGTCGCGAGGAAAGTATTTTTCTAAAAACATATCTTTGAACTCCCTCCATTCCATATTTTATACTTCATCATCTTCCTTCATGTTTAGAATTAATGACCAACATTGATCAGCATCTCCAGTGAGGTAGTAAACTGCCATGATATCTTTTTCCCTTTCACTGCTTCCCAAAGCCTGAAATATTTTCTCTAGGGAAAATATCCATTGCTCAGCTACTAAGGGATTTGTATTCCCATTGATCGTTGGTGGTTGTTGCCTCATGAATAGATCTAACATTGATCCTCCACGCTGCGGATCAGGGTGCTCCATACGGGTAAGGTTATTATTCATAACCTGAGTAAGTTGTCCCAGTATGGTGATTAGTTGATCTGCACCAGTTGCATCACCAGCCCCACTATAATTATCTTGAGCAGGAGGGAAATCCCTACCTGGAGTGCGTGCATTGATACGGTTTCCATTTCTTCCACTAGGCGCCATTTCTAAACAATGGCATAAAATAGATCATTTTGTGAATCAAAATACATAATCCCATACATATAAAACACTTAACATAAATTGAACTATTTATAGATATAATCCATAATCATAAGAATGTTTTCATTGGGGAAGTATATACTCATAATCCCTTCAAAATTATTTGTAAAAAAAATGAGAGTTATCCTAAGCATATCTCCCGGGAGTGTCGTAACCAAGAGTGCAGCAAGGCCCGTTGTCGTGTACCAGTTCCCGTTCGAGTCTAGCTCAAAGCGGTGTTTTCGGGTTTTACCCATAGGTACATCTGTAACAGATCTGCCTCTACCTACTCGTATCCAGACAGGGATGTATTGCTCGGAAAACTCACAAAATCTCTACAATACCAAAATTCTAGGATGTTCTTCTATACTAATCCTCAAAGTTCATCTTAGGTCTACGTGCTCTAATCAGAGTTTATCTAAATCTAGCTTCCAAGGTTTGTAATAAACTTCCTCTGATACCAACTGTAACGCCCCGACCCCAGTTACCCAGAGTCGGTGCATTATTACATAACATTGGCATGATCACAAGAAAGATCAAATCTCGAAATACCGATTGGTTTAGTAGCGTTGGAAACACTAGATATATTCATAAGTTTTACATTACAACATAAAATGAAAAACTACTACAACAACATAATGTTTCCACAGTCCACACTATAATCCCCTCATAATATCCCTGCAGGTCATTCATAACTTACATCTTCACATCCTGGGAAAAATAAAACATAGAAAAGGGGTGAGCTCAAATGCCCAGTAAGGATAACAATATAGCGGAACATTCAAAAATAAGCATAAACATTTAAGGCAATGAATTACTAAAACAAAAGCCTTTTAAACTTGAACTTCAACATCGTATGGCAAAAGTAAAATGAAATATTTCCATTTACTTGTTCACATTGATATTCTACTAATCGAATAATCACATGCAATATCAATAACCACTTTCATAATGTTGGAATGCATAATGCCAGACTATCATAACCACATAGCCAAGGCCTCGTGCCAAGACTACAAATAAGATTTTTCCATGGCCTTGTGCCAAGACACTAGTTTGTCTCATGAGACCTACCGATGCATCGAGGAGCTATAGCGGGCTCCACCCGTCACATATTAAGTCCAATGCATTCCCATATGAAAAGGTTTAAACATAACATAAACATTCGTATTAAAACTTTCATACGAAATGTCAATACTTTCACCATAAACCATGAATGGTATATAAAAAAATAGCACATCCACAGTCAAACATATCAAAAAACCTTCAATACAATATAAAAGTTTTGTATCATAATATATCATCCTCAAATAAGCGTAAAATCCATTAAAGGATGTTGACATAGATGAAATCAAAACTCTTTTTAAAGAAATATCTCTTCCTATTTTGAAATCATTTAAGAGACATATATTTATAAAATAAAACATTTTCTTTGAAAATATTCTTATAAGCTTGTAGGGGAAGCTATGACGATTTTATAATGGCGGAAAATAACCGCACCCACCGTATAAGTTAAAAAAACATTCTTATCTTAATTCTGTCGAAAAGGTTAAAGAGCACCTTGTTTGGAAAACGACGGAAAGATTCCCTTATAAACCTCTTATAAAAAGTAAAACAAGGGTATAAATGACTTTATCCCATATTATTTTAAATATTAAAAATTTTTTGAAATACATTTTGAAGAAACATGTATGTGGATGATAACGAGGTCCCAGTAGATAATTATGTATAAACAACCTCGGATAATGAAGAGATTGCGAAATAAACCCTTACCTTGTACTTTTCCTTGGATGGGGTAGGTTAACCTCCTGTATAATGGTGAAATAATTATTATTAAATTATACAAGAATCATATACATTAATATGATATCATATATGATCTTTTAACATTGCTTTATTAATAATATCTTAGTATTATCGTCGTTTCGGGTGATAATCGATTCCTTCTTCTTAAATGTTTGGTTACGTAAGACATGTTTGTAATGGATAGATCATATCTTATTCATAATCAGAATGATATTAACATTATTTTTAACCCTAAAATGAGAATAAGACTTGAATGGATACAATGGAGAATGAATCTCATCGCGTTCGTGGAGACGGTAGTCCGTACGTATGCACGAACGCTACTTCCATTTAATTTTTATTTTAAATGAATCGAATCCAAATGATACATAGCTATATTACTATTACAGTATAATATAATATTTTATATATGTTACTTAATTTCATTAACACCATCCTTTATACGTTCCATGTGTGGTATGAACGAGTCATATCATTTTAAGGGGGCGGTAGTCCGCACTTCCTCAAATGAAATTATCTTATGTATATACAACATGAAACGAATAATGGTATGAAATAAAATGGAATTACAGAAGCTTATATATAAAATATATATCATTAATATCATATTTAATTACAGTTCCATCATAATGGCCACCATGAGAGGCGGTAAGATGTATTTGAACAATCATCGTTTCGTGAGGCGTTACTTTCCCATCCACAGAAACATTATGTTCATCATCCATTATATGGAGTTGTGTGTATGTGTAGTTTGAATACTTCTTATAAAAACATCCTAGTATATTGTGGATACTGTTGTTGTTACAAAAGAAAGGAAATAAAAAGAGTTTGGGGGTTGGAGAAGCAAAATAAATGAAAATAATTTAAGAGAAATCGTTACCTTTAATTTAGGTAACTCACTTTGGTTGGAACCAAAGGACTTCTTAAAATGCTTTCTGCCTAAGGGGAAGCTTCAAGGAGGGGGAGAGGGATGTGGGGAGCTTATTTGGGCATGGCTTGGATGAGCCAAGTGGCTTGAGAGGTGTGAGGAATGAGTAGAAGTGGTCTCATTTTATAAGGGAGAGGAGGGTCTCTTTAGGAAAGAGTGAAAGTATTACTTTATAATATAATTATATTCGGTTTATAATGGTCCAAAAATAATTGCGGTCTAAGATAAGATGACTCATATTCTAAATAACATCAACCAATAAGAATTGGACAGGTTTTAGATAATATTTTAGTCATTATAATCTTATTTATTTAAATGATTTATTAATGAGGTAAACATTGCATCATTATTGTGTCATTAATAATTTAAATTATTTGATATCTAAAAATTATAAATAAAATATAATTATGTAGGAAATATTTTTATCTTTCTAATGAATATTTATAATCGAAAATCAAACATGTATAACCCTATGTAAAAATTGTTCTTCTAAAAGATGTAAGCATATGCCATTTTTATTTTTATTTAAACTTAATAATATAATGTGTCCCTACCACATACAAGTGGCTCGAAGGGGTCCCCAAATCGACCCAAGGATGCCCATGGTCGGGTATGTGTCCACCAATAAGGTTAGGACACGTTTTGGGGTAATTTTGTATTATTATAATATTATTTTTTAACCATTATTTACCGGATTTACCCTTTAACCATGGTAAATAAAATATTTACCGCAGTAATTATTCAAAATGTGTAAAAATAAAAGTTACCTATTTACATAATTTGGACATCCTGATTCCAAATATGGAATCCATTTTCCTAAATTCAAAACACAGAAGTGGCAGAAATTAATTTAAAATTAATTCCCGCTGTCAAAACAAAAAGCGTGTTTTTAAGAGATAATAACTATCAAAAGATTGACACTTGTTTATTTCTGATTTAATTGTGAAATTATGTCCAATGACAAACATTAAATTAAATGGTAAAAATATATTCTAAATATACTTTAAAACCACTCAAATTCATAATTTATCAATATTAATTATTTTGATTAAAAAAGTTGTTTTTAATTAAAATTTAGTAATTTTCACTATTCATCAAAATATAAAAGTTATCCGAAAATTACCAAAATTTCACCCTAGGCTAATTTCAATATTCCGAATCCAAAAATGAAGTACATTTTGAAATATAAAATATATATATGATTTCAAAAAGTAGGTATTACTATTCACAACGGCTAGTTTAATTAGTTGTGGTGTGTGTTAGAACTCGAGGATGCGTACAACACACGCTATCGCATTATTCGAAGGGAAACGTACCGTGGAAGCATGGGGTGTTACATCATATCTAATCCATTAAAGGTGGAATTAGAATCCAATTCATGATGAAGAGATTCGTACGAGTACGAGGTTGGTGGTCTCATTACTTTCACTAATTTCATGCTATTTATATACGATGGAGTGTCGCACGACCATTTTTGGGGTGTCCCATTAATTTATAGTAATAACATGTTGTTTTCTATTGATTTTTAGGTAATTGAATAAGTTTTTGAAAACATTTTTTGGTTGTATACATAGATTGATGGCCACCCCAAGGGTGCATTTCACATGGAAGACTGTTTATGGTCGTTTGGTCTGGGATACATATGATTCATGCCTTTATTTACATTCGTGTGTTTTCTAAAATGAAATTTGTTATATAATTGAATTTCCCATGTGAGTTAATTGATTTTTAATTCTTGTAATAGTTTAAATTATATGATAGGCTTATAATATGAAGTTCCCACGTGAGATTATTAATGTTAATGCCCTGTAATAGTTTAATTTACATGTGATTCTTGATATGTGAATTGTCCCCATGTGACTAATTGAAATTCCAATAATTATTAGGTTGGTCATTACTTGAGATTATATTGGAGGCTTTGTGTTTTTACCATTTATTTCATGATGAAATGTTTAACTAAATATTATATGATAAAATGGTAAGTCATATTTTGTTAACTATGGATTCATAGTTGAATACCATAGACATGTTCGTATCTAGAATACTTTATAAATTGGGTGACCCATGGACCATTTAGGGATTCCACATATGGACTAAAAATGGGGATTAATGTTTAATAGGTGAGTGATCTATCAATGTAGTGAATGTGTTCATGGAGGCTTTATTTAAATATCGAACGAAACATGGTTCCACTGAGGGATGCCATTCACAGGGGTGAGATCCTTGGATGTACTGCCAAGGGTGAGATATGGGACTCATAGGGGAATCCTTTTCATATTTAAAAATGGAAAAATAGCTTCCAGTGGAACAACATCTGATTCTAGCTATCCTCTAACAATCCTTTTGGAGAATCACCATAGACAATGTTATTGAACATTACATCAGCCTCTCAGTCTCCCCACTGAAACTCCACTACCTACCATGCCACAGAAGACTATACTATCATTTTAAATAGATAGCCTCTTCAAATATCCTCCCTAGCGTCTAGGTGCAATGTGACCTAATCTTCCATTTCATTCCATGAATTTTTGGATTCTCATACTACATCGTTCCATGAATTCTAGCTCAAGGCATCGCAACCACGTTCCCCTTTCCAGGTGTGTAAGAGATCATGATGTTGTAATCCTAGAGAACCTTCATCCACCTTCACTACTGCAAGTTTATGTCTCATTGGGAAACGATATTCCTCATGCTCTTGTGATATGTGAATACCATGAAGCACTCCCCAATGTGGTGATTCTGCCAAAAAATTAGTACGAAGAAGACCACTGGAAGCTCTAGATCATGGGTTGAATAACTACATTGTTGAGGATGTAACTGATGTGACCCATAAGTTATTACTACCCTATGATGCATTAGTACACAACCTGAGACTATTTTGGGATAATCATAGAACACATTGAACTTTACTCCTTCCTTCGAAAACCTATGTACAATGGCACTAACCAACCTCTATTTCAGATAGATGAATGATTCCTAAAACTACTCACACAACATTAAACCATGGTATTTCTTATTAAAAGATGTCAATGTAGCATCAACTCATGAGAAGTCGGGTACGAACCATTCGTAATATACCACTAGACCAAGTAAACTATAAACCTCTTCCAAATTATTTGGAGCTACCCAAGAAACAACTACAACGACCTTTGATAGGTCCACTGTTATCCCTAGTTCAGACACAACATGTCCAAGGAAGTGAAAATATCGCATCTAGAAAATTCTCATGGACAACTTTTCATAGAGATGGTTGTGTCAGAGGACCTCCAAGACAGTCCTTATATGACTAGAATGGTCCTACTATGAACTTGAGTAGATTAGGATTTCATTGATGAACACAACGATGAACCAGTCTAGGTACTCACAGAAAGTAGTGTTCATGAGTCCCATGAACATGGTTGAAACATTCATCACACTAAAGGGAATGACCATGAACTAGAAGTTCCCATTCCTGTACCTAAATGCAGTCTTTGAGATGACTCACACCATTACCCTTAACTAGTGATATCCATAACACAAGATGATCCTAGAGAACCAACCTGCACATTTAATTGGATGAAAAGTCATTAATCCTTAGGAGGGGGTAACAGTTCCTGATCATCACCTGATTTAGCCTCTGGTAGTCTATGTATAGTCTTTGGCCACTGCCCACCACCTTTGAGAACTAGGTCGTAGAACCTCACAGTGAAAATCTTGGATTGATGAAACCCTTCTTCATCAGGTCACCGATCTGGTTCCACAACTCCACTAACATAGAAGGCACAATCTGAAAGGGTGCCATTAAAATCGAATGAGAACCAGCTTTCATGTACATCCTGAACTCAACATCATATCAAAGATGTTGAGTCACAACCTCTTTGGGAAATAAATCTAGGAACTCATTAAAAACTCCATGAACTTCCATCATCTCTTTATCTACTGATTCCACTAACAGCTCGACTAACATGGAATAAAGAGGTTTCACACACCGGCTGCACTCTTGAAAACTATGCTCGTTAAAAAAAACTAAAAACTGACTACACACATATGAACATGTGAACAACCTCTAGAAACAGTCTATAACCGCATAAACAAAAAAAACTAGATGATGGCTAGGAGGACATCATATGAAATAATATATAGTAGAAGAAGATCCCCACTGGACTGATACGGCCACAACGTCAGTCTACACCCTCGGCAAACATCAAACTGACTTATCTGACCTCTAACTGGAATACTCAACACCATGTGGCATGGGAAGACAATATATGTATATTCTAAGTGAATTTTATAGACCATGTGCATCAAAAGTGTGTGAGGATATTGAATAAAACCATTAACACACAAGTGTTCTAAATAAACTGATCATACATAGAACAACCTCTAGACCCACTGGAACTGCTACCTTTGCAGTGTGAAAATTCCCACACTAAACTCCACTACATCATTATTGTCGACCACCACCCTGACAAATCCTCGGTTCAGGTCCATAAGCATTACCCTGTGGTCAGACTCCCCCTGCAATGTCCAGCCACATCGGAACGGGAGTTCATTGGTCCAACTGCTGGAAGGGCTTGACCAGCAACTACTGCTGCTGAGGTTGGCACTGGGCCTGTCCACTCCCATTATTTGGTGCTCTAACTGGGCACTGATTCCAAATATATCCATGTCCTCTATAGATAAATTAGCTCGGTTATGGGACCATGAGGAAAAGGTGAAGACCAATATGTCGAAACTAGAATTGTTGAGGACTACTACTCACAGGATGAAACCTGGAAGTCCCTAATGTAGGATACATAAATCAGAAAGCATTCCCAATTGACGAACTCAATAGGATCCCCTCTCAAGAAACACTTCCCAAAGAGTTCATCATATCCAATAATTCAACATTCTTCTAAACCACTATGTATGTCGGTTGAGAGAATGGAGTAACATCATATTGAAGTGAAGGTCGGAGTGACTCCTCTAAGAATCTTGCTTGGGAATCATCATCTTGGATGAAATTCGGTGTAATGAATTAGAAGTCCTTGAACTTGATCCCTAGTTCCCTCACAAAATTACTCCCCTAGTGGAGGGATATTAGCTTCTACCTCTTCTCATCCTTCTTTGTGGAAGAAAGGAATTCTTCCCAGAACTCCCTCTCAATGTCATCCCATTAAATCTCGTTTTCCATCCACTCTCTAAGGTAATGCCTCCACCACTAATTCTCTACTCTCTATATCTGGATCACTTAAAGAGTAACCCGTTACAATATCAGAGCTTGAATCAAGATGAAAGTGATCATCTGCTCTTCAAGCAATATCTTTGTTTCCATGTCCAAGACGCTACCCTCGTAATTTCCTAGTGTCTTCCATTTGAATGTACAACAAATATTCTACCACAGGTCATCCAACTCCTATCAATCTAAACTCCATTGATATACCAATTCAACTTGTCAATCCTCAATAGATTTTACCACATGGGGGTGATGTCCGAGTTCCATAGCTAAAAAATGAACTAGGAATTTCTATTTCTGAGTAGTGCGGAATGTTTCTTTTTAAATTATTTTAATCCTTTACGTGTTTTAAAATTCCTAGTACACCCAATACACACAAGTGAAAAAGTCATTATGATTCATGTAACTTTTATAGGGTCTCTACCATACAATCAAGGTTGTCTGTCTTGGTTGTTTGTTAGGCCTAGAATCGTTGCATCAGATCACGGGGGCCCTAAAATCTGGTGTCCTCACCTGTCCTCCCTGGCCTATCTCACGCACCAAGGTTTTCTAACATAATATTCCTTTCATCCCATGAAATTCTCACTATTCCAATATCTGAACTCCATACTCTCTATAAACCAACCCTCTAATGCCATTTTGTCATGACCCGCCTTCTCCAATATGAAGGAAGGTAAAACTAACTGTCATACCATTCATTCTTCATGTATATGGAGAGATAATAAACATCGAGTCCCACCTTCTATAGGCCCCATTGTGGTGACTATAACCATTGTTATAGAATCTCATGAAATTTGGATGGAATTAATCATTATAGAAAAAGATCAAGAGATAATATGGTAGATCCCAAAAAAATCAAGTTACAAAATTTAATATTAAATAAAAAATCCATTCCCACATGCTTGCTCAAAAATAAAACTAATACAAGTTAAAAGGATAACCCCAAAGTAAATTATTAAAATAAAAGATTCTAATTTGGAACAACAAAAAATCCTGACAATTGAGCAACTAAAGTCTAGCACGGTCCTCAAAGTCCTCCTGGAAACCAGGAAAATATTTTATATATGTAGGTTCTATAACTCCTCGACCCCAGTTACCCAGAGTTGGTGCATTATTACATAATATTGGCGTGATCACAAAAGATCCAGTCTCAAAAGACCGATTAGGTTAGTATCCTTGGAATGACAAGATTCATTCATAAAGTTTACATTACATCCTAAAGTAAAAACTACTACAACAACATCTTGTATTCATATCCCCTCATACTATCATTGCAGGTCATTTATAAATTAATTTTTCACATACTGGAAAAAATAAAACATTGAAAGGGGTGAGCTCAAATGCTCAGTAAGGATAACAATATAGCAGAAACACTCTTATATAAGCATAATCATTTAAGGGAATGTATAAATAAAATAGAAGCCTTTTAGACCCGATCATTAGCATAATATGGAAAAGATAAAACGAAATAATTCCATCTACTTATTCACATGGATATTCTACTAGTCTAATAATCACATTAAATATCAATAACCACATTCATAATTATTGAATGCATAATGCCATACTATCATAACAACGTAGCCAAGGCCTCGTGCCAAAACTAAAAATAAGATTTTTTCAAGGCCTCGTGAAAAGACACAAGTTTGTATCATTAGACCTACCGATGCATCGAGGAGCTATAGCGGTCTCCACTCGTCACTTAATAAGTCCAATGCATTCCTCATATGAACATGTTTAAACATATCATAAACATTCGTATTAAAACTAGGATATGAAATGTTAATACATTATCCATAAACCATGAATGGTATAAAAATAACACATCCACAGTCAAACATATCACAAAATCATTAATTCAATAAATATGTTTTGTACCATAATAAATCACATTCAAATAATATTAAAATCCATCAATGGTTGTTGACATAGATGAAATCAAAACTATTGAGAGAAATATATCTTTTTTTAAACTAATTTAAAAGTCACATAATTATAAAATAAAATATTTAATTTGAAAATATTATTATCATATTTTATGGGAAGATTAAACGGCTTTATAATGGCGGAAAATAGCCACACTCCCCGTATAAGTTAAAAAAGACATTCTTATATTAATTCTATCGAAAAGGTTAAAAATGACCTTGTTTGGAAAATGACAGAAATATTCCTTTATAATCATCTTATAAAATTTCAACAATAGTATAAATGAATTTATCACATAGTCTTTAAAATAGAAATAATGATTTGAATTACATTTTTAAGAAACATGGATGAGGATGATAAAGAGGTCCCAGTAGATAATCACGTATAAACAACCTTGGATAATGAAGAGATTTTGAAATAATCCCTTACCTTGTACTTTTCCATAGGCAATGGTATGTTAACCTCCCGTATAATAGTTAAAACATTGTTATTATGTTATTAAAGAACTATATACATTATTATGATATCATATATGATATTCTATTAATTTTTTTATTATTAATATTTTTAGTATTATCGTCGTTTCAGGTGTTAACATTCTCATTTTCATTTATATGCTTTGTTACAAAAGGCATGTTTGTTATGGATAGGTTTTATATAATTCATATCAAGAATGATATCATGTCCTTACATATTATTTTTAATAATCAAATGAGAATTATACTTGAATGGATATGATGCGGAATGAATCACATCGCGTTCGTGGAGACGGTATTCTGTACGTACGCACGGGAGACAATGTCATTCATTTGATATTAAAATAATATATTATTGGATGGTATATCATATATACAGAATAATTATAATGTTATATTTATTATTTACATGAATTATTCATCATTATTATACCCATATAAATAATAATATATTGAATAACAATTACACCACGACATGGAGACGGTAGGTCGTTCGTACGCACGTATGATGACATGTCATTTAAGGGATAGATCGAATAATGAATTTGGTTGTTCCATATTTATAAAAACAGCACAATATATATAATATACTGGATTTATTATTTTATAATTGAAATAAAAATGAATGAAGAGGTTGAAGAAGAAAGGAACTTGAAAGAGGGTGGTGAAATCATTACCTCTTCTTCGGGTTCTTCCTTTTTATTAGATCAAAAGGGCACCATAGGTTGGATTTATGATCAAAATAAGGGCTCTAAGTTGAAGTGATAGAAGTTTGGAGGATATTCCGGTAATGTTTTGCCGAGCCAAAATCCTTTAAGGTGTGAAATTGAGACAAGGGTGAGTTCCCTTTTATAAGAGGGGTTAGGAGAACCTTTTGAAAACCTAGAAATATTATTTTATAATAAATTCATATTCGGTATCTAATGGCTCCAATGTGGATTATTTAAATGTTATGGTGGTTATGGGTCGAAAAAAACTCAACCAATAGGTTTGAGATAGGTTTGGGTCACTATATTAACTGTATCTTTTAATTTTAACTCTTAGTTAATTAGTTTGACATTTACCATGTCACTTTATATTTTTATATTATTTAGTAAATAAACATTCTATATACATCCAAGCGACCCCCAAGTGAACAATTATAGATACAAGTATCATTATATTAGTCTCTTGGCCAAACCATTGATTTTTATAAATTTAATATCAATTAATAATATAAAACTTGTTTTAAAATCTATTTTATTTCAACTTTGACACTATTTGGTATTTGATTTTTGTGAAAATCATAACAGCATGATTATTTGGAGAAAACATAATTAAATCAATAATAACATGTCATATTATCCTATAATATTATTGTAATTTATAAGAAGTCTCAAATTATATTTATTTGGGTATTTATATTATAAATTATTTTAATATTTCATTAATTATGTAATTACTGCATCACTATTCTGTAATTAATAAATTTAATTATTTAATGTCTATAAATTATAAATAAAATACTGTTATGTAGGAAATATTTTTAGATTTCTACTTAATATTTATAATCTAATTTACCTTATGTAAAACACTATATTAAAAATGTTTTATTTAATAAAAATTGATTTTAACTCTTTTAACTCTTCTTGAATTAAATAATAACAAATGTCCTAATCTAATCTAAGTGGACCTAAATAAAAATATTTTATTCCTAAGGTTGTTTCTGGTCGAGATGAACTTGTTCAATAGAATTAGAACATGTTTTAGGGTAATATTTATAACAACCCATACTTTACATACATTGTTATTACATCAGAATTGAAGCATAATTATTACAACATATAACAAAACCATAAAAGGACCTTATAGGTATAGTGTATTTAGAAACTGGGAAACATAAACAACTGGTTCATGAAGCATCAACATTTTCTCCCATTTATTTCATCATATATAGAGTCCCTTTTGGAATATCCTACTTAATAACCATCTTCCTGACCTAGGGGAAAGAAAACATACAAAAGGATGAGCTCAAATGCTCAGTAAGGGTAAACAAAACAAAAATCAATCACATCATATTCATAATAACATAACATTTTTGAAATCTTAACCTGCAAAAGAAATCTTAATTTCATAACATGGGATAAATCATGGAAGTGAAATGTAATCACAATAATCATAACTTAAAACATGAAGCTCTGTGTATTACACACATAATCATAGAGAATCATTTCTTATTAGTCAAGACTCATTGCCAAGACTATCTTAGTGGACAAAGTCCATTTCTGAACCGAGTTCATTCCTCGTTTCAATCCTATTTCACTGAACCAGTTTAACATGTCGTTCCAGCCATGTCTATCTCATGAGATATAAAATCTTTATTCAATTAATTGGAGGTAGATATAGGTCCCACCCATCTCATAATTATACCATTCTTATGTGTGCCACAAAATCATAAACCATACATCATAGCATAACCCATGTAATAAAAATGGGAATCATAAACATCATGACATCATAAAACAATTCATATAAGACAAAGGCATTAATAAAAATATTTCCATCACAACATAATCAAATAAATGTAATAATAGGGATAGAAACAGAACCCTATATTATCTTAGATGGAAAATAATTTTGATAAAACACTTGAACTCCATTCCTGAGGAAAATATCCTTTCTACTTCAAAATTTTTTTCCTTTCTTAACAAGTCATATAATTTTAAACCAAAAGAAGTTGATTAAAAATAAACATGAAAACTTGTAAAGTAATCTTCTTGGAAATAATTTTTTAAAAATCCATTCATGCCGTATGAGTTAAAAAAACATTCTTCTCTTACTTTTGTCGGAAATGTCAAAAAGTACCTCGTACGAAAAACGACTAAAGATTCCTTTCATATTTTTTTTCTAAAAACTCACCGAAGGGTAAAATTGGATATAAAATATTGTATAAGGATATAAATATTACATACTGAGGAAACATGGATGTGGATGATAAAATACACCCCAGTAAATACCAAAGTATAAACAATCTCAGATAAAAATGAGATTTTGATATTTTCCCTTATCTTAGGTCCAATTTACTTCGTAAGTGTCCGAACCTCCTGTATAATGATTTAAGTAATGTTATTTACTTATTCCAGAATCATACTTATTTTTATTATATCATATATGGTCATATTCTTAGCTTATTATTAGTAACATTTCATTGGTACTTGTTATTCGGGTGTTTATTACTTTTTTGTTCTTATGCGTGTTTTGCCGAATCCATTCTTATTTTTATTTTTAGGTTATAGATAATTCATTTATAGAATGGTTTTATAGTAATATATATCATATTCATTCATTCAATTCATTTATATAATCATTATGAAATGGAGATCATATAGAACGAGTCGCATCACATCGTGGAGACGGTATTCCGTACGTACGCACGAGCGATGATATCATTCCCATGATTGTGGAATTGTATTGGAGTGTATATATACTATTTAAGAATAAATATCACTTTAAAATAATAATATATAGTCATTATGTACACCATTATACCCATCCATGTATGGTGGTGGTGGAAAATAGATTACACCACGGCGTGGAGACGGTATTCCGTATGTAAGGGCGCGCGGTGATTTCGTTTTCTGTAGGATGGATAGATGGTGAAATAGGGTTGTTTCATACTTATAATAACTTATCAGTATATGGGTTATACTGATGTTATTAATCCATAATGAAACAACTAATGAAGAAGAAGTGGAAGAAGAAATGATGATAAAAGAATCGGTAACAGACATTTCCTCTTCTTTGAAGCGCTTCTTTGACACCTCCTTTTAGGGCCCTCAAATTGGTCTTCGAAGAAGACAAATACCACTATGATGCCTCTAGGGAATTGGAGAGAAGAAATTGGCAGGGTATGGACGATCTTGAAGGCTAAATGTGATGTGAGGAAGAGAGGGAGGAGGTTCCCTTTTATAAGGTAGGAGAGGGGCACCTTTGGAAGAACTAAAAATATTATTTTATTATAAAGTCAAATTCGGTTTTTAATAGCTCCAAATGGATATATTTCTAAGATAAGGTGTGTATGGGTCGAAAGACTCTAATATAATAGAATTTAGTCAAATTTTGGTATCAATTTTAACCTTATAATTTAGATTTAACTTTAAGTTAGATAATTTAACTTTTACCGTGTCTTATTGTTTTCTTACACTATAAGGTTAATAAACTTACTATATCAAGTCAAACGATCCCAATTTTTTTTACTACTAATATATATAACCTTATCTAAGTCATTTGGCCGAAACATAGATTTTTAGGAATAAAATAACAGTAAATAATATAATATTTGTTTTAAAAACTATTTTATGTCAATTTTGACACTATTTGGTAATTGATTTTTTTGAAAATAATAACAGAAATAATAGTTCGAAAAATTTAGTTAAATCAATACTAAAATGTCATATTAACATATAAAATTATTGTAATTCATAAAAAGTCTCAAATTAAATTTATTTGGGGATTTATAACATCAATTATTTCAATATTTCATTAATAAGATAATTAATGCATCATCATTGTATCACAAATAAATTAACATATTTTATTTCTAAAAATTAAAAATAAAATACCATTATGTAGGTAAGATTTTTATCATTCTAATGAATATTTATAGTCGAATTTATCTTATGTATAACCCCATATTAAAAATTATTTACTTATTAAACTTTGATTTTAACTATTTTAACCCTTCTTTAAATAAATTAATAATAAATGTCCTAATCTAATACAATTGGGCCTAAATGATCATATTTTATTCCTAAGGTTGTTTTTGGTCGAATTACACTTATCCTATAGAATTAGGACATGTGTTAGGGTAATATTAGTATCATTTTTACCCTTAATTACCTTATTTACTTTTAACCGTGGTAAAAAAAAGTAAAAAGTTACTCTTCACCAAAAATTATTTTTATCTCATTGAACCACATTTTAGTCTTTGATATTAACCATGTCTCTCGGATTTTCGAAATTCCACTCATAGAAGTAGTTAAATTATGTTTTATGAAAACAAATCAGTTTTTTAACTACCACATAGTGGTTTCACTATTAATCAAAAAATGAAAGTTTCCAGAAAACACCAAAAATTAGGCCTAAGCTATATTTGATATTATTAATTCAAATTGATGTTTATTTTACCTAATTCAAAACATATCAGTTATATTAACTAATTTAAGAATTGATTCCCGTCATTAAGACAAATAGCATGTTTTTAAGAGATAATAACTATCAAAAGATTGACACTTGTTTATGTCTGGTTTAAATGTGAAATTACATCCAATGAACAACATTGTATTAAATTATAAAAATATATTCTAAATATACTTTAAAACCACTCAAATTAATAATTTATCACTATTAATTACTTTGATTAGAAAATTTGTTTTTAATTAAATTTAATAATTTTCACTATTCTTCAGAATATGAACGTTATCCGAAAAGTACCAAAATTTCACCCTAGGATAATTTCGATATTCCGAATCCAAAAATGAAGTCCATTTTGAAAAATAGAATTTATAAAATTTTAAAAAGTGGTTATTACTATTCATAACGGCTAGTTTTAATAATATTTTAATAGCATATCGTTGTTTAGTGAAACTCGGTATTGCGTACGAAGAAAGCTATCGAGGAAGGCCGCAGTTGCGTATAAAGAAAGGCAAGATAGTGTTGTGTGTAGTGAAAGATTTCTTTGATGATTTATGTAACATAAAAACAAAATATTTCTCATAAAAGTCTCGGGTGTTACATTCTACCCCCCTTAAAAAGAATTTCTCACTCGAAATTCGTCACTTTGTTACAAATAGATGGGGATAACTTTCCCTCATTATATACTCAAGCTCCCCTGTAGATTCTTCTAACTGGGGTTTCCACCATAAAACATTCACCAAGCGAGTGGTCTTGTTCCGTAGTACTTTTTCTCTATGATCCAGAATCTCTATCGGTTGTTCTTCATAAGAATGATCTTGCTCCAGTGGTACAACTTCTTATCTGAGTACATGTGAAGGATCAGGTATGTACTTTCTCGTGAGAGATACATGGAACACATCATGAACTTGAGAGGGATTATATGGAAGTGCCAACCGGTAAGCTAACTTTCCAACATGATACAGTATTTCCAAAGGACCAATATCTCTAGGTCTCAACTTCCCCTTCTTTCCAAATCTCATGACCCTCTTCCAGGAACATATTTTTAAGAACACTTTATCACCCACTTCAAACTCTAGGTCGTTTCTTCAGTTGTTAGCATAACTTTTCTGTAGACTCTGAGCTACTCTTATGTGTTGTTGAATAGATCAGACCTTTTCTGCCATCTCATCAACAAGATCAGGTCGTAATAGCTTTCCTTCCCCAACTTAATCCCAGTAAGATGGAGTTCTGCATTTCTTTCAATAGAGAGCTTCATAAGGAGCGATCTGAATACTGGAGTGAAAGCTATTATTATAAGAAAATTCCACCAAAGGTAGGTGTTGATCCCAACCACCTTTGAAATCCATAGAGAAAGATCTCAACATATCTTTTAGAGTTTGAATTGTTCTCTCAGACTGACCATAAGTCTGAGGATGATAAGCAGTGCTGAAACTCAAATCTATATCAAGAGTATGCTGAAGACTTTTCCAGAACTACGAGGTAAATCTTAGATCCCGATCAGATATAATAGAATGTGGTACTCCATGCAATCTTACCACTTCCATTACATATATCATGACAAACTGATCAAGAGAGAAATCCTCTCTAATAGCAATGAAGTGTGCAGACTTTGTATGATGATCAACTATGACCCAGATAGCATTATTTCCTTTGGATGTTTTAGGAAGTCCTGTGACAAAGTCCATAATGATGTTTTCCCATTTCCATTCGGGTATGGGTAATGGTTGTAACATCCCCTTAGACTTCTGTCTCTCAGATTTAACTTGCTGAAAAACCAAGCATCGAGAGACATATTCAGCAACATCTCTTTTCATGCCATCCCACCAGAAGTACTCTGTCAGGTCCCTATACATCTTCGTGCTTCAAGGATGAATAGAGAATGAAGAACTATGAGCCTCATCCAGCAGCTCCTTCTTTAATTCGGGGATGGGTGGAACATAAAACCGATTCCTGAACATTATTATCCCATCATAATCAAGGTTGAATTCAGGAATATTTCTCACCTTCTTTTGTAACTCTACATCTTCTTTCTGTGCCACTTTAATATTCACATGTATAGATTGTTGAACATTAATTTGGGAAAGACACGATTTCCCCCCTTCCATTATAATTCCATGATGCATCCTTTGTAAATCCATAATTATTGGATATTTTTTGATCTTCATCATGGATAAACTGGCATGGTCTTGTCGACTTAATGCATCTTCCACCTTGTTTTCTTTCCCATGGTGGTAATGAATTGAGCATACGTAATCTTTAATCAGCTCTAACCATCTTCATTGGCACATATTCTGCTCCTTTTGTGTGAAAATATACTTTAAATTTTTATGATCAGTATAAATGTCACACCTTTCTCCATAAAGATAATTCCTCCAAATTGTTAAAGAAAAGATTACCGCAACTAACTCCAAATAATGTGTTGGGTAATTTTTCTCATGGATTTTCAACTGTCGTGAGGCATATGCTATCACCATATCATTTTTAATGAGAACACATCCCAATCCCTTCTTGGATGCATCACTGTAGATCACAAACCATTCTTCACTACAAGGAAGTGTGACTACAGGTGCACTAGATAACCTTCTATTCAACTCCTTGAAATTATCTTCACATTCATCCGTCCAGATGAACTTAACTCCTTTTTGAGTCAACCTGGTGGGTGGATTAGATAATCATGAAAGATCTTTCACAAAACGTAAATAATATCTAGCCAAACCAAGAAAACTTTGGATCTCAGTTACTTTTGTTGGTCTCGACCATCTTTCGACAACCTCTATTTTTGCTGGATCCACATATATCCCCTCTTTTGAGATTGTGTGACCCAAAAATGAAACATTTTGAAGCCAAAATTCACACATGGTAAATTTGGAAAAATGCTTCTCCTTTCCCAGGGTCTTCAATATAATTCTCAAGTGATCTTCATGTTATTCCTTTCTCATTGAATAGACAATAATATCATCTATAAAGACTACCAAAAATCGATCAAGGTAGTCTATAAAGACTCCATTCATCAGATCCATGAAGATAGCAGGGGCATTAGTAAGACCAAATGGCATCACTATAAATTCATAGTGTCCATACCTTGTACGGAAAGCCATCTTTGGTATATCCTCCCTTTTAACCCTTAATTGATGATTCCCTGGACGAAGATCAATCTTGGAAAAGTATTGAGCTCTTCGTAGTTGGTCAAATAAGTCATCAATGCATGGGAGAGGATATTTGTTCATGATAGTGATCTTTTTATGTTCTCGATAATAAATGCAGAGTCTCATTGATCCATCTTTCTTCTTAACAAATAGAATAGGTTCTCCCCAAGGTGATGCACTAGGGCATATAAATACCTTATCAAGATTTTCTTAGAGTTTCTTCTTCAATTCCTGCAACTCAATTGGGGCCATTCTATAAGGTGTCTTTTAAATAGGAAAATCACCCGGTACGAGTTCTATTGAAAACTCAACTTCACGATTTGGTGGAAGACCTAGAAATTCCTCCGGAAAGACATCATCAAACTCCCGTAAAATAGGCATATTCTTAATCGTGAGTTTCTCACCAACCATTTGAGATAAATAACCCTCGTTTAGTGGAATTGAGACCCATAAGATGGAAGAAATTTCCACTAGATGGTTATGTTCATCCTTGCATCAATAGACGATCATAGATTGATTTGGAATATGAAATGTGACTTCCCTTCATTGGAAATTGATATGAGCTCCATATAGAGAAAGCCAATCCATGCCAAGAATCACATAAAATTCCACTATAGGAAGGATCAAAAGATTTGCAGGAAGCACTTTCCCACATACTTCAATCAGGGAAGAATTATAAACTTTTGATGCGACTGTTGTGCCATTAGGTGTTGTCATAGCTAACTCAACATCTAATTTTTCAGGTAATACGGTGATACCCTTAGAAAAATATTCAGAAATAAAATAGTGGGTGGATCCAGAATCAAATAAAACATTTTATACTTTAGAGTGGATGGTAAGTGTACCTTTCACCACATAGTTATCGTACTTCACATCGCTGATAGAAATTGCATGTGACATTCCTTTGCCATTAGCCTTATGATTTTGTGGATGTCGATCATCATCAACAACCCTTGGATTAGGGCATTTATTGGCATAATGCCCCATCTCCTTGCACTTGAAACATTGAAGTGTAGTAGGTTCATTATGTGTGTCCCTTCCTTTGTTTGCATCATTAGACATCTTCTTCCCATCATTGCGGAATTCAAATTCCTGATGACCTTCCTTTACACATTTGAAACATTTACTTGTCCCTTTAAGACAACTCCCTCCATGTTTATTTCCACACTTCGAGCATAAGGGAAATCTCATCTTCATTTTAGTGTGCTCTTTAGATTTTCCTTTGAATTCCATTTTCCTCTTCTTATCAAACCCATATGTCTGATGGGTTACTCCAATCTCCATCTCATCTTTGAGAGCACATCGAACAATTTCCTCATAGCTATTGAAGTCCCTTATGGATAAGGCCCTTAGAAGACTTGGTTTTAAAACACTAAAGAATCGATCGAACTTACTCTTAGGTTGGATAATAATACCAAAAGTGTTCCTTGAAAGTCTTGTAAAATTTGCTTCATAGGTACCAAAAGATTCATCATCCTTTTGTTTCAGTTTATGAAAATCTTTCTCCATCTTTGTTCATAGAATACGAGGGAAGTACTTATTGAAAAGAAAGTTCTTGAACTCGTCCCATTCCATGGACTCAATTTCATCACTTTTCCTCGTATTATTAACAAGATCACACCATTGATCAGCATCTCCTTCCAAATGATACACTACTAGGATGACTTTATCATGTTCAGAACATTGAAGAATTGAAAATATATTTTCCGTAGTACTGATCCATTATTCACCAACTAATGGATCAGTAGACCCACTGAATGAAGGTGGACGCTGCCTCATGAAGGATTCAACAGAATGTTTCTCCTTGCTTTGCTTGTTTGGAAGTCCTGTATGATTCATAGCGTGAGAAAGTTGTATGAGCATGGCTACCAGATTTCGCATTCCAGCTCCCATATCGTTTGGTTTCTCAGGGGGACAATCATTGCATTGCCCATCGCATTCCACATTAACATGGTTCCTTTGGGTTCCAGCCATTGACTAAAACCAAGAAGAATAGTGTGAGAAACACTAATTATAATAGAAAAAACACATAATCATGAATAAAATTTCACACGTAAGGATTATCTTAGGTTATTCATGGTCATTTCTAAAACACTATGATTGTGTTCTATGATTAGAATTATCATTAGGGTTCTTACTAAGTCATTCACATCATAGTTTCTAAAGGTAGACTGTACCTTTCCTCTGATACCAACAATAACGACCCATAAATTACATACATTGTTATTACATCAGAATTGAAGCATACTTATTACAACATATAACAAAACCATGAAATGACCGTATAGGTATAGTGTCTTTAGAAACTGGGAAACATAAACAACTGGTTCATAAAGCATCTACATTGTCTCCCATTTATTTCATCATATCTAGAGTCCCTTTTGGCATATCCTACATAATAACCTTCTTCCAGACCTGGGGGAAAGAAAACATACCAAAGGGTGATGTCAAATGCTCAGTAAGGGTAAATAAACAAAAATCAATCACATCATATTCATAATAACATAACATTTTTGAAATCTTAACCTGCAAAAGAAATCATAATTTCATAACATGGGATAAATCATGGCAGTGAAACGTAATCACAATAATCATAACATAAAAAATGAAGCTTTGTGGCTTACACACATAATCATATAGAATCATTTCTTATTAGTCGAGACTCATTTCCAAGACTATCTATGTGGGAAAAGTCCATTTCTGAAACGAGTTCATTCCTCATTTCAGTCCTGTTTCACTGAACCGGTTTAACGTGCCGTTCCATCCATGTCTATCTCATGAGATATAAAATCTTTATTCAATTAATTGGAGGGAGATATAGGTCCCACCCATCTCATAATTATACCATTCTTATGTGTGCCACAAAATCATAAACCATACATCATAGCATAACCCATGTAATAAAAATGGGAATCTTAAACATCATGACACCATAAAACAATTTTTATAAGAAAAAGGAATTCATAAAAATATTTCCATCACAACATAATCAAATAAATGTAATAATATGGATAGAAACAGAACCCTATATTATCATAGATGGAAAATAATTTCGATAAAACACTTGAACTCCATTCTTGAGGAAAATATCCTTTCTACTTCAAAAACATTTCCTTTCTTAACAAGTCATATAATTTTAAACCAAAAGAAGTTGATTAAAAATAAACTTGAAAACTTTTAAAGTAATATTCGTGGAAATATTTTTTTGAAAATCCATTCATTCCATATAGGTTGAAAAAACATTCGTCTCCTACTTTTGTCGGAAAAGTCAAAAAGTACCTCGTATGAAAAACGACAAAAGATTCCTTTCATATTTTTTACTAAAAACTCACCGAAGGGTAAAATTGGATATAAACTATTGTAGAAGGATATAAATATTACATATAGAGGACACATGGATGTGGATGATAAAATACACCCTTGTAAATACCAAAGTATAAACAATCTCGGATAAAAATGAGATTGTGATATTTTCCCTTACCTTAGGTCCAATTTGCTTCGTAAGTGTTTGAACCTACTGTATAATGATATAAATAATGTTATTGACTTAATCTAGAATCATAGTTATTTTTATGATATCATATATGGTCATATTCTTAGCTTATTATTAGTAATATTTCATTGCTACTTGTTATTCAGGTGTTTATTACTTTTTTGTTCTTATGCGTGTTTTGTCGAATAAATTCTTATTTTTCTTTTTAGGTTATAGATACCTCATTTACAGAATGGTATTAGAGTAATATATATCATATTAATTCATTCAATTCATTTATATAATCATTATGCAATTATGATCATGTAGAACGAGTCACATCACATCATGGAGATGGTATTCCGTACGTATGCACGAGCGAGGATATCATTCCCATGATTGTGGAATTGTATTGGAGTGTATATATACTATTTCAGAATCAATATAACTTTACAACAATCATATATAGTAATTATTTACACCATGATACCCATCCAAGTAAGGTGGTGGTGGAAATAGATTACACCACGGTGTGGAGACGGTATTCCGTATGTACGCACGCGCGGTGATTTCGTTTTCCGTAGGATGAATAGATGGTGAAATAGAGTTGTTTCATACTTATAATAAAATTTCAGTATATTGCTGACACTGATGTTATTACTCCATAATGAGACAAATAATAAAGAAGAAGTGGAAGAATAAATGAAGATGAATGAATCGGTAAAAGACATTACCTCTTCTTTGAAGTGCTAATTTGAGACCTCCTTTTAGGGCACTAAAATTGGTCTTTGAAGAAGACCAGGACCTCTAGGATGTCTCTAGGGAAGTGGAGAGAAGAAATTGTCCGGGGATGGCCGAGCTTGATGGCTCAAAGTGGTGTGAGGAAGAGAGGGAGGAGGTTCCCTTTTATAAGGGAGGAGAGGGGCACCTTTGGAATAACTAAAAATATTATTTTATTATAAAGTCAAATTGGGTTTTTAATAGCTCCAAATTGATATATTTCAAAGATATGGTGGGTATGGGTAGAAAGCCTCTCATCCAATAGAATTTAGACTATTTTTTATATCAATTGTAACCTTATCATTTATATTTAACTTTAAGTTAGATAATGCAACTTTTACCGTGTCTTCTTGTTTTCTTACACTATAAGGTTAATAAACTTACTATATCAAGCCAAACGAACCCCAAGTTGTTTATTATTAATATATATAACCTTATATAAGTCATTCGGACGAACCTTATATTTTTAGGAATAAAATTACAATTAATAATATAATATATTTTTTAAAAACTATTTTATGTCAAATTTGACACAATTTGGTAATTGATTTTTGTGAAACTCATAACAGAATGATTAGTTCGAAATTTTTTTATTAAATCAATAATAAAATGTCATATTAACATATAAAATTATTTTAATTCATTAAAAGTATCAAATTACATTTATTTGGGTATTTATAACATCAATTATGTCAATATTTCATTATTAAGATAATTACTGCATCATCATTGTATCATAAATAAATTAAATTATATTAAGTCTAAAAATTAAAAATAAAATATCATTATGTAGGAAATATTTTGGTATTTCTAATGAATATTTATAGTCGAATTTTTCTTATGTATATCCCCATATTAAAAATGACTTACTTTTTAAACATTGATTTTAACTATTTTAACCCTTCTTTAAATAAATTAATAATAAATGTCCTAATCTAATCCCTGTGGGCCTAAATGTTCATATTATATTCCTAAGGTTGTTTTTGGTCGAATTAAACTTATACAATAGAATTAGGACATTTTTTATGGTAATATTAATAACACTTTTCCCCTAATTACCCTATTTACTTTTAACCGTGGTAAAAAAAAGTAAAAAGTTACTATTCACCAAAAATTATTTTTATATCATTGAACCACATTTTAGCCCTTGATATTACCTGTTTCTCTTGGATTTTCGTAATTCCACTCACAGAAGCGGTAAAATTATGTATTATTAAAAAAAATCAGTTTTTTAACTACCACTTAGTGGTTTCACTATTAATCATAAAATTAAAGTTTCCAGAAAACACCAAAAATTAGGCCTAAGTTAAATTTGATATTATGAATTCAAAAATGATGTTTATTTTACCAAATTCGAAACATATCTGTTACATTAACTAATTTAAAAATTAATTCCTTCCGTCAAGACAAATAGCGCGTTTTTAAGAGATAATAACTATCAAAAGATTAACACTTGTTTATGTCTGGTTTAAATGTGAAATTACATCCAATGAACAACATTGTATTAAATTGTAAAATTATATTTTTAATATACTTTAAAACCACTCAAATTAATAATTTATAAATTTAATTATTTTTATTAAAAAAGTTGTTTTTAAATAAATTTAATAATTTTAACTATTCACCAGAATATGAAAGTTATCCGAAAAGTACCAAAATTTCACCCTAGGCTAATTTCGATATTACAAATCCAAAAATGATGTCCATTTTGAAAAATAAAATTTATAAAATTTCAAAAAGTGGTTATTACTATTCATAACGTCTAGTTTTAATAATATTTTAATAGCATATCGTTGTTTAGTGAAACTCGGTATTGCATACGACACAAGCTATCGAGGAAGGCCGCAGTTGCGTGTAAAGCAAGAAAAGCTAGTATTGTGTGTAGTGAATGATTCCTTTGATGATTTATATAACATAAAAACAAAATATTTCTCATAAAAGTCTCGGGTGTTACAATATTAATATCATTTTTACCCTTAATTATCCTATTTACTTTTAACCGTGGTAAATAAAAGGAAAAAATAACTATTTACCAAAAATTATTTTTATCTTATTTAACCACATTTTACTCCTTGATATTACTGGCGTCTCTCGGATTTTCGAAATTTCACTCACAGAAGCAGTAAAATTAAGTTTATGTGAATTGGTAAATTCTACTAGGAGGTGGGTAAAAGATGGTGAAAAGTACAATAAAATTTTTATATGTCTAAAATTATTATCAAATTACTCCAATTAATTACATTAAAAATATATAGGTATTAAATATCTATTTTGACCTAAAATAAATTTAACAAAAATAAATTATTATTTAAAAAAAAATTGGTTTTTAATAAATTATATAGTGTTTTCACTATTCATAAAATATTGGCTGTTTTCAGAAAAATACCAAAAATTCAGCCTAGGCTAATTTCGATATTCCGAATCAAAAAATTATGTCCATTTTGAAAGATAAAATTTATAAAATTTTAAAATGTGGGTATTACTATTCATAAAAACCAGTTTCATTGGATAGGGCGTGTGTTACAACTATATGTTGCGTACAACACACACTACTGTATTATTCAAAGAGAAGCATTCCATGGAATCTTGGGGTGTTGTTGGGTCAGTATACAAGTATACAAAGGAGGAAAAGCTGAAACCACCTGTCAAAAGTTAAGGAACATACTAATTCCTCTGTGATAAAATAGTAAAATATATAGAACCTACCATGGAACACTAACCAGCCCAGCATCACCAAGGAACACTCACCACATAACACAACTCAAGTAAAGTAAGAGTATATGCACATTGATATTTGGGTAACTCACACCACTTTCCCACCGGTTGACTACTTTCCCATAATGGATAACATCTAGATTCTACCACTCTTACCATTCAAAGTCTCACTTCTATAACCCGCCCATACACACCTGGCCCACAACCACAAAAAATCCACCCCGCATACAGTTGAGCCACATCAACTAGCCCACTCGCTCAAAGAAACATGGTCCTCATTCAGAAGATAGTTGGGAAAAAATATATTCCACAACCACCTTGGCCCCTCATACAAAAAAATTTATTTTCTAATTAATCATGGACTATAGTAAGCCAGATTCCGTTATATCTGGCGCAGATATGCCCAATCGGAAAGATCTTGAAGAGAGTGTGTGGAAGATGTCATTAACCAGCCATCCATCCTCCAATCAAGATGTAAGGAAAGACACCCTCCCCCAAGAAGTGGAGGTGTTCGTCATATAGTTATCAACAGGGGTGGGGTGCATACAAAAATAAGAAGAACTAAAATATATATTATATAGTTAAGTAAACAGTTATACCAACATAAAGTTTTCCAAACAACAACCAGCTGACACAAACCACCTTTGCTTCCGACCTTAAATGCACAATCAGTCACAATAGTACATGATCCTGACCCCTTTTTATTACCAAATATACATTTTTATGTATGGATGGGGGGTGTTCACTGTAATATCTTCTCTAAGTACCAAGAAACCACCAAACACTAATATAAAAACAACAAGAAATGCCATAAATGTAGTCCCAATCGATGAAAAATACAAAAATTCAGTCCCATTGCATAACGAGTTCACAACCATAGGTCATTCCCACTGCACAACGTCACTTCACCAATACAACAAAACAAAAGGAAGTTCAACTACCTACATGTTCATCAATTCCATAATTAATCAATCTATTGTACTAAAATTCCATCACACCTCTCATGTACCCAACACACATATCCAACTGTAACTATAATTTTTACCATAGCCTCGCTACACACTCATGAAAATCATTCTCACAAAACCAACCCCATGTCAAACCATGTTCCCACAACCATGCACCCAGTTGTATTACAACATAACTCATACAAGGTTACAAACTCATCAAAACATAGCACTCAGTGGTATATATCAATAGGATTTGTATACATTTAGTTTTAATCAACATGGGTTCTTCAATTCTAGAAAATCATAACTAGGGTAATCACACAGTATGTTTGATCCTACAACATCCATTTTTTAAATATATATATGTGTTTATTTATCTTCCATATTATTAGTGATTTTCAATTAACAAAACGAACGAACACCACTTGTCTGCATGAAAATACCACCAACATCCAAGATTTGTTGAAGGCTTTTGATCCACAAATACCCATAAAATAATCAATTATTAAAAATAAAACAGGCAATCAATTTTAAACCACTCTCTGACCGTTATTTTATTTACCCGTTTTATAATTTGAAAAATTTACTTCTCATTATATTGTTGTCTTAAGAAGATTATTCAACCATTCCTCAAGAGAAAATCACTAGTACACCCACCTTGTATTATGCATGATTAATGAGTATAAAATGAAATCCATACATGTATAATCAAAGGATCAAAGTACCACCTTGCACCAATAACAATGGACGGTGTGAATTGCAGGAAAGATCTTCAAGAAATACTGAGCAGGAGGGGCTCTATAACAAGCACAAAACTCGTCTCAGGAGGAAGGATCTAGACACACCGTGGGAGTCGGAATGGAATATTGAATGAAAGGATCGTGGTTTATGAATGAGAGGGTTCCTAAAAATCAGGGAGAGTATTTCAAAGTACATGAAAGTTGGATCATGGTTTGACCACATGCTTTTGCTGTTACAAGGCTGGTAGGATGTTACATTGTAACACCCGAGACTTTATGTTATATGAATCTTTTTCTACACAACACTTGCTTGGCTTTCTTTACACGCAATCGTGACCTTCCTCGATAGCTTGTGTCGTACGCAATACCGAGTTTCACTAAACAACAATATGCTATTAAAACTAGCCGTTATGAATAGTAATAACCACTTTTTTAAATTTTATTAATTTTATTTTTCAAAATGGACTTCATTTTTCGACTCAGAATATCGAAATTAGCCTAGGGTGAAATTTTGGTATTTTTCTGAAAACATTCAATTTTTGATGAATAGTGAAACCTCTAAGTGGTCGGTTAAAAACTGAATTTTGCATAAAACATAATTTTACCGCTTCTGTGAATGGAATTTCGAAAATCCGACAGACACGGTTGATATTAGTAAGTAAAATGTGGTTCAATGAGATAAAAATAATTTTTTGGTGAATAGTAACTTTTTACTTTTTTTTACCGCGGTTAATAGTAAATAGGGTAACTAAGGATAAGTATGATATTAATATTACCATAACACATGTCCTAATTCTATTGGATAAGTGTAATTCGACCAAAAACAAACTTAGGAATAAAATATGACCATTTAGGCCCACTTGGATTAGATTAGGACATTTATTATTAATTTATTTAAAGAAGGATTAAAATAGTTAAAATCAATGTTTAATAAGTAAATCATTTTTAATATGGGGTTATACATAAAATCAAAGTTTAACAAGTAAATCATTTTTGAAGTATTAACAATGTATGTAAAGTATAGGTCGCTATATACATGATGTGGTGAATTTAATAATTCCCTTTGGAAATTATGGATATGCACCAACGCACGGTCGTGCGTTGATAATTTACCATTTCATACGGATAAACACTTAATAGGGGTGAAACTCAAAAAAATGGAAATGAGTCACCAATGGGTGAGTCAACGACCCAAAGCCACTGATGTTAAGCTACCGACGCAGATCCACTAATGCCTGGACCTACCCACACCTCGACATTCCAATGCAATGACCTAGCGGCACGTCAACCTACCATCACAATGACCTGCAGACACCGATACCCCCAACTCACTGATGCTGACAACATCAAATCATCAGTGCTGACACACTATCATGGTGATTCACTGACAAGCATTAAAACTTCCATGTTGACACACTGACAAGCCGATGCACTGACATGTCGACGCAAAAAAAGGATATTTGGAAATTTTTTTAAATGAGTCACTTTTATTCCCAGAACACCATAGACACTGAATTTTCCAAAAGTAAGGGCCTTTTGAAATTCGAGTTATTACAATATCTACAACAAACATGTTACTCAATGATTTTTATTTTTTTATTATATTTATTATTATTCAATAATTAAATAGTTAAAGTAATTATATGATGTGAATCATAAAATAAATAATTTATTATTGGGTAAATTAAGTTTTTTCTTCAAATTAATGAATTTCAATTTGGAAAAACTAATATCTTTTTTCATGTCATCATGAAATTGTTATCATAGAATTGATTTTCACAATTTTATGGAAACTTTAATTTTTGGTGAGTAGTATAACATTGTCTTTTTATAAAAACCAGTAATTTTTGTGACATAATCACAACCTAATAATAATATCAAATATATTAAATTTATTTATAGAAAATTATAATTTTATAAGATAAATATTGTAAAAAAATAATTCAGAACATGTATATTATAATTTACTTCATGCTAACTGTAAAACTCATTGTTAGTGCTAATGAAAAGACCACAAAACATTGAAAATGAAATATTTGGTTTCTTATAAATAATAATTCAGTGATAAAAATTATTTGAAAGACAATTTTATTAATTATTATTTATAATTAATGTTTTTCGAAGTTAATATATGATTTAAGAGCTATATAACATTAATCTTATCCTCATTCATGAGAAATCCAAAAGGAGAGTACGAGATGAAAAATAAAAAAATTAGGATGTGTTCGTGACATGTGTAATATTGAATATATATAATAAATAAATAAATAAATTTATTTGGAATGTAATTATTATTTTTTATTATATTATATTATTTTTAATTTTTATATATTAAATATTTAACATTAATAATTCTGTAACATTGATTCAATGCTTGTCCATGTAGATGAAAAATAAAAAAAAAATTAAATAAGAAAATAAGAACCCTTAAAAGACCCAAAACAAGGAAAAATATTTATCGATTAAAATTTGTCGACCATTATAATAAATTGAGCCGAATTGGGATCATTTTGGACCCACATGTATCACTTTAAGGCCTTTATTATATTTTATTAAAATGTAAGACATGTTGGTCACACTAGAGTTTATAATTTCTAAAATATTTTAATATATGGTTTTCTAAATTCTTTTTTTCCAACATAAATAGGTCATTAAGATAAAAGAAATTTTTACTCATCATGTAGTTTTATTTTTTATTTTTAAAGTATAATTAATTAATTTATTGGATTGTAAAATAATGATTCAATATTTATTTAATTAATGAAGAAATCAAATTAATGATATTAAAAATAATAACAAAATTGTAATTTGAGATTTTTAAAATAATAAACATATTTCATAGATGAATATAATATATCTAGGATATGATAAATAATTTTAATATGATTTGAAACTTCTTTTTGATGTGTTTAATGAAATAAATATGAATATTGTTTTAATTGACAAAATATATTATTCATTAATAAAATGTTTTATTAATTTATTTACAAATAAAAAAATCATGAAACATTAAAAAAATAATAAGTTTACATTTAAAATGTGATATAATATTAATTTTTGTCTTTTTAATGTATTTAAACCTATATTAAACATATTATAATTTAATATATTAATTAATTCCCAATTTTTACATCACCTCATTTATATAAGGAGACTCATCCCTTTAAGAAATGTTATCATCTTAAACCATTTTGATCGACTAAATTCTTCCAAATTTCCTTCTCATCATCACATACCACATTCTAATGCTTGTCGTCTCACAAAAATACCACATCCAGGATCCTGAGGAGGTTCATATGGAGAAATTTTCAAGAGAAATCATCTTTTTTCTTATTTAAATTATTTAACCCTTCAACCTCATCCTCACTTAATATCCAATTTTTCATGATATCTCTATTATCATATGTATATTAGAATTTTTTTATTTTATATTCGTCATAAAATCTATTATCATCTCCTTTTATTCATAAAAAATTAAATCTTTGTCCATGGTGTGTCAATTCACCACCTTCAAGAATGATGAGTTTCTATTTCCTGTTACCATAGTCAAGGAAAGTTTTAATTATCTTTTAATTGTTTAAAATGAACTAAATATATATATATATTCTAAATTATTTAGTATCATTTGTATATTTCAATGAATTCCATAATAAACTAACCATGGAAACCACAAAAAATCGAACCCAAAACAATATAAATAACAAAATATGGTAAACAAATGGGTGGAAAATGTTATAAGAAGACTATGTAAGGTTTTATAAATTGTAATTTAGTAAGGTAAAAATTTATTAACACTATTCAAACAAATATATAAGTGGCTTTAACAAATAGGAATGAATTCAATCCCACGGTAAGGGGATTTCCTTTTTAAATACTCTAAATTTTTCTTTAAAAAAATTCAAATATATTGTTTATTATATATTTATTTAGAAGTTCCTCCAACTTTCATGAAGATTTATTACTATAATTTATTCATTATATGTTTTCCAAGATATTTTTGAATAATATGATTTCATTATTATGTGTGTGGTTTTTATAATTTATGTTTTATTTTAATGAGAGAATATAATTTATATATCTGATTGTGTATTACTCATGGGTTTAAATGTGTTATTAATGGTTTTATACTTGATATGTTGCTTCGACATTTTTTATTATAGATTGAGCCCATTATAACTCAGTAAATGATGTGTTGATCCCCCTTATAGCTCAATATATTCTATATTGTGCCCCATTATTTCCTAACATATGATAGTTTTATCCCCATGAGAGATCTAGATTTGACGGATGATCCCCATTATAAATCTCCAACACATTGGGTAGTCTGGAGTTTGAAGTTGACCAAAAAAAATTCTATTTGTAAAGGGGAATGTATTAGTGATTTGGTAAATATGTCCCAATAAATCTATACAATTTTCCTATGCATGCAAATGAGTTTTCATGAAATGGGTATTAATAGATATTCATGGTTTCAGTAGACTAATGATTTACATTCTTATGTACCTCACTGAGAATTTTTTTCTCATCCCATCATTTAAAAAAAACAATTCAAAAGGAGTAATAATGTATAAGAGAAATAAGGAATTCATTATGAAATTTATAAATTTTTTTTCAGTGAAATAATATTTTATTTTTAAAAAATTATATTTCTATAGAAATGGATAGTTTTTTATAATATACACTTTTTATATATGTGAGTTTTTATGTATGTATTATATCATAATAAACTAAATATCTGAAATTTAAAAGATCTTTAATGTGGAATAATGTAAAATTATTGACTTAACTAATTATTATGTATTTTTTTAATGCAGGGTTCGTATATTTCCTATCAAAGAACACATTAGACAACCATACGAGTTAGGATGATGTTAAAAGAATTCCGAAAATGATTTATTTTACTTTATGTTTCATTTTAAATTATTTATCTATTGAACATTAACATGAAGCTTCTTCTAATATATGTCTCTTCAAAATGGCTTTTTCAATGATGATATTGTGAAACTGATGTTGGATGAATCAAAGAGGCTGATATCATTCTGATTCCACAACTGAAAATGGTTGGAATTCGTACCGAGCTGTTTTTGATAGTAATGTATTAGTTTACTGAGGTGATAAATGGTGGTGGTAGTCATGATAGAGAGGAAGTTTATCTTATATGAAGGAACATGCATTTTTTTGTGCATTTCATGAGGCAATGCCCCCATAATTCAGTGTATAATCTAACCTGGTGGTAGGCAAAGAAAGAATCAATGATGTCAAAAAGATATTGTATTTTATGGGATGATTAGAACATCAATAGTCAACATTTTTTTAAATTTAATTAGATGTTGATCAATGTTGGTCTTTATTTAACAATACTGGTGATAATAAGATATTGGTTCCATGGAATGGGAAAAATTCACGAAAATTTTTCTTGTGAAATATTTCCATAAGATTGTTGGAATTATAATGTAAAATCTATTTTTGTAATATAGCCATGAAGATAAATATTGATTAGATTCATATGAATAAAACTATTCAATAATAAATAGGTATGTGTTGGATTTGTTTTACCCTAATAGAATAATTAATAGGTTTTACACATGATTGAAACCATGTATATGGAAAGGTAATTGGATGCATGATAAATTTGATGTTATGATAAAGATTATTTTTGTGATGAAAATGATTAAATGGAGTTTGTGGATACTTATGTGCATCATGGTTATAATAATAAAAAATATCTATGTTAGAGGTTTTGTCGAAGAATTTATTACACAAATTTGGAGGTATGAAAATGAAGTAATCTTTTTGTAAAATGTATTATAAAATAGAACCTCTAAAATTTATTGTATATTCTAGGAAGTGCTAATGATGTTGAATTTTTAGACACATGGATCATTATTTCAATGAAATTATCAGAAGAATAATGAAAATTTGATGGTAATATTCATTAACTATACAGAGTTGGGACATTTTTTCTAATTTTTATACAAATATAGTCACTAAAGAAATAAATTTTAATGTTTGGAATAGAAGGGTGTAGAAAAATTATTTTCAAATACTTTAGTATATTTTTATCCATCAAACAAATATATATTTTGAAATTTAATGTCTTCAAATAATTTTCCAATGTGTTGTTTGATTCAGGGTCTACACATTCCTTAATTATTGAGAAATTTTGATTAATGTTTCTAATTACATATCAAGAAAAGAATCAATAACATATGGTGAAAATAATTGGAGGAAATATTATATAAAATAGAAACTATAAGAATAATTCCATCATTGTTTTTGGTAGTACTTTTCCTACAAACCTTGTTTTTTTGTTTATATTTTTATTTTTTCTTAGGTATGGATTGGAATTATGTTTATAATGATAAGATATATCGTAGTAGAAATGATGTTTCTTTTCAGATGGTTTCTCACTTTGTGTATAAGATTAAACCCATACCATTGATAAAATATCAGGAATGTTAGAAACAATTAAAATACGAAAATTACAATATTCATGCATATATCATTTAAAATAGAGGAACAATCCAGATTAATGATGTGTTAATGGTAAATGAGAATATTGATGTTTTCCCGTATGAAATTACTTGTGAAATTCTTGATCTATAGGATAATTTTACTATTGAATTAGATTATGAAGCTAATATAATTTCAAAACCCCCTTATCGCATGCCTCAAGTAGTACATACATAATTGAAAAACAACTTGAATAATTTTCATGATAAGGGATTCATTTATCCAATATCATCACCATGGGGTACCCCTATCATGTCTGTTAAACATAATGATGGTTCAATGAGACATTGTATTTATTATAGAGACTATAATAACATCATTATTATTAACATTTAACATTTGAATCATATTAATGATTTGTTTGATTAGATCTAGGGAGAAAGATATTTTTTTATAGTTGGCATCAGTTTGGGTAACCATTAGTTGAATAAATGGGATGAAGAAATTTAGTAGAATAGGCTTCAGACTAGATATGTGCATTACAAATATGTAGTTATTCGTTATGGGTTAAAAAATTCACCTTATGTCTTCTAGGAACTTATGATTAAATTTTTTTATTAGTTCTTAGATAAGATTGTTGTTTATAAATTGATGATATTAGGTAATATTAAAAATATAAAGAGGAGAGTGAATGAAATATATGTTTTGTTTTTTAAACTATAAATGAGAAAACCTATGGAAAAATAATAAAATGTTAATTTTGGATTAAATAATATCATTCATTGGTCAGATTATATATAAATATTGCATCATCATTTATCTGGGTAAAACCAATGATGTTGGAGAATATAAAAGACCCACCAATAAAATTGTAACGACCGAAAATTTATCGATGAAAATTACTTTTGATATAAATAAATTTAATATTAGGTAAGATGTTTATATAAGATATAAAATTCATTGGTTTTATATTTTTTGGATTTTGAAACACTTTTATGAATTGTGACCATTGCTAATATAGCCATTGAACAATGATCACGTGATTAGTATAAATATAGAACATTAATAAATATAATTTACTCAGAAAAAGGAAGTGATTTCCACATCAAGTAGAATTTCTCCATATGAATTCCATTTGTTGGATTCCAGAAAGGAGGTGTCATCACTGGGATTATCTCTTGACTATGCTCAAGCTGAGCTTCAACACGTTAAGCTCGAACGGAACCGCCTACAGTAGAAGGGGATGTTAATATAGATTCCCACCCATGCGATGTTATCCGAGCCATGCTAAGTGGTTTTCACCACCGCACACCATAACCTTAGGTCACAAGCAGTTGTTATAAGGGGTTTTGTAACAAGACCCTAGCACTATGATTATGTGCATTATTTTAAATATACATTCATTTTATTATTGTTACATTGAAAAGAGTTTTTAAAGCAGAGATAGTGTTTTTTGTTAATATTTATTTAAGAAATATATTTTAATGAATTAATGGATTTTAAAAATAAATAATATTTTATTAAAATATTATTAATAATTTAATTTTTATTAAATATAAATGATCATATAATTTTGAGGAATACAATTGTAATATTTATTATGGTTTGAAAGCCGTTTTTGTCAAAACACGTGAATATTTGATAAATGTCGGTTTATATTTTCAAAGTAAATAATTCACATATTTAGAAAAATATTTATATAGAATGAATATTATTTTTGAAATCAGGACATCAAAATTCTCTAATGTTTAATTTTTTATAATTTTCTGAAAATGTAGAATTTTTATGTCAAAATTAAACACTGTTTAATTATATAATGTGTTTCTTAAATCATAATGACCCAATTGTGATGTACTAAAATATTATAAATGGTATATTTGGACAATATATATTTTACCATTAAAATAATGTGATTTTAGGTTTTTTGATTTATTTTACAAAGATTTAGTGGACCCTCCATGACTTAAAAATATTTCAACTGTTTAAAATGTTTTCCTTGAGTGTGTGACTCAACTCCCCAAAAGAAAGCCTAATATTTCAATATACTCTCCAATTAGCATTATAAGATTATTTTTACTACTCCCCATTGAAAAAAATAGGCAAGTCCCATGTGATGGTTTGTCGTTTTGATTAGTTTAATGTGGGGTGTCCAAAACCTAAATAACAAAGAATTTCATCTATTTTCCAATATAAACTCACCCAAGATCCCACTTCCTCTTCACTAAAATCATTTGGATCTCGACCAATCTCTTACATCATCCCTCTAGAATTCCCCCAGGGTACGCCAAGCTCCCAAGAAGCATCTCTCAAGTCCCTCCCATGCCTTTGGGATCACACTTCCAAGTAAGGGATTTCTTCCTTTATCATTTTTGTCCAAAATTTATTATGTTGTTATACCATTTAAATTTCAATTAAAAATATTGGGGTTTGATTTAAAACCTCCTCCACACATCCCTCATGTTTTAATGATTATATACCCCATAATCTCTCATTAATTCCTCCCATGTACACCTGTTCAAATAGAAATATTCCATAAGGGATTTCTCCCTCCTCATTTACATTCAAGAAATTCTTTTATATTATTAATCATAATTACAATTCTTATGATGATACATGTATCTATATGACACTTTAGTGTCCATTTCCTAAACATATGAGAGATAATCCATTATCTATCATCAACCATTTTATAAATTTTTATGTTATGTCGTTATACTAATGAAATTGCACAACGATTTTCCAAGCCAAATTCATTGTGTTGTGAATACCATGCCCATTTCTCTATTGAGGGTATTCTCCAGGATGAAAATTTACTTTTTGATTATGTTGTTACATTTATTAATTCCTAATTCCATTATCACAGAATAAATGATGATGTTTAATGAATCCATTTATATGATATGTGTGGCACACTTATGCATGAAATGAAATCATTAAGAAGGGTGTGCCCTGATAGCACTCCAATGCATTGGGTAACGATTAATATCATGATATATCAAGTAAAATAAGGGTATAATCATGATAATTCAAGTGTAATTAGGGTTTAATCATGCTCCATGTGCAATGAGCCTTGTAACATGCTAATATCATGTTAAATGTTGTTGCAATGTTTCCATGTTATGATAATCATGATATATGATGACTTTATGTTCATGTATCTCTTATGATCCATTGATATTCCTATTTACTAACATGTAAAATATTCTTAATGTTATGAATTTTTTACTCCATTATTCAGATTTATATCTCACCCTTTTCTTATGCACAACCACAGTTTATCTTATTCTATGCTAAGTAAAAAGGAATGTGTGTGGTCATGTAAAAGAAGTTTTCAATAATGATGTGTATTTTATATTTTAAGATGTTATGTAATATTAGTAAGACCAAAAGAAACTAGACCTCTTTATATTCTATGTTGTATCATGGGAAGGTTTTAAGTAATAAAATTTGTATACGTGTGAAAAAAAAGAGAAGGGTTGTTTTAGTCGTTATCAGAGTATAGGATTAGTTATTTTTGGGGTTAAGATTAAAATACTATAGTGAAATCCATAGGGACAAGAATAAGTATAATGAAAAAATCTATAAATTTTGGTGAGTATTGAGTAAGTGGTTTATCAAAAAAAATCATCCCTATCTAGATTCGATCAGGTAGAGTTGTCTCTAGCACAGATGTATTTAGGGGTAAAACCCGAAAGCACAACTTTGATCTAGACTCGAACAAGAACTTGTGCTTGAATATAGGCCTTTCTTCACTATATGTTATGAAACTCCAAGATTATATTATTTGGTAAATTCACAATATTAGTATGATGAATTGTTTATGGAATAAAAAAAATTCCACTAAGAATATATATTAGGTAGTATATCATGGATAACATATATTGAATACTATAAATTAATATGTTATGAAAATATAAGTAATTGATAAGTCATTAATTTTAGTCTTTGTATTATCATTTTTGTGTTACCACTAACATTCCTTTTATATTATCTAATGGATGGTAATAGGAGGACTTAGGATAACAACTGATTTGAAGATCCATGTGATGACTATTCTAATGAGATTCCCAATCCGATGGGAGTGGGAATCACTAACCTAGTCATGATACTCACTCAGTTAGCTCATGTTTTGAATATTACCATGGGTTTAGAGGAAAGTGAAACCCCCATAAAAAATAATAAGTTTCAATCGGGAGGTTCATGAAACAAAATTCTCTTACTTTTAATGGATCATCTGATCAATCAATCGCTGAGAAATGGATCTACTCCATTGAAAATGCATTCTCCATCCTTCAATGTTCCAAAAAAGAGATGGTTATTCTGGCTGCTTATCATATAATGTTTTAAGGTGATCAATGGTAAACAATGATAAAAAATATGAAGCCCTGAGGCATTGGAATGGAAGGGTTTATAGAAAATGTTTCATGATAAATATTTTCCTCACACCCTATTACATAAGATGGAAATGATATTCCATTAACTCACGAAAAATGACAACAAATCCATCCAGGCATACAAGGAAAACATCATAAGGCTTGCACGATACACCTTTGACTTTGTTGTTACCCTCGAATGCAATGTTGAAAACTTATTTGGTGGGTAAAAACCTAACCTACGGAATGTTATAGAGATAAGTTACTATGAGAGATATGAGGAAATTGACTGATATTCCCTCAAAGATGAAATGGTGAATAGAGAATCTCATGGGTATCATGGGGATAAGAAGCAAAAGGTGGTAATCAATTTTAGTTTTCTTATGGACAAATCCAAAGGTATTATAAAAATAGAGCACACCACTTTCAAATGTTTTGGAATGAAGTAACTTAGAAATTGTATATAGTGGAATAGGAAATTCATTAGGTAGAGAAGATAATGAAACCTAGACATTAACCATCATGATGAAAAATCCGCAGCATCGATAGAGGAGAGGAATTCTCTATTCGACCCTTAATGGGTTGTTCATTGATTCAACTGTTAAGAACCGGGGAAGTTTGAAAACATGTTCCCTAAGAAAAGGGTTTTCTGAAACAAGATAAAGTGTTCATATGCCCAAGTGCTTCATCATGGGGTGCATCCATTTTCATCATTACGAATAGGGATGGGTCCCTACACCTTTTCATTGATTATCTTGATCTCAAAAAAATCACGATAATGATAAAGTATCCTCCTCCATGAATTGATGACTTGTTAAATTTTATACATGGAGCACAATAATTCTCCAAGGTGGAATTGGGCCGGGATATTAACATGTAAGTCTAAAGAAGGTGGATATCCCTAAGAATACTTTTCATATAGAGTATGGGTACTATTTATTCATAGTAATTCCTTTCAGACTCAGTAATGCTCCAGTAATCTTCTTGAATTTGATGAATAGAGTCTTTAGAGATTACATATTCAAATCTTTGGTAGTCTTTATTGAATATATTTTAATATACTCTAAAACCATGGAGGATCATGAGGAGCATCTAAGCACTGTACTGTATAACTAGTGAAAATATAATCATTTTGAAAATTATATCTAGTGTGAGTTCTAGTTGAACAAAGTACAATTCTTGGTACATATCATCACAAGAAATGGGATATATGTGGAAACCTCCAAGAGAGTTATAATTAAAGGATGGCTGGGGCCAACCTATGTAACGGATATCCATAGCTTCCTATTGTTAGATAGATATTATTTCCAATTTATGATAAATTTCACCTGATTGGCCATCCCTCTTACAAAGTGAACTCAGAAGGGAGTAAAGTTTTAATGGGGTGATGAATGCGAAGATAGCTTTACAGAGTTGAAAAGGAGGATTATCAATGCACATGTTCTAACATTACCCACAAGTGGAGATATTTTTGTGGTATTCATTGATTATTTGAGGAAGGGCATGGGTTGTGTGTTGATAAAAAATGAAAAGTCCATTGCCTACTCTTCATGGTAATTTAATGTTCATGATAAAAAATATCAAACACATGATCTGGAGATGGTTGTAGTAATCTTCGCTTTAAAAATCTGGCGACATTACCTCTTTGGGGGGAAGTTTGAAATATATATATATATAACAAAAATTAGTCAATTATATATTCACAGAAATAGAGTTGAATATATTCCAATGAATATGGATAGATCTGATCCGCGACTATGACTACTAAATCCATTACCACCATGGGAAAGCGAACAAGCTGGTAGATGCTCTATGTAGAAATTAACTAGAAATTCCATCATTGTTGAGAATTGAAAAGGTTCAAATATTAAAATATTTTATGAATATAGACATTTAAATCATAATTAGGGGAACATCATCAATAATTTCACAAATTATTGTCCAACCATCTATTTTAGAAAGGTTAAAGGATTTTCAAAATGATGACGCTGGAATTCATATGACAGTTGAAACTATCAGAAAAGGGAAATCATCGGAGATAAATGACAATGAATAATAAATTGTGTGATTTGGGTTATGAAAATTTGATCCATAAAACATAGAGTTTAAAAAGGTACATATGGATCATTCACAAGGTTAAAATATTTCCATTCACCCAGGAAACAGAAAGACCTATTCAGATCTCTGAGAGCTTTATTGGTGGGATAACATGACGAAAGAGATCGTCGAGTATTCATCAAAGTGCCTAGTTTGTCAAAAGGTGAATATTCAGAGGCAAAAGTCTAAGATAATGATGAAACCATTACCCATAATTACATGGAATGGGATAACATAACCATGTACATTGTTACATGACATCCGAGGACGTCGAGAATAATCAATACTATCTGGGATGTTATAGATTGTCTTAAAAATATTTTACACTTCCTTGAAATTCTGGATTATTTTTAATTGGATAAATTGGCACAGATACACATCAGAGGTGTAGTAAGGATGTATTGAGTTGAACTATCGATTGTATCCGATCGAGATCCAAGACTCACCTCTATGTTTTGGGAGACTCTTCGGCATGCTCTGAATACTGAGCTGAACTTTAGTATGGATTATCATCCTCAAAATGATGGCCAATTTGAACAGACTATCCAAACACATAAGTAATTGTTGATAGGATGATCAATGAACTTCAAAGAGGATGGGATCGATATCTTCCTCTACTTTAGTTCTATTACAACAGTAGTTTCCACTCATGCATCAAAATAGCACCTTATGAAGCCCTTTATTAGAAGAGTTCCATAACACCATCATGATGGGAAGAAGTTGGGTCGAGAAAACTCCTCTGTCCAGAAATGGTTGAAGAAATGGTGGAGAAGTTTAAGACCATCCAGCAGCACATTATAGATGCTCAGATTCAACAAAATATCTATGATGATAATCTTCGACATGACCTAGATTTTGATTTCAAAGACATGGTATTCCTCCATATATCACTGTGGAGTAGAGTTATGTGATTTGGGAAGATGATAAAGCCTAGTCCAAGGTACATCGACCATTTTGAGATCCTTGATCGCATTGGAGTAGTGTCCTATCGACTATCACTCCCACTGAACTTATCTCATGTAAAGGATGCATTCCACGAATCACTCTTGAGGATGTACATAACTATAGTATTTCATGTACTCAATCTATAGGTGGTACCATTGGATAATGAACTCTCCTATGAAGGGAAGTTTGTAAAGATCTTATATCTTATGGAAAATTCTCTATAAAATAAGATAATTACCCTCATCAAGCTGTTCTGGAAAAACCACATTTTTGAAGTAGAAATGTGGGAGTTAGAAGAAGTAATAAATCAGGGATACCCACATCTGTTATAACATGGGAAAAGGAAATTTCGATGCAAAAATTTCTTTTGGGGGAGAATTTTAACGACCCAAACATTTATCTAGGAAAATTATTCTGGATCTAATTAAATGCCATATTTAGTAAGATGGTTATATAACATATCCACTTACATCATTTTATGTTTTTGGATTTTAAAATACATTTATGCATTCATACTATTTATTATATATATGGTGAACAATGAACACATTATTAGTATGAATATAGTGCACTAACATATTCAATTTACCTAGACAAAGAGAGTGTTGGCCTCATCCATTGGAATTGCTCTGTACGAAGACCAGTAGTCAAAGTTTAGAAAGGTGGTGGCATCACTGTACTTATTTATTGACCAAGACTAGTCCAAGATTTTACATGTTATGCTCAAAAGGAACCTCTTATGGGAGAAGTGGATGTTTATAGAGATTACCACCTGTGTGATGTTATCTGATCCACCCCCAGAGCCTGTCACCATTGCACACCTTACCATTAGGTAATATGTCTGTGTTATAAGGGGTTATCTAACAATACAACAGTACTATTTTTATGTGAATTATTTTAAATATACATTCATTTTATAATTTTTAATTTGAAAATATTTTTTAAAGCATAAATAATATTTTTAGTTAATATTCAATTAAGAAATATATTTTGATGAATTAATGGATTTTTGAATTAAATAATATTTTTTAAAAATATTACTAATAAATTACTTTTTATTAAATATAAATGATCACATAATTATTTTGAATACAATTATAATTTTCATTATGGTTTGAATGACATTATTTTGTCAAAACACATAAATTTTCGATAAATGTCTTTTTTTATTTTAAAAGTAAAAAATCACCTATTTAGAAAAAAAATTTGATTGAATTATAATTTTTTTTGGAATAAGGGTGTCAAAATTATCTGATGGTCATTTTTTCATAATTTCCCTAGACATTTGATTTTTTGGGTAAAAATTAAATACTTTTTAATTATATAATATGTTTGATGACATCATAATGACACAATAGTGAAGTAATAAAATAATATAAATTTTATTTTAGGTCGATATATATTTTACCATTACAATAATGTGATTTCAGGTATGTTTGATTTAATTTACAATTATTTAGTGGACCCTCCAAGGCTTATTAATTATATAATCCTTTTAAAATGTTTTCCATGAGATTGTGAATCACCTCCACATAAGCAAGGATAATTATTTAATAAGATCAGTCATTGGCCTTATAAAATAATTTTTTTAACTCCTCTTTGGATAAAATCCAGGGAAAAAACCATGGGTTGGTTTGAGGTTTTGATTAGTTTAATATGAGGTGTCAAAAACCTAAATAATAAAGTATTCCATCTATTTTCCTATATAAATCCACACAAGCTCCCACTTCCTCTTAACTAAATTTATTTAGAGATCAAAAAACTTCTTCCATCCTCTCTATATATTCCTCCCAAGGATCCCAACCTCCCATTAATCATCTCTGAAGCCTCTCCCAAGCCATTGGGACCACACTTCCAAGTAAGGGATTTATTACTTTCTCATTTGGTCCAAATTTTATTATGTTTTTATACCATTTTAATTTAAATTATAAAAGTTGGGTACTATTTTTCAACTCCTATATACATACCTCCCTTTTAATGATTATAGAACCATTTCTCTCTCATTAATTCCCCCATGTACACTCGTTACTTTGCCGAAATTCCATAAGGGGTTTCTCTCTCCGCACATACATTAAAGCAATTATTTTATATTATGAATCTAAATTCCATTTATTATTTTTGGAATTGTATATATATGAATCATGTACTTTCCATATCATTTATATATTATTATATACCCCAATCATTCTCATCAACCATTTATATGGATTCTTATGTCATGTCGTTATGCAGGCAAAATTGCACTGTGATTTTCCAAGACAAAGTCATTTTGTATTGAATACCATACCAATTTATCAAATGAGGGCATTCACCTTTACTCACATTTACATGTTGATTATGGTGTTCCATTTATTAATTCCACATTTCTTTATCATGGAATAATTAATTATGTTTAATTATTTGATTTTATATGATCCATGTCACACACTTATGCTTGAAATGAAATGATTAAATAGGGTGCGCCGTGAAAGTGCTCAATGCATTGGGTAAAGATTATAATCATGATACATTAACTGCAATGAGGGTTTACTCATGATAATTCAAGTGTAATGATTGTTTACACATTCTACCTGTGCAATGATCCTTGGCTCATGCTAATATCATGTTGAATGTTGTTTCCACATTTCCATGTTATGATAATCATGTTATATCATGACTTTTTGTTCATGTTTATCTTGTGCTCCATTTTACAGCCCCATTGAATAACATTTATATTATTATTAATGTAATGTCTAGTTTAATACCATTATGAGATTTATAGATCACCATTTTTTAATGCATTTCCTCAGTTTATCATTTGTAATTCTATGTAAGAAGCATTGTGTGTCGTAATGTAAAATATGTTTTCAATAAAAATGTGTATTTTATGTTTTATGTTTTTATGTAATGTTATTATACACCAATGAAACTAGAAAAATTGATCTTATATGTGGTTTAAATTAATTGTTTAATGTAATAAAATATTTTTTTGTGTGAAATAAATATCATGATTGTTATATGAATTGGATTTTTAGTTTTCTTTGTTTGACTTGCTATTAAGGATGGTTTTTTGAAAACATTAAATGATTATCTAGACCACTGAATAGGTTATCTAAAAAAATGAGATTAATTATCATGGATGAAAAAATGTGATGATTGATTTTAGGAAATTATGAAATGAATGGTGATTGATCTAGTTTCGGACCAACCATATAAAAATTGAAAAATTCCCATGTACATCGGTGCTAATTTAAAAGGACATGGTTGTGTACTAATGTATAATGTTCAGGTAATTTCATATTATTAATATCATTTGAAACCTGATGAGTTAAATTACCCTACACAGGATTTGGAATTAGATTCTGTTGTTTTTTCATTAAATATGATTAGGAATCATTTATTTGGAATAAAATATGAAATATAAACTGATCAAAAATATTTTAAGTACATATTAACTCAAAAATCTTTAAACACAACACATAGAAAATGATTGGAAGTAATAAAGAATTATGATTTCATAATTCTTTACTATTATAGATAATCAAACGGATTGGCATATGCATTGACTCTGAAAAGTAATCCTACATTATGTATGATGCATTTTAAATGGGAACCTTTGATAAAATTATGATTCCTATGTTTTGTTTCAGTTGTCAGTGTAGTTGTATCTATCATGAAAAATTAAAAATCAATTGAGGAAAGATTGTTAGTTTATCAAATTTGTTTAATTTTTTAATAAAAATAAGTTTCTTAGATTTAATGTTGATAAATATTTTTTTCTGAGATTTGGAATGAGATTTTGTGTACATCGTATGCCCAATCCAGTGAAATAATTAATATTTAAAACTCATAGTTATACATTTTCAATTCATCCTGCATGTACTCAGATGTATAGAGCCCTTCAAGATTAAAATTGGTCAAATATAATGAAAAAATATATTGAATATTTTACACTAAAATATTTTACATTTTAACTTAATACTGGATAATAAATGTCACTGAAGGGGATGTTTTAGTATTTTCTAATTATAGAGTAGAAATTAGAAAATATATTCATGGAATCTTTAGTGGGATTACTAGAGACATCTCAATTTAATAGTTAAATCTATCTTATTAGTAATATTTTGACTAAATATTTAAATTTTCTTCCTATTTAAGGAAGCCTTTCCTAGATCAACTATCTAACTGGTATCGAAAGATTATAATAAAGTTATATGGATTTACTCTCTCAATTGTATCAAATAATGATATCAGAATTACTTCTATCATTTTGAAAATACATAAGAAGTTGTTATAAACTAATTCAACTTTTTAGCACAACATTTAAACCTCAACCTGATGGACAGTCAGAGTGAAAACTTTTGACAGTAGAATATATTCTGTGAGAATTCTAATTGATTACTAAAGATGTTTCATATGGAACATTTGGATGAATTATTTGGAATGTACAACCAAACTGAAGCATTTTGGGATGGATTTAGTGAATGGATGTTGATGGGTCTATAATTAATAGAGAAAGTTGACGAGAAATTTCAGTTTGATCTAGAATCTCTTGAGGACAGATCAGAGCACATAGAAAAGAAATGTAGTTAATTAGAGGAAAATAATTCTTTTATTGTAGGTGACCATTTCTTCATGAAAATAAATCCATGGAAAAGTGTTATGATTTTTTATGATAGGAATTTTATGTCCTCAGTTCATTGGAACTTATGAAATCAAAGAGTATCCTGGACCAGATTACTGCCATGTAGCCTGAATCCATGTTTATCTCAGGCACACAATGTCTTTCATGTTTCGATGTAATGAAATTATGTTCCATATCCATATCATCTTTTGGTCCCATAAGTAGTTCAGTTGGTTGAAAACCTTTCTTACAAAGAGAAAAATATTCATATTCTTAATCATAGGGACGAAGTATTGTCGAATAAGGCAATTCACCAGGATAACTTTTTGTTGAGAAACCACATGTTTGAAGAAGAAACATGGGAATTTGAATATTATATAATAGAAAAGTATATCCATTTTTTTAATAAGTTACAAAAATTGTGAGGATACAATTTTAGGTAGGGGATGTAACATCCTAGGTATATATTGGAATTTTTTATTTTCATATTTATTAGTATTCTGAAATTAAATAGTTACATTCATTGTGTTCACCGAGTCATAAAATAATGAATTTATTATATGGTAATTTATCTAAAATTTTAACTTTAAAATTATATAATATTAATTTTAAAAAAATAATATCATTTTTAAATTCATTATTTGAAAATTATCTTATTATTTATTTTTTGGAATTTTATGAAATGATTAATTTTTAGTGAATAGTAAAATAGAAAGTATTTTTTATAAAATATATTATTTTTTGTGACATCATGAATGAATTATTATGATATATTATTAATTCAATTTATTGAATAAGTAAATTATTATTTTATAAAATATTATATTACCGTAATAACTCAAAACATTTAGGTTATAATTTATTTCATATTATGTATAAATGTCATTGATAGTGCAAACATAGTGCCTTCACAGTGGTGAAGATGTACCATTTGGATCCTTATAAAGAATAATTGAGTATTGAAAATTATTTAAATAACCATTTAAATAATTATTATTTATTATTGACATTTTTTGTTGTTAATTTCGTATTTTAGATTTAAATAACATTAATCTTTTCGAAATATCTGTGAAATGCTTGTGAAGGGAAGGAAAAGGAAAAATAATAAATTTAAGTCGTTTTCATGACATGTATATGAGTGAATATATATTCTGAACGACTATATACATTTATTCAAAACCTAGTTAAATTATTTTCATGGTTTTTTTTAATTGTTTTATTTGAAATAAGAAAAATTAATTCTCATGAAACATGGATGTAATGCTTCTTAATGGAGAAGAGAAGTTAATAAAATTTTTATAATTAAAATTAAAAGAACCCTAAAATGAACCAAAACATGTCTAAATTTTTTTCTATATGAATTAAAATATCATAATAACAATTGGATATTACATCCTTTATAATATTCTATTTAAAATTATGTAATGTTGCTTACAGTATAGATTTTAATTTGTATAATATTTTAATATATGGTTTTATATATGTGTTAATCAAGTATAAATATATATTTAAAATATAATAAATTTATTAACTTCATTTATTTTTATTTATTATTTGTAGGGAATAAATAATTACCTTAATGGATTTTACAATAATTATGAAATATTTATTTAAATAATGAATAAATTAAATTAATAATATTTAAAATTATAAAAATAAAATTAATATTATATTTTCAAGTTATTTCATGTTTTACCTCGATGAATATGATTTTTATAAGATATAATAACTAAATTTTTTCGAATTTAAAATATTTATTAGGTGTTTAAAATTATATTTATATATATTGTATAATATTTCAAAAAATATTTTTCATGAATAAAATATTCTATTAAATTACTATAAAATCAAAAAAAATTGATAAATTATAAAAACCTAATATTACGCATTCAATGTGAAATAATTTATTTAGTCCATTCTAATTTCATTAACCCTATATTTCACTAATTATATATGAAAATTTTCTATAATTCCTAAATTTCCCCTCATCTCAATTACTAAAGGAGACTCAACCCTTCACAACATTTCATCACCTTAATCCATATTACTCAGCTAAAATCTATCAAATACCATTTTCCTTATCCCTTTCCACATTTGTGTGCTTATGGTATCACAGAAAGACCATTTAGAAGAGAAAAAGGAGGCTTTGAGAGATAAATTTTCAAGTGCTAATTTCCTTCTTTTTCCCTTTTATATTCATAGCCACTACAACCTTATCCTCACCTACAATAAATGATTTATGATAAATTAAATATCTTATATACACTATAAATTATATTGTGGATGGAATATTAATCATAAAATCTCACATCTCCTTTTTTTATTCTTAAATAATAAAATAATAGTCCATAGAGTGTCACTTCACCGCCTGCATGGACGATGAGTTTTCATTCCCCCTTACTATAATCATGGGAAGTATTAATTATCTTCTAATAGTTTAAAATTTCATATATATATATATATGTGTGTGTGTGTTATCACTTATAGAGTATTATTTCTATTTAAAAAATATGTTCATAATATAATGACCATGGAAATGATTAAAAGAACACACATGAAAAATGGAAATAACAAAATATTTTCAATAAATTGTTGGAAAATCTTCTAAGAAGATTATATATGGTATTATAGACATGAATTTTGTTTTGTAATAACATAATAAATTTATTGTTACATTTATATATGAGTTTGAAACATATTTTATGGTTGTCGAACCTGAGATAATGGACGTTCCTTTTGAAATAGTATTAAATATTTCTTTTATAAAATTAAAAAATATTGTTTTTTATATAAGAAATGAGTGTTTTCTCTCACATTCAAAAAAATAAATTACGATAATTTTACATTTATATTTTTTTTTGTTATTTTAAAATAATATTATTTCATTATTATGTGCCCTATTTTAATATTTTAGATGTGTTTTTTATATGAAAAGTCGTATTTTTATATATTAATGTGTTTTATCATGGGATTAAATGAGATAAAAAGGGTATTATTCCTGATATGTTCGTTGAAAATTGTTTATTATGGGTGGATTATTTTTTAACATAATATATAATTGGATGATCCCCATTATATCTCAATATATGACAAGTTGATCTCCATTATAGCTCAAGATATGACTTGTCGAGACCCATTATAGATGAAGCTATGATGGGTGATCCACATTATAGCTCTCCAATTCATTAGGTACTCTTGTGTTGGAAGTAACCAAAAAGGATGTTTCATTTTTAGGGGATAATTCAATATTTATATGGTAGATATGTCTAATGTAAACTAAATTATTTTTCTATGCATGTAAAAGAGTTTTCATGAAATTGGACTTAATGGATTTTCTTGTTTTCAATAGACTAACACTTTTCATTCATATATATTTTAATTAGTTTTTTTGTGATCATATCATTTTTTATAATGTTTTTCATAGGATATATGGATTAATAACATAAATAAAAAATTCTTGTTTAATATTATGAATATTTCTTTAAGAAATCATGTTTTCTATTAAATGTTTTATACTTTGGATGAACTGATAATGTTTATTAGTATCCGAATTTTATATATGTGGGGTGTTATGAATGTATTATATCCTATTTCTATAAATAAACAAACATTAAAATACAATCAATGTGAAATAATGTAAAATTATGGAATTAAAAAATGATTATGTAATTCTTTATGGTCATGTGCTTACAGGATCAATATTATCCCAGCAATGAAGTTATAAATTTTACATTCAAGGTAAATGAAAAAGTTGGATTAATATCATTATATTATTACTATGTTCTCTCATTAAACCTACTAGAATCATCATATTTTTTATGAGGCCATGAAAATACCTCTATATTTTAATTTATATAGCTTGAGGAAAATATTTTTGAAAATATTTTAAAAAATTATGACAAATATATAAATTCGATATCATCATCGAGCATTATATTTTTTATCAACATCATCTATTCATATATTTCTCGCCTGACATTATAAATAGAGAACATGAACTTCACTTTATTTCACAATTTAAATATCGAAAATATTTTTTCAATAATGTAGATATATTATTCGTTGATTAATAGATCAAAATATCCAATGAAATTTAGAGGCATTTGGAACATAAATTTATCAATTGAAATTTTTACATTCATAGTGGGATTTGAAGTTTAACCCTAATTAAATTTTTATTCAAAACATGAGATAATTGGGTATGAATTATCGTGATGTTCTAGACTCCAACTCTAATAATGATGGGAAACTAATTTTGTAAATAATATATTTTTCCATTACATTGGTTGTTAAGTTGGTTCCTCCTATTTCTGGACATTAAAAAAAATAATGTCAAAAATTGCATGATAATTTTCAAAAAATTAACCATATAAACAGGAAAATATGAATATTGAATTGATAACTCTTAAATAAAAAAAATTTATTTAATTATTTAATTTATAGGTTTCTATCTAAGTTATCAATCATGTATTTCCTAATATAAATATTCATGTTGTTTTATCCTTCATTATGGTTTATAAGGAGATTTTCAATTTAATAAAGAATGTCTCCTGGGAGTTTCATAAAATTTTTAAGGAAATTTATCTATTTCATCAATATGGTGATGAATGATTTATTAACAAATTCATCTTTCGGGGTAATTAGTCATATGTATAACTATTTTAGAGAAACAAACACATGTAGTATCTATGAATATTTTTTATTTCATGTAAACCACATACTCAATAATTTAACAAAATTAGGGGATTTTACCTATATTTATACATATACCTATTGATATTATTTTGGTCTTCAAATATAAATCTCCAAAAAACAAGTAGGCCTTGATCTACGACCGACCATGACAACATATATTTTGTATAGACCACGATTAATTATTTAACATATAATTATACACTTAATACAATATAAAAATTTTGTGAGGCTTAATGAATTTTTTTAATAGGATGCATATCAGGATTAATTAAAAGATGGATACAAAAATATTATTTTAAGCCTCTAAAACATTCTTATATATTCCATTGATCTTATAATACTATAGGGGATAACCTATGGTCATACCTAAAAATGGGTTGATGAATAAATTTAATTAATCAAATAATAAAAGTATAAAATTATAAAATTAATACATGATAGTCAGTTAGAATATCAAGGTGACATAAAATGGATGAGCATAATAAAATTGAACATTGAATAATGATATAAGAATATAACATTAATGAATTATAGGAAGGTGGACACAACATAAAACATGACATCAGAAGAAAAAGTCATTCATAAATGTGGATACACCATAACATATTGTGATTAGGATAACATTATTTATACCATAAATGGAATATCATGAGATAAAAATATTTCTCAATGCATTAGAGGGCTATATATTTCTGACCCACCAGTCACATTCATATGATGTGCATGCATTGGTTTGAACCATAGATCATAAAATTAAGAACACCATTTAAAAATTTTATTTCCACAATTTAGGTGTGACGACTAGAATCATGGAATTACATAATATGTTATGTATAGGTACATATATCGGTATACCCATGAGTAGAAATGGGGTTCATTATTCACTATACAAATGTCTGAACTGGAAAAATTTAATGATAATTTCAGAAACATAATTGGTGTACATAAGGATTCATATAAGGGATTAATGAGAATGGAAGGTGGTATATAATTACTATTAGATCATAAGAGTATTAATTTGGGTTTACCAAATTTTATAAAATCATTAAAAAATTGAAATCAAATGGAATAGTACCAATAATGATCATGACTAGTAGGGAGGATGATATAATCCCTTACATAGATATGGAGCTTATTATGCTTTGGATGAGCTTGTTAAAAACAATGTTGACCCTTGGGAGTGATATATAGAGGGTAATATAGAATAAATTAATGATACATGGGTTTTTATTGTAGATTAAGGGGATTTTGGGTGGGTATTTACAATAAAAGCGAGGTAAATTATCTATTAATTCCTAAAATGTTGTTTTTTTACTCTATATGATAAAATTATCAAAACCCACAAACATTACAATGATTTTTTTAATGGTTTCATAAAAATAGGTGTTTTTAAAATATTTTATATATGGAAGAACCTAAAATAATAAAAATCAATCTGTCTCATAATATTATGAAAAATTATCCACTTAATAGATTTGACATGATGGTTTTAAAAATGATATATATTTTTTCCAATTTTTTTAATAATATTGTAAGATTAAATTTTAAATAATAGTATCTATTAGAAAAAATAATTTTTTTATTATATGTACAACTTTTTGACCCTTATAAAAATTAGATTATATATAATATTTAATAATATCATTGTATAATTTTTTATGTTATTATTTGAATGGATTAGTTATTTTATAAATTTTTGAATTTTTTAAAAAGAGTGATAAAAAATATATTTCCAATAAAATAATTTTTTTCATGGAATAAATATAAAATTTTTGTACAACACGTGTATATATGTATCTATTAATTAATATTGAATAAGGATTAACAAAATACAATTTCTTTTATCGATAAACAAAAAATATTCTTTTTAATATGGTCAAAATAGATAACCCCATATTACTCTAGAAGATTACATATGTTTAAGGTGTAAATAGTTGTACTCCTTGAGGTTTCATGGTGAAAATGGATTGGGTCATGTTCCTGATAAGATTGAAATTATTTTATATATCGTTCCTTTGAAGTTTTAGTTTCTGATTTTCATCTTAGGTTTCAACATAGATAAATCACAGTGATTATATACCCAATGAATAAAATGATGTATGGTCTTCATAGGATCCAATACTAGTAGTCTTGGCAATAAATTATTTTATTTTGTTCAATAAGATATTATAAGAACACTTAATTTATACTAGTCTTAATGACCAGTGTAAAATGAAAATATTTTCAAGGGTTAAGATGCTTAATTACATTTTTAATTTGATGGATTATATTTTCTAACATTCCAAAATAAATAATGTATTACATGTGATTTCGTAATCTACATTACATAATTGGTTATTTATTCATTAAAAAAGTAAATTTCATCTATAAAATTCAGGTCATTGAATGTTTAATGACAAAAAGTTCAGATGTTTTCTTCATTGAAAAATCATCTTTATTTTCTCACTAAATCTACCCTTTAGTTCATGCATCTTCACAGTAAATGAACAATTATACCACATATAGTAATATATATTTATATATAATACACAACTATACTCAAATAATATATATTATAATTTTCCATTTTATGTATAAAATTTTCTATAATATTATTTAGTTTACCTTCTGTCAAATCATTCATTTGTTTCCTATGTTTTAATTTATCCTGAGAGTAATTCCATTCACTTATTTTTGTATTGGAATGTAATTTATTTTCCCTCTTAGTATAGATAGTTTCAGCAATAATTTTTTCTCGTGTAAGATTATAAATAAATAATTTATTTTGTGAAAAATTATGAATATATTTTGCATTCCTATTGAGACAAATCATTTATTGAACTACATAAGAATATTTTTTAACCAGATCATTCATTGATATTTTTTCTCCAGTCTTACTTAAATAATTTTGATTACCATGACAAATTTATTATATCTCAATAATATCTTATTATTTTCCAAAAAAAATATTTTGGAAAAATCACCATATTTTCTTATGAATGCTTCTTTGTTTTTCTTTTCTAGATCTCATTTATATAGGTATATTATTTCTTGACCAACTATTCAATTTCTTCATATTCTTTATTTTATTCATTAAGAATATTTCTCCTACTTGTCATTATATTTTTAATCTTCACATGATGATATTATAACTCACATTTCAACAACCAGTCATGATTTCTCTTTTAATATTATTCATAACTAGAAAAGGATTCATAATAATTATGAAAATGACAAAAAAAAAATTCATTATCTAATTTGATGGTTCATGAATCATATTTATTATTCATTACCATTTTATTACATTTAAGGATACTCAAAAGTTTTTTATTTCCCTAAACTATTTATCTGATTTCTCATTCACGTAATTAGATTTACATTCTTAAAATATAATCCATAGATAGGCCATGTTAAATTGACCATTTTTATTATATTTAAAGAACCTTGGTTGTTTAATTACCTATACATTACACATACATATCATTAATCTCTTATAGAAATTAGAAGTAATTTTTTTGAAGACTTTTAGATCCTTTTCATTATCAAAATGACATTACTCTATAGTTTTTCTATCTATGAATTTTTCATTTCTCATGGACTCAAAATTAAAATAAAATTTTACTTTATTATTGAATAATGAAACACTCCTCTTCTCATAATCTAGGAGAAGGGTTTTAATCTCATCTACTAAATTTTTTCCATATCATCTAATACTAAAATCTCTAGAAGAAATATATTGGGAAATTTTTTATCAACTTTTTAAAAAAAATTAGAGTCATCCATAATCTCAAAAAATAAATTAATATTTCTCAGTATCACATTGATTACTATAGAAATAGAATTCAATTTTACCTAAATCATATATATTAAAATTTATAAACATTCTACCTAAGATATATTGTTTTTCTTTCATAACATTGAAATTTCCCTTATCACAAATCTTAAATCTATCTAATATAACTATACAAATTTGATGAACTATAAATTATTTGAATTATTTTTTATATAGACATCTAAAATGAATTTTCAGATTTTACATCAACCAACAGAATTATATTATCAAAAAATAGAATAGATCAAAAAAATAAAATGTGAGCAAATCAAATAGTTTTCAAATCACCTGCCTCCGTACTGAGTGACAAAAGCTTGGGATATTTCATCTTCCTAAACTTTTGGAATGTATATAATTTTATATTAAGGGTATAAAAACTAATAATTGAATATTTATTCGTTATACTCAATATATTTATGAATATTTTAGAGGGAATCTATATTTTCTCAGATAGAACATGAGATTCCCCAATCTTAACAGTCTACTGAGGGTGGTGAATCAGTGTTTTTCTTTTATAAATTATTCATTTTAAATTCAATAATTTGGATTTTTGTTCTTTTTATCTACTAAATGTATTCTCACAAGACAACGACAAGAGAAATAGTAAAAATAGAAATAAAAAACCCTATGATTTTACATGGATTTGGAAGAAAAACATACCTTTTACCAAGATTTGTCATTCCCCATATCATAGATTATTGCCGAAATTCACCAAGATACTATTACAATGGAATATCCTAGTATTATCAGCATAGATTCCCTCTATGTTCCAACATTTGGAGTCACACTAGAATAAACACCAATACAATTAAAATATGATCATTTTAATGGAAGATAACTTTCATCTTTGTGCTCCTTCAATGCAATATAATGACAATATCCCTCTAAAAATAGACATGATCAATTGTTATACATCACTAAACATTCAATTTTATAAATCTAAATACATTAATAAAAATGGTTTTCTATCTTTCATATTTTTCCAGATCTCCACTTGACATGGTTAACCATGGCATTCAAAATACATTTAAATGTTAAGTCTATTTCTCATTAAAATGATTACCAATATTAAACTCCTTGTTTCTTTAATACAGTAAAGTATCGAGCTCCAATATCATTAGAATAATATAACCTAGTATTTGAGTGTTCATAGTCCTACACAACATGCTACTACTCAAAAATCCATTTCCAAATAATATAAAATCACATACATATTTTTTCCGAAGCACATTCAATTTATATCGACATCATCTTCAATTATCAAGGAATCATACCTTATTGAAAAAAATACATTTCAATCTACATGGAGTGACAAATGTATAAGTTATAATCATTATCAATGACACAAATACATATATGGTGACAATAATGATTGATAATAAGTATGTATTTTAATATAATTTGTTTTCAAAAGTTATATTACATTTGATAGTTTATCCTAATGTGTTTTAAAAAATTTTATGTTCTTGTGAAATGCCTAAAAATTACATGAGTCTTTTACACAATTATTTGATTGAAACTTCCTTGAACATAAAACCAATATCATTGGTATTAATATATGATATCATCTTACCCATGGTATGTCGTATCTTAAGAATCATTATAATTATGATGTAAGATGTCATATATACATGAGTCTTTGACAAAATTATTTTTTTTCTTTATCTAATTCATTATGTAATGATGAAATTAACATAAAAATATAAATTAACTGTTTAAGGAACAATTTTTATTAATGAATTAAATGATAACAACGTATTATGGAAAAAAGTATCTATTTTACCAAAAATAGTAGGCATTATGTCTATATCATATAAAACACCAGTAAAATCATATGAATTATAATATTATAATACTAGTATAAATTTGGACAGAATATATTAGTGTTGTCTTCCATAAAATCAATAAAATTTTCCTTAGGTGTAATGTTTCCCTTGAGTTATTCAATTAAACATTTAATGTAGTATAATTTCTATTATTTTTCATCCCATTAGAGGTACATTCAACCTTAATTTTTTCAAATGGACCATGAAAAATACATTATTTATTTTATGAAAACTTAAGTTTGGATTTTACTTTCCTATTGACGCACCAACTTTTAAAGACAAGAGAAGAATTTTTTTTGACCTCAATATACATTGAGAAGTTTACTCTAGTCATCCTAAAATCATTAAGAATACAAATGAAAAATTATTAAACTAGAAAAAATTCTCTTATCATTTTCCAAGAAACATCTATTTTGGATCACACACTATATTCCCTTACTAAACATCATTATTTTTATTTTATAGATCCCATTCGTACATCTATATTATTTCTTGATAAAATATTAGTTTTATTCATATTCATTATTGTTTTCTTTTAAATGTTTTATCTTATCATTCTTGATATGAGTATTCTACACACGATAATATTCTAACTCACCTTTCAAGAAAATTATAGCTTAGTCATTTATTCTTCATTATATTTTTAATAGGTTTCAAAACCATTATTAAATGGAGATAATAATTATAATTTTTTATCTAATTTTATGGTTGATGAATCATATATATTTTTCAATACCATTAAACAACATTTCCTGACTCATGAAAATTTATTATTTGAGTTACCTATTTTACATATTTCTCATCCTCGTAATTAGATTCATATTATTCTTATATGTTCCTTTGATAGTCCTAGTAAGTTTGACCAATTGTATTACATTTATTGTAATTTTATGGGTTTATTACCATTCCTTTACACTTAATCTTCATGATTCTATTTGATAAAATAGGTGAATTTTTATTATAGACATTATCATGCTTATCAATGTAATAATCACATATATTAAAAGTTTTTATTTATATAACATTACCTTTTCTTTTTTCTCAAAAATATATATAATATTTTAATTTATTATTGAATGATGGATCCTTACACTTCTCATAATCAATGTGAATTTTTTTAATCTCAACTAATAAAATGTTTCCATATCATTTAATAATGAAATCTTGTGAATGAATATATCTGTTAATTATTTCATCAACATTTGAAAATATTTAGAATCATCCAAAATATCAAAAAAAATCAATGATGTTTCTAACAATCTTATTGATTTTCAAAAAAATTGCCTTTTATTTTCTCATCATTATACATATTTATATATTTACAAATTTTCCAGCAGAAATATATTTTTGATTCATTGACATTCAATTTTCCCTCATAACAACTCTGAATTCTATCAAAAATTTCATCAGAAATTTTATAAATAGAAATTTTTTCTACATTTTTTGATATATTCATCAACATATAATTATTTGATTTTTCATTAACCAAAAAATTTATATTATAAAAAAAGTATAATGATAGTCCCTTCAAATTTTTTCTAAAAACAATAGTTGTTGAATCACATTCCTTAGTTCTAGGTTTTGGAATCTTTGTATGTATCACTTTCCTCCACCTATAGTATGTAATTCTATTCAATTATGGGCGTCCAAACTATTTACTGAATATTTATTTTTTGTAATCAAACATCATGAATATTTTAGAAGAAACCTATATATTGATAGATAGAACATGAGATTCCCCAATACCAATGGTTTACTAAAGGGGGCGAATCAAATTTGTTATGTTATAAAATTTTACTTTTTAATTCATAAATGTGGATTTTTGAGGATTTAATCAACTTAATATATTCCCATAAAATCACCTCATAGGAAATTGTAAAAATAGAAGTAATTCCTGATAGTATTTACAAGTTTTTAGTCGAAATACATACTTCTTTTCCAAGATGGGTCAATCCCAGTATCATGGATTCATCCACAATATCCCCATTTTAAAATGTTCTAGGACTATCCTAGAAGTATCAAAATAGAGTCCCACAATGTTCCAACATCCGGAGTCCCACAAGAATAAATATGTATGCTCTAAAAATATGATCATTACAAGGAAATATCACATTCATATATATGGTAATAATATGCCACATTATGATGATATTCCTCTACAAATATATATGACCAACAGGTGTACATGTGTATACCTTCTTTTATATAGATCTACATACTTTTCAAAATATGGTCTTCTCTCTTGTATAGCTTTTCATATCTCCAAATGACATTGTTCTCCTTGGAATTCTAAATACAAGGGAACAATATGTCTTTTATCATTTCAAATTATTATAAACATTAAACACCTTCATTATTTAAATATATGGAAGTATAGAGCTATAATTTCATTAGAATAATGTCACCAAGGATTTGAGATTTCATAGTCTCATACTTCAAGATGCTCCGTTAAAATATTTTTTTAAATAACATAGAATAACCTTCATATTATCTCTAAAGATCATCAAATTTATATTTAAATCATCAAAAACCATTAATGTGTAATACATTATGGACAAAAAATAAATTTCAATCAAATTGGAAACATATATTTAGAAGTCATAATCGTGTTCAATGATACAAATCCATATAGGTATACAATAAGGATATATAATAAGGAATGATATTAATATAATGTTCTTTTTTCAAAAATGACATTACATGAGATAATTTATCATAAATAGGTTTACTAAAATATAATATGTTATTGTGAAATGTGTTAAAATTTCATGATTCTTTAAAAAATTGGACATTGGAAATTCAATGCACATAAAAACAATATCACTGGTAGTGAGAAATGATATCTTGTGACCTATGGTATAACATATCATAATATTAAGTATAATTATGATATAAGGTGTAATATATATATATATATATAATTATTTAACTAAACTATATTTAACTTAATCTTATGTATTATGTAATGATTATATTTAATGTAAAATGACAATTTATGTCCTTAATGAACACTTTTTATTGAATAATAAAATGTTATCAAAGTATAATTTAAAAAATTATTAGTTTTAAAAGAGTCCAATATATTTTTGAACTCAATAATGATTATTAATTAATTAAATAGTCCTATAAAAAGTGTAATAATATATATTTGATAAAATAAACTCCACTCTCTCTGGAACTAGACTAGGATAACAACTAACCTAAAACACGACCGAGGCCACGGTAAGGCCCAAAAAGAATTTACAAAACCCTTCATCTGAAAACATGTTCTAAATAATTGAGTAACAACACTGAGAATGATTTTCATATATATTCATCAATAAATAAGCCACATGAATTATAAATTACATAACAATAAACACACATAATACATGATATCCGAAGATAACCCTACCACAACAGTTAAACATTTTACAATTTCAATAGAAAAATATAATTCAAAATTGGAGGGGTAAGAACATGGAAACTATCCTATATGAAACATGTTGGTCAACACCGCAACCCCTAAACACCAAATGATTTTAATAAAGTAACTAGTAGTATATTGATTAACCTTCACCACTACAAGGAACCTTCACATTACATAGGTCATATATAACAAGGTCTACATAATCCTAAAGTTGAATGTGGGGTTTGATAAATATTTCTTAGTTGTATACCACTAATATGTTTTCCATTCTATGTAATTAGGTGAAATAGTTACAGTATTGGTTCTCTTAAGATAATGATAAAATCAAGATAAAATAGGATTTGAAATAAAAGTGAAAAAATAAATACAATAACAATATTAATGGAAAGAATAACATAATAATATAATGAAATCCCTAAGGAACAATGGTTAGTAGGGTCCTAGTATCATCATACAGTCTACAATCACATCTCCAGAAAATGAAGATCTTTCTCGAGCCTCTAATCCCGATCATATAATTTTTTTGTTAGTGTTGTTAATTATTCCTATTTTGGAGACTAGTCCTCAACACTTACAACTCGCCTAATGTACTATACCTCGTCTTCCAACGTCAATGCGTATGATTTAATTGTGAGATTTTTCATTCCCAATATAATATCATTTGACCTCTTACACAATTAAACATCCAAAAATATAAACACACAAGATAAATATCCATTTAATATAGAAAAATAATTATAAAACAATTATGTAAACCAAAAAGTGTGGATAACAATTTTCACATCAACCATATGAGTTATTAATCCTATTTCGAAAACAAATAAATAAAAATTAAATCAAAAAACAATTTCAAGGCATGGGACCACAAACCACTTCTTGAGATATTTACAAAATTGGGGGGGAAAACACTAACTACAATAATGAGGGAACCCATTGAATAATGAGAAAACCATACCTATTAATATTTAACCCAATGAATTGATGTTAAATTCAGACTGTTTAAAATACATTAATGTAGACTGATATCACAAGAGAAAATGTAGAAGATAATATTAAAAGTGAATAACGTATATGAAGAGAATATAAATTAAAGGTTTCTTGAATAATCTAAGACAATTATCCCACAGAAAAGGTATCCAATGTAGTAGAGGAAGGGGAGGTGATTCTAGGGATTTGGGGAATGAATTCTTAGAGTTATGGGTGATTTGGGGTTAAAATATTGTAGGTGAAAACTTGTATTCCTATATTTTTAATGATATGGATGGTCAGATGATTTTGGTGCATGGTTTTCAAAAAAATGGGCCAATCGTTGACCTCTATCCAAAAGTAAATGTGGTTGAATTGTTTCCATAGTGGGGGTTCAGGCCAATGTGCCCTGATATTCACCTCATAGAGTATGAATTTACAAGGATCATGGTTATACCTAGTAGTTCGTACAACATTGCACAATGAAATGCAGCCAATATAGTGCTACATTCTAGGGAACATAATTTAAAAATGGGTGGAACATGGTTTCCCATACCAAGAACCAGTTGTCCACCTCCTCCTGACATTTTTTAACATTACTACATTTCACATAAAATAATATAAAATCCACGATATAAAAATAATCCAAAAATAAAATAGAAATGTACCTTAAAATAAATCCATAGATTTAAAAATTCTTCACATTATTAAAACATTCTATTCACATAATGTCAATCCAAATCATTATGAAAGAATAGATATGGATATTTTTCTTAAAAACCAGTTATACATTTCTATATCTTTTTCTCATTATTCCCATTCATCCAAAGAATTGATACAAATCGTATTGAAATCACCCATTTCACATTCAAATGGGAATCCAATATCCACAGATGTAACTAAACCAAATAATAATTATATTCCAGTTCCAAACCCTCCCAATTCAGCATGTGATGCGGGTCTGAGTTATACTTATTCAATTGACTGACATAGAACGTATCATTAATCAACATCAACAGATATGTAAAATATATATGGTATTCCACCATTAAAATTCATTTGGTAATTTATCATTTTATTTAATACCTCATTGTAATATTACACTCCTTACCAAGATAACAATAACTCATGAAAGGTGTCACGTCTAGAAACACCATTTCACCCACAATGAATTCCATGGACCAACTTACCTAATTGCAATAATACATAAAATAGATCATCATCATCAAAAACCACTTCTTAATTTCATATAATATATTAAAAATCACATGAACAAGGCTCATTCCAAGGAATTTTGTCCCATCCATGTTTTTACGACACAATGGTTACTAACATGGAAGACCATAAATTAAATCAAATGGATCGATTTTAATCATAGATTTGTAAATATTATTATATTTAAACTCCACAAATAAAAATTGATTTTACAATGATCCTAAAAAATTTACCACCCAAACAAATAACTTATCTCTATAAATTTTGATCACACACTATATCTATCTAACCATTTAAGAATGACATGCCGCACTGAGTTTGACATGTAACCCCAGTTCATCTAATAGTCTTCCCAAAACTGAGAGGGGAAATGGGGGTCTGTATCTGAAACAATGTATTGTGTAACACCATGGATACTAAAAATATCATAGTCATATTCTTACTCAAATCATCCACTTTGTTCATGTAACTAATTGGAATCAAATGAGTTTATTTGCTTATTAGATCAATCATCACCCAAATTGAGTTCCTTCGTTGGGGTGTCATAGGAAACCTTATGATTTATTATTTCGAAAAATTGTTCCACATCGAGGTAGGAACATGCAGTGGATGATTCAATCCTAAAGGTCAGTGGTGCTTAGCTTTTACCCATTAACTTGTATAATACATATATACAATTAAAGCTTTATCAAATCTCTTATATTTCCAACAGATAGAACGTTATAGAATGCATAAAATAATTTTTGTATTGGGATGAATGACCAATTGATAGTGTTGTATATCTTATATATCCCCATTCATTAATTATATCTACACAGCAAAATGGACATTGATGAAATGAACTACCATGTATGACAACAACCACTCGCTAGAAAACTCCCCATCATCAATTATCAACATATATCATTGGAAAAACCCACCACTTTCATATTAATTCTGAATCCTTTCAAGAATATAATGTATCTATTGGATGTTCTACATGAGGATTCCCCGAGTTATTTCATTTAATTATAGGCGTCACTTGATAAAAATAACCACTAAATTTCCGTCATCACATGACTCTTTTATATCTTACACAAAAATCATCCATTACAGGGAATCTTCCTAAATTTGAAATTTTTTCGAGGCATATATGTTATCATTTTCAATCCCCTAATGGTACTTGACCCATTAGCACTACATTATATTTAAATCGTTTTTAGGGAAAATTTAATCTATTATAGTATTAACTATGTATTCTTTTAATTTCTCGTTGAAGATATATTGATGATTTGTTATGAAAGTATACATCACCACACCCAATTCCATGTCATGGGTTGAGAAATTCATTTTGTGTTTTGTAGAAAGTGAGAGCCAAACACAACATCATAGTCCCCCTACATCAACAAACATCTAACATCCATACATGAAGAATCATATATGACCCCATATACATTTTTAGATTCTATTATGATGAAAATATAGGAAATGGTAAACCTCATCCTGAGCTCATCAAATAATTCCTAACACTCCGGATACCATTATAATTTTAACACTCTCACGGTAAGTGGGACAATGGGTGAATAATGTTGGGATAAATCTCTAAAAAACTATCTATAATATCATACCATTACCAAGAATCACAAAAACACAAAGATGATACTTGGGTTCTCTCAGTACATCACCGCTCTAATCCTATCGAGGTCCGCTAAAACCCCACATTCTGAGATCACCTAGCCATGGGACCTGATTTCAAGGATCCAGAAGGTAACGATGGAGATTTTAGCAAAAAAGTGGTGTCCCATTAGAGTGACTATCATGATCCTAATGTGCTTGACATGTTCTTCTTCATCCTAACGAATACTGGGATGTCATCTAAAAATATCACAACAAAGGAGTCATTGTATCGATGAATCAATCGGTTCATAAGTACCATGTAAACTGCCAGATCATTTTTTTAACCCAAATGACATGAATATGTACCCAATGTAGACATACCTACCTCATAAGGTTGTATTGGAAAAATATACCTATATAACATTGACCAGATGATACCTAGATCATAGGAAAGTCCTAGAAACCCACATATCTCCCTTCAGCTGATCAAAAGGCGTCATCAATGTTGGAAATGTGATTCATATTCATGACGGTGACCCTATTAATCATTTATTATTCTATTAAAAACTAAAGGGATTCATTATAATTTTTATATAAAAACACTAGGATGGATCAAGGTGATAGACTAAATAAATATAATCATTTGGATTCCAAATCGCCTAGATATATCCTTTATTTTTCCATATCAGCAAGGGCATATGATATGTGGGAAGAGATATGTTTTCTGTTTCCAGTCAAAAATCTATGGTAAACTAAAAATTTAATTCAAATGTTAATCCGATGTAATAATTTGGAAACAACATTGGAAACTCATCCACCATAGGATTAAATCCATTCTCAGAATCCCTACCATCTTCTTCCAACATGAGTGGTGACCCTATAATGAAAGACTACCCATATCATGAAATGGATGTCTATATTTCCTTAATTTATTTTAACATTCATCTTATATGATCTGAGTATCACCATTAGGTACCATAAACTCTGCCCATTGATGATAAAAATAAATTTGATTCTCGAAATTAATCATCCAATCCATGATGAGGTTCAGGTAAAAAATTTCCATTTCCAAGCCACGAAATCCCATTACAACTTGATAATTGATAGAGTGTGAGAGGAAGAAATGAATCTGAAAACATATTCCCAATACATTCCACAATGTGTAACCAACTATATAGTGTATGACATATGGTCTATTTGAATTTTTAAATGGTCCAAAAGATTGGCAGGAATAAAATAATTAAAATCACCTGTGCTGAATATTGCGATGACAACAGATGGTGTAATAAGTACAATACCTAAACCTCTTGTTGGTCCTATATGAAATTCTATAAGTTCATTTTTCATATCAAGAAGTTTCTTTATTTATTAAAATTACTAAGATCGATTACTGAACTGAGGGTCTCCCTTTATTAGTTTCTACCTATACAGGGATCCATCATTTTAACCATTCCTGAATGATCGAGAACTCACTTCCCATGATGAGGCTGACTGATGTAGACAATTTCTTATGCACTGAGGATTCTAAACCACACTATGTCAGCAACCTAATCTTATATAAAATCAATTAATTATCCATGTCCTTGTACTGATTCTATGGTCGTTGTGGAAATGGATAGACTTCCAACACATTCCTAGGCCTACCACATAAGTAGCATATAAGTAACCATACATCATTGGTTATAGATGACGTCAGTTGGTATGGGTGGACCAAGCTACCACATTCCTTATTCTTCAAGTCAACATGATTCTTTTTCTTCTTAGATGAACTACTTCCACCCAGTCCCACTACTAAAACTACCCCCGAGAAACTTGATTTTCCATGAAAATCAATATCTACCCACAAGTATTGGATAACAACCTCATAATATTACATATATTTGAATAGGAACATCTAAGGCCAATTTTCAATCAAAATACCCAATTCAAAATAATGGGCCTTTAACTTCTCATTATAAATCACTTATGGTTTTAAGTAGATAAACACTGCAAAAATAGTTGGAATATCCCATCATGTTCTAATCCCCATGATAGAGATCCAAAAACACCCTGGAATTGGAATGGACCGAATTCCCTATGATATATTTCTTATTAAATATATCATTGAAGTACTTCTAGCCTATATACTCATGTTTTATGACTAGGACCACTGATTCAAGCCATATGTAAATAGGTACTTCCAACATGAATGAATAAATATCAATGTTAATGACATAAGAAGTCCTGAGGAACGTAACAATATTTTAAACATTTCCTTTATACTCATAAGATTTCGGGGGGTCTATGATACCCCATAAATAAGGAGGATTTATCATGATGATATAACGATCCTTGTCCTTTCCAAAACCCAGTTCAGTTTCATTATCATCAGCAGCACCTAAGCCATACCCCTGGTCAATGCTCAGATATCTCAAACCATTAGTTCATCAAATACTTTATCAAACATTGAGGGATACTTATTTTCATCCTCTTACTAGGGTTTCATAGTAATTCCTTAAATAGAAAAAAGGATATATCATTTAACAAAACCATGGAATCTATAGATACATCATCCTTTAAAATATTCAGAAAGAATACATTTAAAGTGCTTTCGTAAATCATTATGAAACCACAAAAATCTAAAATAATTTTAAACCAATCTTCCACATCTTGGTGTCCATGCAAATGATACATAGAGTTCATCACATATGGAGGAGAAGTAAAATAACATCTCGAATATCCCATGGTGACCCAAGGACAGTCAAAATATGTATTTGCTAAAAACCCAATTCATGGCTAGAAACTTAATCCTTAACATTCTGAGTCCTGTTATATCTAGACACACCCAAAAAACATCGACCAATGAAAGGAAAAAACCACCTCTCAGTCAATTTTTACATAAACTAGGCATTTAATCCATATAAAATTACATCTATCCCAGCATGTGGTAAGGGCCAAATGGCAATCTTGATCCCCATGGGATGGAAACTCGTGCCTCAGAATTAAGTAACACCATTGGAAATGATTTTCCTATAAAAAAAATAAAATCCCATAAGAATCTTAAATGACATCAACACTAATGTCCATAATCAATGATATGAGAAGATTTAACTATAACAAGAGTTAATTGTATTACAATCTCACGACAAAAATGAAAGAACGAAAAAATTTAAAAGGAAAAAACTATACAAAAATAATCCATGAAACATGTTTTTAAAAACCCCATTCCACCACAAAAAAACTTCCAAATAAGGAACTACTATATCACAGATACACCATCACCACCATGGTGAACCTTTCCATTACATGGTTCAAAAATAACAAGAAATACATACACATGATGGTTTTTTTAGGTTTTGAGAAATCAAAACCAGTATGATACTTCCCAAAACGATTCCATGTAGTTATATATCGTGAAAAATAAATGTTCTCATTGTTAAGGAAATAAAAAAAAATTACATAAACCAGTCGGTTAAATAAAAGAGGGAAAAAAATGTGATAAAAACTGAAGGGTAGGATTAGTATATAGTGCATGGGTTATCCCGATGTAACTAGGGTTGCTGTGTTTATTAGATTCTTATAATATCAGGGATCAAATATCTCATATTTTAATGTCCTAATTGATCATTTAATCTCGATAATATGAATGTTTATTCAGAGTTGTTTTGTAAAACAATATCAGAGACTAGGCCTTGGACCTGATGAATCATGTTATTTAGTGGGCTTAGTCTTCCCACCTGGATATATAGGATTCCCTTGTTTTCAAATTAATCACCTAAACCATCTAATTACATCATTGAAAACCATCATAGATTCAATAATAGAAACACACTATACTGGTATCCATTTATTATATGAACATAATAATTAAACCCTTACACATCAAAACCGTTAGAAAACATGTTTCACATCACAAACATGATTTATAGAATCCATTTATGAATCAAATCAAGAAAAATAAAATCATAAAATAATGTCGATGTAAGTAACCACCTACCTATTCTGTAGCTCTACAGAAAACTAGGTGGAATCCATGAAATACCCAAATGCTAGACAAACTGAATAATGATAACACCATATCCATCAATATGTAACCCAATGATGGGATAATGGAACCACCTTATGTGAAAAAAATACATATGAATGGGATACCAATAGATAAAAAAGAATAAACCATGAAACGAGAATAACATATTGGATGATACAATTACATGATGTTTTCTTGAAGTATCCAAAGCAGATTAACAAAAAAGTAGATCCCAAAGAAAAAGAGAATTGGAGGGTGGATTTCTTAGGGGTGGGGATTTCATATAGGGAGTTATTGGGGTGATTTTTTCACAAAATAGATGATGGAAAATATAAAATTTGAATTATTTAATGATAAGGATGGTTGAATGGTTTTTCTTGATAGGTGGAATTATTGTGAACTGGAATTTACACCTCAAAATAGTGAAACATTCATAGGGAAATAGTTGTACCTTGAGGGCCACATACATGTGTGATAGGTCATGAAACCATAAATTTTCATCTATATAGGGTTCTTGGTTTCCCCTAGGGAAGCGCCAGCATGTGCATACTTATCTCTGGTTAAAAAATTTCCATTTCCCCCAAAAACTACCATGAAATAGAAGGTATATTGATAAAACCTACAACAAAATTAGAAATATAGATCAAAATAAATACATATATGTATCTCATTTCATTATATGTTAATATATGAATATTCTTATTGATTCATTAAATGAGTTAACCGTATAATAATATGGGATAATAATGAAGAACCATAATAGTTTTAATGATTCTAAAGTTATTGTATTACCTATATTGTAAATATCCTCTAGAATAATATTGAGTGTCTCATATAATTTTAAGAGAGAAATATACCTAATAGATGTATTTTTTATTGATTTTATTATTCAAGCCTATCCATAGAATCATTATAACATGATGTGTATTAGTTTTTCATTATATTTAGTCTTTTTTAATGTATTTACGTATAATATGTAAATTTTTTAATAAAAGGGATGATGAATGAGAAAAAATCATTCTAATCTCCAATGATGAAAAAATAAATTTAAATAATTATTAAAATACATTTTTTATAGAAATTCTTCGGGAGGGGGTGATGATTTCATTTAATTTCTTCCCATGGTTTTATTTTGAATGTGTTTCTAATAAATAAAATTTATAATAATGAGGAGGTGATAAGTGATATTAAAAATATCTTATGATGTGTCAATAAAGGATTCTATTTGTTTGAGAATTTTATTCACTACTGGAAGAAGTTATCTAAAATAAATCACTCATAACTTTTGATATTACATCAAAAACTTCTCTAATAAGAATATTATAATGTAATTTTTTGATTAATGATTTTTTGTATAAATTATGATTTCAATATAATATGAATCTATTTTTTATCAATGGTTTTGTTAAAATATGTTTTAAAATAATATCAAGAGTTAATAAGATAATAATAATAATGAAGAAGAATGATAGAATACTTATAAATGGTTTATATTTTCATAATACATGCATTGTATTCTACCTAAATCACATGTTTACAAGTGTATCATATTGTATTCACTCATTAATTAGATGGATTTTTTATTATTATTCTCAATTATGTGGAGGAAAATGTAATTTATAAATGAGATTATTGGTTTTTTTGAGACAGATTTGTGTGAAAGATAATGTGAATGACATATATAATGGGAAATAACATAACATATTTTATTATATGAAAAATACTTCATCAATATTATATAGGATGGTTACAGAATGATAGTGAGACATGAAATTAAATTTTATACATTATGATGTGTATTATAGTGGTAATGATTGTATCCCCCATAATATAAATTGAAATTATACACAATGAGATTTTACTCATTGAATGTATCAAAAGAATGAAAGATATTATACACAATGATAATATGCACTATAAGTGTTGGATTAAAAAAACTTCTTCCTTGTATAATTTTTTCATGGGGTATATTATATTTATCTACTAGAAACATTGTATTTCAATAAATATCAACCACAAAAGTCATATATATTTCATAATATTTCAATAAATATCTTCTGAAAATTACATCTATTTTTTAGTGATTGTTAGATGTATTATTTCATCAAAAAAATTCATAAAGAACATTATATAATAACTAATCAATAGTAGGATAAAATCTACCCATTTATTATTATTTATAATTTTTTTTAATGTAATAATTTAAATATAGCAATATGACATCTAAAATTGTATGAATGAAAAAAAATACATTATATTATTGAATTAATGTAAAATAATATAACATAGTAGGATAAAATTGAGAAAACAGTTGAGATAAATATTTTTGATAATATTATTTTCAAGACCATTATTCCTATAAGCAATTCACAATTGTTCTCAATTATAGAGAAAAACAATATACATATGGCTATGTAAATGATTTACAACATTACTTTTCATTACGTTAGAGATTTTCTTTTATTTGTATTTTTATATAACAAACAATACTAATTTTTGATACACTTTGTAATAGTTTTTTCATGGTTATCCCCTTCATATCTAACAATCAATCCATTTTTAGTTTCATATATTCTAATACATTATAGTATTATCCAGTGATATGGAGTGGAAAACATTGTAAAAATTCATGGGGTTTCTCTTTATTTGAATGGATCTTTCATTCAAGCATGATCATGTGAATAGAGGTATGACTGAAGATAAATACAATTTTAACTATCATACATGTGAAAACATATAATCAATATATATTTGAAATTAATGTATCACACCAATTCAACACTTATCATTACTCATTTATTGTTGTTGTTTCCTTAATGAATTTTTAGATAATGTTATATAATAACATAAAGTTGTAATATTCTAATTTGGTTGATAATATTTTATATAAATTTATAATTTTATAGAACTACTAATATCATAGAGGATTGTGTTACTGGAAATAATATTTTAAAAATACAGAATATGTATTTTAAAATAATATAAAATAAATTTTAAAAATGACTCATAGAATCCCCTAGGTTCTAGGGAAATTAATTGTTTAAGATCCAACGAATAATTTTTTATGTTCAATTGTGATTAAATATGGAAGGCTGTAAATTTGATTAAATGTGTCTAGAGAAGGTCTGCAATTTAAGATTACATTTTATTTGTGAAATCTAAAAACATTGTAAAGGTGAATATAATTACTAATAACCAAACAATTTATTTGATTTATATCCTTAGTAAAGAAAATTTCAAATGTTTTAATATCTCTAATTGATTAAAATTCATTTTTATAGAATGAAAATATATAAATTTTGTTTAAAATTCTCCATAATAAATTTATTTAATAATATATTATTTTTTTAAAAAAATACCCCCTTATTCATAATGTTTTTAAGATGATAAAATTGTGATTGGTGGGGTTTTTTCAAATTAGAATTATAATGGTATAAATAAATGTTAATCTTATAGAATTTTGGTTCTTCGCCATAATAACTAATGGTATAAAAAATGCAATGAAATGTTTTGTGAGCCAAATTCCATAGATTAATTTGAAACCCCATTTTATATTCACATAATACATGTATAACTTTTATATAGTGGGTTCCCACCAGCCCCCCAAATATGAAATATAAATCAATTGGAAGTTAGTGTGGCTGGGTCACTTATTATGGAAATTTAAAAGTTAAATAACATTGATCTTCATTTAAATCTTAAATTTTATAGGAATGTAATGATAAAAAATAATGAAAACTTGTTTTAAAAAAATGTTCTAAAATTTTAATATAATAATTTCTGTTCATTTAAATATATATAAAGGTTCCTAAAATCTAAAATTAAAAAACCACATATATATATATATAATATAATGAATCAATCAAAAATGATTATTTTTATTTTGTGTTAATTTAAAAATTCATATTATACTTATAGTATACTATAAAAAATATATAATTTTATTAATTATGAATAAAAAATATTTTAAAAATTAAAAAAACATTAACTTTTATATAAATTAACAAAAAAAAACATTACATTAATCTATATTTCATATTATTAAAAATATATCATATATATGTTAACATATAAATATAATTAAAAATGTTCAAATATATGAAGAATTTAATAAACACAACATTATTATATTATTTATAAATAAACATACCAAATGAAATATTTTAAAAAACACAAAACACATATGTTTTATAACATTCGAGCATATAATAATTTCTTAACAATTAAAAATAATAATAAAATAAATATTTACACATTATATTCCCCTAAAATTATTCAATATTAAAAATTATATAAATATATATGGTATAACATAATCATTTCATTAAAAATTACTAATTACATGTTTTTTTGTTAAATCGGTATTATTTTACAATGGTACTCAAATAGTTTCTCAAATTACAAGAAAAAATATAATATTTGGACTCTTTGGTATATTTTTAATTGTAACTAATTGTCCTTACTAGAATTGTTGGTGAGATCTCAAATAACCTTATTGCATAGTTTACTAGCATGTAAATCCATTAAGGGGAACACATGATTGATATTAAAGAAGTCGCGAATTACTAAAATTTCCACTAATGAAAAGATTAACTTTGGATGTAATCATTTACATGTAAAACAAAAAATTCCAATTTTCATGGAACTAATAAGAGTAAAACACCTCGAAAAACTATATCAAAGTAAAAACACTTGTTAATACACTTTATCATACCCATTATATATATCATTGAATCATTAATATTTATTCATGAAAAAATATGATGAAATCAGGGTTATATGACATTTTATTTTAAACAAAAACTGACCATAATTCAAAAATAAAAAATTCAAACATGCACCCTTCAATTAGTGTTAATAAATTTTAATGAAAAATAATTAAACCCTAATTTTCCACCCGAAAACCCATAAAATCATAGACAAAAAATCCTCAAATAATTTATGAACATGAAGTATTAAATAAATGAAAAAAATCTATTCTTCAAAAAAAAGAGTAGAAACCATTTAGAGAAGTATAACAAATATTCCCTAAGTGAATGATGCATTTTCTAAATTAAAATAACTTTTTAGTAATATGATTCTAAAAATACCATCTACCACTAAATAATTATCTCTAAATGGAATCCTGGTGAATAATCATATATCTCTGGATCATGATCAAAAAATTATATAAGGATAAAGCTTTTTAGATTAATTAATAAAAATTATTTCATATTTTTATTATTAAAATCAATTATTGACGACATAGTGTGTGGTGAATTTTTTATTTTTTTATTATGAAATGTTACATTTTTTGTCACAAGGTTTATCAAAGATATATAATTATTTGTTTTAAAGAATTATATATTGTGAATTAATGAGTTGATATAAACATAAGATCAATTAGTGTTTGGATGAATTAATCCATGAAGATAATTTACAGTATTGGTATTTGTCTTATTGACTAATATTAATGTTGGTCATTTACATTGAATTTTATAAATCAATTCATGGATGAATAGGGGTTATGAACCCCAAAATCACACTCTTAGATATGATGATATTAACACATACTATTATAAGTTAATTATGAATTGAAGTTAAATTATCCCTACAAAACACACAAAAATCATTAATTAGTAAAAAGTTTCATTATAATATCACACAAATTACAGATCCATTTTGATTACAGACTTCCAAGTCCATTAAAATTAGTATATTATTTTTTAAAACATGTTAAAATTTCAAAAAAAAAACCATTCACGAATCCCTTCTACACATAACATAGTATACACTAATCTTTATAACTAAAGAATAAAAACATTATAAATGGGTTATTTTGAATAATTATTAAGGTAAATTAAATTATTAACAAAAAATCATCTGACGAATAATAATAATTGGAGAAACATGACCAATAATAAAATTCTTATTTAACTAAATAAGGAATACTAATACATTTTATCCAATTTATTATAAAATGACATGTGATATAAAATTAACAAAAATATTCCATGGAAAATGAGTGCGAAATTATAGTTTATTAAAGATGATACACAGAGAATAATAAAATGTATGTGGCATGGATTTGATATATTATATTGGAATATATCATAACATGAATCTTTTGAAAAAACATTAAAAATATTTAAAGTATAATATTATGAACAAACAAAATGTAAATTCACCCTTTTTTGAATAAAGAGAATTCCCTTGATTTCTATTCTGAACAATCAATATTCCATTCTTCTTATTATGTAAAAAATTTCAATTCTTAACAAAAATAATTTATGAGTTATAAAATATATTACAACATCATTGGAGGGAATTAACACACCGAAACTATCTTATAGACTAGTTAGATTGTTACTATCCTAAGGTTCTATAAGACCCAAACTATCGTAGAGAGTAATAATACCAAAACTATGTAAAAGATTTAATGGTTCGCAATAATCATTGCAATTTATCAATCTCAAACCATCATTCAAACATACATTAATATTATTAATCAGTAAAATCATCCCTCACATCATAAGGAAACCATGTGATGATAAAAGGATTTCTTATTTTATCTATAAGGTATCACCAAAATTGACTTCAAAAATATAAATTCTTGATACCCAAACCAAATCTTAAAATATATTTTATAATAAGGACATGTAAAATGATATTAAAAAAATTTGTTATAAGGAAATAAATCCTTTATATATAAATATATATATTATAGTGAAATAATGTAATAGGCCATAAAAAATGCTTTTAACTTTTGAATAAAATAATAAGATACAATAAAATATGCTTTGAACTTTGGATGATTAAAAATTTTATTTTGAAAGGATGTGAATGAAATTGAAAATTTTAAAATTAACTCTTTATAAAACCCAAAACGTAAAAAGTTGTAGTAAAACATAAATTTTAAAATAAAATAATAAAAATTATCATTTGAAATGATAAAAAAAATATAGGTGTTCAAAAAAAAATATAAAGACAATCATTTTTTATAATAATCAACAATGAAATTTTATAAGGCCGATCTTTAAACGAGATGATATTTTCTATTAAAAATGACAGACATTAATAAAAATAAAAGTCATTGGAAAAAAAATTTGGATAATTTTTTTGATAGAAATATAATAGAAGAAATATATTATGAAATAGGAAATATAAAAATTTATCTTACCTAGAAAAATGATACTAAAAGGATAATATATTAACTAAATTAAAAGATATTTGAGAATCAAAATCAATTTCAAATACTGTAATTTAGGACAAAAGAGACATTTAAAATGGTTTTATATTGTTGAAATTCAAATACCCATAAAAAATAGAAAATAACACATAAAAAATCAATGAGATGAATTTTCCCATATTAAATTAAATTGGGTCCTGAAAAACAATTAGAAATTATTAAATGACAATTTAGATTCCAAAAATATTTTTGTTATCGTAACATATGAATAAGAGGGTTACTTTGAAATAAACAATAAAATATCATGAATATAAATATATTAATTATAATTAATGGAAATAGGGAATTTAATGTAGGACTTGGGTCCAGTAGATGCATACTGTGGTACGAAATAGATTAATTTTTTTAAAAAATCAATGCCAGAAACTAAGAGATAGGATATTTCATTTTAAATTTATAATTAATTTGCATAATATCTAACGAAATAAATATATGAGCTTATGATATTTCATTCATTTTTTGTAATTTTTGATCAATTTAAAAAACTCCTTTTTATTAATTTTTTTTCAATGGGGGGTCAAATAATAGAATCTATTTAGAGATGATCTACATGTTCTCATATGATATTTGAGCAACACTAGTCAATCTCTTGGTGTTGGGACGAAGTTTCAAATGTCAAGCATTGTTAATTCTTGACCATTTTTTCTTATATCATTAATAAATATCTCTTGTAATTCTCATTACTAAGAGTTTTATTGAAGGAGTCTAGGGATAATTGTTTGTGCCCAAAATTATTATATTTTCAATTTTTTTACTACACCACAGGGATAGCCATAATTTTTTTTATTTTGGATATGTTTTGAATTATTATTTAATTTCATAAAGTCCACTAAATAAAATTAATTACCCATAAAACACTCCATTTTAGTTAATAATATTTTTATTAATATTATTTTGTGTTTCTTGACATCTTGCACAGTAATAAATATTATTTAATCGAATTTTTAATTTATATTTTTCAGCAGACACATTCAGGGTCCATTGAATCTCATATTTCATTTATTGAACACTTGAGTAATCATTTGTTCATATATAAATATGTAATTCATATAATGTTGACTAATTATTTATTAAATATGAAAAAAATCAATATTATATTAATAACCTGGTGAATAAATAAATAAATATTTATTTATTTCAATATCATATGAATCAAATTAATCATCATCGATGATAATGAAATTTATCCAATTAAATAATCTAATATAGTGTTTATCCGGGATCAATGGAAAAACATAGTTTGTGATCCTCTAGGATTCATTCCCATTTTCATTACGTGGGCATATCTAATTTCCAAAATTACTATCTAGAAACTAGTCAAGGAATCCTAAAGAACACATATAATGTTGCAACATCAACGACCACATACGACTGATCATTGTGTAATATAATCCCCTTTTCACAATATCTAATCATGTCTATTGCATGAAATCATCATAATACTACATACAAGATATGTGTTTCTTTGCATATATTAAATAAAAAATTAATACATCATGACAATAGATGTTAATGTGATAGTTATATTCCAATCAATGGTATGAGATATCATCTATCATTAAGATGGAAGGGAAAAATCCATCCTCAATTTATCCATTAATAAAATATCAATTAGGATTCACCTATCATACCATAAATCCTTCTTACATATGCTAGGAAATGTTTGGTCAGTATATATATGTGGATGAGTAATGATAAACATCAATTATAATCATAAATTCTATAAACCATTACTCGCATTTGAAGATATGAATATTTTTTGACATTAAATCTTGTAGAATTACTATCAGAGGGCTTGTTCTCATAATTCCTAGTCATTGAGATTACCTAGTGTGAACATCATGGGATGAAGCCTCATTCAATTTCATGCACATCCCATAAACTATATAAATATTGTGTGTCCTATCATAGTACATTATCCAGCACATGAACTATATTAATAATATTTACATAACACATTATGTTTTCCATGGTAGTTGGGTACTACTATGACCATATCAATGGAAAATATATTATAGGTAATTATTTCATTAAATACATATAGAAAAAATGAAAAATATGTAACAAGGAATTAAATTAATATTAAATACATAAAATATAAAAATATAAAATATAAAATAAGTTGGTCATTTGAAATCAAATTTAAATAACTCCTACTTAGAGTACATCAATCTAAACTTGACATTTAGTCCATTATAATTCACATGATAATCATTTTTATGGAGTCATGGATCTTTTCAAGGGTTCTTCGACATTACCATTTTTAGCTTTCCATCTCCCTACAACCTCAGCTATCATAGAAAAATACCTCTATACATGAAAATTTAGAACTATGTTCTTTGTGTGTTGATATGATAATCACTTCTATATACCACTTCATGCGGTTGGATGATGTTTCTAATCCATTCTAGTTCTTTAGTTTTTTGGAAATCCATAACATAAGTAGACACTCATCATGAATCATTGAAAATAGCATCATTGAGAGGTTCCTAATCATAGAACCTCAATGTGATGATGTATATCATTTGTCTGTTCATGTCATATTGATCAATTTATATAATAGAATCTACATATTATATTATTAATTGTTTCTTATCTCCTCAATAGACCAAGAACATATCCTTAGCATGCCTATGATACTTTTGGATACTCTTGACTTCCATCCGTTGGTTGGAAAATTGATCATGATGATATATTCCAACCATAATAAATTTGTGGGAATCATATTGACTATTATATAACAAAACATGAATGATTGACCCAATCACTAATGTGTATTAACTACTTTCCAATATATTCCATGCTTCATTTTCTATGGTCCACATTATCCTAGAATGATAAATTCTAATTGACATTGGAAACAGTACCCTCTTGGATTGTTCCATAAGGAATGTATATAGTATCTTTTCAATGTATGCACATTTAATAATGCTGATCAGTCTTTTGAATCTATCACAATGGATCTATATTCCACGAATATATGCTACTTCACCAAAGTCCATCATAATGAATAATTTTTTCAATTACATCATAACATACCATAAAACCTGTATTTCATTTCTATTGAGTAAAATGTCAATAACATATACTATTATGGAAAAAAATTTCTTCCTACAAAACTATTTGTTGACAAATAGATCAAACTCATTCATTATGAAATCAAAATTTGTTAGGGATGAATGAAGATGAATTTTCAATGGCTTCTAATTTTACGCTAGTCCAAATATGGATTTTCCCAATATCCATATCTTCTTATAATCCATTAGGGTAAAACCCCTAGGTTATGTAATATAGAAATATTCCAAAAGGTACCCATTAAATATGGACATCATGGCATACATATTCAAAATAAAATAGTCATGGTAAGCCACATTGTCATGTATAATTTTGATGGATTTTCATATATCAAATATTGAAAAGGATTAATTACAGTCAATTCCATAATGTTATTCAAATCCATTTGTTACTATTATTGCCTTATATGTTCTAAATTTTGCATCCATTTCTTGTTTCATCATAAATAAAAATACATTCAATAATATTTATATCTACTAATGGATTTTGAAAAATCTAGTCATCATTTTTTTACAAGGAATCCACTTCACAAATCATATTTTGTTTCCATGTCAAAACATTTGTGTCACTTGAAGGACCCCGGGACACCCTGAGAGGGGAGGGGTGAATCAGGGTGACCACTTTTTCTTTTAATGTGATTGATCTTGTTCCCACTTTGGTAGGAACTTGTTGAACATTTATGATGATTATGATTAGAAAGAAAACATTCACATGCACAGAGGAGACACAACCCTTTTTTACTTGGTTCACCACTAAGGGCTACGTCCAAGGAGCATACGCCGACCAGATGTCAGTTGTACCAAAATACACTATGCTTCACTAGCTGTAGATTACAAAGGTTCGGGTACAAACACTCTGTCCCAGGCTCACTGCCTTTACAATTGTTCAGGGATAGCTCACTGCATCCCTCAGGTCACTCCCGTTGACTCCCCCTGGCTAAGTTCCATTGGTGAAGTCTCACTCAGTTTATAGACATGAATTTCTTTTCATCATTTGCATAAGAATGCATACTTTGTTGTATGTAGATGCTCTATTGATGCCTGATTCTCACCAGAAGCATAATATCACTTTTCCTCGAATGTATCAGGTAGTCTCCAGGCTTTTGTCTAGCTCCAAACAGGCCGGTGGGCTTCAGCAAAACCTGGCGCGCTTCTCCAAGCCGGACGCGCAAGTCCTAATACGGCGCGCAAGTCCAAACTGGCTCACAAGTGTCACCAATGCACCTGCGCGACACTTCCTTCCCCAACAACAAACTTGCGCGGTCTACTTCCATTCTCTCCCAAATCGCCTTGGGCGCTCAGTAGACAATCGGCACTCAAGCTCTACTTGCGCGACCAAACTACCACCTGTGCGGCTCAACCACCTGCGCGACGAAAGCTCGAACAATCTCTCAGTCTTGAACTCCGTCCAAAATGAGGAGGGGTGGTCCAATATTTATAGGCAAACTTGACCCCCTGCACGGAGGCGCGCAAGTCCCTCAGTGGTGCGCAAGTCTTGTCTCCAGTAACCTCTGTCGCGCAACTCACTTGTGCGACCCAACCAATACGTGTGGGACCTTTTTTCTTAGCCAAATTTTGAATTTCTGATCCTCAAAAACATATGGTGCTCCACCTTCACTACTATTTTCTGCTTGAACGGTATGATCTATTTGTTGGTACACATCCTGAACTTCCACTGAGGATTGACAACAAACACAAACCATATGCCAAATCATGCTTTGAAGACCCTGGTTCCAACATCACATATTAAATACATGTTGGTTAGAGGATCATTATTATTAACTAATAATGAGTTTCCATTCTTGGTGAATAGGGAACCATAACATTCTATTTCTCTGTCCTCTCTAGTACTCTTATTCAATACTCTTGAATCGAGAAAAATATCATCTTCTGTGAGGAATTATGGAATATGTTGTTTCACCAACTCTTGATTACCTTGGGCCACAACATAATATATGTTTATGTCTCCCACACTATCTATTTTAGAATTGTTATCCATCTTAATGAATATGGGATGTACTTCCAGAATATCAATTTTTTTTGAGAGCTCAAATTTTTAATATCGCATTGTTTCAATCAGGTGTCTTATAAAGGAAATATTCATTCCTTATGGTGAATGTTTTTTCTAGAAGGGAACATAACAAATTATTCAATTACCCATACAAGTAAATTCAATAACATGGATTGTATACCACTCCCTGATTAATATAGAAAAACATTTTTCAATTTAGTTTGTATTAGGTTTAGTAAACATTCTTTAGTTTGTAATGTGTATCCACAAAATGAAAATGGATGTCCCCCATGAATCATCATTGATCTCACCATATCAAATATTTGTTGTTTCTCCACTTTATTACAGGATTTCTATGAGGAATTTATGCTATAGTCTGTTGGGATATGAGAAAAGACTCCCATAATTAATTAATGAAGTATTGATTATGATAATTGCCACCATGGTCTGAGTAGAGTTTCTTAATCTTCTTAACAATATGGTGACCAAAATAATTCTTATATACCTTGAAATAATCAAAATAGTACAACTTATGCATCATTATGTATACATATACATATCCACTAAAATCATCAACAAAAGTTATGAAGTAGGATTACCAACCCTTTAATAAAAATTGGTTCACACAGGTCAGTACCAACTAATTCAAGAAAATCATTATCCTATTCACCATTCCCACTATATTTTTTTTATTTTTCTTTGTAATAATATGTGACATACACAATGTTTTTTTATATTAATGGAATCAAAATATTCTTTTTGATGAAAAATATTCATTCACTTTTAATTTACATTGCCTAGACAATGATGGAATAGTTTGGTTTTTCTGAGTCATGTGAAATAACTTCATTATTTATTTCCATTATATAAATCTTGTAATCAAACACATAAAACAATTAATTTAAATTCTCTGGACCATAAAAATCTCTATCATTATAAAAGAGGAAATATTTATATCCATATTTTAAAAAAAGCCATCATTATTAATTGTGAATATATATAATGTTTCTGGAAACAAATGTCACATAATAATATCCATTCAATGATAAGATCATTCTAGTAAACAACATGAGGTGGTAAAACCTGATAGCTACAATTGAGAGTATAGCTCCATTATATTCTTTTATACCTACTTTTTCATAGTAAATCATTCCGAATCTATATTGTTCATGTATATAAATACATATCTGAACTTAAAAATCTATATATAATAAACCATTTTTATAAATGGTTAATATGAACTCGAGAAAAAACTCACCTGATTCATCCCCCTTATTTATTTTTTTGGGTTTAGTTTCTATTATAGGGGCCCTTATTTTTGAATTCAAGATATATTACATCATGATTGTAACACTCTTTCTATATAAGATTTGTACAGGTTTATTATTGTAATAAATTGGCATTATTAAAATTAAATAAATCTATTAGGACCATTATATTTAGTAGTCTTGGAATGTCGTATTACATTCAAGATACCTATAATACATTGGGAAAATAAAATAAACATGATACACAATAAGTTAAAATAAATATCATCATTGAAATCTTATTCAATGTTCACTTCATTATACCCTATAGAAAGAAAAAATTATAATGTTGATCTCAAATGCTTAGTATTTTTAAATAAAATGGATGTAATAATGAATAAATATATATGGAATGGTGAATAACTGAGTTCATGTAATATTTACTTTACTAGATAAAGAAAAAAATAATATGGGAAGTAAGAAACTAAAACATATTACAAAAATAAATTAAAATAAAATGAATTACATCCATAGATATGTGGACATAAAATATGTTTTATAGATGATAATAGAATATAAATTATGGAAATTAATTCTTAATGTAAGACATGTCTAAGGAACAATAAAACCTCTTACCATCAAGAACATTCACAAGATGATTTAAAACTAGGGATATAAATCATTTTAAATTTTCCAACATATTTGTATCATGAGAATTTGTTGATGCATCCTGGAACTATATAATTTATTCGATCCTACTATCACTTCCTCTCAAAATAATTCATCATATCAAAAATTCCAGATAAATAATATTCCCTATCAAAAATATGTATTCAATAAAGAGAATGGAATTACCAATATTTCAACAAGTAATCAAATAACTATAAATTTTCTATAATAAGGTTTCCCATTTAATAAATAATGATATCCATTATATTAGAATAAGGCCTTTCAAATAAATTTAGAATGATAAATTATTATAACAAATTGAGTTTTTTCATAGAAATTTTAAAATAATAAATGGATGTGAGATTGCAAAGATAATCAATAAGAACATTCATGGGGAGAGTAATATTTAAACATTCCAATGAATCTCTTACAGCTTGGAAACATTTATATAAAAATTTAAAGAAAGCAGTGACATTAAATGAAACTTATTATAACATAAGAATAAATGGATTCATTATATAACATGAAAAAGATTTTATATACACAAAAAAAATTAATTTGTGCATAATAACAAATAAACCTCATTGAAATTTATATTATGAAGAAATTCCCTAAATATAATTTTCTTTTTGCTGGTCGTTATCCGATTATATAGTGTTTCATGGTTAATTACTAACTTATACCAGAACCATAATAATTTTTAAGTATCATATATTAAATTCTTCTAATATTACAAATTCTTTTAGTTAGGAATCATTAATTAAAATAAGTGCATCATTTGTGGTTTTCCTACTTCATCGAATATGTTTTAACTTCTAATTAATTGTTATTATCATGGATTAATAATAAAAAAAATGTAAAAAATTATTTTAATATCATATCCATATATTATATATTTATATGGATTAATATTTAATTTTATTGTTGATTCAAATAGAAATACATCTCTCATGGAGACGGTTGTCCATACATACACATGAACATTACATTCATTTATTTATCATGATAAAAGAGTGAAGAGTAAATTATACCTATGAATAACACAACTCTGATAAAATATCAATTTCCTATATGTTATATATTATTTTAAAATTATCCTTAATGTCTTCCATGTCTATCATGAACAAATCGTGTCGATTTTATGGGGCGGTTTTCCACACTTCCAAAAACGATGTTATTGTTTTTATCCAAAACTGAATGTATAGAGTTCTATGTTATAAAGGAATTAAATAAGAATAAATATATTATAAATATAATATATATCATATATATATATATATTCCATCATAATGGCCACTATGATACGAGGTAGAGTAAAATTGAATAATCATCAATTAGTGAGGCAGTAATCTGCAATATATTTAAATAGTTTGTTCGTTACACATTACATATATGTGTGTGTTAGTAAAAGTAAAACTCATAACATAACAAGATAATACTATATTGAGGATAATTATTCTATATTTTCACGGAATAAGTGTAATTGAGGAATTGGATAAGGAATATAAAATTGTAGATTTAGGAGGGTGTTACCTCTTAATCGGGTAACTCCTTTGGGTTTGTACCAAAAATATTCCTTGGATTGATTAATACTAAAGGGAGGATTGATTAAGAATTGATGGATTTTGGGGAATGATTTCGATAGGGTTTGGAAAACCTATGTGTCTTGAGAGATGTGTATAAGTGGAAGTGATGGAGGCCTTCTATAATGATGGTGGAGTGACACTGTTGTAATGTTTTAAAATAATGGAACACCACCAATGTTTTTTTTCAAAATAGATCAATAATCATTCAAAGTAGTTAAAATGAATATATAGATCTAAATATTTCCAACTATTTTCTTCAGTATAGCTTTATTGATCGTTTTAGTACATTATTTTAGGGTTTGGTCCCTTATTATGCAAAAGTAATCCTTAATCATTGTAATTAATTTATAATACCTTCACTAATAATTTTTTTCTCAAAATGTCTGTTGAACCTTTTCAAAATGAAAATGTATTATGATTCCAAATATGGAATAATTTTTTCATGATTCCTATCATATATTTGGAACAAGTTAAATTAAATTTAATCTTATAGAGGGTACGACATTGGGGGTTTTTAAATATAAAATCATCAAAATGTTTGTTATGTTTTTATAGTCTATTTCACTGTAAAATTAATTCTAATGATTTAAACTGTATTAATATATAAAAATAATATATAAATACACATTATGAACAATTTAAACTATAATATATCCATATAAAAAAACTATATGAAAAATAATTTTTGGAACCAATTTCAATATTTTTCACTATTTATAAAAAAATTGAAACATTATAGAAAACTAAAAAAACATCATTGTAACATAGTTTTTTTATTCCATTCTAGATTTTAAGTTTATTTTGACCTGTGAAATTTTTAAAAGGGAGAAACTTTGGATTTAAATAGGGTTCTCCATCATAAGGATAAAAAATAAGAAGTTAAAAAATTTATTATTTAACCTATTTTATTCGATTCGTTTTTATCTAATTCCTATCAGTTAATTAGTTGACTGTATAAATATTTTAGTGGATTTATAATATTATAATATAATATATAAACTCTATAAACGTGTTATTATTTGATGGATTGTGAAAAATATTAATATGTAGTGTTTTTTAAATCTAGTGTTGTGTGTATTTCAAAGCTATCAGTAAATTATAAATGAAAATTATGGTAAATTCATATTCTGCTACATTACTCCCTCTTAAAAAAATTTCCCTTGAAATTTCTTTTGCATTACCTTATTAATCTATTGGTAGTTATCCTTCATAGAATCCTCTTTATCCCACATATCTTCTTCCAATTTTTGATTTCTCCAGAGTAACTATTATAGATGAGTTGTCTGATTTCAAAATACTTACTTTATGGTTCCAATAATATGTATGGGTTCTTTGCAATAAGAAAAATCCAGTTCCAAAACTATTTCATTAGATGTGAGCACATGCATTGGGGAAAATATAAATTTCATAGAATTTTTATCTGGAGCACATTGTATTGTTTTGAGAGATTTTGAGACATATCATAATGATATGAATCAACACAATCTTTTTAAATTAAAATTATTTGTTTGATGTAACTCAGAATTAGTTTCCTTTTCATAATTAATTTGATACCCTCAATACATGGAGATAAATTCAGGAAAACATGATCTCCATATTGTATTTCCAAATCCATCCCCTGATTATCAGCATACCTATTTTTTCTTCATTGAGTTTTTTTGACATGAAATTTAATAACCTACTCCTTTCTCTTCATATATTCAACATGTTTTATAACTATGAGTTTCATTTCACCAACATCATCCAAAAAAGTTAGAGTTTGAAACCTTTTTCCATATAATGATTCATAAATCACCATTTTAATACATTAATGGAAGCTATTATTATTGAAAACCTCAACCAAAGGTAAGTATTTATCCCTCATACCATGAAAGTCTATTGATCATGACATAAACAAGTATTCCTTTGTATGAATTGTTCATTCAAACTTTACATCAGTTTGTGGATTGTATGCAATACTAAAATGAAGCTCGGTGTCCTGATAATTCAAATGAATCTGCATGAACATTGATTTAATGTAGAGATATTGATTAGAAACTATAGATAAAGGTTTTCTTGGTATAATTTTATCTTATTAAATCTAGAACCTCATGATAATCCGAATAGAAAAATATTATCTTATTATAAGTAATGGAGAAAATTTGGTTAGGCAGTCAATAATAACCCATATTGCATCATTCCTTCATATAATATTTGGAAGCCTGATGAAAAATTCAATATTAATTTCATACAATTTCAACACAGGGATAAGTTGATGTTGTAGAACTCATTTAGGCCGCCTCCTAACACTAATAACTAGTTGAAAAATCAAACATTAGGACACAAAATCTACAGATTCATGATTAATTTTATCCATAAAAAAATGTTTCCTCAATTACCTATACATATTTGTTCTAACATGGTGTATATAGAAAATTTATGAATGTGAGTCATCCTAAAAGTCTCTTTTTAGATCAGGAATAGATGGGACAAAAAAATCATTTTTCAAAATTTCAGACCACCATCTTCAAAAATGAATTAATCACAATTACCTTCATTTATGCAGTTGATTTTATATTGAGTGTCCTTATCACCATTGAAGTAATTAATTATCCTTTAAATAATTATGGTTTTGAAATCATTTAATAAATTAATGACGTGTCCTAATCAATAGAAATTATCATATCCATCATCACTAGATACAATATAATAGGTTCTTTCTCAATCCTCATTTGGTTATGAAATATATGAACCTACCTACTCAAGGAATCCACCACCATATATTCATTCTCAAGGTGGTAGTGTATTGAAAAAACATGATCTTATTGTAGAGGTATCAGTTTTTTATCATATTGAGGTCTTTATATGAGAATATGTATTTCATGTTCTTGTAATTTGAGTATATCTCACATATTTTTCCATTTATATAATGTATCAATATTTTCAATGAAATATATTATAGCTGTTAACTCTATATCATTGGTTGGGTAGTTCTATTTTTTAGTCATTAATTTCATTGATGCATATATAATAACTTTATCATTTGGCACTATGAAACAACAATGTACCTTCTTTGATGTATCACTATATATGAAAAACCCATCACTAAAAGGCATTAGTGTCAAAATAGGGTAATTGACTAATCATGACATTGGTTCATTGAATCATTTTTCTCATTCCATTTCCTAGTCAATCATAACACCTATAAGTGTATGCTTTGTTAAGGGATTAACTATTCCAATTTTTTTTTGAATGATCTTCTTAATGTAGACATCCAAAAAATTAAACTATATACCTCAGTTATTTATTTTAGTGTTTTACATTCTATGAAAACCGTTAACATTGTAGGATCAATCGATATTCCATATTTTGAGATAATAAGAAAAAATAAAAAGAATTTATGAATACAAAATTTGCATTTACTAAATTTCCAATAAAACTCTTCCCTTGTATGAGTTTTATTAGTGATTAAAAATGGATTCACATAGTCCTCATAGGTTATAGAATTAAAAATAATACCAAAAATGAATACTACCAAAAAATCATCAAAATTCCAATCAATAATCAGTTCATTTTTTCTGTAAAAATATGTCGTAAATTAGTTAATCCAAATAGAATTTCCCTAAACATGAAATTTCCATTCCTCATCTAAAAAGTTTCCTTTGGAATTTATTCATTATTCAATCACAATTTGAGATAGCTAGAATGAATAATAATATTTGAAAATATTTTTTTATATGATGTTGATCAAACAAGTGATCAATGAAAGGTGAAAGATACATTTTATTTATTTTAATGTAATAGAATTTTCTATAATCAATGCACATAATCATTGAACAATCTATATTTTTAACATATATAACAAGGGATCCCCATGGTTAAACACTAGGTTTAATAAATCCAATATTACCTAAATTATATAGTTGTTTCTTCAAATATACCAATTATATAGTTTCCATTCTATAGGGAATCAACGATATTCTATTTTCATAAATAATTAAATGAATGTAACATTTAACATCATTATCTGGGTGATGTCTATGTATCTCCACCAGAAATACATCAAATTATTTTTACAAAATATGTATATACTCAATTTGGAGATTAACTCTTTTATTAGTCGACATTGTTTCCTCCACTTCTCTATGAATTTCATTTAGTATATCTACTGAGGGTGGATCAAAATAAAAACCAAGAGAGGATGAGTCTACTCTGAATATAAGGGATTCTACATCTTCCTCACTAATTGTAGTTTTCTTCCTATTGGAATAAATTTGAAGCATAATATTTTCAGATCCATTACATATCATGTTTAATATCAGACTAAATTATAGGTATGATTATATGGTCTGCATATACAGTACATTTATGTGTCATAATTTTAACTGACTGACACATCTTTCTTACGACGATACATCCCTTTATACTTTTGAATGAAATCTATATTATAAAATCAAAACAAAAATGACTAATTTTCATGAAAAATTATGTATATATAAAATAGTTTGATGATCTAGAATCCAAGAACTATGGGATAAATTTAAATATTGGATTTATATACCTACCACCACATGATTTTCTACCTGTACTTCCATTGTAGTGATTTCCTAAGCTTAGCCATTTCCCATTGGGATCTTTTGTGGTATATTTTCATGATGCTTGGTGAAAGTGAATACATTGTGACCCAAATATTTTCAATTACAGTACTATATATAATTAATTAGCTTATCCCCCTTTCATTTATGAGAATGGTAACCCCTATCTCTATATGTATTGAAAAAACCAAGTCCCTTCAATCATTTCCAAGGGGGATATTCCTATAGATTTGACATTATGGAAATATGACAAACATCCTCTTCTTCGTTGATTAAATATATTCTTTATGGTTCACTAATGACCTATTCAAGTCTCTGATTTAATTGAATATATATATTTTCTAAAATTCCTTCTCTATAATGAAGGAACATTAAACTATTTCATTATATGATGAAAAATTGTGACAAACTAGTTCCTTTCATAATTGTGGATTAATAAAATAAATGAATTGGAAAACATTGCACTCTAGATTGTGTATATAATACATATAACACCAAGATAACCTTCTAATGGTATCTTTATAATCTACAACACTCTCTTAATACATACGCTTTAAGATAAGGATCTTTCTCTTCAGCTCAATTTCTTTGATAATAAGGGAAATGTTTATCAAACTATGACTCCTTAAAAGTTCTTCATTCAATGAGTTAAATTTATTGTTCATCCCATATATCCCGGATTAGAGACCACCTATAATCTACAACAACTTGGGGAAATAGACCTCATGTGCATCCTTTTCCTTTTCACTGCATTCTACAGCTCTGTATATATTTTTAAATGACTTAATCTTCTAATCATCAATAATTGGATTAGTTGTTTCAATAATCGATGGTGGATTATTCTACATAAATAGATCCATCTTAGAATATACTCATCATGGAATACATTTCTCAATTCAAGAAATTTATTATTTTAAAAACTTTTTTTGTTTCCCTAATATTTCCATTATTTTTTCTATTTCAATAATAGGTGTATTGGTTCCATCAGGAGAAAAATATAATCTTTTTCCATGAATATTAACACCATTCATACATAAAGGTTCCATTTAAAAAAATGGAATGATATTTATTAGCTCATAATATATGATTACAAATATGGAAGAATCCATAACATAAATTTATGCATCACAAATCATTAAATCGTAAACTTTTGTTACATTGAAGAATCTTTAATCTTTAATACATCATAATGGTAGGTAAATAAAATGTGAAGTATCCAATGCATCTCCCCTAAGGTTGTAACAATATGTTCCCATAATGGACCTTTTTCGCGTACCAGGTTACCCATAGTCATGACCGGAACACCTTGATATATTTGTTACTCCTTGATATATCTGTTCTAGAACCACGACTACTTATAGTATCCAGACATGGATGTATTGATAGGAATTACCAAATAATTTATACATTTCATATATTATTGGATATTTTATATATATCCTCAATGTATATATTTGGGTTTTTATCTATAATCTATGTTTTTTAAATCTAGTATCCAAGGTTTCTGCTAAACTTCTTTTTATAGCAACTCTAACACCCTGACACAATATGCTTAGTGTCAGTGAATTATTTCATTACATTTTAATTATTATTAGGAGAAAAATCATGAAGGACTATTAATTATATTAATCTTTGAAAGACATATTACACACATCATACCCAAAATACAATAGAAAACAAACATGCTACACAATAAACAGTAATAAACTACATCCTTGAAATTTTATTCAATGTTCACATGTACATAACATAGGAAAAGTAACATTATAAGGGAGTTATAAAATTATCAGTAAGGGAAAATAGAATAAAATAAATAATGAATAAATTTATATTGAATGAAAATTAACTTAGCTCATATTTTATTGAAATAAATAGATATGTCATAAATAATATTCAAAATAAGAAACTGAAACACATCCATTAATCAATAATTTGATAATAAAATGCATCCAAAGATATATCGATGAAAAATATCATGGATAGATAATAATTGTAACTAAATAATGGAAATGATTTATTAAAATAAGTCATCTCCAAGGTACATGAAAAGTAATTACCATCAATACCATTCACAACATTGACTAAATCTATGGAACATCTCACTTATTTTTTCCAACTTATTTGTCTCATGAAAACATGTTGATTCATCACGAAGCTATATTAAAATTAATGATCCTAAAATAATTTACAATCCAAAAATTCCTAATAAATATTTTAAATATGTAATATACCTTATAAAATATTCATATTGAGTTGATAATACATAATTATCAATATTTAATCAAATAATCAATTAACTATCCAATAAGCCACTAAATATAAAAAGGTGTAGTGTTTAGGAAAAAATAATATTCATTTTATGAGAATATGGACTTTCAAGTAAATTTATAATGAAAAATTGTTACAAAAAACGTTAGTTTCCAGATAATGTTAACAATCACTAGAGGAAGAGAGATTGCTATGATAATATTTAAGTACATTCATGGGGAGAGTAATCTATAAAAACTACAACGCGTCCCATAACACATTGAAGCACTTAATTAATAATATACTGAAATAAATGACATTAAATTAAATTTATAATATTATTATAACAAGGGGATTCATGATATAATTTTACAAAGGGAGTACATACACAAAATAAAAGTGAATTGGTGAATAACAACAAATAAATCTCAAGGAAATGAAAATTGTGATGAAATTACATTTCCTTAACAATACGTTTTTTATGTAGTCTATATACTATTATATATGGGTTTAAAATATATTCCTATCTTATACTAGATCCATAATAATATTTTAATACCATTTATTAACTTCGTATAATGTCTTATTTCCTCTTTTTAATTAACAATCATTAATTTCAATATATTCGGTGTTAATTTCGTTATTGGTCTATTATGTTCAAACATTTTATTTGTTGTAATTATAAGGGTTTCATCATACCTAGAATTTAAACCATGAATTTAATATCATATATATTCTATATATATGGATATAGAATAATATATAATGTTTTGTAGATAAAAAATTAAATTATCCATTAATAGAGATGGTAGTGCATACATATGCGTGGACACTACTATCATTTCCTTATCATGTTAAGAGAATTATGAATAAATTATACCAATGTATATTTTAATTATGTTATTATATATATTTCAAATATTATAATTAGGTTTATTTATATTATCCTTAATATTTTCCATGTATTGAAGGAATGAATCACATCGCTTTGAGGGGGTGGTAGTCTGCACATCAAAAAACTATGTTATTATTTTATCAAAAAATTGAATGTATAGAGGTATGTGTTATAAAGGAAGTGGAGAAGCATAAAAATAATATAATTATCATTTACATCTTGTATAACGATATTTTCCATCATTATGGACTCTATGAGGGGCGGTAATGGAAAATTTAACAATCATCATTTTTGATGATTTTTGAAGACCTTATGTTGGTTGTTGGGCGTGGAGTAGTGGAAGTGTAGGAGGACTTTTATAATGGAGGTGTTGTGACAACCATGTGATATTATAAAAGAAAGAAACCCCAAAAACATTTTTACTGAATGTGTATAAATTACAGTCCAATATAAATAAAAGGAATTATAGGGTTGAAATATAGTGATATAATATACTTTTGAAATGTTTATAGGTCATTTTAGGCATTAAAATTATGTTTTTGAACCTTATTAAGCATAATTTCAATTTAATCATTGTAAATAATTTTAACAACCTTCACTTATATTTTGGTTAAATAAATGTTTAATATATAATAAATTATAATTTATTATCATTCCAAAAACATAATGCCTTTCCCCCATATTCAATTTTGATATTTGGTATAAAATTAATTAAAATTAATCATTTATATTGGATGATAATACATGTTTTTAAAGTTGAAATTTTGTAAATTGTACTGGATTGAATAGTAAATTTCAATGTGAAATTGATTCTAATGACCTATTATTTTTCATTTGATAAAAAAATCAAATTAAACAATAAAACGAATTAATATTATAATTTATCTTTATAAAAAATATGATGAAAAGTTATTTTGGAAAAAATTTCAGTACTTTTCATTATTCATTTCAAAATAGAATCATTATTTAAAATTAACAAATAATCATTATAACTTAATTTTTTGTTTTTTTCATACATGTATTATTTTTATTTTTACATTTTGAAAATTTTTATTTGACCAAAATTGGATTTAAAAAAGGTTCACAATCAAAATGTGACAAATTAACATGTATAACAATACAATTTTTAAGGGTTTTATTGGATTAGATTTTATTTTATTCCAGTAAAATATATGAGTTTATTGTCGAAATATTTTTTTCGATATAAAATATATAAATTTACAATATAAAAACTCTATAAATGTTAATTTTTTTATTTTCTGTAAAAAATATAAATTTGTATTTATTTGTTTTAATTTAGAGTTATATATATTGTGAAGTTATAAAAAAAATCGCAAAGAAATTATGGTATAGTTTGGGGTTCTAAACATATCCACTTTGTTACCTTGAACATAATATTCTTGTTTGGGCATGAATATTTTGTGGTCTTAAATCTCTTTTCGCTCCCTTTACTTTTGTTAACCATATGGACAAACATATTTTTCATTCTCAGTATCCTAGTATAATTGGAGAAAAAGATTGAGGAAACCTTGTAGAGACTTCTCAATATTTTTCACATCAAAATTCAAAAAACAATTCGAGAAAATCTCTATGGTGGATATGACAAAATGATATCTGTAACACCCCAGGTAAATAAAGAGTATGAAATTTTCACATTTATCCATATTTGTGAATAAAATACTTATATGACTTTAAAGGGGACTCTATGCTCGATGGCGTACCCAACACGCAACAATGAGTTTCTTGGAAATCTTACGTTGCACTCTAATAATAAAATAATATTATTTTAAATATTAGTTAACGCCTGGACGTTGTAATGGTGAGAATGAATAGAACTAACTACAAAATGATTATATATGTTTGTCAAATATTTTTACTTTTTTCAATAAATGTTAGAGGATTAAAAATGCGAATGAATCCAATTTTAAGCGTAAACATTCTAATATTCTTTAAAAGGTAGATTAACGACCTTTTGATGGGGAACCTCTTTTAAATCCACTTTTTGAAAATTTTATGTGTTATATTTGACAAAATATAATTCTTCTTTAGAATCGGGACATCAAAACTTTCTTTTTGTAAATTTTTGGTATTTTTCCGAAAAAAGTTCAATTTTAAATGAATAGTGAAAAAAGTTGTTTTTTAATTCATAACCTCTTTTTAATCTAATTTTTTTATATGATTAGATTATCTTTTGAATTGGTTTTAAAGTCAAATTAGAATATATTTTTACCATTTAATCAAATAGTGGTAATTGGAATTAATTTCACTTTGAAATCGGACTTAAACTAGTATAAATCTTTTGATACATTTTGTTTCATAAAAACACGCTATTTGTTTTGACATCAGAAATTAATTATTAAATAAATTAATGCAACTTATATGTTTTGAATTTTTTAAAATAGAAATCATTTTTGAATTCAGAAAATAAAATATAGCTTAGTGTGAATTTTTGGTAATTTTATGAAAAACATCAATATTTTATGAATAGTGAAACCACAAGTGGTACATATAAAAACTGATTTTTCATTTAAATGAAACGTTGCCACTTCTGTGATTTTATTTTCAGAAATCCAACATACATGGTTGTCATTAAGAAGTAAAATGTGGTTCAATGAGATTAAAATAATTATTTATGGAATAGTAACTTTTTAGTTCTTAATCGTGATTAAAGGTAATTAGTGTAGTTTAAGGTAAGAATAATGTTTTAATAAAGTAAAATGACCTATACACATGTCCTACCCTCATTTTATGTGTCATGGATTACCAAGAAAATACATGGGACAACTTGGGGACCCCATTGAGCCACTTTGGTTGGAAAATTACGTTAATATCTTTTTATTTAATGTTAAAATTAAAATGACACAAACATGAGTTGTTTTACTGAATCAATTTTTAAATGGGGTTATACAAGTCAGAATTTTGACTATAAATATTAATTAGAAATATTAAAATATTTCATAAATCATTATATTTTTTTCATAATTTTTATACATTAAATAAATTAAATTATTTATGACATCATGATGATGCATCGATTACCTCATTAATAAAGGATTTAAATAAAATGAAAATATAATGTAAAATATATGACCTAAACATGTCCAAAACCTATTAGATGGTTGGATTTCGAACCCTTATCACATTACCCTCGAATTATATCAATGTGGGTCCTTTTTAATCCGAAACTCATTTTAAACTAATGTAACATTTCATTACTTTCCAAGAGTGCCCATCCTCTCCTATAATAAAAGGCCCCCCACCTCTACCTCTTACCCACACTTCCAAAGCCTTTGTATCGGCCAACCCCTGCCCATTTTGTCTCTCCAAATCCCTCTATAACTCATAGAAGCATCAATTTGGGAATAAGTCTTCCCAAGGAAGCCTTTGAGCTCAAACCAAAGGGAGTTACCCGATTTTAAGGTAATGTATTCACTTGAGTCCTTTTGTTTTATTTTGCTTCTCCAACCCCCTAAACTCTTTTTATTCATTTGTTTTGTAACAAAACCAGTATCATACATATAATATTATGTTTTTATAATATGTATTAGAGCTACAATTACACACACCTACATATAATAGTTAATGAACATACTGTTTCTGTGGAGGGGGAATTTCTACCTCACGAAACGATGATTGTTCAACACTCATATAACACCTTCAAAGGTGGCCATTAAGATGTCACTATATTTATATATGATATATAATATTTTAATGTTTTACTTAAGCATCTTTATTTTTCTTTTGTGGCATACCTTTATGGTTTCCATTGTGGGTAAACACAATAATTTCATTTTAGGAAGTGTGGACTACCGCCCCCTCAAAGTGATTTGATTCGTTAATACCATATGTGGTACGTATAAAGGATATATTTAATGATATTATATATGATAACATATTGGAATTAAAATACTATTGTATATCATTATGTTTTAATTCCATTAAATATGAAATAGAAATGGATGTAGCATTCATGCGTACATACGGCTTACCGTCTCCATGAATGGTACATTTCATTTATTATCTCAAAATGTTATGTACTATTATAAGTAAATATATATAATGGATATATATGTAATATATTACATCTAATTGATTGATATAATTATGGAATTATAACATATATATATATATATATCTCTCTCTCATTTATTTTTAATTCAATTAATATGACAATGAAAAAAATTAAAGTAGCGTTCATGCGTACGTATGACCTACCGTCTCCATGAACGGTGATTTTAGTTTTTTATCTACAAATGATATGGAATAGTATAAAATGGATATTTACTAGATATATATTATATTTTAATCATTAATACTATTCTGGAAATTATTTACTTATAACTATATGGACAATCATTTTTCAAACAAGTTCATTTTTGACTCATGTACCAAACATCGACAAAAACGTCTGATATGAACTCATATTATTAACCAATTATTATAAAATTATAATATGTGATATGAACTGAATAATAATCTTTTTAGGAGGTCATTAAGAAATTATAAATTGACCAAAGTTTATTATTCAGGAATATACAAAAACGAACAAGACAAGTTGGACTTGAGGTAAGGGATCATACTCCTCTCATTCTTTTTAAGTACACTCTTTAATGTCATTACTTTTAAATCTCATAATTATTGTTATGGGGATGTTTTTTTATATTACTCTTACATAATTTATATGTTCATATGATGAGAGACCCTTTTCTCCCTCATCAATCCATTTTGGATGTTTTGAGTGGCACCGTTAGGCTGCCGAATTTTCGTACGAGATCTAACCTCTCTCTTTCTTTTTAAGTACTCTCCATCATGTCACTTATTTTAAGCTCCTCTTTTTTATGTTGGGGGATGTTATTTTATATTCCTCTTTCTATAAACATTATGTTAATATAATTAGAGACCCTATTTGATCTCATCAATCCATTTTTTTTGTAAGTTTTAAGTGGCGTTGTTAGGCTGCAGAGTTTTCATAAGGGATTTATCATCTCACTTTTATTCCCGTGAGATTTATGCTACATTTTCCACAATTTCCTTTGAATGGTGTATGTACTACCCATTAATTTACTGATTATTTAATATAATTTCATTTATGAGTATTTACATCAATGTTGTATTGTCCTTCTATCACGGGGTGTATGTTTCGAAAGATACCCATGTCGGTAAGGGAACCTTTCACCCTCCTTTTTTTAAAAGTATTATTTTGTTATGTCTTTTAATTCATATACTATTATTTTGGGATATTTTCTTCTATATCCTTATTGATTTAAATTTTATGTCCATGTGATGAGATACCCTTTTTATCTCTTATCAAGTAAATTTCTGAATTTTGTAGTGACGCCGTTAGGCTGTCAAATTTTTGCAAGGGAACATCTTAACCCAAATTTTATTCTTTGGGATAAACTTGTACTCCTTGAATATGTCGTTCTATGAATATGTGTGAATAACCTCTGATTGTTTTATAGTTAATATCCCCTTATATTTGGTGTATTCGTTTGTTAGACATAATTATGTAATTGATTTATCCTTAAACCAAGGATACCGTCTTTCTAAGGGACTTTGTCTCAATCTCCATTCATTGATGCATATTTTGTTTTATACACAACCTTCTAATATATGGTGTATAAACCCCTTTGACTGTTACATTTTTCCAAAAAGGAATCTTTTTTATACGAAGCATTTTACTAAACGAAAAAGGAAATGTTTTTGTCGTACGTATGCGGCGACAACGACTTCCCTGCCGCCATGACCATTATTTGAGTTTCGTCTTCCTATAAAAGCCATAGCTTCTTATTAAAAGAAAAATAAATACCATGTTTTACTTTCCTTTTATTTTGGAATTGAAAATGGTTATCATAATTTTTTTATATCAATGTGTTGTATTGATATCTTGTTATTGAAAGGTGGAAATGTTATGTTTCCTTTATGCATGTTTTATGTGATAAGATTATGTTATGGTTCTTGGGAATTGTTATGAAGACGGGTGGTTACGTGATAAACTAAGGGCGGGTGAGCCCGATATGGCTCTCCAGTACATTGGGTTACACGAAGGATTGAAACGTTAAGGTTTCTCCGAAGAGATTTAGGGAATATACTATGGTGGGTATTCCAAACGTAACCAAGAGGGTTACACCTTACGTAAGAATGTTATGAATGCCTCATGTTACCTTTTATGTCTTAATATTTCTATGATTTTTTCATGATTTGATATGCCTATGTTTTATGGGTAAAGTATGATTTCATTCTTATGTATATATGAACTCATGTTTCCTTTCCATATTTTTATAACCCTTACTGAGCATTTTATGCTCATGCCATGTTTTTTTTAATATTTTTCACAGATCAAGGGAAATGTACATGATATGATGATAGTGTCAAGGAAGTGTTAAGAAACAATCCATGCTTTATTTTTAAATATGTTTCTGTCGATGGGAGAAAATGAATACTATCTTTTATGTAACCACTTTTTTTAAGTGTGGAATGTAATTCAAGTTTAATGATCTAATTCTATAAAACTCTAAACCTGAAAAGATCCTCAATGTGTAATCTTGTATTAACTCAAGATTAAGTAAGGTTTTAGGCTGGGGCCTTATAGTTGGTATCAAAGTTCAGTTTAGATAAATTTAAAGGTTAGGGTATTCTCTAAGCATAACTGACAGTACCATAATAGATAGGATTTCATAAAGAGTCCTAGTTTTAGATAAAGTGAATGAGTAAGTATATCGTTGTGTTTACCTTAGTCATTAGTACATGATGGTTTTGTTGATATACTCACACTGACATTTCTGTTTTTAGTGAATGGATGGATCTAGCAGGCACCAAAGAGATAACTGGTTTGAAGGAAACTGTGGTGGTTCTCTGATTAGGATACTAGATAAAATGTTGGATTCAATGAGGAAACTCATGGTTGTTCTAAACCAACTATCAAGGAGTCATGATCTACCACTTGAACCCTGGTATGTTCTGTAATGAATCATTTACGAGATGACCAATCGATGTGGAAGATCAGGTAATAATTATAAAGGTAACGATTAGAGTTTATATGATACTTACATTTGAGGTTAAAACATGTTAGGGTTATTTTTGGAGTTTTTTAAAAAGGAAAACACGCAGAACATGTGACAACCTGTTGGGTTGGACAAATCTACGAGAATCGAACCCACAACCAAAGTGTGACTGATATTTATCTCCTACCACTGGTCTACGTGAAGTCCACGGTTAATATGAATTCTTATTTTTAGTTAGGTGATTTTATGAATTAAGAGGGAATTGATTTTGGGTTATCTATGGAAATTTATTAACCTATCATGGATGATATGTGATTAGGTTAATTACATTTCAATACGAGACTTTAATAGAAACTGATGTTCTTTGGAGATAAATGTTACAATTTAACATGGAAGACTATGTGACTAAATCCTTAAAATATTTGGGTTTCAATATTAGTTTGGTTTACATTGAAGAATTTTGCGGACAAATTGTGTATCGAGTGGTCCTTATTGAACTTTGGGTTTTGTTGGACAAATTTTAGAGATTAAGAATATATTTTCTTTTAATAAAGGGTTATCCTTTTCTGGATTAACTGATCTTGTACTAAGCTTTTTGGTTTTGGTTTTGGTTTTGGATAAGGTCTATAGATATTCTAATTATGTAGTTCTCTTTTGTGGATTGGGTGATTCTCTAGAAGTTGATTATAGTAATCTTAATGTGAACAAGTCTTCCTAAATAGTCATATTTTGGAGAAAATATGAGTTTTTGTAAGGAATCTAATAAAAGTTGAAAGTAAACATGATAAGTGATTATGTTTCCTTATGAATAAATTCCTCAATAGAAAGTAACTTAAAACAAAAATGTTTTCTATTAACTTTTCCTACTGGGGAATCGAATACCGTTTAACCCATCACAAGTTTGTGATTTTCTTGTCGTTAACTTTCAACTAAACATGTTTTCTATCACTCTCCATCAGAACATGACCCTAAGTTTTCTCCTACATGTCCATGTTTTCCTACATGGAATCCTAGTATGGGTTAACACGGGTGACCTCTGTACTTATCTTCCTTTATTTTAAAGTGATTGTTTTACCAACTCTTGTTCCGATGTGGGACTTTCAAGGATGTTTCCAAGCCCAATTTTAAAATTGCGAGGATTGAAATTCCCAAAAGGGGGGAAGGATCTAACACCCCAGGTAAATAACGAGTATGAAATTTTAACATTTATCCATATTTGTGATTAAAATACTAATATGACTTTAAAGGGGACGCTATGCTCGATAGCGTACCCAACACGCAACAACGGGTTTCTTGGGAATCTTACGTTGCACTCTAATAATAAAATAATATAATTTTAAATAGTAGTTAACGCCTGGCCGTTGTAATGGAGGGAAAGAACATAACTAACTACACAATTATTATATATGTTTGTCAAATATTTTTACTTTTTTCAATAAATGTAAGAGGATTAAAAATGCGAATGAATCCAATTTTAAGCGTAAACATTCTAATATTCTTTAAAAGGTCGATTAAAATCCTTCTGATGGAGAACCTCTATTGAATCCACTTATTGAAAATTTTATGTGTTATACTTGACAAAATAAAATTCTTTCTTTAGAATCGGGACATCAATATATACTTTTTGTAAATTTTTTGTATTTTTCCCAAAAAGTTCAATTTTTAATGAATAGTGAAAAAAGTTGTATTTTAATTCAAAACCACTTTTTAATCTAATTTATTTATATGATTAGATTATCTTTTGAATTGGTTTTAAAGTGAAAATAGAATATATTTTTACCATTTAATCCAATAGTGGTCGTTGGAATTAATTTCACTTTGAAATCGGACTTAAACTAGTATAAATATTTTGATACATTTTGTTTCATAAAAACACTCTATTTGTTTTGACAGTGGGAATAAATTATTAAATTAATTAATGAAACTTATATGTTTTGAATTTTTTAAAATAGACATCATTTTTGAATTTGGAATATCAAATATAGCTTTGGGCGAGTTTTTGGTAATTTTCTGAAAAACATCAATTTTTGATGAATAGTGAAACCACTAAGTGGTACTAATAAAAACTGATTTTTCGTTTAAATGAAACATTGCCACTTCTGTGATTTGATTTTAAACAATCCTACATATATGGTTGTCATTATGAAGTAAAATGTGGTTCAATGATATTAAAATAATTTTTTGTTGAATAGTCACTTTTAAGTTCTTAATCGCGATTAAAGGTAATTAGTATAGTTTAAGGTAAGAATAATGTTTTAATAAAATGAAACGAACTATACACATGTCCTACCCTCATTGGATGTGTCATGTCCGACCAAGACAATCCATGGGACAACTTGGGGACCCCATGGAGGCAGTTTGGTGGGAAGATGACATTAATATCTTTTTATTTACTGTTAAAATTAAAATGACACAAACATGAGTTCTTTAAGTAAAACAATTTTTAAATGGCATTATACAAGTCATCATTTTGACTATAAATATTCATTATAAATAAAAAAAGATATCCTACATCATGATATTTTATTTATAATTTTTAGTAATTAAATAAATTAAATTATTTATGATATCATGATGATGCAGCGATTACCTCATTAATAAAGGATTTAAATAAAATGAAAATATAATGTAAAATCTATGACCTACACATGTCCAAAACCTATTGGATGAGTGGATTTAAAACCCTTATCACATTAAACTATAATTATATCAATGTGGGACCTTTTGAATCCGAATCTCATTTTAAAATAATGTAACATTTCTTAATTTCCAGGAGTGCCCCTCCTCTCCTCTTATAAAAGGCACCCACCTCAACCTCTTTACCCACACTTCCGAAGCCTTTGGCTCGGCCAAACCCTGACCATTTTGTCTCTCAACATCAATCTATAACTCTTAGAAGCCTCACATTGGGCATAAGTCTTCCCAAGGAATCCTTTGAGCTCAAACCAAAGGGAGTTACCCGATTTTAAGGTAATGTATTCACCTGAGTCCTTTTGTTTTATTTTGCTTCTCCAACCACATAAACTACTTTTATTCGTTTTAATTGTAACAAAACCAGTATATTACATATACTAGGATGTTGTTATAATAATGATTTGAGCTACAATTACACACACCTACATCTAATGGTTAAAGATCATACTGTTTCTGTGGACGGGGAATTTCTACCTCACAAAACGATGATTGTTCAACACTCATATAACACCTTCAAAGGTGGCCATTAAGATGTAACTATATTTATATATGATATATAATATTTTTATGTTTTTCTTGAGCATCTGTATTTTTCTTTTGTGGAATACCATTATGGTTTCCATTGTGGGTAAACACGATAATTTCATTTTAAGAAGAGCGGACTACCGCCCCCTCAAAGTGATTTGATTCATTAATACCATATGTGGTACGTATAAAGGATATATTTAATGATATTATATATTATACCATACTGGAATTAAAATACTATTATATATCATTATGTTTTAATTAAATTAAATATGAAATAGAAATGGAAGTAGAGTTCATGCGTACGTACGGCTTACCGTCTCCATGAACGGTACATTTCATTTCTTATCTCAAAATGTTATGTACTATTATAAGTACATATATATAATGGATATATATGTAATATATTACTTCTAAATTATGGATATCATTCTGGAATTATAACATATATATATATCTCTCATTTATTTTTAATTCAATTAATATGACAAAGAAAAAAAATGAAAGTAGCGTTCATGCGTACGTACGGCCTACCGTCTCCGTAAATGGAGATTTTCGCTTTTTATCTCCAAATGATATATAATAGTATAAAATGAATATGTACTAGATATATATGACATTTTAATCATTAATAATATTCTGGAAATTATTTACTTATAACTACATGGACAATCATTTTTCAAACAAGTTCATTTTTTACTCATGTACCAAACATCGACAAAAACATCTGATATTAACTCATATTATTAACCAATTATTATAACATTAAAATATGTGATATGAACTGAGTAATAATCTTTGTAGGAGGTCCTTAAGAAATTATGAATTGACCAAAGTTTATTATTCAGGAATATAAAGAAACGAATAAGACAAGTTGGACTTTAGGTAAGGGATCCCACTCCTCTCTTTCTTTTTAGGTACGCTCTTTTATGTCATTCCTTTTAAAGATCATCTTTCGTGTTATGGGGATGTTATTTTATAGTAATATTACTTTAATTTTTATGTCCATATGATGATAGACCCTATTCTCTCTCATCAATCCATTTTGGATGTTTTGAGTGGCACCGTTAGGCTGCCGAATTTTCCTAAGAGATCTAACCTCTCTCTTTCTTTTTAAGTACTCTCCTTTACGTCACTTCTTTTAAGCTCCTCTTTGTTATGTTCGGGGACGTTATTTTATTTTCCTCTTTCTATAAACGTTATGTTAATATTATGAGAGACCCTATTTGATCTTATCAATCTATTTTTTTGTATGTTTTAAGTGGCGTCGTTAGGCTGCCGAGTTTTCGTAAGGGATTTTTCATCTCACTTTTATTCCCATGAGATTTATGATACATTTGCCAAAATTTCCTTTGAGTGGTGTATGTACTGCCCATTATTTTACTCATTAAGTAATATACATTCATTTATGAGTATTTACATCAATTTTTTATTGTCCTTCTTTCACGGGGTGTATGTTTCGAAAGATACCCATGTCGGTAAGGGAACCTTTCACCCTCCTCTTTTTAAAAGACTTCTTTTGTTTTGTCTTTTAATTCACATACTATTATGTTGGGATATGTTCTTCTATATACTTATTGATTTAAATTTTATGTCAATGTGATGAGATACCCTTTTTATCTCTCATCAACTCATTTTCTGAATTTTGTAGTGACGTCGTTAGGCTGTCAAATTTTTGCAAGGGAACTTCTTAAACCAAATTTGATTCTTTGGGATAAACTTGTACTCCTTGAATATGTCGTTATATGAATATGTTTGAATAACCTCTGATCGTTTTACACATAATATACACTTATATTTGGTTTATTCGTTTGTTACACATAATTATATAATTGATTTATCCTTAAACAAAGGATACCGTCTTTGTAAGGGACTTCATCTCAATCTCCATTCATTGAGGCATATTTATTTTTATACACAACCTACTTTTATATGGTGTATAAATCCCGTTTACTTTTACGTTTATCCAAAATGGAATCTTTTTTATACGAATCGTTTTATTAAACGACAAAAGGGAATGTTTTTGTCGTACGTATGTGGCGAAAATGACTTTTCCACCGCCATGACCATTATATGAGTTTCATATTCCTCTACAAGACATACCTTCATTTTAAAAGATAAATAAATACCATGTTTTACTTTCCTTTTATTTTGGTATTGAAAATGGTTTTCATAATGTTTTTATATCAATGTGTTGTATTGATATCTTGTTATTGAAAGGTGGAAATGTTATGTTTCCTTTATGCATGTTTTATGTGATAAGATTATGTTATGGTTCTTGGGCATTGTTATGAAGACAGGTGGTTCCGTGATAAGCTAAGGGCGGGTGAGCCCGTTATAGCTCTCCAATGCATTGGGTTAGAAGAATGAGTGAAATGTTAAGGTTTATCCGAAGAGATTTAGGGAATATACTGTGGTGGGTATTCCAAACGTAACCAAGAGGGTTACTCCCTATGTAAGAATGTTATGCATGCCTCAAGTTACCTTTTATTTCTTCTGATTTTAATGATTTTTACATGATTTGATATGCCTATATTTTATGGGTAAAGTATGATTTCATTCTTATGTATATATGAACTCATGTTTCCTTTAAATATTTTTATAACCCTTACTGAGCTTTTTTTGCTCATCCCATGTTTTTTTAATGTTTTTCACAGGTCAATGGAAAGGTACATGATATGATGATAGTGTCAAGGAAGTGTCAAGAAAGAATCGTTGATTTATTTTTAAATATGTTTCTGTCGATGGGAGAAAATGAATACTATATTTTATGTAACCACATTGATTAAGTGTGGAATTTAATGAATGTTTTATGATCTAATTCTATAAAACTCTAAACCTGAAAGGATCCTCAATGTGTAATCCTGTATTAACTCAAGATTAAATAAGGTTTAAGGATGGGGCCTTATAATATCGGTGCCCATTTCATCATGTAGATTGAACCCTATAACCAATATGCTCTATATTTATCAAATGATATAGACTAAAAGGGGTCCAATTGGTGAACCCTCCACTATATTACATTGAACTAGAGTTTTGGAAATACAAAAAATCTCCTTACTAGATCTCTCATCGTAATGACAATGATGGTTCAAAAAAAAATTCTATATGAATCAATGTTTTAATGATCCTTCAAGAGTTCACTAGACATAGATGAATGAATCAAAAATTTAACATAAACTACATCATTAATACATTTCTGATAGGCTATGAACTCATCATCATGATATCTTTGTTTAAGAGGAGCATGCATTGATGATTCCAGCACATATGATTTCAATTCATTATGTAGAATCACCCAGTGGAATCTAAATCACTCATGGATGTTACATGTAGTTAGGTAGTTGTCATTGTCACATATTTATCATAGGGATATTGTAGATCCCAATATTTCCTGATTATTAAGAAATTAATAGATCATATTGTTATAACATTCCGTCATTACAAATTATTTTAGAAACGATAAATTAATTGAAATTTTCTTTTATTTCATTAAATCTCACACTATTTCATCAAGTCTCAATATCCCTCACCTTTGAAATCAAAAAGTATTGTTGCTTTAAAATTCTTGTGTAAATCATCCTAATAAACCTTACCATAACCCCCACAAGGGATGATCAATATATTTGAATTAATTTTAGTCGGATAGTTTTTCCCAACTCAGTGCCTGAATCTTTTTGATCCATTGGGTGGATTACTGAATCCAAAAATCTGTAGTTGGTTTTTCTCAACCTATTCCTAAAATATTACACCATGTCAAGAAATGAATAACTCTCTTGAGTTATATTGATTAATCTATATAAAATTAATAATAACACCGTGTATTAATGTATGTTTCACAACAAGTGTTGGTCAAACACATAGATTTAATTAGTTCTATTATTAATCACGTAATTGATGGTCATGTATGAATAAATATATAATTGATTTTTGTTAATATAGATTTGATAAATTTTATCCTATTTTATCATTACATAACATAAGTGGTCATTATTTAACTTAACTAACCATGATGGATAAATCATATATTCATAATTCATTTATTAAATTCCTTATTTTAACATTAAATCATTCTTTATGTTATCATAACCTTAATTCCATAAAATAAGTATTTATATATATCGAGTTAAATAATTAAAGTAAATGAACCATCCATTATGTTATCTAATGGTTGATTTAATTAGCAGACATTCAATCATCCTATGGCCTAAGGGAATAACTCTATTTATCCATCTTGGAATAAGTGAAAACATTCGACATGACCACTTGTGTATCAGATAAGTTTGGAATCCTAATGGATTTGTCTTGAGCCAGAATCAGATGACTTAATATAATGAATAACTCAGTTTTTCATGTATGATTTGATTTTGATGTCTAAATCATGGTAATTTGTTTCATAGTTACATCATATATAGAATGATTATTATGATATTAATATCATAAATAATCAATATATATGTATTTATATTTATCATTAATTAGTAGACATATGAAATGAAAACACTATTCATGGTGACTCTAGGGCATAAGTACCCATGAATATTTTTTCCATCTTTCAATGAAAGGAATGATATAACGGTTAAACATAATTAAAAATTCTAGAATTATATTTATGTCATAAATATCATACATACTCATTAGTTCCATCAATATAAACATATGAGTAAAGTGGTGATGATAATCAAATTACACTGTTACATAGAAATGGTAATCATATGTATGCACAAGAAATATTTTCGATCTTCATTGTGTTAATAAGAGGTGGATAATGGATAGACCATAAGAATAATAAATTATCAGTATATTGATGATACTAGATTTATAATAATAGTATGTCTAAAAGTAATGAGGATAATGTGTATTAAGAAATAAATATGAAATATTTGGTGAAGACGATTACAAATTACTAAATAATACATCATTAAATCTCCTATTTGGGACACAGCTGTTGGCCAATTTGGAAGGACAATACTTCCAAAACCTGAATAATTATATTGGGACGATAAATTTGAAGGTTTTGGTTTATCTTTACTAATAATTGTGGAGTGAATAAGTGGGGGAAGAGGCTCTCATTAATAATATAGGTGAGGGGAACTTTAAAAAATTTCAAAATGATTAAATAATATTAAATTAATTTAATATTTAAAATACCTTAAAATGGAATGGGATTGAATAATTTTTTTCCCAGAATAGTATTCCCACAATAAAATATATTTTGTACCCATTTTGGTGCCATTTTAAACATTATCCAATAGATTTACCTTTTGGTTAGTTATTTTTTAACTTAATTATGGTGACCACAATTTTAATCACAATTGGTAAATAATTATAAAATAAATATAAAATTAATCTTATAAGCAATTTTTTTGATCTATATTCAATTAAATTTTATGAAGATAATATTTTTATGAATTTTATATAATTCAATAAGATTAATGTTTGATAAATTTTAATTAATTTCAAATTTTGAAATAATTAAATTTATGTGGCATCCAATATGTCAATAAGAAGCATAAATTCTAATATAATTATTCAACACCTCTCTAATATTCCATATTTATAAATTATTGGAATTTGAAAAATTAAATCACTCCAAAAAATTAAAATTAAAATTATAAAATAATTTATTTTATTTTTATATTAATTAAATAAATACTATTCTAGTGTTTCACTATCATTAAAATAATGATTTTTATCTATGTGAACACATAAATTATATTTAATACATAGAGGGTGTCATTTTTTATATATCATTTATTTATATAATATATAAATAATTTTTATGGATATGTTTCCATTAAAAAACTCAAATTAGAACCTATGGTGATGTTGTTCAAATCTTATTCATCCTATAATTTTTTTGGTCCCATATTAGGTCATGAATATAACATTATCTTTTTGTTATATCCCTTTTTTTAAAACATTACACTTACCTTGGGAACATGTATTTGTACTCTTTTAGGGTTAATATAGTTACCATAAAATTCCAAACAACCCATAAATGGTTCAATTATGAAATTTTCAATTTTTTTATTTTTTCAAAATCTATGATTTTTATGAATTATATATCAATGAATAAAATATAATTATCTATAAAATATTTACAAATCCCATTCTATAACTATAAATTACATTTTCAATAGAAATATTAGTAAAATAAGATAACTTTGCATAAAATAATTTAATACATCCCTATTTTGTCAATGTATTCTAGAAACATGTTTTATGAAATAATTAAAAACAAATTATATTTATCATAATATTTTTAATATCATTTATTTGATATTTTTATGAAAAATAATTACTTAATCATCATTATGTAATTATTATAATTTCTTTACTAAGAATATAAAATAAAAAAATATGATTATTATATTTCTTTTATCATTAATGATACTCTTTGTTGTCAAATATAACTTTTTAATAACACTAGTTTTACGAATTTTGTAGTTATTAAAAATATGAATGTGACATATTTGACTATTCATTAATGAAAATATTTTAAATATCCTACACTGCTGTAAAAAACCTCAAATCCCCACGTATCTACACAAATAGTTATGAGAAATCATGGGTATATTTTTTTGATAACCTATGACCACATTTAGAAAAAAAATTGTATATTTTGAGTTATAGAAACTATTTTTCTAAAACCATGTGTATAGCCCCTTCCATTGAAAATATCACATAGCCCCCTCCCATTCTGCTCATTCATGTCCAACTTCTGTCATCTCCCACCAATTTCACCATCCCCCACCCTCATAACGTGGGTTTGGATTCCCCATCCTCTACACTGGAAACATTTCACATATTATCAGGGTGTACTTCTTCTATTTCTAGATGATTTTTCATGTTTTAATTGAGAGGTATGATTTCCTCCACCCATTATTTATTTTATTTTCGTATCAATGATTATCCCTTAATTAAATTATTTTTGGATTCCAATCATATTTTACATTATATTAGTGAGTTGTAAATCCATCTTCTCTTTGTAGATATTATTTTAATTTTTATCTATTCATGAGATTCAACTAAACAATGTTGGAATCAGTTATATCATTGTTTTTTTAATTTATATAAAAATATAGATAAAATATAGTCTATTAAATTCATAAAATTAAGCCTTTAATAATATTTAATATAATTTGGAAACAATATTATGATTTTTGATGAATTTAACTTGAATTAAAATTTATTGGGTTGGAATATTATATGGATTTTGAAATTATTATTATTTGTAATCATATTTTTCTTAATCTATATGTTAATTTTTTTTATATTACCCTAATGTTATGGAATTTAATTATAATAAATTTTATTTGTTATCTGATGAACAATGGTTAAAAAATTTATTTTATTTCTTTATCCCTGAATGGCCCAAAGGCCTTAATTTTTTTTTTTGATTTTTGATATACCTCCTTTTAAGGGATGAGGGGGAACCCTTACAAGGCCCGTAGACTCAGAGATAATATGTCTCGTAGGCATATGAGATTACATGACCAAACGGTCTTTAGGAATTCTACCAGAATATATACAAGAAACTGCCCCTCCCTAGTTTATGATGATGTAAATAATTATACTAATATATGTGAATATGGATTATAATATTATATATTAAATATATGATGGGTTTAATAAAGTGTTATAGAATGGACTAATTAAATTTTTCATGATGGATATTCCCCAAATTAAATGCTTCAAAAATTGAATTAGCACATCATGTAAAATCTATTATCCTTGTTTTTTAATAATATATGTAATTTTAACATGAAATAAAATATATTCATGAATAAATGGTATCCTCAATTTTTTTTCAAATTAGAATTCCTCCAGGGATAAAAAATACACATTCTGTATTATTTCTCCATAATTTATGTTTATTACAATACATAATCCTTGTTTGTATTTAAATGAGTATGACTTGGATTTTCTGATGATAATCCTTATTGTTTGTTTTCATAGATATTATAGTATTCAATAATGGATAGTTAAATCTTGAATTATATTCAATTCAGTATCTAATAGTATTCTTTAAATTCCACTATAATGTAATATTAATTTTTATTAGAATATGGATATCATTGTAATGATGGTTTATAATGTTGATTGCAATAAAATTTTTTAACATGTATTGGAATAGAGTGAATTAGGAAGAATCATATTGATCATCATTCAACCAAGTATAAAAAAATTGAATTATTTATTTTTCATTAAACAATGCATTAGTTAGAGGTCTTATACGATTTCCTTCTTATAATTACCATATAAAAATGTGGTTTATCCAGGAATATGTTAGCTACCATATAATCAAATAAGGATTTAAAAAAACCTAGTATACTTTTCTATCACGTCATAGAGATGAGGGAAACTTATTCTATTCATGAATATAAAAATATAGGTGTTGTATAGAACATGATATTTTATTAGTTTTTATTTTTGAATCATCAGTAGAGAGATAGTATGCTAGGGCAAGAAGGAAATGATACCAATACAAATGAGTAATATAATGACGATGATTTTTTGTAGAGTGTAAAATATAATATACGATTCCAAAACTCGTATACCTCAGGATTGTACTAAAATAGAAAAGTTATAATTTTTGTTAAGAACAAGTTGCTGAGGAATTTGATAATATTCATGCATTTTTGTTTGTGGTCAATGATGTTTTAAAAGAAAGTAAATATATCCACACATTATATTTGTTAAAATTCAGAAAGAACATCATACCCAGAGAATCTGAAACATAATGCATGAATAATTCAATCGTATTTGGGTGATGTTGGATGGAAGAAAAATCTAATTGGATTTAAAATAAATCCTCATTGAAATTGTTGATCATCATGATATTTATTCTTAAAGGAAGTAAACAGTCATTATATTCACCATGAATCTTTTATAAATGATTTGTTAAAAAAAGGATAATTTGAGTCTACATGACTAAGAGAAAACAAATCTACTGATGCCTTGATGATAATGGAGTTCTCATATTTCCCATGTAATTTTAAAACATGTGATATATGATAGATGAATGAAAGGGGAAAGGAGGTGTCCTCAAACATAATATTATTTTCCGGATCTCGATTGAAATGAAAAAATCTACTAGAGATCGTATTAAGTCTGATTGTATTCGGTCCAATTGTATTCCAAACAATAAAATTATATCTTAGAAGACAATAAAGATATTACTGATTTATAGGGAAGATACAATAAATTCCATACAAATTTTTAGGATGATAAATATAATCCACAATATATTTGATTTCATGTATGAATTAATGATATAGGAAAATGTGTGGTGAATAAGAAAGTGTGTGATGCCCTTGGTATTTGATCATCAGATTCAAAATGGAGAAGAGTGTTTATAGATAATGCTAAAAACCAAGGGTGTTGATTTTCATTCAGACCAAAATCCAAAAGAATGAAATATTCAAGGAATAAATGTCATGTGAAATTAGAAATAAAATTTTATTGGTATCACATTTAGAAAATATAGAAGCTACGGATTGAACTTAGTATTCCATCATAATCAGAGGATGATTTTCATAAGACCAATAAATTCAATTAAAAATAATTAGATGATAAAAAATGTTTTCATAAATATAAAATGTGTTGAGTTTCATTGATTACCAATCCTTTGGGTCCAGAGATAGAAATCAAAAATAAGTTTAGTATTACAGATGAAGAGAAAAAAAATATAGATGGAAGTGTTGTCAAGGGGGATCATGAAATTGAAAGACTTTTTTCAATAATTGGTATAGAGCAACATATTAAGAAATAAGAATAGAGAAATATAATAATGATAAGGTATGAAAACAATTATATATCTTGTTTGATACACTTATCTTGTACGAAGCATCGTAATGATGAAATTAGATTGAGGTAATCCAATTAGAAAAATTAGAATATGACTATCATTTTAATATAATGCATGACGAACAGATTAAGATTCTAGATGATATTATAAGAGTTGATGAAGTCATAAATTCACATGAAATTCTAGGGAAATCCTGAAATTGGGTAATTTGATTGAGCATGATGTTTTTGGGTATTCCATTAAAAACTATCCAGGGGCCACATGTAATATCATCTAGAATGATTAATATGATAGGGATTTCTATATTGATATTTCCACACCGAGGAAGGATGTATTCTAAATTGTCTGAACTATATTCTGACAATGATAAATCCAGTGGTTTGGGAAATCATATATGGATAAATGGATTTAAAGAATATGAGTGGGAATATCTGACTTGTTAATATGGATGAATTCTAAATCAAAGTCCTTGAAATGTATACTAGCTTATGGTTAATAACATGAAGAAATGTTTTTCAAAATAATATATTTGAGAACATTGAAATGAGTCAAATGATACATGTATTTTTACACAAGTGTTTTTTACTATATTTTGATAAGAGAGTAAACAATAACTATTGTAATTTTTACCTATATCTATATGACTGAAATGTAATATACTACTCATTTCATTCCAACGATTATTTGCTAGTTTTTGTGTTGTATTTTATCATTTCCAAACCATCCCAATGACGGAACTATTATTATAAATAGTGAACCTTGTAAATGTTTGTGTTCTTGTGGATGTGTGTTTTATAGTTTTCAGTGGGGATTGATATAATTAACATGACGGGAAGATTATTTCATTTGAAATGAAAAATAAATGAAAGAGTATAACTGATTCACCCCACACAAACTTAGTGATATAACTATCCTGACTAAGAACTTCCTAACTAGTTTCAGAGTGGATGGTTCCCTACACATTTTCATTGTTGATAGAGAATTTTAATTATGTTAACAATAATAGTATTTTTGTTTTTAATGGTATGAACTATCAAATATGGAAATATATAATGTTTCCATATATTATTTTTACAATTTAGGATGTTCTTGATATATCAAGAGAAGGGTTTCCTCTTATATATGATAAATCGCCTCCTACATCTCCTGATAAGAAGAATATTGAGCATGATGGAAGAGAAATGATTTTATATTTTCATTATTTTTTGAATATTTATTAATAAGAGTTAATGGAGTTTCCTCAACTAATGGTATATGGGACATGTTGAAAATAATATATAAATGTAATTAAATGGTAAGAAAGGAAATGTTACAAATTTGGAGGCTAGAGTATGAATATTTGAAAATTTGTGAGTATGATTATGTATTAGACTTATTTACTAGGGTGAATTACATTATATAACTATTATATGTCTTTGTTAAAAGTGAGAAGACTCTATATTTTTTGAAATGATCTTGAGAATCCATCTAGACAAGTTTGATGAAAATATCTCATCATTCGAAGATAGAGATCTTGAAACATTATCTCTTTATAATTTTTATAGAACTCTCATCACTTATGATATGATAAGGGAGAAATATATAAAAATAAAAAGAAAATGGGACAGATAAATTTCATTCAAGGCTTATAAAAAAGAAAATTCAAAGATGACTCTTATTAAAGATGGAGATGTTGTATCTGAGTCAAAAATAAGCTATGTAAAAATCATGATGATATTTTATCCGTTATTTCAATTAATGATAGAAGTTGTATATAGAAATAAAAATGTAAATTTCTCTTAATTTTTTTTAATTTTGATTCATTGGGATATTTTTGGCCAATTTACCTCAAAGAAAGAAAGAAAATGATAATGATGAAGAATGAAAACCAAAAAGATGTGGAAGGAAATGTTTGATAAAGGAAAATCATATTCTATACAAAGGAATGAAAATTTATCAAATACCAATGAATATGTTTCTTTTATAATGATAATAAATAAGGTGTTAGTGATGTGGAATTCAAAAAATTTGTATAAAATATTATTGAGAATTCATTTAATACAACAATTAATGGTGATGTGTTTGGAAATATGAGTTATAATGTATTAGAAACTCAAAATGGATATCATTTGAAAGAAGAGTTGAAATAATTTATTATTAATATTAGATATCGTGAAAATAAAAAAAAGTTATAATATTATTGTTCCTCAACAAGTAATCAAGACTGTTTTCAGAATGAGAAGGTGAAGATGGTAAAAGAAATTGATAATCTGAGAAATATTTTTGAGGAATAAAAGAATCTTAATTAGAATCTAGAGGTCATGATTAATGAAAACATGAGTTTTATATTTTAAAAATGTTATATAAATATTAATAGGAAAATACAAGTTCAAAAAACGTGATCACTGAAGATGGTGAATGTTTTCATGATAATAAACCTACCAAGGATCATCAAAAATTACCTTTAATGATTGAATAGATGTATAGAATGGTTTCTGAGAAAATTAAATATAGGGTGTTTATATATGTGGCCAATACTAATAATTTTTGGTGCTTAATAGCTTCAAAATACCCTAACTTTAAAAATATTTCAAATTCATCTAGTTCCAATATAGGTGAAAAGAAAATAATTAATTTGATTGATAATAGAATGGTCTGTGGCTCAAAAAATGAAGATAAGTTGTTTATCTAGAAATATATTAATAATTTTGGCAGGTATGGAACTTTTATAAAAATTTACTCATTATATGTATATTAATGGTATTGTGGTGGATTCGAACACACAATAAATATTTTTTTAGTTGACAATGAAATTACTACAATTACGCAGGTCATGATAGGGAATGGAATAGGGGGATTCAATACTCACAAATAAATAAGTTAGAAAAGGTTATTTTTATGAAAATTCAAAAGGTTGGAGTAAAGATTGAATATTGGTTCCAACCCCTGGAATCAATTTGTGAATGTTGTGGAAAACATGTGTATCATTCTATGGGATATCTTCTTTTGTTAACAATACAATAAATGATTCCTAATAATTATCAAAAGTTGATGATCATGAACAAAAATGATGATGAAAAATATCTTCATTTAGAAATCAATTTGGATACTCCAAAAGGAGAAAGACTGTGGATTCATGATAATGGGTTTTAATCTCATATGATAGAAGATTTCAAATTTCTGATTAATGTAAAATACTTTTAATAAATAATGTTAACATTTGGAAATAATGAATCCCTAAATATAAAAGTTATTGCGGCATACATAATTGGGAAATAAATGATAAAATGAATGAAAACATGGTATGTTGATGGGTTTAAATACAATATTTTACATTTTTCACAATAGTTTGATGATGGAAACCAATATGACTTCAAAAAATGGGTTTTTTGTGAGATGTGACGAATACATAAATATTGGTACAAGATTCCAATATAAAAAAGGTAATTTATTTTAGGTCGGTGAAATACCAAAATCTTATTTAATGAATTTGATGAAAGAGAATTAATTGTGGCATAAAATTATCAGACTCATGTGTCAATTAATCATTTCAAAGTAACAATGTGATATAATTTTTGAGGCATTAATGATTTTTATAGAACAATAGATTGGTGTTTTACTGGTTGTCAGAAAGAAAATATTACAAACCCAGTGATTTAGAAAGTGTATTTTTTTAAGACAACCACTAGAGATGATTTTTTTTGAGATTTTTTTGTCAGGGAGAAAAAAATATACATTATACAATTATATCATTAAATTGATTAATTATTTTAATCACATGACATGTGTTTTATATATTTATTATATATCATAAATTTTGAAAATATATAAATATTTCATAAAGAAATATTAGAAGGATTGTTAGTATTCCTTAAGGATGTTGATAATATACGATGGTGGTGAATACATAGGTGAGTAATTTTAATTTTAACTTGAGAATCATGTAATTTTTCCTCAGTAATTTTCCATATACACTCCTAAAAAAATGGGGTTTCTCATTGAAATAATAGAAGTTTGGTTGAAATGGGAAGAAAAATTTACATGAATATGTTATTTCTCATTTCTTTTGAAGGTAAGCCCTGAGGATTACCTTTTATTTCCAAAATCGATGCTTCATTATGAGATGCTCAAATATGAATCCATTAGAACTGTTTCATGGAAAAATCCATGTTTGAAAAACATAAGTGTTTTTGGGATTCAATGTATTATAAAGATGAATGGTGGAAACTATGGAATGTTTTAGCATAATTGTTATAATGGAATCATTCATAGCTATTATATAGAAGGAAGAGGATACATATTTTTAAACAATAAAAGAGAATCAATTTTTGATTATATGAATGTTAAATTAATTGAAATATTTGATGAAGAAAAATATTCTAAGGATGAAATAGATGATGAGAAATATAAGGAGTAATTTATTTAGGATGCCGACAATTATATTCTTACTCTTGAAAAATAATATAACCATCTACTTATAGTGATGAGTAAGAACCAGAAAATATCTTCATATGTTGAGGAAATAAGTGGAATCTCAAAAAATTATTTGAGGTCAACATCAGTAGGTTTAAAATACAGTAACATAAACTGACATTACAAATACTTCCCTAGATTCAAAAAGTGGAGCCTAATATTATGAAATAATCCTTTGGGCATAAATAATTGGTTCAAGACAAGAATGACGAGTTGGAATATATAGAAAATAATGATACATGGTAACACATACAGAAGACAGAAGGGAAAATCATTATTACAAAAAAGTGTCTTCTCTGGAACAATATGTGTAATGGAGGTGATGTGATAGGAAACAAATAATGATTATTTTCCCAGGGTATTCACAAATTGAGGGTATTAATTTTGATGAAACCTTTTTTGTTTTTGAATGATTAGATAATATTGGAATACTTAATTCTATATAATATTTCATTATATTGATGCACAACCAGGTTTAAATATTATTCAAATGGATATTAAATTCAAATTTTTCAATGGGGATATTGATGAGGATGTCTACATTGGACAAAAGGTGTATTTTATATCATAAAATATTAATTTTATGTGTGCATACTATGAATGGATTTCTATGGGATAGAAAAATCTCCAAGGGCATTGCATTCCAAAATCTATACAATCATAATGAAGTTGAATTTTATGAAAATTATAGTTGATAACAATCATTACATTATAGAAAGTCAAGACTGTTCTATCATAATAAATGTTTATGTTTATGTCCTTATCATTTCTGGTAATGATGAATGAATGTGTTAAATATTTATAATGAAATAAAAGGTTCCTTGATAAGTCTATGCTGGGGGAAATGAAATAATTTCTTCAGTTACAAATTCTAGTAAATAATTAATGAATTTCTCATTCTCATGAAATGTATGATATGTAACATTTTATGTGGATATACATATAAAAATGAAATCCAATTTAGACACTAATTTATTTAGGAATAATGTTTTCGATTGATCGATAAGGAAAATAAAATGATAAAAACTAATTACAAAATCTAATTGGTAGTTTTTTGTATGTTACTGCCTCATGCCATGACATGGATTATGTTTTTATCTGATGTTCCTGATTTTAGAGTGGCATAAATGAATCAAATTTACTTGTTGGAGAAAAGAATTCTAAAATACATCAAATGCACCAAAAATTTCGAAATTAGGTATAATAGATCAAATAGATATGATTTTTATGGGTATTTAGATTCAAATTTGGAAAGAAATATTTATTATAGAATATCCACATCTGGTGGGTTATTCATTCTATGAATGATTTGTGTTAGATAGAATTTATAGATATAGAATTCAGTAAATCTCAGTATGGATGAAACTGACTATGTGGCTCCTATACATGCCAATACTCAACTTATGTGGATGAAAACTCAATTAGAAGACCAAAATGTTGAGGTGTAGTTACCCTTCCTTTTGTTTTGTGACAATAAATGTACAATCAATCAAAATATTGTTTCGGTTCCAAATTATCACTCAAACTATATTGATATCAAATATCATTTCACTAAATAAATTGTCGAGAAGAATGAGTTGAAGGTGGAGTATGTTCTAGCATTAGAAAAGGTTTCTTACATTTCCCAAAACCATTAACAATGGAATCATTTTTTAAATTTTGTTTTATCATAGGTATCTATATTTTTCCTCACCAAGGTTGATGTATGTGTTTTTCCCCTATTCCATCATACCTTTGTATACTGTTTTCATGGGGGATAATTGTTTCATCAATCAATCATTTTGATTTTGTGTACAAAATATTTAATTTTATGTATGTTATGAATTTATTATTTTATATAGTGTGAACTACTATAACTATTTGATAGAGTGGTTGTTGGAATTTTTTTCCATGAATTTTAATGAGAATAGGAATGATGTATGAGGAAGAAAGATGAATAATATTTCATAATCACTATTTTTAGACAACATTTTTTTCTATCAATGTTTTTTATTTCATATAATGAGTTAGCACATTTAGGTTTAAAATTGTTGATAAGTAATCCATTTCATAAAGATGTAATGTTCAATGATTTATGGAACATGGTCGAAAATAAAATCCAAATAGGATATTTTTAAGACCAAGATGGTGAGGAAGGTGAATTTAAACAAGTTTTGTCTTTAATGTTCCATGATGTTTTAATATAAAAGAAAAAAACACCAAACATTATATTATTTTAAAGTTGGACTAACCCTCATATATAGAGAATCAGACTCTCAAGGAATGAAATGGTCCGTTGTATTTTGTTTAAGTTGGATGGATTAAATGTTTCATCAGATTCACATTGAATCCAGAATGAAATTTTGGATTTTATTGAGAATGAATCATTCTTTATGTATATGATCATCATATTAAATGTGAATATAGTATAGAGTAATTACTCATAATATGAGAATCATATTCTATAAGACTAAGTCAAAAAAATTTAGTGATGCTTTCCTGATCTTGGAGTTAACATATATCGTAGGTATGTTTTAAAATAGGTGATACTTGATTGAAAAAAAGAATAGGGAAACATGTGTTCTCAACCATATTCAAATTGATCAGATTTGGATTGATAAGAGATAGGGTGCTAGAGATTTTATTCAATCTGATTGTCTTCTATCCCATTGTGTTTTAAACTATAATATTTAGGCATATAAAGAATGAATTTAATTGAGGTAATAAAGGGAATTTGAAATATTTTCCTTTGAATGTCATACAATGCTGAAGCTAGTCCCCAATGTATTCATATTAAAAAAGTAATTCTTGATATAATTATAATTTTACATATGGAGAATAATATTTTTGAAATAATTTTAATGAGCTCATTGGATTAAAAAAGGGTGAGAAAATTTGAGGAAATTTTGAAAACCCAAAGGATCATTTCCAGTCAGACAATAAGTCAAATGAAACAAGTCATCAAAGGCAGAAGTTGATGCGAAAATAGGAAGAGATTTTTAGTGGTATCGTATTAATAAAATAAATTTGTTACAAATCAGACTCAGTATACAATCATAATAAGGGTAATTTCTTTTGAGACCAATTAATGCAATGAACGGAAGGTAATATGATCAATAATGTAGTCAACCACTTAAAAATTCCTTAATTTATTTTTTTATCGATCAAGTGGTTAAAGATAATGATTTTATGAAGAAGTTATGAATTTCATATGAACATCACCAGAAACTAGTTTGTAGTGTTTCTGAGGGGGATCTTGAAATTTGATGATTATTTTCAATAATTGGTATACATCGTCATATTCAGAAATTAGAATGGAGAAATAGATTCATATTTGCTATGTGAAGAAGTCTATTTCTTTGTTTATACACTAAATAAGTATAGAGCATTGTAAAAAATCTATCAAATAGAGTTAATCCTATTTGGAAATCAGAATTATACTATATTTTTAAATGAAAGTATGAAAAAGAGATAAATATTCAATAATAGTAATTAAAATACAAATAAAACCAAAAATTTAAGGGAAATAGAGATTTTGGGCAATTTATTTGAGCCTAAATATTTTTTGGATTTTTCCAAATCAATACATTGGTCACCAATATATGGATGAAGTAATTTGTACAATCTCATATGGATATATTGTTCCTGGAAAGATAGGAAATTTATGATATTCTGGTTATATAATAAAGTTCCTATATTTGATCATTGATGAAGAAGATTAGATTTAGGGAAGTGGAAGAATTAGAGAAAATATTGTAATGTTATTCATCTGATCAATATATTCAGTGTTCATCATATTCATATTCCTAAAACATTCTTCTTGTAATCATAATCAACTTGTCACCATATCGAGATGGATTAATTTGATCCAGATTTCAGTATTGGGATTTTTTTAATGAAGAATGATGTGTCTTGAAATGTCTCAACTATATTCTATCAGTGTTATATCCATCATAATGGGAAATCAAATTTGATGAATTAGATCTGAAAAATTAGAGTGGCTAGATAAATCATTGCAATTGGACATAATTTTATGTCATGGTGCTTGATTTTCTTAACATCTTTTGGGTAAGAGTGTGAATAATTATTTCAAAAAAGAAATAACTTTTGAAAGATGTAAGGAAGAAAATGTAACATTTATATTCATACAAACATTGTTTTACCATATTTTTCTAAAAGGGTGCACCAGAAAAATTAGATTATTTACATAGGGAATATCCTACTCGTTGTATGCTAGGGATTGTTTTCATGTGGATTGTGTGGTATTGGATCATTTCCAAAACATACAAAGGATATAGCTGTTGTTATTTAATATTGGATATTTAAATTCATATGTTCCAATGGAAGGGTGTTTTTTTTCTTTTTAATAGATATTGAATTCATTAATATGAGGCAAATGTTGTTTTTGAAATGAAATATAAAAGAAAAAGTGTCACTAATTCAACCATCCCCCTCTTAGTGACACAATTATCCAAATTCAGCACATTCAATTTTTTATTTAGCTATATTATGGAAAAACCTAATATAAAGATTCTAATACTATCATTTTTTATATTATAACTTTATTTAAAAACATTCTTCATGAAGGTTTAGATACTACCTCAAATCATTATAATGAATGTATGTTAATTATGAATGTATGATTTTGTAACAAAAAATATCATGTTTGTCTGAATGAATATTTTTTTTTTGTGAGTAAAAATATAAATTTAATGTTGTTAAAAAATTTGGTACATCTCCATTGAAGAAAAATTCATACGGAATACCATATCATGCACTATAGGTTTCCTTGTGAATCATTCCAATGATTTTCAGCCTTCAATATCTATTAATGTCGGAAAAATATCATCCAATATATTATGTAATAATGTTTATTGAATGTAAGTTAATAACTAGTTGGTTCGTCTTTTACATATATTAGAATGTATGGATTTTTATTTACTACATATTCATTTTTCAGATGAGGTGTATGATATCCAGATAGTTATATACTTTGATGATTTTAATTAGTTTAGTCGGAATATTACTGATCACAACATTTGGCTTGTTTTTATATATTATTATAGTCATCCTCCATCGATGATATGATTGTTTTGAATTTTTTAGCATACAAATATGTGTATATTCTGATCCTCTAAATTATATATATTTCTACACGTAATGTTTAATAATTTTGTTAAAGTATCTTTGGGATATAGGTGTTCTCACAATATATGCTTCCTGAAAAAATATATTTCAGTTGTTTTCTTCCCTTATATATAATATAAATGATTTCCCCACTTAGGTAAGGATATATAGTTTGGAAAAGAAGGTAAATAAATCATTTAATTTTTTTATGACGAATAAATGATCGAGATGTCATAAATATATTATTAGTTTTTATTTAATGGGGAATTGAAGATTTTTTCAATGGATCGTCAATATAGGTATAATTTCTAGAGGTTTTATAATACTGTTAATACATAACAACCATAATAACATATGTCAGGAACTAATTTTCTTAATGAATTGATATATTTTATTTTTTTCATTTTGGAAAGGTGAGATGAAGTCAAAAATGAGGAAAAATGTTGACCCTAAGGACACATACTATTAGAATAAATAAGAAGTATCTTTTGTAGTTTCCAAATTGGTATAAAATTTTTTTATTTCATTATTTAGGCATATTGAACATTGAGAAAAATATATAGGAATTTTTTCTTTTAATTACTCTAAATATAAAGGACATGAAATGATATGACTTCCAATCTCCCTAGGACATGTTGGATTGTGGTATTTTATCAAAACTATATCTTGCCTGTATGGGTGAAAAAAAATGAAATGTTACTTGTGTTTCTGATGTGTTGAAATGTTTAGAGAAAAATCAAATTTTTGATGTATTAGAGAATATCAATGTTCCTAATGGTTGTTCAAGGATCATATTTATACAAGTTAATGGAAGGTATTTTAATCTAAAATCCTTTAAAACTCATGATAATCAATTTCATTTTTTATAAATTGATTCCAATAGAAATTTCTAATATTCTAACCAATAATTTAACAGTGACTGTGATATTCTTGTTCCATTTTTTAGATACTTTTATCATAAAATATTATCAAATCTGTTCTTGATAAAAATGAATTAAGAGGCACAATTAATTTTTTGTAATATCGGAAAAAAATTACATCAATTAATTTCACATCCATGTGGCATTTAACAAATCCTATTCCAATAGAATGATTTCATTCGGGTAACTATTTCTTTTCAAAGTTTTTATACTAAAGAAAAATTATCTTTACAATGAAATATTATGTCCAATACAAGAATCATTTTGATGGGTTTTTTTAATAGGGTATCTAGATCATGAATTTATATTTTTTATATCATTATATCTTTTTAATGTGACCAAATTCCATAACTGAATATTGAGTAATACACATGATTAGTATGGGGACATTGATCCCCCATTTCCATCCCTCACCGAATCATGAGGAATTATTGGGTCCTACCCATTGGCTACATTACACCTTGAAAAGAAAGATTGTAACACCCTGAGATTTTATGAAAAATATTCTTTTTAATCTCATTAATTTCTTGTGTTGTACGCTACACCAAAATGAGTTTGCACAACACACATCCCTGACAGGACTTTCATTACACGCAATCACGACCTTCCTCGATAGCGTGTGTAGTACGCAATACCGAGTTTCACTAAAAGAGATATTATTATAATAATATTATGAACTAGCTATTATGAATAGTAATACCCACTTTTTTGAAATTTTATAAATTTTATCTTTCAATATGGACTTCATTTTTGGATTCGGAATATCAAAATTAGCTTAGGGTGAAATTTTGGTACTTTTTGGATAACTTTCATATTCTAGTGAATAGTGAAAATTGCTAAATTATAATTAGAAAGAAATTTTTTAATTGATATAATTAATAGTGATAAATTATTAATATGAGTGGTTTTAAAGTATATTTAAAATATATTTTTACAATTTAATTCAATTTTGGTCATTAGATGTAATTTCACATTTAAACTAGACATAAACAAGTGTCAATCTTTTGATAGTTATTATCTCTTAAAAACACACTATTTGTTTTGACGACGGGAATTAATTTTTAAATTAGTTAATGTAACTGATATGTTTTGAAATTTGTAAAATAGAAATCTTTTTTCAATTTATAATATCAAATATTTCTTAGGCCTAATTTTTGGTATATTTCTGGAAACTTTCCTTTTTTGATGAATAATAAAACCACTAAGTTGTAGTTAAAAAACTGAATTTTTCATAAAACAAAATTTTACCACTTTTGTGAGTGTAATTTCAAAAATCCAAGAGAAACGGTTAATTTCAAAGACTAAAAAGTGGTTCAATGAGATGAAAATAATTTTTGGGGAATAGTAACTTTTTACATTTATTTACCACGGTTAAAAGAAAATAGGGTAATTAAGGGTAAAAATGATATTATTATTACTGTAACACATGTCCTAATTCTATTGGATAAGTTTAATTCGACCAAAAACAACCTTTGGAATAATATTTGACCATTTATGCCAACTTAGATTAGATTAAGACATTTAATATTATTTTATTTAAAGAAGGGTTAAAATAGTTAAAATCAATTTTTATTAAGTAAATCATTTTTAATATAGTGTTATACAAAAGATAAATTAGACTATACATATTCATTAGAAAGATAAAAATATTTCCTACATAACGGTATTTTATTTATAATTTTCAGACATTGAATAGATTAATTTACTTTTGAAACAATGATGATGTAGTAATTATCTTATTAATGAAATATTGACATAATTGATGTTATAAATACCCAAATAAATGTAATTTTAGACTTTTTATGAATTCCACTAATTTTCTAGGTTAATATTACATGTTAGTATTGATTTAGTTAACTTTTTTGGAACTAATCAATCTGTTATGATTTTCACAAAAATCATTTACCAAATAGTGTCAAAATTGACATAAAATAGTTTTTAAAACAAATATTATATTATTAATTGTTAATTTATTCCTAAAAATCTTTGGTTCGGACAAATTACGTATATAAAGTTATATATATTAATAATAAACAACTTGGAATTCTTTTGGCTTGTTATAGTATTTTCATTAACCTTATAGTGTAAGAAAACAAGAAGACACGGTAAAAGTAAAATTATTTAACTTAAGGTTAAATCTAAATGATAAGGTTAAAATAGAAAGGTAAACTTGTCTAAATTATATTTTATGATAGGCTTTCAACCCATCCCCACCTTAGATCCGAAATAAATCAATTTTGAACTATTAAAAACCATATATTACGTTATAATAAAAAAATATTTTTAGTTTTTCCAAAGGTGCCCCTGTCCTCCCTTATAAAAGGGCACCTCCTCCCTCTCTTCCTCACACCAATTTGAGCCTTCAAGCTCGGCCAACCCCTGAAAATTTCTCTTCTCCACTTCCCTAGAAATATCCTAGAGGTCCTGGGCTTCTTCAAGGACCAATTTTGGTGCCCTAAGAGGAGGTCTCAAAGAGGAACATCAAAGAAGAGGCAATGTTCGTTACCGATTCTTTCAACTTTATTTCTTCTTCCATTTCTTCTTATTAGGTTGTTTCATTATGAAGTAATAACATCAGTATCACTCATATACTGATATGTTATTATAAGTATGAAAAAAACCCTATTTCACCATCTATCCATCCTATGGAAAACGAAATCACCACGTGTGCGTACGTACAGAATACCGTCTCCACGCCGTGGTGTAATTTATTTTCCACCACCACCATACTTGGATGGGTATAATGGTGTAAATAATAACTATATATTATTATTCTAAAGTTATATTGATTATATAATAGTATACATACACTCCAATAAAATTCCACGATCATGGAAATGATATCATCGCACGTGCATATGTACGGAATAACGTCTCCACGATGCGATGAGATTAATTCTCAATGATAAACCATTCATGAATAATTATAAAGTATATATAATAATTAATATTGAAATATATGACATAATAATGATACTGGATTTATGTATATATATATTTATGTCATCCAATTAATTCCATTCAATTCAATGAGGAAACGCAAACAACGTTCATGCGTACGTACGGCCTACCGTCTCCATGAATGCTGTATTTCATTCCATTTATCGATCTAATATATATATGTAGATTCTGAATATATAATATATATAAATCATTTTTTATATTCTGGAATTAATTAATCATGATCTAAGTAATCATATGAATAATTACAAGTCAAAACACGGACGACAAATGAAACGATTTTACCCAAAACACTCTTTAACATTGAATTTACAAAAGACCGGGTAATATAAAGTTATAAGTAAACCATATATGATATCATAACAATGAATATGATTCTGTAATAAGTCAATGACATTATTTAAATCATTATAACAGAGGTTTGGATACGTATGAATCATATCGGAGCTATAGTAAGGGATAATTATTCCAATCCCATTCTTATCCAAGATTGTTTATTCGTATGTATTTACTGGGGTTATTTTTCTCATCCATGTCAATGTTCCCTAAAAATGGTTTCATGTATGTTTAATGTCATTTTTACCCATTTTTGACTTTTACTACATGGTATGTATGGAATCTTTCTTTTACGAGGTAATTTTTGACTTTTCTTGCAAAAGTACGAGAAGAGTGTTTTTTAACAAATACAGCACAAACTGATTTTTACAGTTTTATAAAGACTTATTTTCATGAAGCTTATTAAAAAAGATTTCCTGACTATTTTCAACAAAATCACTTTCTTTTAAAATTAAATGATGTTTTGTGAAAATTAATTGATTTTGAAGAAGAAAGGATATTTTCCTCAAGAATTCATTTCAAGTGTTTTATGAAAACCATTTTCTATCTAAGATGACATTATTTCATATGTGTATTTTTCAAGTATAATGTCTCTATGATTTACATGGTTTCACTTTCCTAATTATGAAATTATCTCCATTTTTTTATATGTATTATGTGATGATGGGATTATGTTTTTGAAACCCATTTTATTTGTTGGGTTATTAGGAATAATGTATGTTTATTTTGTGGCACATGTAAGAATGATTTAATTATGAGATGGGTGGGACCTATATCTCCCTCCAATGCATTGGGTAAAGATTTATATCTCATGAGATAAACATGGCTAAACCGGTAAGTTAATCTGGTTCAGTATTACAGGACTGGAATGATGAGTGAACTCGATTCAGAAAGGGACTTTGTCCACTAAGATGGTCTTGGCAGCAATGCCTTGGCTACTATGGAAATCATTACATGTTCTTAATGGATGCCACAATTACATGTTTTATTCCCATACTATGTTATCATGATTTATGTTACATTATGATCTATACCTTATGTACTTCCATGTTTTAAGTCATTGCTCACGATTTTGATGTTTAAACATTATGTTCATGTTTTTAAGGTCAAATGTATATGGTATGTTTTATTTTATCCAGGCTTACCCTTACTGAGAATTTGAGCTCACCCTTTTTTAGGTTTTCTTTTCCCTCATGATCAAAAGAAACGTTTTATGTAAGGAAACAAAAAGTTGATTATCTTTATGGGAGATGATGAAAATCTTTCACCACGATTAGAAGATTACGTTCCAAGTTTCCAAAGTCACTAAACTGTTACGGTCCTTGTGTGTCTGTTTTTGTTATGTATTATGTATTCCGCAAAAGTAATGTAATATCCATGAATGTCAAGCTTCAGGTCTCTATAATTGGTATCAGAGGAAAGTTTTAGTCAACCTTTGTAAACTATGATGCGAAAACTTTAGTGAGATCCCTAGAGATATTTCTACGGTATGTCTAGGGATGTCCATATGGTTAAGTATAGATATAGGTTATATTCCTATAATTGTGCTAAAGATCTTAGAATTTAATCTAAGATGTTAGATATTGAGGGTACTCCCCCTTTACTATTTTGTTTTCCCTAGCATTATTTTTAACTCTCACACTATTATTTTTGTCTTTTAGATGATGGCTCGAACCTGAAGGAACCATATTGATCAATATAATGGACAATCAAATGATTGTCCTCCTGAAAAAACGAATGTTATGGAAGATAGAGTGCAAAATCTTATTAATATACTTGCACAAGCTATGAAGCATTCTGGACTTCCAAATGAGCAGAGAAGGGATCAATATTCTGTTGAGTCCTTCATGAGGCAACATCCACCTTCTTTTAGTGGGTCTTTTGATACACTTTTTGCTGAACAATGGATCAGTACCACAGAAAAGATATTTTCAGTTCTTCAATGTTCTGAACATGATAAAGTCATCTTAGCAGTATATCGTTTGGAAGGTGAAGATGATAAATGGTGGAATCATTTCAAGAATATAAGGCCAATAGATGAAATTGAGTCCATGGAATGGGACAAGTTCTAGAACTTATTTTTCATTAAGTACTTCACTCGTATCCTTCGAACAAAGATGGAGAAGGATTTTCTTGAACTAATGCAGAACGATTATGAATCTGTTGGTGTATATGAAGTGAATTTTACAAGTCTTGCAAGGTATGAATCTGGCTTTATCATACAACCTGAAATTAAAGTTGATCGGTTCTTTAGTGGCTTAAAACCAAATCTATGAAGGGAATTATCTCTAAGAGACTTCAGTAGCTATGAAGAAATTTTCCATTGTGCTATCAAGGAAGAAATGGAAGTTTGTGTTACTTATCAATCTCATAGTTTTGACAAGAAATGAAAGATGGAGTTTAAGGATAAATCTTAGAATAATGGTGAAAAGAAGATGAATGTTTTCTTATGCTCAATGTGTGGAAAGAAAATTGGTGGAGATTGTCTTAAAGGGACAAGAAAATGTTTTATGTGTGGAAAAGAAGGTCATCGAGTATCTGAGTGTCGAAGTAATGGAAAAAGGGTTTCTAATGATGTGAATAAAGAAAAGACTGCAGAGAATGCACCACCAAAACTTCAATGCTTCAAGTGCAAGGAAATGGGGCATTATACTAATAAATGCCATAATCCAAGGGTTAGTGATGATCGACATGATAAACCACTTAAGGTAATGGACAAAGGGAAGTCGCATGTGATCACTATTGGCGATGTTGAATATGACAACGATGTAGTGGAATGATTAAGTGTTTATGTAATGGGATTCCAAAATAATGTTGTATATAGTATCGTGGAATATTGGAATATTTATGTATTGGTATATTGTGGTTTTCAATAATTTTTTGGTTCTGATAACCATGGAAAGTGATTGAAATATTTTTTTAAAAAAGTTGATATGTTCATAATGAAGGGATAAGGAGAAAATGAAATGTTTGAAAATATTAATGAGCTCATTATTGATATAAGGAAATAGTTATATCATGGTTTGAGTATATACAATTTTGGGGTTTTGGTATATGGAAAGAGTTAACTTTTGAAAGCACTCATGTTTTCACTAATATTCAATGGGTGTTTATTTTTCAAGAGAATACACGATTAAGGCCTTAAAATGTTTGGAATGTGACCAAAAAGACATATCTCATGATATATGGGGATCAACGATGGTATTAACATGCTTGTTACATGAACTCTTTGGTAATCATTTTCACTGTAATATGAGATTGGACAACAGTATTTTGGATAAGCCTAAAGATTGGAATGGATTATATTGGACATAAGTTAGTATTGTTTAAGGATATAAATTTTTTTGATATTATTGATGGGATGTTATAGTAATGTAGTTTTATAAAAAGGACAACCTGCAGGATGGGCGACAGCCCATCATGTCGGACAAGGGTGTGGGAATCGAACCCACAACCGAAGTGCGACTGGCCTTTATCGCCTACAACTAGCCTACAGGAAGTCCCTATTTTTTGAAACTTGTTTTATTATATTAAGAAGTATTATATATGAAGTATAAGTCCATTTTAGGAACCATATTTGATTAATCTCACTATATATGGACTTATATATTTTTTTGATAACTTCTCTAACCTTTTTTTTGAGACAGATGGAATGACCCATCATTCTTTCATATGATCTGCTAACACTTCATGAATGACAAATTCAACTTCATTTCTTTAAGAGATGAAGTGTAAATTATCCAAATAATTACCAACATTGAGACTTTACCAAAATCAGAAAAGTATTTCTTCTAATTCCAATTTCATCAACTTTAGGGAAATGATCTTTAAAACCAAAAATGTAGTCCTAGTGCTCTAATATCTGATGAATTAGATGGTACCTTAGATCATCACAAATTTATGGCTTTGTGATTGTTGGATTTTTTATAGCCATGTTCTCTACCACTCTCCATCATACTTGTTGGTTAGATTTTTCTTCCATATCCATATTTTCACCTTGTTCTTCTACGTGGAAACCCAGTGATGAGTTAATTTGGGTAACCAATACGTTTCATAATTTAGTTTTTAAAGACAATTTTTGGTATTCATTTTTACGATGTGGGGTTTTATTAGTGAAACTTTTGAGTAGTAAAACATTTATAACCCCGACGAATTTCAAGAACGAAAATCATTTTAAGGGGGGTAGAATGTAACACCCCGAGATTTTATGAAAAATATTCTTTTTAATTTCATTAATATCTTGTGTTGTATGCTACACCAAAAGGAGCTTGCACAACACGCATCCATTAATTTCCTTGAATTACATGCAATCACGACCTTCCTCGATAGCGTGTGTAGTACGCAGTACCGAGTTTCACTAAATGAGATATTATTATAATATTATTATGAACTAGTCTTTATGAATAGTAATACCCACTTTTTGAAATTTTATAAAATTTATCTTTCAAAATGGACTTAATTTTTGGATTTGGAATATCAAAATTAGCTTAGGGTGAAATTTTGGTACTTTTCAGATAACTTTCATATTCTGATGAATAGTGAAAATTACAAAATTTTAATTAGAAAAATTTTTTTTAATCAAAATAATTAATAGTGATAAATTATTAATTTGATTGGTTTTAAAGTATATTTATAATATATTTTTACAATTTAATAAAATGTTGGTCATTGGATGTAATTTCACATTTAAACCAGACATAAACAAGTGTAAATCTTTTGATAGTTATTATCTCTTAAAAACACTCTATTTGATTTGACGATGGGAATTAATTTGTAAATTAGTTAATGTAACTAATATGTTTTGAATTTGGTAAAATATTCATCATTTTGGAATTCATAATATCAAATATAGCTTCGACCTATTTTTTTGTATTTTTCTGGAAACATTCATTTTTTGATGAATAGTGAAACCACTAAGTGGTAGTTAAAAACCGAATTTTTCATAAAAAATAATTTTACTGCTTCTGTGAGTGGAATTTTGATAATCCGAGAGACATCACTAATATCAAGAACTCAAATGTGGTTCAATGAGATGAAAATAATTTTTGGTGAATAGTAATTTTTTACTTTTATTTAGCACGGTTAAAAGTAAATGGGGTAATTAAGGGTAAAAATGATATTATTATTACCCTAAATCATGTTATAATTCTATTAGATAATTGTAATTCGGCCAAAAAAACTTTAGGAATAAAATATGACCATTTAGGCCCACTTGGATTAGATTAGGACATTTAATATTAATTTATTTAAAGAAGGGTTAAAATAGTTAAAATCAATGTTTAATAAGTAAATAATTTTTAATATAGGGTTACACATAAGATAAATTCAACTATAAATATTCATTAGAAAGATAAAGAGATTTCTTACATAATTTTATTTTATTTATAATTTTTCGTCATTAAATAATTTAATTTATTTATGACACAATAATGATGTATTAATTATCATATTAATGAAATATTTACATAATTGATGTTATAAATACCCAAATAAATGTAATTTGAGACTTTTTATGAAATCCAATAATTTTATAGGTTAATATGACATGTTAGTATTAATTTAGTTAACTGTTTTCGAACTAATCATTCTGTTATGATTTTCCCAAAAATCAATTACCAAATAGTGTCAAAATTTACATAAAATAGTTTTTAAAAACAATATTATATTATTAATGGTTATTTTATTCCTAAAAATCTAATGTTCGGAAAAATGACTCAGATAAGGATATATATATTAATAATAAACAACTTGGGGTTGGTTTGGCTTGTTATAGTATGTTTATTATCCTTGTAGTGTAAGAAAACAAGAAGACACAGTAAAAGTAAAATTATTTAACATAAGGTTGAATCTAAATGATAAGGTTAAAATAGAAACATAAAAATTTCTTAAATTCTATTTTATGAGAGGATTTCGACCCATACCTACCTTAGCTTCGAAATAAATCAATTTGGAGCTATTAAAAACCGAATATGACTTTATAATAAAATAATATTTTTAGTTTTTCCAAAGGTTTCCCTCTCCTCCCTTATAAAAGGGCACCTCCTCCCTCTCTTCCTCACACCACATTGAGCCTTCCAGCTTGGCCAAACCCTGACAACTTCTCTTATACACTTCCCTAGAAACATCCTAGAGGTCTTGGTCTTCTTTATATACAAATTTTAGTGCCCTAAGAGGAGGTCTCAAAGAGGCACATCAAAGAAGAGTTAATGTCTATTACCGATTCTTTCAACTTTATTTCTTCTTCCACTTCTTCTTCTTAGGTTGTTTCATTATGAAGTAACAACATAAGTATCACTCATATACTTATATTTTATTATAAGTATGAAACAACCCTATTTCACCATCTATCCATCCTATGGAAAACGAAATCACCACGCGTGCGTACGTACGGAATACCGTGTCCACACCGTGATGTAATCTATTTTCCACCACCACCTTACATGGATGGGTATAATAGTGTAAATAATAACTATATATGATTATTGTAAAGTGATATTGATTCTATAATATAATACATACACTCTAATAAAATTCCACGATCATGTGAACGATATCATCGCTCATGCGTACGTACGGAATACCGTCTCCACGACGCGATGAAATTCATTCTCAATGATTAACCATTCATGAATAATTATAAAGTGTATATAATAAGTAATCATGAAATATATTACATAATAATGATACTGGATTTATGTATATATATATGTATGTCATCCAATTAATTCCATTCAATTCAATGAGGAAACGAAAACAACGTTCATGCGTACGTACGACCTACCGTCTCCATGAACGGTGTATTTCTTTCCATTTATCGATCTATTTTATATATGTATATTCTGGTTATATAATATATAGTAATCATGTTTTGTATTCTGGAATTAAGTAATAATGATCTAAGTAATCATATGAATAATTACAAGTCAAAACACGGACAAATAATGAAACGATTTTACCCAAAACACTCTTTAACATGGAATTTACAAATGAACGGGTAATAGAATGTCATAAGTGAACCATATATGATATCATAACAATAAATATGATTCTGTAAAAAGTAAATGACATTATTTAAATCATTATACAAGAGTTTCTGATACGTACGAATCATATCAGACCTAAGGTAAGGGATAATTATTCCAATCTCATTCTTATCTGAGATTGATTTTTCATAAGTATTTACTGGGGGTATTATTATCATCCATGTCCATGTTTCCTAAAAATTATTTCATGTATGTTTAATTTCATTTTTACCCATTTTTTACTTTTACTACATGGTATGTATGGAATCTTTCTTTTATGAGGTACTTTTTGACTTTTCCGGCAAATGTAGGAGAAGAATGTTTTTTTAACTTATACGACACGAACATATATTTATGGTTTTATAAAGGCTTATTTTCATGAAGGTTCCTACAAAATATTTCAGGACAATTTTCAAAAAAATATATTTCCTTTAAAATTAGATGGCATTTTGTGAAAATAAATTGATTTTTTAGAAGAAAGGATATTTTCCTCAAGAATTCATTTCAATTGTTTTATCAAAACCATTTTCTATATAAGATGACATTATTTCATATGTGTATGTTTCAAGTATAATGTATCTATGATTAACATGGTTTCACTTTCCTAATTATTAAATTATATCCATTTATTTTATATGGATTATGTGATGATGGGATTATGTTTATGAAACCCATTTTATACATAGGGTTATTGTGAATGATGTATGTTTATTTTGTGGCACAAGTAAGAATGATATCATTATGAGATGGGTGGGACCTATATCTCCATCCAATGCATTGGGTAAAGATTTATATCTCATGAGATAGACATGGCTGGAATGGTAAGTTAATACGGTTCAGTATTACAGGACTGGAACGAGGAGTGAACTCGATTCAGAAAGGGACTTTGTCCACTAAGATGGTCTTGGAAGCATTGCCTTGGCTAATATGGAAATCATTACATGTTCTTAATGGATACCACAATTTCATGTTTTATTCCCATACTATGTTATCATGATTTATGTTCAATTATGATCTATGCCTTATGTACTTCCATGTTTTAAGTCGTTGCTCAAGATTTTAATGTTTAAACAATATTTTCATGTTTTTATGTTCAAATGTATATGGTATGTTTTATTTTATCCATTCTCACCCTTACTGAGAATTTGAGCTCACCCTTTTTATGTTTTATTTTCCCCTAGGATTAATAGTAAGGATTTAGGTAAAGAAACAAAAAGTGGAAGATCATTATAGGGAGATGTTGAAGATCATTCACCATGATTAGAATATTACGTTCCAAGTTTCCAAAGACACTAAACTATTATGGTCCTTGGGTGTATGTTTTTGTTATGTATTATGTATTCCACAAAAGTAATGTAATATCCATGTATGTCAAGCTTCGGGTATCTACAGGGATACATAACATCACATAATATTTTTAAATAGTGGGGTTTTATGATGATATCTTGTATGTAATATAGTTATTTATATGGTATCTCATAATATGTAACTTCACATATACCTTATACTATATTTATCATTTTATGTAAGGATTATTAGAAATTATATTTATTTTTCATTAATAATTGACATTGAGAAAGATAGAGGCTTTTAATTTCCAAGAGTTTCTTTTGGTAGAGATCACAATTACGACAAATACATTTAATAAAACTAAAATATAGATATAAATTTAATTTAATTATTTATATATGTTTCATGTATTGTGTTGACCTATTAACTCGGTTTCTTAAAAATTATGAGCATTGGATTTTGGTCCATATTCCATGGTTTTTGAATGAAAATATTTAATAATACGTTGGTATAAACGTGTTATAGATGATAAAGTGGTTAAAATCAGAACACGACATGATGGGGTTATGTTAATAGCTCCAAAAAACTATTATGATAGTGTACTAGATTATTGAACCCAGTATGAAAATGTGTCATACTATTGAAATGTTGAGAAAATATTATTATTGGATTTCTACTCTCAATGTGAAGTCAATGTGGTGAAATGTAAATTATTATATTCAATTAAAGTGAATTTTATATTAATTAATGATTTTGGATTTTATTTTATTAACATGACCCGATTCCTAGAAAAAGATAAATATTACATTTTTTATCAATGAATAAAAAACAGTTTTATATAAAAGATAATTTGAAACTGGATTATGGTTTCATTAATAAACTAGTCCAAATATATATTTTTCTTATTTATGGGGTCAATATTAACACCATTTATTCCCCAATTACTATTGAATATTTTTTAATTGTTGAATCAAACTATCCCACTGTCATATTTGTTGTTGAACATCAAGAGGTGGCGGTAATATACATATATAACCATATATGTTAATATTTAATTCTGTATATCAAGAAATTGGTATCTATGGTTTGTATTACCCTAATTACGTAAATTATTTTTATTTATTAATTATATTCATGTTTTTGTGTTGTTTGGATTCGATACATTTAATTAGATTTTATTAAATTCCTAAATCATGGATTAAAAATAGTTTTAAAAAATTTATATTTTGATTCAAATTATTGTTAAAAAACATTTTAGGACTTTTCTTATGAAATTGTTGACTTTTAAAAAGTATGCATTATATTTAATAACTAATTCAAAAAAATATTCATTTCATACTTGTGCAGATTATGAAAAAAAACTCAATAAGATCAAAGGAATCAATTATTTTATTCTTCTCAACCAATGTTTGAGCAAGGGATTCCTCTTATGATTCCCTTATTGAATATAATAATTTTAGTTTTTTATGCTTTTATATATATAATTTCATGTTCTTATTCTTTATTAAAAAAATTTAGAGAATTTCGATTGAACTAAAGTCGACTCCTCATCCTACTAGCATGGGTCTGAATGGAGATGATACTAGACTAAGATGGAGAAAATGTCTTACTCATTCCCACCATAAACAACCTGTAGACACCAAATCTACAACCGTTTCCATCCAGTACATGTGGAATTACGGATGTTCCTAGGAATTCCTCTGTCATAATATCATTAATCATTTTCTTCACATACTGTGTATATGCCGTGTCTAGTGATGTTAACATATTTACCATATCCATTTCCATTGGTGTATCCCAGAACCTACTAACAATATTCTTCCACGTACATGATGCCTACATTTCCTAATATCCATCCAGAATCTGATGATTCTGTTGTTTCATATTGCACTCTAGTGCATCCAAATCCCCATGATCACGCATTAGAACTAAGGCATCCTCTAGAGGTTACCGATTTAGTATAACCTATAGAACAATTAGATAATATTGATTATCCTATATCTTGTTTTTTATACTAATTTTTTCAAATTATATCCAATCATATTTTCATGTTGTATCAGTACATAAATCTTTTGTTTCTATTTTATCACATTTAAAGGGATATTCTATTGGGTGATGTGGGAACACCTATATATGGGAATCCTGGAATCCCCAAACACAACAAATGGTGGATTAAAATGATGAAAATTACATTGTAGGTAAAAATGATTGGTACTGTAGAAGATTCATGGAAATTTTATCCGTGTACCATAATATAATTCTAGCTGAACCTGTATTTTATATACATATCAATAATGTCATCAAGGAAAGATATTTTGTGAAGATATTTGTATGAACTTTTTTGAAATTTATATATATATTATTTTTTATTTACATAAATTAACATATTAGTTGTAGTGTCAGTTTATCTTTAATGATGGATAAACAATTACAGTTTTAAATTTTATGGATATTGGGTAGTTCTAGAAATATTATAGGCATGATTCTTATATTGGTTGGAGTAATACAGTCGTTTTAGATTTTGACAGTGTTCCCATATTCCCCAATTTTCTAACAACAAAATATCAAAAAATAATAACATGTTGTACGATTGATGATTTTATGGTATTCTCATTCATTAATTATTTGCAAATAAATTTTAATTGTTATTATATATATTGAATTATTTTTGTATTAATAAGTAATGAATAGAAAAATAGATTCAATGATGTATTTTGACACATTTGGGTGCACTACAATTCTCAACCAAGAGAAGATCCAGGTAATATAATTTGAATATACATAATATATAGAATTTCATTTTAACATAGATATATTTTCAGGCAGAAATATATGATTAATTATCATTAATCCTTTTAATTTAATTATGATAATACCCCATTAAAATTTCATAATAGGAAATTATCCTAATAGTGTTATGGAAAAACAATTAATGGCCAATTCTCCAAACGTTGAAATGGTCAATTGGCCAACTAGCATAATGTTACAATGGATAATTGTCCAAATATCCTAATGGACTAACTAGAAATTGTCCAAATGACATAGTCACATAATGTTATTTTTCATAATGGCCTAATGTCCAATTGGAAAAAATCCTAAGGGCCAGTTAGCCTAATAGACTAATGGGAAATTGCACAATTGGTTTAATGGACTAATGGACTAATGACCAAATTTCTTAATAATAAAATGTTCGAATGTCCATACTTACCGTTGGATAATTTGAATATTGGGATAATAGAAAATTAGAATAACTACCTAATTTTCTATTGTCCAAAGAAACTAAAAGAAATTTTTCATACTGGTCTAACTTCCAATTGGACAATTGTCTAAATGGCCTAATGTACACATAGAGAATTCACATAATGGCGGAATGACCTAATGGTATAATGGTAAATTTTCAAATTGCGCTAATGTTCAAACAACCAATCATAAAATTGTCCTAATGTCCAAATGGTCTAAAAATAAATTAGAAAACTAGACTAAGGTTCAATTTAAATAATGGCCTTACTAATAAAATAGAAAAATAGCCTAATAGTTTTAAAACCTAAGGTCAAGTTGGCCAATTATCATGAAAGAATAATGGGAAAATTTCCAATTGTGATAATGGAGTAATGGCCAAATGGACTAATAACCTAACGAACTACAAGAAAAATGTCTAATTATATAATTTTAGTGATGAAATAACATCCTAGTGACCAAATGAAATAATGGACTAATGGATGAATATCCAATTTCCTTAATAGCCTAATGCCCTAATATACAATTGTCTTAATGGCCCAATGGCTAGATAAAAAATTTCCCTAAAAGGGTAATGCCCATTTGGGCTAAATGCTTATTGGACTAATTACCAATTGGGCTAATACAAAACTATCCAAATGTATCAATGGAAAATTGTCCAATTGGCATAATAGACCACTTCCCTAATGACCTAATGACCTAACGAACTAATATAAAAATGGAAAATTGGCCAATTTTCATAATGGATTGATGACCATTTAAGAAATTGGCCAATTGGCCAAATGGTCTAACGGATAATTCTCAAAGTTTCCAAATGTCCAATTGGCCAATGGATAATTTTCCTAATTACCTAATGGCTTAGATTTTGGTTTTCCTAATATAATAATGTACTAACATCCTACTAACCAATTTTACTAAAATAAAAATGTACAAACAACTAATTTTCCTAATGACCAATTGGAAAAATGGCCAAATGTTCAATTGAAAATTTGGTCAACTAACTAAATGACCTAATGTATTAATGGAAAATTTTCCAATAAACCCAATTCCAAAATGTCCTAACACCCTAATGGTCAATTTTCTAAATTAAACTCATGCCAAAATGTTATAATGACCAAATGGAATAATGACCATTTGGCCTAACGAACATATAGTTATTTTTACTAATAGCCAATTGTCATAATATAATATTTTCTTAATGCTATTTGGTCCAATTTTCTAATTGGAATAATAGAACGATTGGATAATGGGCTAATGGGAAATTATATAATTAGTAAGTATTCCAAACTCCTTAGTGTCCAATTTTCCCATTATCCAATAGGCATAATGGACTAATGGAAAATTAGACTTATGGATAATTGGTCTCATGCCCAAATGAAAAAATTGGACAATTTCCATAGTGACATAATATCCTATTGTACAATTGGCCTAATGGCCTAATATCCTAATGCCCAAATTTCCAATTCTTCTGATTACCTAATGGGAAATTGTCTAATTTTCCTAACGGCGTAGTAGAATAATGAACAATTTTCCTAACAAACTAATGGCCTAATTTCCTATTAACATAACAGGCTAATGGCCAGTTAGCTAACTAGAATAATGGCCTCATGTCCAATTTCAATAATAGTCTCATGTCATAAAAAACTAATTGTCCTAATAGTGTAATGGTCAATTGGCATGATATACTGATGTGATATTGGCCAATGGACTTATTGGAATAATTTCCAATAGTCCTATTGGAATAATGGCCTACTAACCAAACAAACCAAGGGAAAATTGGATAATTGGCCTAATAACATAATTTTCTAATGGATAATTACTGTAATGTCCTAATGGCCAATTATCCTATCTCTAATTTTTTAATGGACTAATGTCTAATTGATTTAATGACCTATTTTCCTAATGGAAAAATGCTCTAATGGAATTTTGGCCAAACATCCTTATGGACAATTTTCCAATTTACCTTATATTTGAATGGCCTAATGACCAATTTTGAAAATAACCAAATGGATAATTGGAGTAATGACATAATGTAAAATTTCATAATTGTCTTAATGGAGACCAAAACTAATTGGATAAACATGCTAATGTCCAATTGGTTAATGGGAATAATGTAATATTTTCCAAATGTCCTAAGAATAAATTTCTAGTTAGACCAAAGCCCAAATGGCCTAATAGGCTAATAACCAATTTTCCAATTCGCGTAATGGACAAATAGAAAATTTTCCAATTATCTTACTGGCCTAATAGAATAATTTCCAATTCTTTTAATGGCATAAAAACCAATTAGCCTAATGGGATAATGGAAAATTTTCCTATGATCGTAATGATCCAATGGACTAATGACCCTATGTCAAATTGGCCTAATTTCCTAACTAATAATATTACTAATGGCCTATAGGCTAATCGACCTAGCGAGAAAATGGAAAATGGAAAATTGGTCTTATGGAATAATAGAATAAGGGAATAATATCCTAATAGACTAATGGACTAATGTATTAATGGACAACTGGACTAATGGAGTAAAAAAGAAATGAAAAATTGGCCTAATGTCCTTATAGCCTAATGGACTAACACCCTAATGGCCTAATTACCAAATGGCCTAATGGCCTAATGGCCTAATGTTATAATGGAGTAAGGTCTTAATGGCCAAATGGACAAATGGCCTAATAACCTAATGGCCTAACAACCTAATGGCCAAACAGGAAAATGGACTAACGGCTTAATGGCCTAATAGCCTAATGGACTAATGTCCTAATGGCTTAACAACCTAATGTCCCAACAACATACTAGACTAATGTCATAATATCATGTTTTCTTACTGCTCATTTCACATTACATCCTAATATCCAATTGGTGTAATGACCTAACAACCAATTGGATTAATGACATAACAACATACAGTCCAATTGGAAAGTTGGCCTCTTTTTGGAAATGGACAATTGGTCCAATTTCCTAATGCCCAATGGACTAATTGGAGCAATTGGATTATAGGAAATAATTGCACTAAATGGCCCAAAAATTTATTATTAGCTAAACGGTCCAAATGGCATTAATATTCAAAATGGATTATATTGTCCAAATTGGATTATGTGGACTAATTTACCAAAATGGTATAAAATGCCTAATTGGCGTAATTTTCCCAAATGTCTTAAATGGCCTAATTGTCATACATGGTCTAATTGTCCTAAATTTCATAACTATCATATATGAAATAAATTTAATAATTATATAATAGTTCTTAAAAGGAAAAATTGGAAAAATTGAATAAATAGTCAAATTTGGATAAATGTGCTAATTGGAATAAAAGTCCAAATTTTCATAAATAGAGAAATTGATAAATGGCCAAATGACTAAATTTCAAAATGGCCGTGTTATTTATTTACACATTTACCAAAAAATAACCTAAAATTGAATCTAATGACCAAATGATTAAAATTACCCAGTGATAGAATAACAATATAACATAATAGAAAACGAATTTCTCAAAAATGAACTGATATAAGGAATCCTTATTATATCCATATTTATAATAAAAATTATTATGTATAGTTTATGTTATTCCACTAGTATATAATTTTTAATTAAATGTGAATTTAGATGATTCATTATTTTTTGGAATTATTGTATAACTATAATTTTAATTAATTATAGGTTTATCACATTCAAAATATTCAATAATGATGTTTTATACTAACTAAATACATCTAAGTAAAAGTGTATTTTCTTTGAAGGTTGTGTGCATAGAGAGAATTTATTTCTCCGAAGTAAGAATAAAAAGGATGGAAGTGCATAAATGAACTAACACAAGAATAGATGGTATGTGTTTTATTTATATTTCAAATATTTATATGAAAGTAAGAATTTAATATCATTTTTATATTTTAGATAGTATTCCATAGAGGTGTTAGATTATAAATAATATTGAAATTATGGTTAAAATGATCATTTGAGTCTTGTAGTCTGTGATGAGCACCAGGGGAGAGTCTGATGTCAACCTATAAAAAAAATCTTTCCAACTAGGTATTTGACATAATCAAGATCCAATAATAATTTTTAGACCATTAGGATGTAAAGGTTAAATTCATAAGTAGCTAGGTCCAAAATATATATTTTTGTAATTGTGGAAGAAGTAAAATGATCATTGAACACAACTTGAAATCTATGTTATGTATAATTCAGTCCCTTCCATCAGAGGATGATACTACAGTTTATTCATATATAGGATTGATACATGCTTTTAATGATTCCAAGAGTGATGTTAATGAAGGTCTTAATGGATGTCGAGAAGATGGTGGTGGTGGTGTTGATGTTGATGATGATGTTGATGCTCCTCATGATGATGTTGATTGTTCTCTTTCTCATGGTGATGATGATTTTTCTGATGTGGGAGATTTTGATCCCCTCCATTTTTCGTTATATAAGTAATGGTATAATTTTATGTTGTTTAAGGAATTGAATATATTGGTTGTATAAATGTATGTGAATTTTTATTTTGTTAAGTATTTGAAAATAAATTCATGATGATGGTTGAATTAATAAATAAATTATATTTATTTAATTTATGGTTCTGGGGGATTCGATTTAATTTATCAGTTTATGATTTGTTATAATAGATATTGATTCAAAATGGAAAAAACTCTCTATGACAATGGTTCAAAGAACTATTAGTATATGTTTTTTTACTAGGATAACATATAGCCATGTTTTGGATAACCATTGGTATGATAAAATTTTTAAGTCTATTCCAATGGTTTCTGTAAAATCCTCGATATATCTCTAAACCTACATCTCCAATATCCACTATTCTTAAAATCATGTGTATTGTATATACCATGGATTTTTGGGGTTATACCTATGGTTCCGAACCACAAGTATAAGGTATTTTTCCAGTACTAAAAACCTATTCTAAATAAAATAAATTCTAATGAATATATCCTAAATTTATTATTAAAAACAATTAATCATATATTAAAAATTGGGAAATTGTTTGTTTAAGTTTATATTCTGTGTCATTTTAGTTTATCCTAATATTCCAACATTACCATTTATCATGGTGATAGAAATTATCAATAATAATAGTTATACTGCTCAGAAATAAAATTAGCATATTTTCTAAATTTTTTCCATCTAAATAAAAATATGGAAATATATTTTTGAGATTTATAACATATAAATTTCAAAATTTTATATAATATTAATCTAGTTAAATGCAACAGAAAATATTTTTCATAAAAAATGTATTATCAAACCCAAAAATATTCTCTTACCAAAATAAGGTATAAGAATCATTAAAAATAAATTTAATATATTAAATATATCTAAAGACATCTTATGTGTCTTTGAGATCAAATAAATTTCATAAAATGAATTTTTAAAAAAATGTTAAATGAATATTTATAAAATTCATTATTTTTTACTCTTTAATAGAACATTAGAATGTTTAGAAAATTTACAAAAATTAACAAATATATAATTTCAAAATCATGATCTATAATATGATATTAGTCTTATAGTATTATATTTATTTAGGTTACGAAAAATTATTATAGTAATAACTTATTAAAAATAAGTTATCCATTTTTTATGAATTTGTTTTCTCAAAAAGGAATTGAAATTACTAAAAATTAAGTTCCTATTCACAAACCATTAATTATTACATTAAAAAATTGTTTATAAATTATATATTTCATTATGTGGTTATTTATTTTCATTCCATCCAATTTAACAACTTGTTAATAATGATCCCAAAAAATACTACATTATTTTTTAATGTTTGTTATTATGTGAAACATAATATATTAATGTGGTTAAATTTAAAAATATTCATATCATAAAATAATGGGGTGTTTCATTACCCCATAATTTAATAAATTTATTATTAAAAATATGAAAGTTCACATTATGAAACGTTTGATATTTTTTAATTTCATTTTGGAAGACCCACATCATAAATAAGGTTAATAAAAAATCTTCTTAATAAGATGGAAACCGAAATGCAAATTCCAACACAAAATTAGTCATTCAAATAGTATAACAGTATTTGTAAATGAAAATATGGTCATATATGATAAATATAAACATCATGTCATGGTAGAGAGGGATATTAAATATTTTTACAAGAAATTTAACCATAAAAAAACTATTAATATGTTATTGGTTAAATGAAAGATGATTTCTTATAATAAAATGTATATAGATGATGTTATTCTCCAAAATAGTTTTACTAGAGTAGTGTGATTATTTTACTATCCAAAAAAGAAACCAATAAAGCATAACTTATTTCTCTATTTTCCATAATCTAATAGTCATGTTGCGATTTTATGTATTTCCACATCATATATGAGGCCAAGAAATAGATGTTCAAGATATTATTCCACATGAAGATTAATGAATCATATGCCCAAAAATTTATTCCATCTATCTTTAAATGATTACTAAAACCAAAATGGTTATAAAATTTTATCAAAAATTAATAATCGACAGAGTTCAAATTAATTTAACCCTATGTAGTTAATCCTGAGGAATATACATAACTTTTCAGTCCAAATTCATGTACCAAAAATTTAGAAGAATTGTTTTCAAATTTCCAATATCAACTTAACATAATATATAAACAATTATCATAATTATTTATTTATATTCAAAAACCAAATATGTGAACAACATTATCACCATTAAAACATAATTATAACGTGTATGATTCCTCAAAATCAAGAGGTTGTTGAATATATTTCGTTAAATCCAAAAACCAATATTCATTACAAAAATCATATATATCATAATATCAGTAACCATATTTATTGGAAAAAATAATATACCACAGTCATCTATTTATCATTATTATTTAAACACAAATCACATATCATGATTATCTTCCCAGACTATGTGTTATTCCAAATATCAACATTCCATTGAATCACTTCTCTTACTTACTTGTACTATATATTAAATACATCGACATCCTTAAATAAATAGTACTATGGTTAAATTATTATATGATTCATGATTATTTTTATATTTCATGGGAGAAAATACACAAGAACAACAATCATTACAATTAAAACATTTAAATAACATAATATTGACCTTGAAACATTTTATTTTTTAATGGTATATTTCTATGAATATTGTGGAATTTATATTCAATGTTATCTATATAATTATAATGGAATAATTGAACACTGGAGAAATATTTCTATATATTAAAAGCACATGATAATATATCCTCATACGATTAGAATATTGGTAGTCAAGTTCCCATTGGAAAATTGGCTTAAGACCATCATTTAAATGACAAATATTTCACTATGGATTGTGTGCATTGAAACACATTACATTATTCTAGAAGAATCAACTTCTAAAAATGATATAAACTAGATTAGATTATTATATAATGAAAAATAATGTGTCATCTAAAAACTAGTGACTAAATATTTAGGCATAAGTAATCTATAAATGAATTACATGGTTTCATTAGGAATATTTCCAAATCATATAATTGGTATTTTGTATCTAATATATGTTTTCCTAAATCATGTTCCCATATATTCTACTAAATGTTATCTAACAAAAACTATAAAAACCATTAGCCAAATATCCTATATTAAGTGGTTAATTTCTTACATTCTCACTAGATATAAGGTATCACATCCCGAAGGATAAAATTGATTAGTAGTATTGGTAACATTTATGCATAATGAAAACTGATATTATAATTTTAAAACTATAGTTATATATAGAATATTCTTTTTTATCATTATTATTACCCTTATTATATCCCTACTTATCATTCACACAACACATCATTATATCATGGGTCGTATAAAACATCAGAAAAGGGGTGAGCACAATTTCTAAGTAATTTCATTTTTGTATAAGAAGATATGATTAAATAATAAGTAAACAATTTAGAATGTAAAATACCTAAAAAATATTAAATTAATTGAATAAAATTAAAATTATTTTTTCAAAAAAAATATTATAAAATATTACATATATAAACAATCATAAAGGAATGAATATTAACCATGTATATTCTAGTAGTTGAATAATCACCTAAATGTTAATAATTAATCTCTTCATCAGTGAGTCATAATGTTTGAAATTTGAAACAAACCATAAAGGATTATTTAAAAGAATACAACACTGTGAATGATTAATTATATGAATGAAAAAACATTTGGTCATTATTATAGGAATCTAATAAATGGATAAGGCCTTGGATATACCCAAATCCAGATTTCCATGTGAAACATACAGATTCATCGAGGGGTTATATGAGGCCACACCCAATAGATAGTTTATCCAATTAATTCTTTACATAAATTGTGTGAAACATATGAATCATAATTATTATCATTGAAACACTATCATATGAAATTTAAATAAATTCCATAATTATTAACCCTAAACCATCTAGAGTATTAAGATGAATGGTATCAAAAAAACATATCCACAATCAAACTGACCATGAATAATTTAATAAAAAATGATAGATGTTAAATTAATATATAATCCTCAATGAATCATAATATTCAACAATATATTTTTATATAGATAATGATACTCTAAAAACCATTTTTTAAAGGAATTCAATTTTTTATTTTGAAATAATTTTTTAAAAGATGTTGAATTATAAAATAAACAATTTTATTGGTAAACTAACTTATATAGTTACAAATAATTATTAATGAAAATAAGGAATCATGAAATTATTAAAATAATATCATGAAGTATAAATAAAAAAATTATTCATTCGTTATTTTTTTTGTCGAAAAATGTTCAATGATATTTGTTTAGAAATGGACAAAAAACTCATTTGAAAACATTTTATAAAAACTAAATAATTAGTAAATATAAAGTTATTTATCCATAGGATTAAAGTAAACACCATTTTTAATTGTTTTTTTCAAACATTTAAATTAATGATAAATATTCCCCAATATAGAAATAAATATAAACAATTCTAAATAATGATGAGATTGTGAAATAAACCATTATAATTTTGTGAATTTCATTCATACCTTTCATAACATTCTTCATAATAATTATGGGTTTATTATAGATATATTCAAAAAAATATTCCCATATCTATTTTATAATATATTATTTATTTATACCCTTTAATAGTCCATTTATGTCACAAATTTTTAAATTACTATTTTTGGTGATAACTGCATTGTTTTTCTTGTTTCTTTTGATTTGGATGTCTCTATCTTCATACTCTGGTAATAGTTATATTATATAGAAAAATTAAGTTATGATATTAATATCATATATATTAAATATAACGTTTTTATGTTAATCCTTAAATGATAGATATTTACAAATGATATATAACATTACTAGAGATGGTAGGATATATGTACGCAAGAACATTGTCTCCATCTTTCAACGGATGGAAAAACGGAAGGTGAAGATTAATTAATAGTAATAGAATAATATTTATTTACTAAATATCATATATGATTATTCTGTTCTTCTATATAACCGACTTATTGTTGTGGTGATGTAAAATGGATTACACCGCTATCTGGAGACAGTAATATGTATGTATGCATGGGTGATGAAATTGACTTTCCAAAGATGTTGAAGAGATTGAAATTTTTCTGACCCATAAATATAATAAAATTTAAATATATATATTATAATGGATTTATTATTTATGGATGGGTAAATATCATATAGAGGATGTTTATTAAGAAATAAACTTGAAAGAGTTCATAAATTTGATTTCCACTTCAAAAGGAATCATCTTCTATTTCACCTATTTGGGACACTAGTGTTGGTAATTTTTTAAGATCAGTACCTCAAGAACATGGATAATGGTGTTGGGGAGATAAATTGGAATATTATTGTTGAAATATAAGGCTCAAATTGGTTTTAATAACTGAGGGAGTAGGTTCCCAATTATAATTGAGGTGAGTGACACTTTTGAAATTTCCCAAAAAATTAAATAATAATAAATTATTTTTTTATTCCAAATACATCAAAATGGAAAAATATTATAATTTAATTTATAATTATGATTTAATATCATTCTCAATTTGAATGTAGACATTTTTTTGTCACATATTAAAACTTATACGTATGATTTACCAACTTGTAAGATTTTTTTGACCCTAACCATCACAAGCACTATTTTAATTGAAATGGTATACTAAATTAACTATATATGAAAAAATGAGTCATAAATGTAATATTTATGATGTTATAAACTATATTAAATTCAAATAGATTAATATAATATTTTTGTGTACTCAAAATAAAGAAATGAAATATTATTTAGATATATTATCAATAATGTTAATTTTTACACTCTTAATTTACTTTGACTTCAAATACATCACAATGATGTGTAAATAAGACTAGAGGGGATTAAAATCACAATAATAATTTATACATATCTACTAAATACATTTTTCCAATAAAATCTTTCGATTTATATAATTATTAATATTTTAAAATCATTTATTTTAAATTTCTGTTAATAAATTAAATAATGTATTTGTATTGTAACACCCCAAGCTTCCACAGTACGTTTCCCTTTGAATAATGTGATAGCGTGTGTTGTACGCAACACCGAGTTCTAACACACCATAACCAATCAAACTAGCCTTTATGAATAGTAATACCTAATTTTTGAAATTATATATATTTTATATTTCAAAATGGACTTCATTTTTGGATTCGGAATATCGAATTTAGCCTAAGGTGAAATTTTGGTACATTTCGGATAACTTTCATATTTTAATGAATAGTGAAAATTACTAAATTTTAATTAAAAACAACTTTTTTAATCAAAATAATTAATAGTGATGAATTATGAATTTGAGTGGTTTTAAAGTATATTTAGAATATATTTTTACCATTTAATATAATTGTGGTCATTGGACATAATTTTACAATTAAACCGAACATAAACAAGTGTCAATCTTTTGATTGTTATTATCTCTTAAAAACACGCTTTTTGTTTTGACAGCGGGAATTAATTTTAAATTAATTTATGCCACTTCTGTGTTTTGAATTTAGGAAAATGGATTCCATATTTGGAATCAGGATGTTCAAATTGTGTAAATAGGTAACTTTTATTTTTAGACATTTTGAATAATTACTGCGGTAAATATTTTTTTTTACCATGGTTAAGGGTAAATCCGGTAAATAAGGGTTAAAAAATTAATATTATAATAATACTAAATTACCCTAAAACGTGTCTTAACCCTATTGGTTGATACATGGTCGACCATGGGAATCTTTGTGTCAATTTGGGGACCCCATGGATCCACTTGTAAGTGATAATGACACTTTGTTTTAATTAAGTTAAAATGAATACAAAAATGACACAAGCATATATCTTTTAGAAAAACAATTATTACATAGGGTTATATATGTTGGATTTTAGATTATAAATATTCATTAGAAAGATAAAAAGATTTCATACATAATGATATTTTATTTATAATTTTTATACCTTAAATGATTTATTTTATTTATGACACAATGATGATGCAGTAATTACTATAATAGTGAAAAATTAAAATAATTGATATTATAAATACCCAAATAAATATAATATGAAACTTTTAATGAATTAAACTAATTTTCTAGGATAATATGATATATTAGGATTGATTTAATTGACTTTTTTCGAAGTAATCAATCTGTTATGAGTTTCACAAAAATCAACTATTGAATAGTGTCAAAATTGACATAAAAGAGTTCTTAAAAAAAATATTATATTATTAATTGATATTAAATTCCTAAAAATCTAAGGTTCGGCCAAGAGACTTATATCATGATAGGTTCATCATTAATGGACCACTTGGGGGTCGCTTGTATGTATATGGTAAGTTTATTAACCATATAATATAAAAATACAAAGAGACATTGTAAAAGTGAAACTAATTAACTTAGAGTTAATACTTAAAGATAAGGTTAATATAAGTACCCAAACCTGACTAAATGATATTGGTTGAGTTTTTTTTGACCCATCCCCACCTTAACCTTTGAATAATAAACTTTGGAGCCATTAGAAACCGAATATGAATTTATTATAAATTAATATTTCTAGCTTTTCCAAAGGTGCCCCTCACCCCTCTTATAAAAGGGCACTCCTCCTTCTCATTTCTTCACACCTTCAAAGCCTTTTGGTTCGGCTGAACTCTGCCCAAATACTCTCCCAACTTCCCTCACTACAACCTAGGGGCCTTAGTTTGATCAGAAAGCCAACCTAAGGAGCCCTTTTGATCAAATCAAAAGGAAGAACCCGAAGAAGAGGTAATGATTTCACCACCCTTTTCTAAGTTCCTTTCTTCTTCCACTTCTTCTTCCTTTGTTCTTACCATTCTAAAATAATAACTCCAGTATATCACATATACTGTGATGTTATTATAAATATGGTACAACCATATTCAGTATTCTATCCACCCTTTGAATAACATGTCACCATACGTGCGTACGTACGGCTTACCGTCTCCACGTCGTGGTGTAATTGTTATTCAATATATTATTATTTGGATGGGTATAATAATGATGTGTAACTCATGTAAATAATAAATATAACATGTAAATTATTCTTTATATATTATATACAATCCATTTATATATTATTTTAATATCAAAAGAATGATATTGTCGCTCGTGCGTACGTACGGACTACCGTCTCCACGAACGCGATGAGATTCATTCTCCATCGCATCCATTCAAGTATAATTATCATTTGATGATTTAAAAATTATGTTTAAGGACTTTATATCATTATGGATATGAATAAGATACAACAAAAATGGCTTATGTAACAAATCATATAAAAGAAAATGAGTAAGTTAACACCCGAAATGACGATAATTCTAAGATATTATTAACAAATCAATGTTAAAAGATCATATATGATATCATATTAATATATATGATTCTTGTATAATTTAATAACAATTATTTCACCATTATACATGAGGTTTACCTACCCCAACCAAAGAAAAGTACAAGGTAAGGGTTATTTCACAATCTCTTCATTATCCGAGGTTGTTTATATGTAATAATCTACTGGGATCTCTTTATCATCCACATCCATGTTTCTTAAAAATGTATTTCAAAAAAATTTTACTATTTACTAGAGTATGAGTTAAAGTCATTTATACCCTTTTTGACTTTTATAAGTGGTTTATAAAGGAATCTTTCTATCGTTTTCAAAACAAGGTCCTTTTTAACCTTTTCAACAGAATTAAGGTAAGAATGTTTTTTTTAACTTATACGGCGGGTGCGGCTATTTTCCGCCGTCATAAAATCGTAAAAGCTTCCCTTACAAGCTTATGAGAATATTTTCAAAGAAAATGTTTTATTTTATATGGATCTTAAATGATTTCAAAATAAAAAGAGATATTTTTTTAAAAAGAATTTTGATTTCATCTATGTCAACATCCTTTGATGGATTTTACGCTTATTTGAAGTTGATTTATTGTGATACAAAACTTCTATATTGTATTGAAGGTTTTGTGGTATGTTTGACTGTGGATGTGCTATTTTTATACCATTCATAGTTTATGGTGAAATTATTGACATTTCGTATGCTAGTTTTAATACGAATGTTTATGTTATGTTTAAACCTTTTCATATGGGAATGCATTGGACTTAATATGTGACGGGTGGAGCCCGCTATAGCTCCTCGATGCATCGGTAGGTCTCATGAGACAAACTAGTGTCTTGGAACAAGGCCTTGACAAAATATTATTTGTAGTCTTGGCACGAGGCCTTGGCTATGTGGTTATGATAGTCTGGCATTATGCATTCCATCATTATGAAAGTGGTTATTGATTTTGCATGTGATTATTCGATTAGTAGAATAACCATGTGAATAAGTAAATGACATTACTTCATTTTATTTATGCCATACTATATTAAATGTTCAAGTTTAAAAGGCTTTTGTTTTAGTTATACATTGCCTTAAAATGTTTATTCTTATTTATGAATGTTTCCGCTATATTGTTATCCTTACTGGGCATTTGAGCTCACCCCTTTTCTATGTTTTATTTTTCCCAGGATGTGAAGATGTAAGTTATGAATGACCATCATGGATATTATGAGGGGATTATAGTGTGGACTGTGGAAACATTATGTTGTTGTAGTAGTTTTTCATTTTATGATGTAATGTAAAACTTATGAATATATCTAGTGTTTCCAAGGCTACTAAACCAATCGGTCTTTCGAGATTTGATCTTTCTTGTGATCATGCCAATGTTATGTAAGTAATGCACCGACTCTGGGTAACTGGGGTCAGGGCGTTACAGTTCGTATCAGAGGATGTTTAGTACAAACCTTGGAATCTAGATTTAGATAAACTCTGATTAGAGCACGTAGACCTAAGATGAACTTTGAGGATTAGTATAGAAGAACTTCCTAGAATTTTGGTATTGTAGAGATTTTGTGAGTTTTCCGAGCAATACATCCCTGTCTGGATACGAGCAGGTAGAGGCGGCTCTGGCACAGATGTATCTAGGGGTAAAACCCGAAAACACCGCTTTGATCTAGACTCGAACGGGAACTGGTGCACGACAACGGGCCTTGCTGCACTCTTGGTTACGACACTCCCGGGGGATATGCTTAGGATAATTCTCATTTTCTTTACAAACCATTATGAAGGGTTTATGAGTATATACATCCTCAAATGAGACATTTTTATGATTATGGATTATATCCATAAATAGTTCAATTTATGTTAAGAGTTTTATTAATATGGGATTATGTATTTTGATTCATAAACTGATCTAGTTTATGCCATTGTTTAGAAATGGCACCCAGTGGAAGAAATGGAAACCGTATCAATGCATGCACTCCATGTAGGGATTGCCCTCCTGCTCAAGATAATTATAGTGGGGCTGGTGATGCAACTGGTGCCGATCAGCTAATCACCATACTGGGACAACTTACTCAGGTTATGAATAAAAACATTACCCGTATGGAGCACCCTGATCCGCAGTGTGGAGGATCAATGTTAGATCGATTCATGAGGCAACAACCACCAACGTTCAATGGGAATACAAATCCCTTAGTAGCTGAGCAATGGATAAATTCCCTAGAGAAAATATTTCAGGCTTTGGGGAGCAGTGAAAGGGAAAAAGATATCATGGCAGTTTACCGCCTCACTGGAGATGCTGATCAATGGTGGTCATTGATTCAAAACATGAAGGAAGATGATGAAGTATCAAATATGGAATGTAGGGAGTTCAAAGATCTGTTTTTAGAAAAATACTTTCCTCGTGACCATCGAGCGGATATGGAAAGGCAATTTCTGAGTCTGAGACAAAAGGAGGATGAGAATGTCACAAAGTATGAGGCTAACTTTACAAGGTTAGCGAGGTATGCTGGAGATTATATTCGCAACCCAAGAAGTAAGATTGATCGTTTCTTTGATGGGTTAAAACCATTACTCCGTCGAGCATTAGTCTCACAATCCTTTTCATCGTACGAAGACATTGTCTCATGTGCTATCAAGACTGAAAAGGAATTCTCTAAGTCTTATGACTTTAAAGCAAAGAAAGAGAAGAAGAGACCTGCTGATCAATCTGGGAATGGAAATAAGGGGAAGAAGGGAAAGGTTGAATATCCATCTTGTGGTAAATGCGGGAAGAAACATCCTGGTACTTTCTTGAAGGGAATGGGAGTCTGTTACATGTGTGGCGAAAAAGGCCACCAAGATCATGATTGCAAGGGGAAGAAGGAAGCTACCAACGTTCAGTGCTACAATTGCAGGGAGATGGGGCATTATGCAAATGCATGTCCTAAGCGTCAGGAGAACTTACCTCAGAAAAGGCCACGGGATCAAGGCCAGGCTTATGCTATCACTACTGCTGAGGTAGAAGCTCCGAAAGACGTGGTGGCAGGTAATTTAATGGTTTCCTCAAGTTTAGAAAATTCATTATTTGATTCTGGATCATCGCATTGTTTCATATCTTCCCAGTTTTCTAAGAAAATTAGATATTTTCAATTTGATTTAATAAGGGAGTTGTCAGTTAAAACTCCTAAGGGAAGTATCATTGCAACAAAGTTTTGTGAATCAGTCCCCATTAGAGCACATAAATTTTCTTTATCTGCTGATCTCATCGTCATACCTATGATTGAGTTTGATATAATCCTCGGTATGGATTGGCTTTCGGACTATGATGCGAAGATTTATTGTAAGAAGAAAGAGGTTACGATTCTTGATGATAATGATAAGGAACACCTTATCTTTAGAGCAGAATCGTCACCACCTAATTCTTATTTAGATCCACCCCCAGTAGCTCAACATAATTCAATTATTGGGGAGGAAGAGAATGAAATAACTGTCGGTGAGGAAAGGAATGTTCAAATAGAGTATGCACCTGTTGTGAAAGAATTTTTAGATGTATTTCCGGAAGATTTACCTGGACATCCTCCAGAACGAGAAGTTGAGTTTTCCATTGATTTGATTCCTGGATCAAGGCCTATATCGAAGACCCCTTATAGAATGGCCACTGTAGAGTTAGTCGAACTAAAGAAACAACTAGAGGAATTGAGTAATAAGGGATTTATTCGCCCTAGTGTTTCTCCATGGGGAGCCCCTGTTCTTTTTGTTAAAAAGAAAGATGGATCTATGAGGTTATGTATCGACTACAGGGAGATCAATGCTATAACGATAAAGAACAAGTATCCCCTACCTCGTATTGATGATTTATTTGACCAACTGCATGGAGCTCAATACTTTTCAAAGATTGACCTTCGATCTGGATACCATCAGTTGTGTGTGAAGAAGGAAGACATTCCGAAGAGAGCATTTCGAACCAGGTACGGGCATTACGAGTTTACCGTAATGCCATTTGGATTGACTAATGCACCATCTGTATTCATGGATCTGATGAATAGAGGATTCAAGGAGTATCTCGATGAATTTGTGGTGGTATTTATTGATGATATCTTGGTATACTCCAAAACCTACGAAGATCATGAAAATCACTTGCGCATTATCTTGAAGACGCTGAGGAGGAATGAATTATATTGGAAGTTTAGTAAGTGTGAATTCTGGCTTCAGGAGATTTCTTTTCTTGGACATATTGTCTCTAAAGATGGAATCTCTGTTGATCCTTCTAAGACCAAGGCAATCCATGAATGGCCAGCACCTACGAGTATAACTGAGGTACGCAGTTTTATTGGTTTTCCATGTTATTATCGACGTTTCGTCCTGAATTTTGCCCGATTGGCTAACCCATTAACGAAGCTCACACGTAAAGGGGTTAAATTTGTTTGGACAAAAGAGTGTGAAGAATGTTTCGAAGAACTGAAGAGAAGATTAGTCAATGCTCCTATATTGACTCTACCATCGGGGAATGATGGGTTCGTTATTTATAGTGATGCATCAAAGAAAGGACTTGGTTGTGTCCTTATGCAGAATGATAGAGTTATTGCCTATGCATCACGACAGTTGAAAATTCATGAACAAAACTATCCTACTCATGATCTTGAGTTAGCAGCTGTGATCTTTTCTTTGAAGATATGGAGGCACTACCTCTATGGTGAAAAATGTGAGATTTATACTGATCACAAGAGTTTGAAGTATATTTTCTCACAAAAAGAACTCAACATGAGGCAAAGGAGATGGCTTGAATTACTCAAGGATTATGATTGCACGATACACTACCACCCGGGGAAAGCAAACAAGGTGGCAGATGCTTTGAGCAGAAAAGACCATGGTGTTTTGAACATGATGAGAATTGAAAGGGATCCAATTTTCATGGATCTAGTGAAGATGGACATGGGAATAACCAGGGAAGGTGAAACATCAATGCTTTTTCAAATGGTTGTCAAACCATCATTACTAGAAAGGATTAAGAGTTCTCAGACCGATGATGAAGAATTTCAGAAGAAGATTAAAGCTATGAATGATGGGAGATTGAGAGACTTTGTGTATGAAGATGGGATTTAGAAATTCGGGAAGAGACTTTGTGTTCCCGATTTACCTGATCTAAAAAGGGAATTGCTGGATGATGCTCATAGTTCCAATTTCTCTATACACCCTGGAAGCACCAAAATGTATAGAGATTTGAAGGAACATTTTTGGTTGGACAACATGAAGAGAGAGATTGCTGATTTTGTGTCAAGATGTATGGTTTGTCAACAAGTGAAAGCTGGAAGGCAACAGCCTGGAGGAGTCATGCAACCTCTTCCCATACCAGAGTGGAAATGGGACAATATTACGATGGACTTTGTCATGGGGCTACCAAAGACTCCTAGAAGGAATGATGCAATATGGGTTATTGTTGATCGTCTTACCAAGTCAGCACATTTTCCTACTATAAGATAAGATCTACCCCTGGAACGTCTAGCAAGACTATATATTAATGAAGTTGTGAGACTTCATGGAGTACCCTTATCAATTGTTTCTGATCGTGATCCCCGTTTTACTTCAAGATTTTGGAAAAGTCTTCAGAAATCCATGGATACTGAACTTCATTTGAGCACTGCTTACCACCCTCAGACAGATGGACAATCAGAACGGACTATTCAGACCTTAGAAGACATGTTTAGATCTTGTTCACTTGACTTTCAGGGTATGTGGGATCAATATTTACCTCTTGTAGAATTTTCCTATAACAATAGCTTCCATTCGAGTATTCAGATGGCACCATATGAAGCGTTATACGGAAAGAGATGTCGTACACCAACCTGTTGGGATGACGTTGGTGAAAGAAAACTTGTATGCCCAGAACTGGTGGAGGAAACGGTGGAAAAGGTGAAAGTAATCCAAAATCACATCAAAGCATCTCAAAGTAGGCAGAAGAGCTATGCCGATAATCGAAGGAAGGATTTGGAATTTCAAGTCGGTGATCATGTTTTCCTGAAGGTATCTCCATGGAAGGGAGTCATACGTTTTGGTAAGAAAGGTAAATTGAGTCCTAGGTACATGGGACCTTTCGAAATTCTTGAACGAATTGGGGTTGTAGCTTACCGATTGGCAATGCCGCCAAGTCTCTCTAAAGTTCATGATGTGTTCCACGTATCTCTGTTGAGGAAATACATGCCTGACCCAACGCATGTACTCACCTATGAAGAATTAGAACTGGAACCTGATCTGTCTAATTGCGAAGAGCCCGTCAAGATTCTTGATACGAGAGAACAAGTGCTGAGAAACCGGACGACGCGTCTGGTAAAAGTTCTGTGGAGAAACCATAAGATGGAAGAGGCAACGTGGGAACCCGAGGAACTTATGATGAAGAACCACCCGAGTCTTTTTATGTAGTAATACCCTAGAAATTGCGAGGACGCAATTATTTGAAGGAGGGGAGAATGTAACACCCCAAGCTTCCACGGTACGTTTCCCTTTGAATAATGTGATAGCGTGTGTTGTACGCAACACCGAGTTCTAACACACCATAACCAATCAAACTAGCCGTTATGAATAGTAATACCTACTTTTTGAAATTATATATATTTTATATTTCAAAATGGACTTCATTTTTGGATTCGGAATATCGAATTTAGCCTAAGGTGAAATTTTGGTACATTTCGGATAACTTTCATATTTTAATAAATAGTGAAAATTACTAAATTTTAATTAAAAACAACTTTTTTAATCAAAATAATTAATAGTGATGAATTATGAATTTGAGTGGTTTTAAAGAATATTTAGAATATATTTTTACCATTTAATATAATTTTGGTCATTGGACATAATTTTACAATTAAACCGAACATAAACAAGTGTCAATATTTTGATTGTTATTATCTCTTAAAAACACGCTTTTTGTTTTGACAGTGGGAATTAATTTTAAATTAATTTCTTCAACTTCTGTGTTTTGAATTTAGGAAAATGGATTCCATATTTGGAATTAGGATGTTCAAATTGTGTAAATAGGTAACTTTTATTTTTAGACATTTTGAATAATTACTGCGGTAAATATTTTATTTACCATGGTTAAGGGTATATCCGGTAAATAAGGGTTAAAAATTAATATTATAATAATACTAAATTACCCTAACACGTGTCTTAACCCTATTGGTTGATACATGGTCGACCATGGGCATCTTTGTGTCAATTTGGGGACCCCATGGATCCACTTGTAAGTGATAATGACATTTTATTTTAATTAAGTTAAAATGAATACAAAAATGACACAAGCATATATCTTTTAGCAAAACAATTGTTACATAGGGTTATATATGTTGGATTTTAGATTATAAATATTCATTAGAAAGATAAAAATATTTCCTACATAATGATATTTTATTTATAATTTTTATACATTAAATGATTTATTTTATTTATGACACAATGATGATGCAGTAATTACTATAATAGTGATAAATTAAAATAATTGATATTATAAATACCCAAATAAATATAATATGAAACTTTTAATGAATTAAACTAATTTTCTAGGATAATATGATATATTAGGATTGATGTAATTGACTTTGTTTGAAGTAATCAATCTGTTATTAGTTTCACAAAAATCAACTATTGAATAGTGTCAAAATTGACATAAAAGAGTTCTTAAAACAAATATTATATTATTAATTGATATTAAATTCCTAAAAATCTAATGCTCGGCCAAGAAACTTATATCATGATAGGTTCATCATTAATTGACCACTTGGGGGTCGCTTGTATGTATATGGTAAGTTTATTAACCATATAATATAAAAATACAAAGAGACATTGTAAAAGTGAAACTAATTAACTTAGAGTTAATACTTAAAGATAAGGTTAATATAAGTACCCAAACCTGTCTAAATTCTATTGGTTGAGTTGTTTTCGACCCAACCCCACCTTAACCTTTGAATAATAAACTTTGGAGCCATTAGAAACCGAATATGAATTTATTATAAATTAATATTTCTAGCTTTTCCAAAGGTGCCCCTCACCCCTCTTATAAAAGGGCACTACTCCTTCTCATTTCTTCACACCTTCAAAGCCTTTTGGTTCGGAAAAACTCTGCCCAAATACTCTCCCAACTTCCCTCACTACAACCTAGGGGCCTTATTTTGATCAGAAAGCCAACCTAAGGAGCCCTTTTGATCAAATCAAAAGGAAGAACCCGAAGAAGAGGAAATGATTTCACCACCCTTTTCTAAGTTCCTTTCTTCTTCCACTTCTTCTTCCATTGTTCTTACCATTCTAAAATAATAACTCCATTATATCACATATACTGTGATGTTATTATAAATATGGTACAACCATATTCAGTATTCTATCCACCCTTTGAATAACATGTCACCATACGTGCGTACGTACGGCTTACCGTCTCCACGTCGTGGTGTAATTGTTATTCAATATATTATTATTTGGATGGGTATAATAATGATGTGTAACTCATGTAAATAATAAATATAACATGTTAATTATTCTTTATATATTATATACAATCCATTTATATATTATTTTAATATCAAAAGAATGATATTGTCGCTCGTGCGTACGTACGGACTACCGTCTCCACGAACGCGATGAGATTCATTCTCCATCGCATCCATTCAAGTATAATTATCATTTGATGATTTAAAAATGATGTTTAAGGACTTTATATCATTATGGATATGAATAAGATACAACAAACATGGCTTATGTAACAAAACATATAAAAGAAAATGAGTAAGTTAACACCCGAAACGACGATAATTCTATGATATTATTAACAAATCAATGTTAAAAGATCATATATGATATTATATTAATATATATGATTCTTGTATAATTTAATAACAATTATTTCACCATTATATAGGAGGTTAACCTACCCCAACCAAAGAAAAGTACAAGGTAATGGTTATTTCACAATCTCTTCATTATCCGAGGTTGTTTATATGTAATAATCTACTGGGATCTCTTTATCATCCACATCCATGTTTCTTAAAAATGTATTTCAAAACATTTTTAGTATTTACTAGAGTATGAGTTAAATTCATTTATACCCTTTTTAACTTTTATAAGTGGTTTATAAAGGAATCTTTCTATCGTTTTCAAAACAAGGTCCTTTTTAACCTTTTCGACAGAATTAAGGTAAGAATGTTTTTTTAACTCATACGGCGGGTGCGGCTATTTTCCGCCGTCATAAAATCTTCAAAGCTTCCCTTACAAGCTTATGAGAATATTTTCAAAGAAAATGTTTTATTTTATATGGATCTTAAATGATTTCAAAATAAAAAGATATATTTTTTTAAAAAGAATTTTGATTTCATCTATGTCAACATCCTTTGATGGATTTTACGCTTATTTGAAGTTGATTTATTGTGATACAAAACTTCTATATTGTATTGAAGGTTTTGTGGTATGTTTGACTGTGGATGTGCTATTTTTATACCATTCATAGTTTATGGTGAAATTATTGACATTTCATATGCAAGTTTTAATACGAATGATTATGTTATGTTTAATCCTTTTCATATGGGAATGCATTGGACTTAATATATGACGGGTGGAGCCCTCTATAGCTCCTCGATGCATCGGTAGGTCTCATGAGACAAACTAGTGTCTTGGCACAAGGCCTTGACAAAATCTTATTTGTAGTCTTGGCACGAGGCCTTGGCTATGTGGTTATGATAGTCTGGCATTATGCATTCCATCATTATGAAAGTTGTTATTGATTTTGCATGTGATTATTCGATTAGTAGAATAACCATGTGAATAAGTAAATGGAATTACTTCATTTTATTTATGCCATACTATATTAAATGTTCGAGTTTAAAAGGCTTTTGTTTTAGTTATACATTGCCTTAAAATGTTTATTCTTATTTGTGAAAGTTTCCGCTATATTGTTATCCTTACTGGGCATTTGAGCTCACCCCTTTTCTATGTTTTATTTTTCCCAGGATGTGAAGATGTAAGTTATGAATGACCTTCAGGGATATTATGAGGGGATTATAGTGTGGACTGTGGAAACATTATGTTTTTGTAGTAGTTTTTCATTTTATGATGTATTGTAAAACTTATGAATATATCTAGTGTTTCCAAGGCTACTAAACCAATCGGTCTTTCGAGATTTGATCTTTCTTGTGATCATGCCAATGTTATGTAAGTAATGCACCGACTCTGGGTAACTGGGGTCAGGGCGTTACATGTATTAAAATAGAATTTTGGGTAATTGAATAATTTATAAAAATTAAGAATATATTTATTTACAGAATATAATTTAATAAATTTCAATATAGTGATTTAGGTTCATTAATATTATTATATTTACACTATTTCAACACATAAAATAAATTAAATATGAAGAGGGTGGCATTTGGTAATTTTCATCGATTTATATAATATATATGACATTTCCATGTATATGTCTACATTAAATTATCATATTCTAATATAAGGTGATAATGGTATAATTTGATTCGTCTAAAAAAATTGTACAATTTTAGGTCATGGTCAAATCATTATTGTTTTTAACACTTATTTAACAACTTAGTGTCTTAACTTCACAATATTTTTTATTACTATTTGAGTGTTAATAAATTTAATATAAAATGAATAAAAACTATAAAAGAATCATTTATAAATTTTTAATCCATATAAAATTTATTTTCCTAAATCTATTATGTCTTTGAATATTATTTAATTTAAAATGTTATTTACTATAAAGTATTCGTAGTGTTAAATTTATAGAACTAGTCATTAAAATGAATTTAATAAAATTTATAAGACAATGTATCATTGAAGAAAATATTTTAATACGGAGTTAATATAATCAATTAAATTTTCAAAATTCATGTATAATATGAATTATGAATTTATATATTAATTTATATATTTTTAATAATTTTTTTATATTTGGACTAAGAAAACAACTATCACATCATCATTGCACAATTATTTCAGAGTGTTATTTGTTTACTAAAAATCAATCGTGAATTACTATGAAGAATATAGGACCATTATATTCCAAAATAATATTTATATTAGAAGATAAATTCAAGATTACATCTTATTAATAAGTATATAGTTATTAAAAATATGATTAGGTCATCTTTGACTTTTTATAAAATTTTATATTATAAATATCAGAACCACATATAAATGGCTAGTAATATTCAAATAACTAAACGTTAATTTCTTACATACTAAATTTAATAATCCAATAAAATTTTGGAAAATTTAAGGACATTTCCATGTCCTTAGGATATTATTTTTAACCATAATTAGACTCTTTACCCATTATCATGGTAATGAAAATACCAAGGAGACAATTCATATGTGTAAAAAAACATATTTATTGAATTTTGAAATTATTAACTAAAACATTGAAGCAATTTTTTAAAATTTAAAAAACCTTAATTTATGAAATTAATTTAATGTTAAATTAATTAAACATGATGAAAAAATGTTTTCCTGAAAATTGAATTTTTATACCCAAAAATATACTTATACAAAAAATAAGGCCTACAGATGATTAACGTGAAATTAATTAGATTAAATATAAATTAGTAGTTCTTATGTTAATTTGATATGAAATTAAAATTATAATGGATCCTTTTAATATAATGTAAATTAATTTTTTATAGAAATCTATATATATTTTTACTATTCATAGGAAAATTAAATTTTTTTAGAATGATCTAAAAATCATCATAAGATAACTTAAATAAGATTATATAATAAATTAAATTATTTTTTTAAAATGGAATTTATATATGTTTCTAAAATAAATTATAATAATTACTATAAAAATAAAAAAACATTTTTTTGAAGAAAATGAATTTTGTGACGAATAATATTTTTTTACTAAAATTGATTTTCATATACACAAAAAATATATAAATAATTTAATAATGATTTTGAAAATTATATGTTTCCTAATGTGTTTAATATTTAATGATTTTATGTAATGGCCCTCGCAACACATTCCCAGAGTCGGTTCGTTAATTCATTTCATTGGCGTATTAAATAAAGATTGCATATCCCAAAGGACTGAATAGTTTAGTTGTTTTAGAATAATTGATACAAACATATGTTTTTACATTGTGAAAGGAAATAAAATATATAATTTCCATTGGATACATCCCTAAGGCCAAGATTACCACTTCATGTTCTTCATAATATTATACTTCTCATCACTAATAAAATTAAACATATGAAATGTATTATCTTAGATGAATTGTAAGGGTATGTTAGAAACTATAAGTTATCATAAAATGATCAATATTTCAGGTTAAAAACTAAAAACAAATTCTTTTAAAAATATACTTGAGCATAATATGATATAAACGAATGCTGATATAATATTCTATAATAAATGACCATAAGACAATGAAACATAAATATGGATATTATAATACAAGAATAATCGTAGGGTTTAATGATTACTAATATCATAATTTCAAAATGCATCATTCTGGTCACCTGAAACATACCTCCGAGGAATCAGCCATGACATCTGAAAATACAATGGTAAGGCCTCTTCCAAAACCCAATTATGTTTTTTCTCATGAGACCTAGAAATTCATCATGGGGTTATGACTGTAACACCCCAGGTAAATAAAGAATATGAAACCTTTATATTTATCCATATTTGTGAATAAAATATTAATACTTCTTTAATGGGATTCTATGCTCGATGGCGTACCCAACACGCAACAACGAGTTTCTTGGGAATCTTACATTGCACTTTAACAATAAAATAATATTATTTTAAATAGTAGTTAACGCCTTGCCGTTGTAATGGAGGGAATGAACAGAACTAACTAAAAAATAATTATATATGTTTTTAAAATATTTTTACTCTTTACCATAAATTTTAGAGGATTAAAAATGCAAATTAATCTAGTTTTTTTGCGAAAACATTATAATATTCTTCAAAAGGTCGATTAACCGCCTTTTGATGACGAACCCCTTTTAAATCCACTTTTTGAAAATTTTATAAGCTCTATTTTTTAAAATAAACATATTTTTTATGATTAGGACATTGAAATTTACCTTGGGTTAATTTTTTGTATTTTTCTGACAATATTCATTTTTCAATGAATAGTGAAAAATACTGCATTTTACATCAAAACTGCCTTTTCATATAATTTAATTATATTTTTATATTATATTTTAAATTGTTTTAAAGTGTAATTATAATATATTTTTAACATGTAATTCAATTATGTTCTTTGTGATTAATTTCACTTTGGAATTAGGCATAAACAAGTGCCAAACTTTTCATAAATATTGTTTCTAAAAAACCCTCTATTTGTTTTGACAACGGGAAGTTTTTTTAAACTAATTATTTAAATTTATGTGTTTGTAATTCGGTAAAATGAATTACATATTTGTAATTAGAAGGTCAAAATTATGTAATTAAGACTATTTTGTTTATGGACATTATCAATAGTAACGACGGTAATTATCTTTAATTATATTGATTAATGAGTAATCGGGTAGTTAAGGATAATAAGATAATATCATAATAATAAAAAATTATCACAAAATATGTCCTAAGGATACTGTTTTTCTCATGTCCGACCATGGGATTCCTTGTGCCAAACTTGGGGCCCCCATGGAAACACTTTTGTGAGAAAGTGACTTTTTATCTATTTATTTTTAAAGAATGTTAAATGTGACAAAAAATGTATCACCTAAGAAAAATATATTTCATTTTGTCTACATAAATGATCTTTTGGTCTATAAATATTCATTAGAAATATAAAAGTATTTCCTACATCGTGATATTTTTTTTATAATTTTTAGACATTTAATTTTTTAAATTATTTATGACATCATGATGATGCAGCGATTACCTCATTAATAAAGGATTTAAATAAAATGAAATGATAATGTGAAATCTATGAACTAAACATGTCCAAATGCAATTGTATGTTTGGAGTTCAAACCCTTATAACCTTACCCTCGAATTTTATCAATGTTGGACCATTTGAATCCGAAAATCATTTTCAAATAAAGTAACATTTCTTTACTTTCCTAGAGTGCCCCTCTTCTCCTCTTATAAAAGGCCCACACCTATACCTCCTTACCCACACGTACAAAGGCTTTGGCTCGGCCAAACCCTGCCCATTTTGTCTATCAAAATCCCTATATAACTCTTTGAAGCCTCACTTTGGGCAGAATCCTTTCCAAGGAAGCCTTAGAGCTCAAATCAAAGGAAGTTACCCGATTTTTAGGTAATGTCTTCACATGAGTCCTTTTGTTTTATTTTACTTCTCTAACCCCCTAAAATCTTTTTATTCTTATCTTTTGTAACAACTAAAATATCTTAAATATAATAGGATGTTTTTATAAGAAGTATTAGAGCTACACTTACACACACCTACATCTAATGGTTAAAGAACATACTGTTTCCGTGGATGGAAAATTTCCGCCTCCCAAAACAATGATTGTTCAACATTCTTCTAACACCTTCAAAGGTGGCCATTAAGATGAAAATATATCTATATATGATATCTAATATGTTTATGTTTTACTTATGCTTCTGTATTTTTCATTTATTTCATACCTTTATGGTTTCCATTATGGGTAAACGTGATATCTTTATTTAAGGAAGTGCGGACTACCGCCCCCTCAAAGTGATTTGATTCGTTAATACCATATGTGGTATGTATAAAGGATATATTAAATGATATTATATATGATACCATACTGGAATTAAAATACTATTATGTATATTTATGTTTTAATTCCATTAAATATGAAATAGAAATGGAAGTAGCATTCATGCGTACGTACGGCTTACCATCTCCATGAACAGTGCATTTCATTTCTTAACTCTAAATGTTATGTAATATTATAAATGCATGAATATACTGGATCTATATGATATATATGATATCTAAATCATGATTATAACTCTGTATATAATAGATACAAGAACAACTTGTAATTATAAAGAGCATATTTTGTCTCAAGTACCAATGATCGTTTAAACGATTGTTATTAACTAAAATAATTACATAGTGTTCATGACATGGTAATAAGTGATATAAAATGAATAATGAACATGAAAAAGGTTCTTAAGGAAGTAGAAATTAACTCATGTTTATTATTCAGGAGATTAAAGGACGATCGAGTCAAGTCGGACCCGAGGTAAGGGATCATACTCCTCTCTTTCTTTTTAAGTACACTCTTTTATGTCATTACTTTTAAATCTCATCTTTATTTTTATTAGGATGTTCTTTAATATTACTATTACTGTAAATTTTATGTTCATGTGATTAGAGACCCTATTCTCTCTCATAAATCCTTTTTGGATGTTTTGAGTGGCGCCGTTAGGCTGCCGAATTTTCTTAAGAGATCTAACATCTCTTTTTTTAAGTACTCTCCTTTATGTCACTTATTTTAAAGGCCTATTTGTTATGATGGGGGGTGTTATTTTATATTCCTCTTTCTGTAAACTTTAATATAATATGATGAGATACCCTATTTGATCTCATCAATCCATTTTTGGAAGTTTTATGTGGCGCCGTTAGGCTGGCGAGTTTTCGTAAGGGATTTTTCATCTCACTTTTATTCCCATGAGATTTATGCTACATTTGCCACAATTTCCTTTCAGTGGTGTATTTACTATCAATTATTATACTATTTGTGTAATATAATTTTTTTATGAGAATTTACATCAATGTTGTATTGTCCTTCTTTCACGGGGCGAATGTTTCGAAAGATACCCATGTCGGTAAGGGAACCGTTCACCCTCCTCTTTTTAAAAGACTTATTTTGTTATGTATTTTAATTCACATAATATTATGTTGGGATATGTTCTTATATATCCTTATTGATTTAAATTTTATTTCCAAGTGATGAGATACCATTTTTATATCTCATCAACTCATTTTCTGAATTTTGAAGTGATGTCGTTAGGCTGTCAAATTTTACCAAGTGAAGTTTTTAACCCAATTTTGATTTCATTGGATTCAACATGTAGTTATTGAATATGTACTCATTTGAATATGTCTGAATGAACTTTGAGTTTTTTACACTTCATATCAACTTATATTGTGTGTATTTATATTTGTCACATATAATTATGAGATTGATTTATCCTTAAGGGTACCTTCATTCCAGGGGATTTCATCTCATTTTACATTTCTATTGAGACATCATTGTTATTATGCACCAATTCACTCTTATATGGTGTATATACTGTCCTTTGGAATATTATATCATGAATTCCTTTATTTTAATGATATTATAATGTTCTGATTAAATGTTATTCCTCAATTATTTCTGTCTCTCATTTTGTTAAAAACACTTTAAATAAATTATCATTTTAAATGTTTTAACGATTTATTCTTATAAATGGCTCCCAATAATATCCATGTTTTTAAAATGGTTTAAACTATTTATTTATATGGATATTAATGGTTTAAAATGTTAAAATCTTCAACATGGTATGGGACACGTTGATTCAAAAATCTCTTTATTAAATGTTTTACATGGTTTTGGAAATGGTTTCTTTTTTAATGGATTCATTATTTCAATATCCTAAAATGTTATATTGTGATTGAAATGTGGAAATGTTATGTTTACTTTATGCATGTTTTATGTGATACTTTTATGTTATGGTTCTTGGGCATTGTTATGAAAACGGGTGGTTCCGTGATAAACTAATGGCGGGTGATCCCGATATAGCTCTCCAATGAATTGGGTAACGCGAAGGAGTGAAACGTTATGGTTTCTCCAAAGAGAATTAGGGAATATACTGTTTTGGGTATTCCAAACGTAACCAAGAGGGTTACTCCCTACGTAATAATGTTATGAATGCCTCAAGATTCTTTTTATGTCTTATGATTTCTCTGATTTATTCATGATTTGATATGCCTATCTTTTATGGGTAAAGTATGATTTCAATCTAATGTATATACGAACTCATGTTTCCTTTCCATATTTTTATAACTCTTACTGAGCTTTTTATGGTCATCCCATGTTTTTGAAATGTTTTTCACAGGTCAAGGGAAAGGTACATGATGTGATGATAGTGTCAAGGATGTGTCAAGAAAGAATCCATGTTTTATTTTAATTATGCTTCCATTGATGGGAAGAATGAATACTGTCTTTTATGTAACCACTTTGTTTAAATGTGGAATGTAATGCAAGTTTCATTATCTAATTCTCTAAAACACTAAACTCGAAAAGATAATCAATGTGTAATCTTGTAATAACTCAAGATTAAGTAAGGTTTATGACTGGGGCCTTATAGTTGGTATCAGAGGTCGGTTTAGATAAATTTAGAGGTTAGGGTATTCTTTAAGCATAAGTGACATTACCATAACGGTTAGGATTTCAGAAAGAGTCCTAGTTTTAGATAAAGTGAATGATTAAGTATATCTTAGTGTTTATCTTCCTCATTATTACATGATGTTTTTGTTGATATACTCACACTGACCTTTTTGGTTTTAGTAAATGGTTGGATCTAGTAGGCACCAAAGTAACAGGGGATGTGAAGGAAACTGTGAGAGTTTTTTGAAAAAGCAACTGAATGATATGGGAGCAGCAATGAGAACTCTTGTGACTATCCTCAACCAACTATCGGGAGTCATGATTGACCACCTAAACCTTGGTGATTTCTCTAAGTCATCATATATGCAAGAAACAAATCCCTATAGAACTACAGGTAATAATCATAAAGGTAAGTGTTTTCAAAAACTTATGTGTCAAAAATGGGGAAAGAAACACCTAGGAAAATGTTTCAAATGGACAGAAATATGCTATAGATGTGGAAATTAAGGTCATAAAGCAAGAACCTACCATAGAAAAAGAAAGCATATAGTTGACTCGAGGAAAGGGAAAGAAGTTCTTTCTTAGGGATCAATTGAATGTTTTAAATGTGGTGTGAATGGTCATTATGCAAACACATGTCCTATGAAGAAGTTTCGTGAATTGGATCACCAAGATCATACAAATATTCGTTTACCAATACCTAATGCCATTCCGATTGAGGATGAAGAATATGACAATGACCAATCAATGGTTTCGATTATTTCATAACTTTTGTTTTCCTATTTTGGAATATTAGGATATGATTCATGATTTTTTTTGTATGAAGAATTATTTTAGAATATGTTGGAAATGAATGGTTAATGGATCATGACGAATGTTGAGTGAGTAAGAAGTCAACATATAAGGGCTTCAAGAGTTATGGTGAAATTCATAACAGTATGAAGTCTCTTTTGTTGATGGGGTTACATTAGAAGACTTTTTATAGTATGTGTAACCCTGATGTTTAACATATGAAAATTTTATTCAAGGAATAGTTATCTGTTCTTTTGTGGAAACAGTTTTAAAGAACCATTTGGGTTTATATGATCCTTAATTTTGAGGTAATTATGGGTTACTATATGTTATGATGGGAGTGAAAGGCATGACATAAAATTGAGGTTAAATTATGTTATGGTTATTTTTGATGATTTTAACTCTTTTTGTGGAATGATTTGAGAATTATATAGTTTTGGAAATAGGACAAAACGCAGACCATGTGACAACCCGTCATGTCGGAAAAAGCTGCGGGAATCGAACCCACAACCAGAGTGCAACTGGTATTTATCCCTTACCACTGGACTACGTGAAGACCCTTGTTCGTTTGTCCCATCCCTTTTAGTTAGATGATTTCATGAATTAATAGTAATTTGATTTTGGGTTATCTATGGAAATATATTAACCTATCATGGAGGATATGTGATTCGGTTAATTACTTTTCAATATTAGACTTTAGGAGCAGCTGATGTTGTTTGGAGATAAATGTTATGATTTAACTTGGAAGACTATGTGAGTAAAACCATCAAATATTTGGGTTTCAACCTTAGTTTGGTTTACATTGAAGAATATTATGGACAAATTTTTTATCGAATGGTCCTCGTTGAACTTTGGGTTTTGTTGGACAAATTTTGGAGATTAATCATAGATTTTCTTTTTACAAAGGGTTATCCTTTTCTGGATTATCTGATCTTGTACTAACATTTTTGTTTTTGGTTTTGGTTAATGTCTAAAGAAATGGGATGTATATAGTTTTCTTTTTTGGACTAGGTTATTCTATAGAAGTTTATTATAGTACTCTTAATGTGAACAAGTCTTCCTAAATACTCGTCTTTTGGAGAAAATAAGAGTTTGTGTATGGAATCTAATAAAAGTTGAAAGTCAACATGATATGTGATTATGTTTCCTTATGAATAAATTCTTCAATAAAAAGTAACTTAAAACGAAAATGTTGCCTATTAACTTTTCCTATTGGGGAACCGAATACTGTTTAACCCATCACAAGTTTATGATTTTCTTGTGGTTATCTTTCTCATAATCATGTTTTCTATCACTCTCCATCAGAACATGACCCTTTGTTTTTTCCTCCATGTCCATATTTTCATAATTGTAATCCTAGTATGGGTTAACTAGGGTGACCTTTGTACTTATATTTCTTTATTTTAAAGTGATTGTTTTACTGACTCTTGTTCCGATGTGGGACTTTCAAGAATGTTTCCATGCCAAATTTCAAAATTGCGAAGACGCAATTGCCAAAAGGGGGGAAGGATGTAACACCCCAGGTAAATAAAGAATATTAAACCTTTATATTTATCCATATTTTTGAATAAAATATTAATACTACTTTAAAGGGGATGTTATGCTCAATGGCGTACCCAACATGCAACAACGAGTTTCTTGGGAATCTTACGTTGCACTTAAATAAAAAAATAATATTATTTTAAATGGTAGTTAACGCCTAGTCATTGTAATGGCGGGAATGAACAGAAGTAACTACAAAATAATTATATATGTTTGTCAAATATTTTTACTATTTACAATAAATTTTAGAGGATTAAAAATGCAAATGAATCCAGTTTTTAAGCGAAAACATTCTAATATTCTTTAAAAGGCCGATTAACCGCCTTTTGATGGCGGACCCCTTTTAAATCCACTTTTTGAAAATTATATAAGCTCTATTTTTTAAAATAAACATATTATTTATGATTGGGATTTTGAAATTTACCTTGGGTTAATTTTTGTTATTTTTCTGACAATGTTCATTTTTCAATGAATAGTGAAAAATACTGCATTTTACATCAAAACTGCTTTTTCATATAATTTAATTATATGGTTTTTTTATCTTTTTAATTTGTTTTAAAGTGTAATTAAAATATATTTTTACCATTTAATTAAATTATGGTCATTGGGAATAATTTCACTTTTTAATTAGACATAAACAAGTGCCAAACTTTTCAAAAAAATTTTTTCTCAAAAACCCGCTATTTGTTTTGACAACGGGAAGTTTTTTTAAATTAATTATTAAAATTTACGTGTTTCGAATTTGGTAAAATTAATTAATTATTTGGAATCCTAAGGTCCAAATTATGTAATTAATACTCTTTTGTTTGTGGACATTATGAATAGTAATGTCGGTAATTATCTTTATTTATTTTGATTAATGAGTAATCGTGTAGTTAAAGATAATAAGATAATATCATAATAATAAAAAATGACAAAAAATGTGTCGTAAGGATACTGGTTGTCTCATGGCCGACCATGGTATGCCCTGTTCCAGACTTGGGGTCCCCATGGAATCACTTTTGAGAGAATGTGACTTTTTATCTATTTATTTTTAAAGAATGTTAAATGTGATAAAGAATGTATCGCCTACGTAAAATATTTTTACTTTTGTCTACATAAATGATATTTTGGACTATAAATATTCATTATAAAGATAAAACGATTTACTACATCATGATATTTTTTTATAATTTTTAGACATTAAATTTATTAAATTATTTCTGAGATCATGAGGATGCAGTGATTACCTCATTAATAAAGGATTTAAATAAAATGAAATGATAATGTGAAATCTATGACCTACACATGTCCAAAACCTATTGGATGGGTGGATTTAGAACCCTTATCACCTTACCCTAGAATTATATAAATGTGGGACCTTTTGAATCCGAAAATCGTTTTCAAATAAAGTAACATTTCTTTACTTTCCAATAGTGCCCCTCCTCTCCTATTATAAAAGGCCCCTAACTCTACCTCCTTACCCACACTTACAAAGCCTTTGGCTTGGCCATCCCCTACCCATTTTGTGTGTACACATTCCTATATAACTCCCTGAATCCTCACTTTGGGATGAATCCTTTACAAGGAAGCCTTTGAGCTCAAATCAAATGAAGTTACCCGATTTTAAGGTAATGTATTCACTTGAGTCATTTTGTTTTATTTTACTTCTCCAACCCCCAAAACTCTTTTTATTTTTTTCTTTTGTAACAAATCCAGTATCTTAAATATACTAGGATGTTTTTATAAGAAGGATTCTAGCTACACTTACACACACCTACATCTAAGGGTTAAAGAACATACTGTTTCCGTGGATGGCAAATTTCTGCCTCCCAAAACGATGATTGTTCAACATTATTCTAACACCTTCAATGGTGGCCATTAATATGAAACTATATTTATATATGAGATCTAATATGTTTATAATTTACTTAATCTTCTGTATTTTTCATTTATGGCATACCTTTATGGTTTCCATTATGGGTAAAGGCGATATCTTCATTTAAGGAAGTGCGGAATACCGCCCCCTCAAAGTGATTTGATTCGTTAATACCATATGTGGTATGTATAAAGGATATATTTAATGATATTATATATGATACCATACTGGAATTAAAATACTATTATGTATCATTATGTTTTAATTCCATTAAATATGAAATTGAAATGAAAGTAGCGTTCATGCGTACGTACGGCTTACCGTCTCCATGAACGGTGCAATTCATTTATTAACTCTGAATGTTATGTAATATTATAAATTCATGAATATACTGGATATATATGATATATATGATATCTAAATCATGATTATAACTCTGGATATAATAGATACATGAACAACTTGTAATTATAAACAGCATATTTTGACTTTAGTACCAATGATCGTTTAAACGACCGTAATTAACTAAAATAATTACATAGTGTTAATGACATGGTAATAAGTGATATAAAAGGAATAATGAACTTGAAAAAGGTTCTTAAGGAATTATAAATTAACTCAAGTTTATTATTCAGGAGATTAAAGAACGATCGAGTCAAGTCGGACCCAAGGTAAGGGATCATACTCCTCTCTTTCTTTTTAAGTACACTCTTTTATGTCATTCCTTTTAAAGATAATCATTATTATTGTTGGGATGTTTTTTATATATATAATACTATAATTTTTATGTCCATGTTATGAGAGACCCTATTATCTCTCATCAATCCATTTTAGAAGTTTTGAGTGGCGTCGTTAGGCTGCCGATTTTTCGTAAGATATCTAACCTCTCTCTTTCTTTTTAAGTACTCTCCTTTATGTCACTTCTTTTAAGCTCCTATTTTTTAGGATGGGGGGTGTTATTTTATATTCCTCGTTCTGTAAAATTTATTTTATTATTATGAGAGACCCTATTTTATCTCATCAATCCATTTTTGGAAGTTTTAAGTGGTGCTGTTAGGCTGCCGAGTTTTCGTAAGGGATTTTTCATCTCACTTTTATTCCTGTAAGATTTATGCTACATTTGCCACAATTTCCTTTGAGTGGTGTATTTACTATCCATTATTCTACTATTTGTATAATATACTTTCTTTTATGAGTATTTACATCAATGTTGTATTTTTCTTCTTTCACAGGGCGTATGTTTCGAAAGATACCCATGTCGGTAAGGAAGCTTTCACCCTCCTCTTTTTAAAAGACTTCTTTTGTTATGTCTTTTAATTCACATACTATTATGTTGGGATATGTTATTCTATATCCTTATTGAATTAAATTTTATTTCCATGTGATGAGATACCCTTTTAATCTCTCATCAACTCATTTTCTGAATTTTGAAGTGATGTCGTTAGGCGGACGAATTTTACCAAGGGAACTTTTTAACCCAATTTCGATTTCTTTGGGTTCAACATGTAGTTATTGAATATGTCCTCATTTGAATATTTGTGAATGAACATTGAGTGTTTTACACTTAATATCCACTTATATTGGGTGTATTTATATTCTTCACACATATTTATGAGATTGATTTATCCTTTATTAAAGGGTACCTTCTTTATAGGGGATTTCATCTCATTTTACATTTCTATTGAGACTTCATTGTTGTTATGCCCCAATTCACTATTATATGGGGTATATACTATCCTTTGGAATATTATATCATGAATTCCTTTATTATCATGATATTAAAAAGTTCTGATTAAATGTTATTCCTCAATTATTTGTGTCTCTGATTTTGTTAAAAACATTTTAAATAAAATATAGTTTTAAATGTTTTAATGATTTATTATTATAAATGGTTCCCATTAATATCCATTTTTTCAAAATGTTGTTAAGGATTTATTTATATGGATATTAATGGTTTAAAATGTAAAAATCTTCAAGGTGGTATGGGACACTTTGATTCAAAAATTTCTTTATTAAATGTTTTAAATGGTTTTGGAAATTGTTTCCTTTGGAATGGATTCATTATTTCAATATCCTAAAATGTTATATTTTGATTGAAATGTGGAAATGTTATGTTTACTTTATGCATGTTTTATGTGATACGTTTATGTTATGGTTCTTGGGAATTGTTATGAAAACTGGTGGTTCTGTGATAAACTAACGGTGGGTGAGCCCGATATAGCTCTCCAATGCATTGGGTAACACGAAAGAGTGAAACATTAAGGTTTCTCCGAAGATATTTAGGGAATATACTGTGGTGGGTATTCCAAAAGTAACCAAGAGGGTTACTACCTATGTAATAATGTTATTAATGCCTCATGATACCTTTTATGTCTTCTGATTTCTATGATTTATTCATGATTTGATATGCCTATGTTTTATGGGTAAGGAATGATTTCATTCTAATGTATATATGAACTCATTTTTCCTTTCCATATTTTTATAACTCTTAATGAGCTTTTTATGCTCATCCCAAGTTTTTGAAATGTTTTTCACAGGTCATGGGAAAGGTACATGATGTGATGATAGTGTCAAGGATGTGTCAAGAAGGAATCCGTGTTTTATTTTAAATATGTTTCTGTTGATGGGAAGAATGAATACTGTCTTTTATGTAACCACTTTGTTTAAATGTGGAATGTAATGAAAGTTTCATGATCTAATTCTCTAAAACTCTAAACCTAAAACGATCCTCAATGTGTAATCTTGTAATAAATCATGATTATGTATGGTTTAAGGCCGGAGCCTTATAATGACACCCCCACCATTACCATTCTAAGTCCAATGAATACCTCATTTTAATCGTTTTAAACATTATCATCATATTCATGTGAACATTAATTAACATTCCCTAATTAGTAAATATAATTACAAACCATTCTGAGTAGTATAATGAATGGTATCAACATAGAACATTCATTATCAAGCTGATCATAAACTAATTAATAAAATATATTGTATGATAAAGATAATATATTAGACTCAGTAAAACATAAAATAATATAAATGTATTGAAATATAGTAAAATACACTAATAAAATCATTGTGTAATTATATAGATAAATACACTTTTTATATAATAAATAATATTTCATTTTATACAATTACATTTTTGCATGATAGTTTGTATAAAACATGAAATGATCATATATAGTTTTTCATGAAAAAATTATTCATTTTTTTAAAAATAAGCATGTTATAAAACAAATTATGGATGGTACTAAAAAATGGGTATGAAATTGAGAGGTTCCTATTTATCGGGTTTTCTTATTTGAGAAGGGAATCATTTAAAACATGTATTTATGAGAAAATAATGTCGAAATAATCTTGATATTATTTTTTGTAATATATACCCAGTATAAAGAATAATTAAGAATAAATGAAGAATCATTTTATTAGGGTAGAGATATTAAATGAATAACATGAAAGGAAAATGATGATTCATGTAGAATCCCATACATTATATTCGAATGAGTTTTTCATATGAGATTGTATTCAAGGATAATCAAAGTAAATCCATTAATTAAAAAATTCATAACCATAATATTTTTATTTTATTTAGGACAATTTTAATATGTTCATTTATGTAATTTTTTATGAGTTATAAGTTACAAATTTTTCGATTGGGATAATTCATATGGTTGATTTTCAATGTCGGTACACTTGTATATGTGTATGGATTCTTAAGGGTAATTGATATAATTCTCTTGAATTGAATTTATATGATTATAATGAATAATTATATTGTTATGTGGTTATATAATTAATTGTTTATATAGTTTTTTAATTAGTTATTAGTGAAAACATTACTAATAATAGTTTAAATTATTTTGGTGGTTTTTGATAAATGGCCAAATGGCTATCTTTCCAAATGGCCATGTTATTGATTTAAAAATTTACCAAAAATATAACCTAAAATTTAATCTAATGACCAAATGATAAAAATTACCCAGTTAAGGAATATCAATATAGCATAATAGAAAATGAATTGGTCTAAAATAAACATATATGAGGAATCCATATTATAACCATATTTATAATGACAATTTTTATGTACTGTTTATGTTATTCCACTAGTATATAATTTCTAATTAAATGTATATTTAGATGATTCAATATTTTTTGGAATTATTGTAAAATAATAATTTTAATTAATTATAGGTTTATCACATTCACAATATTCAATAATGATGTTTTATACAATCTAACAACATCTAAATAAAAAATTATTTCCTTCGAAGGATGTGTGAATAGAGAAAATTTATTTTTCCCAAGTAAGAATAAATATGATGGAAGTGCATAAATGAAAAAACACAAGAAAAGATGGTATGTTATTTATTTATATGTCAAATATTTATACGAAAGTAAGAATTAAATATCATTTTTATATTTTAAATAGTATTCCATAGAGGTGCTAGATGATAAATAATATGGAAATTATGGTCAAAATGATCATTTGATTCTAGTAGTTTGTGATGAGAACCATAGGAGAGTCTGATACTGACCTATAAAAAACATAATTCCCACTAGGTATTAGACATAATCAAGATCTTATAAAACTTTTAAGACCATTAAGATGTAATGTACACATGAATAAGTATCTAAGGAAAAAAATTGATTTTTGGAATTGTGAAAAAAGGAAAATAATCATTGAACACTTATTGAAGGCTATGTTATGTATAATTCAGTCCCTTCCATCTAAGGCTGATACCACAGTTTATTTGTACAGACCCGAATCTTGACATACATTGACATTACATTACTTTTGCGGAATACTTAGTACATAACAAAAACACACACACAAGGATCGTAATAGTTTAGTGTCTTTGGAAACTCGGAATATAATCTTCTAATCCTGGTGAAAGATCTTCACCATAAAGATCTTCCTTTTTTTTATACCTAATACCTTTATTTATATCCTGGGGAAAAGAAAACATAAAATGGTGAGCTCAAATGCTCAGTAAGGGTAATCAAAAGAAATATTAGTCACATCATATACATAAGAAGATAACTTTTTGAAATCTTAACCTGTAAAAGAGATCATAATTTCATAACCCGGGAAAACACATGGCAGTGAAATGTAATCACAATAATCATAACATAAAACATTAAACTTTGTTTCATACACACATAATCATATAGAATCATTTCTTATTAGTCAAGACTCATTTCCAAGTCTATCTTAGTGGACAAAGTCCTTTTCTGAACTGAGTCACCCTCGTTTCAGTCCTGTTTCACTAAACCGGTATAACCTACCATTCCATCCATGTCTATCTCATTAGATATAAAATCTTTACCCAATGCATTGGAGGGAGATATAGGTCCAACCCTTCTCATAATGATACCATTCTTATGTGTGCCACAAAATCATACATCATTTCATAACCCATGTAATAAAAATGGGAATCTTAAACATCATAAAACATTTCATATATGATAAAGGAATTCATAAAAATATAATTCCATCACAACATAATCAAATAAATGTAATAATAGGGATAAATACAGAACCCTTTATTATCTTATATGGAAAATAATTTTGATAAACCACTTGAACTCCATTTTTGAAGAAAATGTCCTTTCTACTTCAATTTTTTTTCCCTTTCTTAACATGTCATACAAATTTAAACTAAAAGATGTTGATTAAAAATAAACATGAAAATTTTTAAAGTAAGCTTCTTGGAAAAAAAAATTTCAAAATCCATTCAAGTCGTATAAGTTAAAAAAAACATTCTTCTCGTACTTTTGTTGGAAAAGTTAAAAAGTACCTCGTACGAAAAACAACAAAAGATTCCTTTCATATCCTTTACTAAAAACTCACCGAAAGGGAAAAAATGGATTTAAACAATTGTATGTGGATGGAAATAATATTACATATTTATGAAACATGGATGTGGATGATAAAATACACCCCAGTAAATTTGAATGTATAAACAATCTCAGATAAAAATTTAGATTGCGAGATTTTCCCTTACCTTAGGTCCGATTTGCTTCGTAAGTGTCCGAACCTCCTGTATAATGATATAAATAATGTCATTGACTTATTACAGAATCATATTCATTGTTATGATATCATATATGGTTCACTTATGACGTTATATTACCCGTTCTTTTGTAAATTCCATGTTAAAGAGCGTTTTGGGTAAAATTGTTTCATTTGTCGTCCGTGTTTTGACTTGTAATTATTCATATGATTACTTAGATCATGATTACATAATTCCAGAATATAAAACATGACTTATATATATATATTTTGAATGTACATAAATATAATAAATCAGTAAATGGAATGAAGTACACCGTTCATGGAGACGGTAGGCCGTACGTACACATGAACGCTGTTTTCGTTTCCTTATTGAGTTGAAAGGAATTAAGTAGATGACATACATATATAGACACATAAATACAGTATCATTATTATGTAATATATTTCATGATTACTTATTATATATACTTTATAATCATTCATGAATGTTTAAAGTGGAGAATAAATCTCATCGCGTCGTGGAGACGGTAGTCCGTACGTACGCACGAGCGATGATATCATTCGCATGATCGTGGGACTCTATTGGAATGTATGTATACTATTTCAGAATCAATATCACTTTAAAATAATAATATATAGTTATTATTTACACCATTATACCCATCCAAGTAAGGTTGTGGTGGAAAATAGATTTCACCACGGCGTGGAGACGGTATTCCGTACGTATGCACGCGCAGTGATTTCGTTTTCCGTAGGATAGATAGATGGTGAAATAGGATTGTTTCATAAATATAATAACATATCAGTATATGAGTGATACTGATGTTATTACTACATAATGAAACAACATAAGAAGAAGAAGTGGAAGAAGAAATAAAGGTGAAATAATCGGTAACAGAAATTGCCTCTTCTTTGAAGCGCCTTTTTGATACCTCCTCTTAGGGATCTAAAATTGGCCTTTGAGGATGACCAGAACCTCTAGGATGTTTCTAGGGAATTGGAGAAGAGAATTTGGTAGGGGTTAGCCTATCTTTAAGGCTCAAATTTGTGTGAGGAAGAGAGGGAGGAGGTGCCCTTTTATAAGGGAGGAGAGGGGCACCTTTGGAATAACTAAAAATATTATTTTATTATAAAGTCAAGTTCGTTTTTAAATAGATCCAAATTGATTTATTTAGAGGCTAAGGTGGGTATGGGGAGAAATCCTCTCATCCAATAGAATTTATACAAGTTTAGGTTCCTATTTTAACCTTATCATTTAGATTTAACATTAAGTTAAATAATTTTTCTTTTACCGTGTCTTCTTGTTTTCTTATACTATAAGGTTAATAAACTTACTATATCAAGCCAAAATAACCCCAAGTTGTTTATTATTAGTATATATAACGTCATCTAAGTCATTTAGATGAACCGTAGATTTTTAGGAATAAAATAACACTTAAAAATATAATATTTCTTTTAAAAACTATTTTATGTCAATTTTGACACAATTTAGTAATTTATTTTTGTGAAAATCATAACAGAATTATTAGTTCAAAAAAAGTTAATTAAATCAATAATAAAATGTCATATTAACCTAGAAAATTAATTTAACTCATAAAAAGTCTCAAATTACATTTATTTGGGCATTTATAACATCAATTATGTCAATATTTCATTAATAAGACAATTACAACATCATCTTTGTGTCATAATAAATGATAATTATTTAATCCCTAAAAATTCTAAATAAATTACTATGATGTAGATAATTGTATTAGATTTCTTTATACTATTCATGTTCGAAGTTTCATGATATATATCACTAAATTAAAATTATTATACTTATAAGATTTAAGAAAGTGACATGTTGTCACATTCTTGGGTTTTAATAATAATTAAATTATTTTAATGAACAAAAGTCCATAAAATGAATCCAATCCGACCCTTAGGTTATATTGGTCTACATTTATCCATCCAATAGGATTTTTTCCAAGTGTTAGGGTAATTTTATAATCTTATATTTACCCTTAATTACCCGATTTATCATTAACTATAGTAAATAAAATTTACCGTAGTTACTATTCACAATACCCAAAAATAAAAAGTAGCTTATTAAAATAATTTGGACCCACTGATTCCAAATATGGAATCCATTTTCCAATTTCAATACAGAAAAGATTCATAAATTAAATTAAAATTAATCATGTTGTCGAAAGAAAACGGGTTTTTCTTTAAAACATTGGAAAAGATTGAATTGATTTAACCTACGAATTCACGGGAAAATCAATGCTAATGACATAAATTATATTAAATGGTAAAAATATATTCTATTTATACTTTGAAACCATTCAATATTATAATTTAACCACATATGATATTACAATGAAAAAAGTTGTTTTTAATTAAAATGTAGCGTGTTTTTACTATTCATTAAAATATGAAAGGTATCGGAAAAATATCAAAACATTATCTATTGTAAATTTTTTTAACCTGATTAAAAAGAATAATTTTATTTTGTCAAATTGAACTTATAAACATGTCAAAAACTAGATTTAATGTGTGTGCGCCATCAAAAGGCGGCAAAACTGCATTTTTTTAAAAATATTTATTTTACCCGAAAAATTTATTTTGTTCTTATACGAAGTTCTAGAAATGTGTAAGATGAATAATAATGTTATAAAATTAAAAATTTAGTTAACACTATTCATAACGTCTAGTTCATAATAATATTATAATAATATATCGTTGTTTATTAAAACCTGGTATTGCGTACAACACACGCTATCGAGGAAGGTCATGATTGCGTGTAATGCAAGAAATGTCAGGGTTGCGTGTAGTGAACAACTCCTTTGTTGTTGCGTATATCAGAATCCAACCATATTTTATTTATACATTGAATATATATATATATATACTCAATGTTGCATAGAATAACTTCTATCAAACAAACTTTAAATTGTGTGTAACAAGAGCCAAGAAAAGTGTTGTGTATACTGCAAGATAATACGGTGTTGCGAATAGCGCAAGGTAATCTTGGTGTAGCATAAAACATAAGACATTAATGAAATTAAAATAATATTTTTCATAAAATCACAAGGTGTCACATTCTACCGCCCTTAAAATGAATTTCGCCCTCGAAATTCGACGGGGTTATAAATGGTTTACTATTCGAAAGATTCGTTAATAGAAACCCACATTGTAAAAAGGAATAACAAAACCAATCATTAAAAAAAAGTATTAAACGTAATGGTTACCCAAATAAACTAATCACTGGGTTTCTCCATAGGTGAAAATATGGATATGGAAGAGAAATCTAACCATCATGTTCTGATGGAGAGTGGTAGAGAACATGGCTATGGAAAAGCCAGAAATCACAAAGCCAGAAATTTGTGACGATCTACGGTACCATATGATTCATCAGATATAAGACCATTGGGACAACATTTTTGGTTTTCATGATCATTTCCCTAAAGTTGATGAAATTGGAATTAGAAGAAATACTTTCGTGATTTCGTTATACTCTCACCGTTGGTCGTTCTTTGGACAATTTCCACTTCATCTCTTAATGAAATGAAGTTGAATTTGTCATTTGTGATGTTTTAGCAGATCATGTGATAAAATGATGGGTCATTCCATCTGTCTTAAACAAATGGTTAGAAAAGTTATCAAAAAAATACATAAGTCCATCTATATTGAGATTAATGATATATGGTTCCTAAAATAAATTTATTCTTCATATATCATACTACTTAATATAATAAAACTAGTTTCTACTAAACAGGGACTTCCTGTAGGCCAGTGGTAGGAGATAAAGGCCAGTCACACTTCGGTTGTGGGTTCGATTCCCACGGCCTTGTCCGACGCGATGGGCTGTCACCCGTCCTTCAGGATGTCCTTTTTCTAAAACTATATAATATCAAAAGTTCTATCCTTAAACAATACTAACTTATGTCCAACATAATCCATTCCAATCTTTAGGAAATATTTCGGTCCAAGCTCATAATATAAAGAAAATGATTACTTGAAATGTCATCAACCAAGCATGTGAATATCATCATTTATCCCCCATATATCTTGTTGGTAACATTCAAATCATGTGAATACTTTAATCATGTATTCTCTTGAAAAATGAATACCCATTAAACCATAGTGAAAACATGAATGCTGTCAAAAGTTAACTCTTTCCACATACCAAAATCCAAAAATTCTATATACTCAATCCATTATATAACCTTCTCCTTATATCAATCATGAGCTCATGAATACTATCAAACATTTAATTTTCTCTTTATCCCTTCATTATGTTCATATCATCTACATTCCAAAAATATCTGAATAACCTTTCATGGATAATGGTACCATTAATCATACACTTTCAAAACTCAAGGAAAGACAACAGTGTAATAATCCTTAGATGTCTCTTTATTCCATAGTACCATGAGATTACTTATACAACATTACACATGATATACATGTAATCATTCCACTACATTCTTAAACCATTGACTGAGCTTCAACAATTCTTTCATCTCACATATCATTTGTAGTCTCTTCATCATCATCAACATAAATAATACCCATACAACTATACTGATTCTCTTCAGGAGACTTTCCCTTAGAGCATTGGTTTTCATAATGCCCGTACATTCCACATTTAAAACATTTAACCATTGTTGATGTCAAAGCAATACCATTATCCTCATCCCTGGTGTTAAATGAACCTTTTCCTTTGCACTTACTGGCTTTGTGTCCTTCTTTTCCACACCCAAAGCATCTTCCAGTTCCTTTGAAACATTCTCCTTGATGCGTCATCCCACATGATTTGCATGGGGGAAATTGAACTTTCTTTCCTCTATGATCATCATGAAACTCCATCTTTCTCTTATTAGCCGAGTCAGGAAACTTACCGAATTTTACATTATTAATCATATTATGAGATTGCTGATTCAACATAATAATGATGTTTGGACTTCCAAATCCCATTTCATTTGGTTTCTCATCATTCCATTGTCCATCATATCCTCCATTATCGTGAATCATCTTGTTTTCAGCCATTTTCTAAAACCCAAAAAGAATAGTGTGAGAGGAAAAAATCATAATAAAGTGGGAGTAACTTCAATATCTAACATTGTTGGTTTAATCTATTATCGTTACCATAGTTCTAGGACTATATCCTATACGTATACTTATCCTTAGCGACATACCTAGACATACATTAGAAATATCTCTAGGGATCTCACTAACGTTCACGCATCCTAGTTTCCAAAGGTTGACTAAACCTTTCCTCTGATACCAACTGTAGAGACCTGAATCTTGACGTACATTGACATTACATTACTTTTACGGAATACATAGTACATAACAAAAACACACACACAAGTATCGTAATAGTTTAGTGTCTTTGGAAACTCAGAATATAATCTTCTAATCCTGGTGAAAGATCTTCCACATCTCCCATAAAGATCTTACTTTTTTTATACGTAAAATCTTTCTTTATATCCTGGGGAAATGAAAACATAAATGGGTGTGCTCAAATTCTCAGTAAGGGTAAACAAAAGAAATATCAATCACATCATATACATAAGCACATAACTTTTGGAAATCTTAACCTGTAAAAGAGATCATAATTTCATAACCTGGGATAACTCATGGTAGGGAAATGTAATCACAATAATCATAAACTAAAACATTAAACTGTGTGGCATACACACATAATCAAAGCAAATCATTTCATATTATTCAAGACTCATTGCCAAGACTATCTTAGTGGACAAAGTCCCTTTCTGAACCGAGTCACCCTCGTTTCAGTCCTGTTTCACTAAACCGGTATAACCTACCATTCCAGCCATGTCTATCTCATGAGATATAAAATCTTCACCCAATGCATTGGAGGGAGATATAGGTCCCACCCTTATCATAATGATACCATTCTTATGTGTTCCACAAAATCATACATCATTTCATAACCCATGTAATAAAAATGGGAATCTTAAACATCATAAAAAAAATTCATATAAGATAAAGGAATTCATAAAAATATAATTCCATCACAACATAATAAAATCAATATAATAATAGGGATAAAATACGACCCATTTATTATCTTATATGGAAAATAATTTTGATAAAACACTTGAACTCCATTATTGAGGAAAATATCCTTTCTGCTTCAAAAATATTTTTCCTTTCATAACATGTCATACAACATTAAACTAAAAGAAGTTGAATAAAAATAAACTTGAAAATTTTTAAAGGAAGCTTCTTGGAAATTTTTTTTAAAAAATCCATTCATGCCGTATAAGTTAAAAAAAACATTCTTCTCGTACTTTTGTCGGAAAAGTTAAAAAGTACCTCGTACGAAAAACAACAAAAGATTCCTTTCATATCCGTTACAAAAAAACTCACCGAAGGGTAAAAATGGATTTAAACAATTGTAGGAGGATGGAAATAATATTACATATTTATGAAACATGGATGTGGATGATAAAATACACCCCTGTAAATTTCAAAGTATAAACAATCTAGGATAAAAATTGAGATTGCGAGATTTTCCCTTACCTTAGGTCCGATTTGCTTCCTAAGTGTCCGAACCTCCTGTATAATGATTTAAATAATTCCATTGACTTATTACAGAATCATATTAATTGTTATTATATCATATATGGTTCACCTATGACTTTATATTACCTTTTCTTTTGTAAATTCCATGTTAAAGAGCATTTTGGGTAAAATTGTTTCATTTGTCGTCCGTGTTTTGACTTGTAATTATTCAGATGATTACTTAGATCATGATTACATAATTCCAGAATATAAAACATGATATATATATATATATATATATATATTCAGAATATATATATATAATAAATCAGTAAATGGAAAGAAATACACCGTTCTTGGAGACGGTAGGCCGTACGTACGCATGAACGCTATTTTCGTTTCCTTATTGAGTTGAACAGAATTAAGTAGATGAAATACATATATATAAACATAAATACAGTACCATTATTATGTCATATATTTCATGATTACTTATTATATATACTTTATAATCATTCATGAATGGTTAATGTGGAGAATGGATCTCATCGCGTCGTGGAGACGGTAGTCCGTACGTACGCACGAGCGATGATATCGTTCTCATGATCGTGGGACTGTATTGGAGTGTATGTATACTATTTCAGAATCAATATCACTTTAAAATAATAATATATAGTTATTATTTACACCATTATTCCCATCCAAGTTAGGTGGTGGTGGAAAATAGATTTTACCACGGCGTGGAGACGGTATTCCGTACGTACGCACGCGCGGTGATTTCATTTTCCGTAGGATAGATATATGGTGAAATAGGATTGTTTCATACTTATAATAACATATCAGTATATGAGTGATACTGATGTTATTACTTCATAATTAAACAACCTATTAATAAGAAGTTGAAGAAGAAATAAAGGTGAAAGAATCGGTAACGGAAATTATCTATTCTTTGAAGCGCCTTTTTGAGACTCCTCTTAGGGCACTAAAATTAGTCTTTGAGGAAGACCAAACCCTCTAGGATGTTTCTAGGGAAGTGGAGAAGAGAATTTTTCAGGGTTTGGCCGAGCTTGAAGGCTCAATGTTGTGTGAGGAAGAGAGGGAGGAGGTTCCCTTTTATAAGGGAGCAGAGGGACACCTTTGGAATAACTAAAAATATTATTTTATTATAAAGTCATGTTCAGTTTTAAATAGATCCAAATTGATTTATTTGGAGGCTAAGGTAGGGATGGGTCGCAATAATCTCATCAAATAGAATTTAGACACGTTTAGGTTCCTATTTTAACCTTATCATTTAGATTTAACATTAAGTTAAATAATTTTACTTTTACCGTGTCTTCTTGTGTTCTTATACTATAAGGTTAATAAAAATACATTATCAAGCCAAAATAACCCCAAGTTGTTTATTATTAATATATATAACCTTATATAAGTCATTTGGCCGAACCGTAGATTTTTATAAATAAAATAACAATTAATAATATAATATTTGTTTTAAAAACTATTTTATGTCAATTTTGACACTATTTAGTAATTGATTTTTGTGAAACTCATAACAGAATTATTAGTTCTAAAAAAGTTAATTAAATCAATACTAACATGTCATATTAACCTATAAAATTATTGTAAGTCATAAAAAGTCTCAAATTACATTTATTTGGGCGTTTATAACATCAATTATGTCAATATTTCATTAATAAGACAATTACTGCATCATCTTTGTGTCATAATAAATGATCATTATTTAATCCCTAAAAATTCTAAATAAATTCCTATGATGTAGATAATTTTATTATATTTCTACAGACTATTCATGTTTGACGTTTCATGATGTTTATCACTAAATGAAAATTATTATACTTATAAGATTTAAGAAAATGACATGTTGACACATTCTTTGGTTTTAATAATAATTAAATTATTTTCATGGACAAAAGTCCATAAAATGAATCTAATCCGACCCTTAGGTTATATAGGTATACATTTAGCCATACTAATGGATTTTTTCCAAGTGTTAGGGTAATTTTATAGTCTTATATTTACCATTAATTACCCGATTTACCTTTAACCATAGTAAATAAAATTTACCGTAGTTACTATTCACAATACCCAAAAATAATAAATAGCTTATTAACATAATTTGGACCCACTGATTACAAATATGGAATCCATTTTTCCAAATTCTATTTAGAAAAGATGAATAAATTAAATTAAAATTAATCCCATTGTCGAAACAAAACGGGTTTTTCTTTAAAACATTTCAAAAGATTGAATTGATTTAACCTACGAATTCAAGGTAAAATCAATGATAATGAAATACATTATATTAAATGGTAAAAATATATTCTATTTATATTTTAAAACCATTAAATATTATAATTTAATCACATAAGATTTTACGATGAAAAAAGTTGTTTTTAATTTAAATGTAGCGTGTTTTTACTATTCATTAAAATATGAAAGTTATCGTAAAAATATCAAAACATTATCTAATGTAAATTTTTATATCCTGATTCAAAAGAAGAATTTTATTTTGTCAAATTGAACTTATAAACATGTAAAAAACTAGATTTAATTTGGGTTTACTATCAAAAGGCGGCAAAACTGCATTTTTTGAAAAATACTTATTTTACCTGAAAAATTTATTTTGTTCTTATATGATGTTCTAGAAATGTGTAAGATGAATAATAATGTTATAAAATTCAAAATTTAGTTAACACTATTCATAACGGCTAGTTCATAACAATATTATAATAATATATCATTGTTTAGTAAAACCCGGTATTGCGTACCACACATGCTATCGAGGAAGGTCGTGATTGCGTGTAATGCAAGCAAAGTCAGGGTAGCGTGTAGTGTACAACTCCTTTGTTGTTGCGTATAACAGAATCCAACCATATTTTATTTATACATTTGATATATATATATATACACTCAATGTTTCGTAGAATAACTTCTATCAAACGAACTTGAAATTGTGTGTAACAAGAGCCAAGAAAAGTGTTGCGTATACTGCAAGCTAATACGGTGTTGCATATAGCGCAAGGTAATCTTGGTGTAGCATAAAAAACAAGACATTAATGAAATTAAAATAATATTTTTCATAAAATCTCAGGGTGTTACATTATTTATATATGGAATTGATGCAAACTTTTAATGATTCCCTGAGTGATGTTAATGAGGGTCTTAATGCATGTCGAGAAGATGATGGTGGTGGTGTTGATGTTGATGATGATGTTGATGCTTCTCTTGATTATGTTGATTCTCCTCTTTTTTATGGTGATGATGATTTCTTCGATGTTGGAGATATTGATCCCCTCTATTTTTGATATATAAGTAATGATATAAGTTTATGTTGTTTAATTTATTGAATATATTGGTTGTATAGATGTATATGAATTTTTCTTTGGTTATGTATGGGAAAATTACTTCAAGAAGATGGTTGAATTCCTAAATAAATTATCTTTATTTCATTTATGGTTTTTTGGGGGTTTGATTTAATTCATCTATTTATGATGTGCTGTAATAGTTATTGCTTCAAAATGGTGACAAATATCTATAACAGAGATTAAATGATCTATGGGTATATGTCTTTTATAGGGAAAATATAAACCCATGTTTTGGATAAACATTGGTATAATACAATTTTTATGTCTTTTCCATTGGTTTCTATAGGATTATGGATATATCTATAAACCTACATCTCCAATAGACACAATTAAGAAATCATTTTTATTGTATATACCCATGATTTTAGGGTTTATACCTATGGTTCTGAACCATAGGTATAAGGTATTTTTCTAGTACTAATAAACTATTCTAAATAAAATAAATTCCAATGAATAAATCCTTAATTTTTTATTTAAAACAATTAATTATATATTAAAAATTGGGAAAATGTTTGGTTCATTTTATATTCCTTATGATTTTATTTTAACCAAATATTCCAACATTACCATTTATCATGGTAACTAAAATTAACAAGATTAATAGTCATATTGGTCAAAAATAGCAGGGGCCGATTTTCTAAATTTTTACCATCTAAATAAAAATATATAAATATATTTTTTATATTCATAAAATATAAATTTTAATATTTAAAATAATAATAATCCATTTAAACACATCAAAAACCATTATTCATAAAAAATGCATTATCAACCCAAAAATATTCTATTACCAAAATAAGGTATAAGAATGATAAAAATGAAATTAATTATATTAAATTTTACTAAATAGTTCTTATGTGTCTTTGAGATCAAATAAATGTCATAAAATGAATTTTTAATATATTTTAAAAGGTATATTTATAAAATTAATTATTTTTTAATCTTCAATAGAAGATGTAGAGACCCGTAGCCTGACGTACATGAACATTACATTACTTTTGAGGAATACTTTGTACATAACAAAAAACACACACACAAGGATCGTAATAGTTTAGTGTCTTTGGAAACTCGGAATGTAATCTTCTAATCGTGGTGAAAGATCTTCAATATCTCCCATAATGATCTTCCCTTTTTTTTAACATAAAACCGTTCTTTATATCCTGGGGAAATGAAAACATAAAAGGGTGAGCTCAAATGCTCAGTAAGTGGAAACAAAAGAAATATCAATCACATCATATTCATAAGAACATAACATTTTGGATATCTTAACCTGCAAAAGAGAGCATAATTTCATAACATGGGATAAATCATAGTAGTGAAATGAAATCCGGATAATCATAAATTAAAACATGAAACATTGTGGCATACACACATAATCATAGATAATCATTTCTTGTTAGTCAAGACTCATTGCCAAGACTATCTTAGTGGAAAAAGTCCCTTTCTGAACCGAGTCACCCTCATTTCAGTCCTGTTTCACTGAACCGGTATAACCTACCATTCCAGCCATGTCTATCTCATGAGATATAAAATCTTTACCCAATACATTGGAGGGAGATATAGGTCCCACCCATCTCATAATGATACCATTCTTATGTGTGCCACAAAATCATAAATCATACATCATTGCATAACCCTTGTAATAAAAATGGGAATCTTAAACATCATGACATCATAAAACAATTCATATACGATAAAGGAATTCATAAAAATAATTCCATCGAAACATAATCAAATCAATGTAATAATAGGGACAAAAACGGAATCCTTTATTATCTTATATGGAAAATAATTTTGATAAAACACTTGATCTTCATTCTTGAGGAAAATATCTTTTCTACTTTAAAAACACTTTTCCTTTCTTAACATGTCATACAATTTGAAACTAAAAGAAGTTGATTAAAAATAAACATTAAAACTTGTAAAGGAATCTTCTTGGAAATACTTTTTTAAAAATCCATCTATTCGATATAAGTGAAAAAAAAACATTCTTCTCGTACTTTTGTCGGAAAAGTCAAAAAAAGTACGTCGTACGAAAAACGAAAAAAGATTCCTTTCATATCATTTAGTAAAAACTCATCAAATGGTAAAATATGATTTAAACAATTTTTGGTGGATGCAAATAAAATTACATATTGAAGAAACATGGATGTGGATGAAAAAATACACCCCACTAAATACCAAAGTATAAACAATCTCGGATAAAAATGAGATTGTGATATTTCCCTTACCTTAAGTCTGATTTGCTTCGTAAGTGTCTGAACCTCCTGTATAATGATTTAAATAATGTCATTAAATTATTACAGAATCATATTCATTGTTATGATATCATATATGGTTACTTATGACTTTATATTACTCGTTCTTTTGTAAATTCCATGTTAAAGAATCGTTTTGGGTAAAATCGTTTCATTTATCGTAGGTGTTTGGACTTGTTTTTCTTGGCATTATTATTACTTATATCATGATTTACTTACTTCCAGAATATAAAACATTATTTATATATCATATATATTCAGTATATATATATATTTAATAAATATATAAATGAAATGAAACACACCGTTCATGGAGACGGTAGTCCGTACGTACTCATGAACGCTGTTTTCCTTTCCTCATTGTCTTGAATGGAAGTAAGTAGATGACATTCCTATATACATAAATCCAGTAGCCTTATAATTTCATATATTTCATTATTATTTCTTATATATACTTTATAATTATTCTTAAATGGTTAACATGGAGAATGAATCTCATCACGTCGTGGAGACGGTAGACCGTACGTACGCACGAGCGATGATATCATTCCCATGGTCATGAAATTGTGTTGAAGTTTATGTATACTATTTCAGTATCAATATCACTCTATAATAATCATATATAGTTACTCCTTACACCATTATACCCATCCAATTAAGGAGGTGGCAGAAAATAGATTACACCACGGCGTGTAGACGGTATTCCGTACGTACGCACGCTCGGTGATTTCCTTTTTCTGTAGGATGGATAGAAGGTTAATTAGAGTTGTTTAATATTTATAATAACATATCAGTATATAATAAATACTGATGTTATTACTTTATCATGAAACAAATAATGAAGAAGAATTTGAAGAAGAAAGAAATTGAAAAAGATCGGTAATGGATATTACCTCTTTTTGACACGATTTTTCTTATCCTCAACTTAAAGAACTAAGGATGGTCTTTGAAGAAGGCCAGGACATCTAGGATAATACTAGGAAAGTGGAGAAGAGATTTTGGCATGGTTTGGTCGAGCTTTAATGCTTAAATTGGTGTGAGGGGAGAGGGAGGAGAGGGGTACCTTTGGAATAACTAAAAATATTATTTTATTATAAAGTCAAGTTCGGTTTTAAATAGCTCCAAATTGATATATTTCGAAGATAAGGTGGGTATGGGTCGAAATACTCTCATCCTATAGAATTTAGACAAGTTTAGGTTCCTATTTTAACCTTATCATTTAGATTTAACACTAAGTTAAATAATTTAACTTTTACCGTGTCTTTTTGTTTTCTTACACTATATGGTTAATAAACTTACTATATCAAGCCAAACGAACCCCAGGTTGTTTATTATTAATATATCAATCATTATCTAAGTCATTTGTCCGAACCTTAGATTTTTAGGAATTAAATAACAATTAATAATATAATATTTTTTTAAAAAACTAATTTATGTCAATTTTGACATTATTTGGTACATGATTTTTATGAACTTTTTAACATATTTATTAGTTCTAAAAAAGTTACTTAAATCAACAATAACATGTCATATTAACCTAGAAAATTAGTTTAAGTCATAAAAAGTCTCAAATTACATTTATTTGGGCATTTATAACATCAATTATGTTAATATTTTTTTAAAAAGGTAATTACTGCATCATCGTTGTGTCATAAATAAATAAAATTATTTAAAGTATAAAAATTACAAATAAATTACCATTATGTAGGAAATCTTTTTAGCTTTCTAATGAATATTTATAGTCTAAATTATATTATGTATAACCCTATATTAAAAATGTTTTATTAAATAAACTTCGATTTTAACTCTTTTAACTCTTCTTTGAATTAAATAACAATAAATGTCCTAATCTAATCCAAGTGGGCCTAAATGATAATATTTTACACTTAAAGTTGTTTCTGGTCGAGATACACTTGTCCAATAGGATTAGGACATGTGTTAGGGTAATATTAATATCATTGTTACCCTTAATTACCCTATTTAATTTTAACCGTGGTAAATAAAAGTAAAAAGTTACTATTCACCAAAAATTATTTTCATCTCATTGAACCACATTTTACTTACTGATATCAACCGTGTCTCTCGGATTTTTGAAATTCCATTCACAGAAGCAGTAAAATTAAGATTTATGAAAAAATAATTTTTTTAACTACCACTTAGTAGTTTCACTATTCATAAAAAATTGATGTTTTACAAAAAAATTCCAAAATTTCACCCTAAGATATAATTGATATTCCGGATTCAAAAATGATTTCTATTTTACAAAATTTCCAACATATAAGTTGCATTAATTAATTTTAGTATTAATTTCCGCTGTCCCAATAAATAGCATGTTTTTAAGAGATAATAACTATCAAAAGATTAACATTTGTTTATGTCTGGTGTAAATGAGAAATTACATCCAATGACCAACATTGTATTGAATTGTAAAAATATATTCTATATATAATTTAAAACCACTCAATTTAATAATTTATCACTATTATTTATTTCGATTAAAAAAGTTGTTTTTAATTAAAATTTAGTAATTTTTACTATTCATCAGAAAATAAAAGTTATCCGAAAAGTACAAAAATTTCACCTTAGGCTAAATTCGTACTCCGAATCCAAAAATGAAATCCATTTTGATAGATAAAATTTATAAAATTTTAAAAGGTGGTTATTACTATTCATAACGGCTAGTTTTAATAATATTTTAATAGCATATAGTTGTTTAGTGAAACTCGGTATTGCGTACTACACACGCTATCAAGGAAGGTCGCGATTGCGTGTAATGAAAGGCAAGTCAAGGATGCGTGTTGTGCAAGCTCCTTTTGGTGTAGCGTACAACACAAGACATTAATGAAGAATATTTTTCATAAAATATTGGGGTGTTACATTTTACCCCCCTTAAAATGAATTTCTCCCTCAAAATTCGTCGAGGTTATAAATGGTTTATTATTCCACAGTTTCTTTAATAGAAACCCACATCATAAAAAGGAATACCAAAACCAATATTTAAAAACAAAAGTATGAAACGTAACGGTTACCCAATTAAACTAATCACTGGGTTTCCACATAGGTGAAAATATGGATATGGAAGAGAAATCTAACCATCATGTTCTGATGGAGAGTGGTAGAGAACATGGCTATAGAAAAGCCAGCAATCACAAAGCCATAAATTTGTGACGATCTAGGGTATCATCTGATTCATCGGATATAAGGGCACTAGGACAACATTTTTGGTTTTCAAGAACATTTCCCTAAAGTTGAATATTTGAATTAGAATAAATACTTACTTTATTTTGGTACAATCTCACTATTGTTCGTGCCTTGAACAATTTCCACTTCATCTCTTAAATAAATGAAGTTGAATTTGTTATTCATGTAGTGTTATCAGATCATGAGATAGAATGCCGGGTCATTCCATCTGTCTCAAACAAAAGGTTAGCCAAAATTATATACATAAGTCGATCTATAGTGAGATTAATCATATATGGTTCCTAAAATGGACTTATACTTCATATATCATACTGCCTAATATAATAAAACTAGTTTCTACTAAACAGGGACTTCCTGTAGGCCAGTGGTAGGCAATAATGGCCAGTCGCACTTCGGTTGTGGGTTCGATTCCCACAGCCTTGTCCGAAGTGATGGGTCGTCGCCCGTCCTGCAGGTTGTCCTTTTTCTAAAACTACATTACTATAACATCCCATCAATAATATCGAAAATCTTCTATCCTTAAACAATACTAACATATGTCCAACATAATCCATTCTAATCTTTAGGCTTATCCATAATACTGCAATCAACTTTCATAATATAGTGAAAACAATTACCAGAGATTTAATACCATCGTTGATCCCCATATATCATAAGATATGTCTTTTTGGTCACATTCCAATCATTTGAATACCTTAATCATGTATTCTCTTGACAAATTAATACCAATTAAACCTTAGTGAAAACATGAATGCTGTCAAAAGATAATTGTTTCCACATACCAAAATCCAAAAATTCCATATAATCAAACCATGATATCACTTAGTCCTTATATCAATAATGATCTCAAGAATACTGTCAAACATTTCATTTTCTCCTTATCCCTTCAATATGTGCATATCATCTACTTTACAAAAGTATCTGAATAACATTTCATGGATACTGGTACCATTAATCACGCACTTTCAAAACTCAAGGAAGGACAACAGTGTAACAATCTGTAGATGTCTCTTTATTCCATAGTACCATGAGATTACTTATACAACATTACACATGATAAACATGTAATCATTCCACTACATTATTAAACCATTTACCAAGATTCAACAATTTTTCATATCACATATCATTTGTAGTCTCTTCATCATCATCCACATAAATAATACCAATACGACAATATTGATTCTCTTCATGAGACTTTCCCTTAGGGCATTAGTTTTCACAATGCTCGTACATTCCACGTTTAAAAAATTTAACCATTGTTGATGTCGTAGCAATACCATTATCCTCATCCCTGGTGTTGACTGGACCTTTTCCTTTGCACTTACTAGCTTTGTGTCCTTCTTTTCCACACCCAAAGAATCTTCCAGTTCCTTTGAAACATTCTCCTTGATTCCTCTTCCCAGATGATTTACATAGGGGAAATTGAACTTTCTTTCCTCTATGATCATCATGAAACTCCATCTTTCTCTTATTAGCCGAGTCAGGAAACTTACCAAATTTTAGTTTATTGATCATATTATGAGATTGCTGATTCGACATAATAATGATTTTTGGACTTCCAAATATCATTTCATTATGAAGAATATCATTCCATTTCCCATCATATCCTCCATTATCGTGAATCATCTTGTTTCCATCCATTTTCTAAAACCCAAAAAAAGAATAGTGTGAGAGGAAAAAATCATGCTAGGGAAAACAACATAATAAATGGGGAGTATCCTCAATATCTAACATCTTAGGTTAAATTCTATGATCTTTACCGTAGTTCTAGGACTGTATCCTATACGTATACTTATCATTAGGGACATCCCAAGACATACCTTATAAATATCTATAGGGATCTAACTAAAGGTCTCGCATCCTTGTTTCCAATGGTTGACTAAACCTTTCCTCTGATACCAACTATAGCCTTCTGGAATTACTTCCAGTGGACTATAATTGATACCTATCAGGTCACTCCATGGGTGGCTTCACCCCCTGGGCGGGACACACCACCATCCCCAGTGGCAGCCATTTCCTCATGAAGCCCTTGTGCGGAGAGCCATGCTTCGTCCAACGCTCACATGTGAGAGTTCCCAAGGATCGGATACATTCCTACCTCCTTTGCCTCTGATACCAACTCTAGAGACCCGTAGCCTGACGTACATGAACATTACATTACTTTTTTGGAATACTTCGTACATAACAAAAAACACACACACAAGGATCATAATAGTTTAGTGTCTTTGGAAACTCGGAACGTAATCTTCTAATCGTGGTGAAAGATCTTCAATATCTCCTATAAAGATCTTCCCTTTTTTTACCTAAAACCTTTCTTTATATCCTGGGGAGAAGAAAACATAAAAGGGTGAGCTCAAATGCTCAGTAAGGGTAAACAAAAGAAATATCAATCACATCATATTCATAATAACATAACATTTTGGAAATCTTAACCTGCAAAAGAGAGCATAATTTCATAACATGGGATAAATCATAGTAGTGAAATGAAATCCCAATAATCATAACATAAAACATGAAACATTGTGGAATACATACATAATCATATAGAATCATTTCTTTTTAGTCAAGACTCATTGCCAAGACTATCTTAGTGGACAAAGTCCCTTTTTGAACCGAGTCACCCTCGTTTCAGTCCTGCTTCACTGAACAGGTATAACCTACCATTCCAGCCATGTCTATCTCATGAGATATAAAATCATTACCCAATGCATTAGAGGGACATATAGGTCCCACCCATCTCATAATTATACCATTCTTATGTGTTCCACCAAATCATAAATCATACATCATTGCATAACCCATGTAATAAAAATGGGAATCTTAAACATCATGACATCATAAAACAATTCATATACGATAAAGGAATTCATAAAAATAATTCCATCACAAAATAATCAAATCAATTTAATAATAGGGTAAAAATAGAATCCTTTATTATCTTAGATGGAAAATAATTTTGATAAAACACTTGATCTTCATTTTTGAGGAAAATATCCTTTCTACTTTAAAAACACCTTTCCTTTCTTAACATGTCATACAATTTCAAACTAAAATAAGTTGATTAAAAATAAACGTGAAAACTTTTAAATGAAGATTCTTGGAAATAATGTTTGAAAAATCTATTCATTCCGTATAAGTTAAAAAAACATTCTTCTCGTACTTTTGTCAGAAAAGTCAAAAAAAGTACCTCGTAAGAAAAACAAAAAAAGATTCCTTTCATATATTTTACTAAAAACTCACCAAAGGGTAAAATAGGATTTAAAAAATTGTAGTTGGATGGAAATAAAATTAAATATTGAAGAAACATGGATGTTGATGATAAAATACACCCCAGTAAATACCAAAGTATAAACAATCTCGGATAAAAATGAGATTGTGATATTCCCCTTACCTTATGTCCGATTTGCTTCGTAAGTGTCCGAACCTCCTTTATAATGATTTAAATAATTTCATTATCTTATTACAGAATCATATTCATTGTTATGATATCATATATGATTCACTTATGACTTTATATTACTCGTTCTTTTGTAAATTCCATGTTAAAGAAGCGTTTTGGGTAAAATCGTTTCATTTATCGTAGGTGTTTGGGCTTGTTGTTCTTGAAATTATTATTACTTATATCATGATTTAATTACTTCCAGAATATAAAACATGATTTATATATCATATATATTCAGTATATATATATATTTAATAAATATATAAATGAAATGAAACACACCATTCATGGAGACGGTAGTCCGTACGTATGCATGAACGCTGTTTTCCATTCCTCATTGTCTTGAATAGAAGTAAGTAGATGACATACATATATACATAAATCCCGTAGCATTATAATGTCATATATTTCATTATTATTTCTTATATATACTTTATAATTATTCTTAAATGGTTAACATGGAGAATGAATCTCATCGCGTCGTGGAGACGGTAGTCCGTACGTACGCACGAGCGATGATATCATTCCCATGGTCATGGAATTGTATTGAAGTGTATGTATACTATTTCAGTATCAATATCACTCTATAATAATCATATATAGTTACTCCTTACACCATTATACCCATCCAGTTAAGGAGGTGGCGGAAAATAGATTACACCACGGAGTGGAGACGGTATTCCGTACGTACGCACGCGCGGTGATTTCCTTTTTCCGTAGGATGGATAGAAGGTTAATTAGAGTTGTTTAATATTTATAATAACATATCAGTATATATTAAATACTGATGTTATTACTTTATCATGAAAAAACTAAAGAAGAATAAGTTGAAGAAGAAAGAAATTGAAAAAGTTCGGTAATGGATATTACCTCTTTTTGACGCGCCTTTTCTTAACCTCCACATAAAGAACTAAGGATGGTCTTTCAAGAAGACCCGGACCTCTAGGATGATACTAGGGAAGTGGAGAAGAGATTTTGGCAGGGTTGGGCCGAGCTTGAATGCTCAAATTGGAGTGAGGAGGAGAGGGAGGAGGTTCCCTTTTATAAGGGAGGAGAGGGGTACCTTTGAAATAACTAAAAATATTATTTTATTATAAAGTCATGTTCGGTATTAAATAGACCCAAATTGATATATTTCGAAGATAAGGTGGGTATGGGTCGAAATACTCTCATCCAATAGAATTTAGACAAGTTTAGGATTCTATTTTAACCTTATCATTTAGATTTAACTCTAAGTTAAATAATTTGAAATTTACCGTGTCTTTTTGTTTTCTTAGACTATATGGTCAATAAACATACTATATCAATCCAAACGAACCCCAAGTTGTTTATTATTAATATATATATCCTTATCTAAGTCATTTGTCTGAAAATTAGATTTTTAGGAATTAAATAACAATTAATAATATAATATTTGTTTTAAAAACTAATTTATGTCAATTTTGACACTATTTGGTACATGATTTTTATGAAATTTTTAACAGAATGATAAGTTCTAACCAAGTTACATAACTCCACAATAACATGTCATATTAACCTAGAAAATTAGTTTAAGTCATAAAAATTCTCAAATTACATTTATTTGGGCATTTATAACATCAATTATGTTAAAATTTTCTTAAAAAGGTAATTACTACATCATCGTTGTGTCATAAATAAATTAAATTATTTAAAGTATAAAAATTAAAAATAAACTACCATTATGTAGGAAATCTTTTTATATTTCTAATGAATATTTATAGTCGAAATTATATTATGTATAACCCTATATTAAAAATGTTTTAGTAAATAAACTTTGATTTTAGCTCTTTTAACTCTTCTTTGAATTAAATAACAATAAATGTCCTAATCTAATCCAAGTGGGCCTAAATGATAATATTTAACACTTAAGGTTGTTTTTGGTCAAGTTAAACTTGTCCAATAGGATTAGGACATGTGTTAGGGTAATATTAATACCATTTTTACGCTTAATTACCCTATTTAGTTTTAACCGTGGTAAATAAAATTAAAAAGTAACTATTCACCAAAAAAATATTTTCATCTCATTGAACCACATATTACTTACTGACATCAACCGTGTCTCTCGTATTTTTGAAATTTCATTCACAGAAGCGGTAAAATTAAGATTTATGAAAAAAATAATTTTTTTAACTACCACTTAGTAGTTTCACTATTCATCAAAATTTGATGTTTTTCAGAAAAATGCCAAAATTTCACCCTAAGCTATAATTGATATTCCGAATTCAAAAACGATTTCTGTTTTACAAAATTCCCAACATATATGTTGCATTAATTAATTTTATAATTAATTTCCGCTGTCACAACAAATAGCGTGTTTTTAAGAGATAATAACTATCCAAAGATTAACACTTGTTTATGTCTGGTGTAAATGAGAAATTACATCCAATGACCAACATTGTATTGAATTGTAAAAATATATTCTAAATATACTTTAAAACCACTCAAATTAATAATTTATCACTATTAATTATTTCGATTAAAAAAGTAGTTTTTAATTAAAATTTAGTAATTTTCACTATTCATCAAAAAATAAAAGTTATCAGAAAAGTACAAAAATTTCACCTTAGGATAAATTCGACACACCAAATCAAAAAATGAAGTCCATTTTGAGAGATAAAATTTCTAAAATTTTAAAAGGTGGTTATTACTATTCATAACGGCTAGTTTTAATAATATTTTAATAGCATATCATTGTTTAGTGAAACTCGGTATTGTGTACTACACACGCTATCAAGGAAGGTCGCGATTGCGTGTAATGAAAGGCAAGTCAAGGATGCGTGTTGTGCAGGCTCCTTTTGGTGTAGCGTACAACACAAGACATTAATGAAGAATATTTTTCATAAAATCATGGGGTGTTACAGAAGATCAGAATGTTTACAAAATTTACAAAAATTAATAAATATATAATTTCAATATCATGATCTATAATATGATATTAGTCTTATAATATTTAATTTATTTATGTTAAAAAAATTAATATAGTAATAACTTATTAAAAATAAAGAATCATTTTTTTTGAATTTTTTTTCTCATAAAGGAATTGTAATTACTAAAAGTTATGTTCCTATCCAGAAATCATTAATTTCTACATTAACAATGTGTTGTGAAATTATATATTTCATTATGTGGTTAATTATAATCATTCCCTCTAATTTAACAACTACTTTATAATGATCCGAAAAAAATACTACATTTTTTTAATGTTAGTTTTTTTGTGAATCATAAAGTATTAAAGTAGTTAAATTTAAAAATATTCATATCATAATATCATAGGGTGTTTCATTACCCCATAATTAAAAAAATTTATTAGTAAACATATGAAATTCCACATTAAAAAATGGATGATATTTTTTAATTTCATTGTAGAAAACACACATCGTAAATAAGGTTAAAAACATCTTCTTAATAAGGGGGAAACATAAATGAAATTTCCAACCCAAAATTAGTCATTCAAATAGGATAATAGAATAAGTAAGTGAAAATATGGGCATATATGAGTAATATAAACATCATGTCACGATGGAGAGATATAGATAATATTGTCATTGGAAATTTAACCATCACAAAACTATAAATACGTGATCGATTAAATGACACATGATTTCTTCTAATAAAATTTAAATAGACAATTTTTTTCTCTAAAATAATTTTACTAGTGTTGTTTGATTATTTTAGAATCTAAAAAAGAAACCGATAAAGCTTAATTTATTTCACTTTTTGTCATAATCTCATACTCATGTTGTGATTTTATGTATTTCCGCTTCATCTATAAGGCCATGAAATTGATGTTCAAGATATTATTCCCAAAGAATATTAATTAATCATATGGCCAAAAATTTATTCCTTCATCCATTAAATGATTACTAAAAAAATGGTTAAAAAATTTTATCAACAATCAATAATTGATAGAGTTCAAATTAAATTATCCCTATGTAGTTAATCCTAAGACATATCGATAATTTTTCAGTCCAAATTCATGTACCAAAAATTTAGAAGAATTTTCACTAAATTTCTAAAATAAACGTAACATAATATTTTACCAAGTATCATAATTATTAATTTATATTCAAAAACCAAATATGTGAACAACTTGATAACTATTCAAACATAATTGAAACATGTAGGATTCCAAAAAATCAAGAGGTAGTGGAATATATTTCCTTAAATCCAAAAACCAAATATTCATAACAAAAATCACATATATCATCAAATCACTAACTATCATAATTGTAAACAATAATATACCATAATCATCTCTTTATCATTATTATATAAACATAAATCACATATCATGGTTATCTTCCTAGACAATGTGTTATTCCAAAGATGACCTTTACATTGATTCACTTCTCTTAGTTACATGTACAATATATTAAAAACATCCACATCATTAAATAAACAGTACTATCATAAAATTATTATATGTTTCATTATTATTTTCATATTTTATGGGACCAAATACAAAAGAAAACGAATCAATACAATTGAACTATATATATAACATAATATTAACCTTGATCCATTTTATTTTTTTAAGGTATATTTCTATGAATATTGGGGAATTTATATTCAAAGTTCTCCATATCCTTGTAGTAAAATAATTGAACACTACAGAATTATTTATCTATATTCAAACAATATGATACTATATCGTTATATGATAAGAACGTTTGGTAGTCAAGTTCCCATCGAAGAATTGGTTTAATACCATCGTTGAAATGACCGATATTTCACTATTGATCGTGTGCATTGAAACGCATTCCATTATTCTGGTAGAATCAAATTTTAAAAATGACATACACTAGATTATATTATTATATAATAAAAAATAATGAGTCATATAAAAACTAGTGACTGAATATTTAGGAATAAGTAATCAATAAATGATTATCTTGGTTTCATTAGGAATATTTCCAAATCATATCATTGGTATTATTTATCTAATCTATGTATTACTAAATCATGTTCCCATATATTCTACTAAATGTTCTCTAATACCAACTATAAAAAACATTAGCCATGTATCCTAGATTCAGTGGTTAATTTATTACATTCTCACTAGATATAAGGTATCACATCTTGAAGGAAGAAATAGTTTATTAGTATTGGTAAACTATATACATAATGAAAACCAAAATTAAAATTTTAAAACTATAGTTCTATATAGAATATTCATTTTGATCACTATTATTCCCCTTATTATATCCTTAATTAACATTCACACAACACATCCTTATATCCTGGGTAATATAAATCATGTGAAAAGGGGTGAGCACAAATTCTCAGTAATTTTATATGTGTTGTAGAAGCAATGATTAAATAATAAATTACCAATTTGGAATGTAAAATAATTAAAACACATTCAATTTATTCAATAAAATGAAAATTATTTTTTATGAATTAAATATAATAAAATATTACTTATATAAACAATCATAAATGAATGAAACATAACCATATATATTATAGTAGTTGGATAATCACATAGAATTTAATAATTAATCTCATCATTGGTGAGTCATTAAGATTGAAATTTGAAACTTACTATAAAGGATTATTGAAAATAATCAATACTGTGAAGGCATAATTTCAAGAATGAAAAAATATTTTGTCATTGTTATAAGAATATAATAAATGGGTAAGGCGTTGGCTAAAACCCAATCCAGATTGTCATGTGAAACCTATAGATTCATCGAGGGGATACATGAGGCCACACCCAATAGTTAGTTTATCCAATGAATTCCTTACATAAATGGTGTGAAAGATAATAATCATAATTATTATCATAGAAACAATATCATATGACATTTAAATAAATTCCATAATTAGTAACCCTAAACGATCTAGAGTAATAAGATGAATGGTATAAAAATAACATATCCATAGTCATAATGACCATGACTAATTTAATATGATATGGTAGATAGAATAATAATATGTCATCCTCAAAGAATCATAATATTACACAATATATTTTTACATAGATAATGATACTCTAATAAAATCACTTTTATTTAAATGAAAAACAATTTTTTATTTTGAAATATTTTTTAGATGATGTTGAATTATAAAAGAAACAATTTTATTGGTAAACTAACTTAAATAGTTATATATAATTATTAATGAAATTAAGGAATCATGAAATTAGTAAAATAATATCACGATGTATAACTAAAAAAGGATTCCTTCCATATATTTTTGTTGAAAAAGTTAAACGATATTTTTTTAGAAAAGGACAAAAAACTTATTTCAAACAATTTTATAAAAACTAAATAATTTGTAAAAATAAATTTAAATATTCATAGGATAAAATTAAAAACAATTTTGATTTTTTTTTCAAAAAATTAAATGAATGATTAATATTCCCCAATATAGATATAAATAGAAACAATGAAAAATAATTATGAGATTGTGAAATAAACTATTATTATTGTTTTAATTGAATTCATTCATTTCATAACATTATTCATAATAAATATGGGTTTATTATAGATATATTCAAAAAAGATATTATAATATTTATTTTACAATATATTATTTATTTATACCCTTTAATCATCTATTTTTGTCACAAACTTTTAAATTACTATTTTTGGTGATAACTGTATTGTTTTTCTTGTTTATTTTGATTTGTAAGTATCTATCTCTATTATATGGTCATAGTTATATTATCTAATAAATTTTAGTTATGATATTAAAATATTATATATTAAATAGATATTTTTATATATTAATCCTTAATTTATAGATACATACAAATGATATATAACATTGCTGGAGATGGTAGGTTGTATGTAAGTAAGAACATTGTCTCCATCTTTTGACGGATGGATAACGGAAGGTGAATAAAAATTAATAGTTATAGAATCTTATATATTTCTTAAATATCATATATGATCATTATTTTCTTCTATATTACCATCTTGTTGATGTGTTGATGTAAAATCTATTACACCACTATGTGGATAAAGTACGCATGAGTGATGTAATTGACTTTCCAATGATGTTCAAGAGATTGAAAATTTTTGAACCATAAAAATAATAAAACATAAATATATATAATATAATGGGTTTATTATTTCAGTATGGTTAAAATTTTTATAGAGGATGTTTATGAATAAATCAACATGAATGAGTTCCTAAATATGATTACCACTTCTAAAAGAAACATCTTCTAATTCACCAATTAGGGACACCAGTGTTGGTAATTTTTGAAGATCACAAACTCAAGAACATGATGAATGGTGTTGGGGAGATAAATGGGAATTTTATGGTTGAAATATGATGGTTAAATTAGTTTAAATATGTGAGGGATTACGTTCCCAATTATAATTTAGGAGAGTGACACTTTTGAAAATTCCCAAAATAGTAAAAAATAATAAATTATTCTTTTATTACAAATACATAAAAATGGAAAAATATTATAATGTAATTTATAATTTGGATTTTATATCATTATAAATTTGAATTTAGACATATTTTTGTCACATCTTAAAACATATACGTTTGATTTACCCCTTGGTTAGATATTTTTGACCCTAACCATCACAAGCATTATTTCAATTGAAATGGGATAATAAATTAACTATAAATGAAAAAATGAGACGTAAATGGAATATTTATGATGTTATAAACTATATTAAACTCAAATGGATTAATATAATAATTTTTTGTACACAAATTAATTAAATGAAATATTATTTGGATATATTATCAATAATGTCAATTTTTACTCTATTAATTTTTTTGACTTTAAATACATAATGATAACGGGTGAATTAGACTAGAATGGATCAAAATCACTGTAATAATTAATATATATCTATTAAATACATTTAACCAATTAAATCATTCAATTTATATCATTATTAATATTTTAGAATCATTTATTTTAAGTTTCTGTTAATAAATCAAATAATGTATTTGTATTGCAAATGAATTTTGTGTAATTATATAATTTATAAAAATTATGATTAAATTTATTTAATGAATTTAATTTAATAAATATCAACTTTGGGATTTAGGTTCATTAAAATATTTATATTTTCACTATTTCAACACATAAAATAAATAAAATACGAAAAGGGTTGCATTTTGTCACTATCATTGATTTATATAATATATAAGTCATTTACAAGTATATGTATCCATTAGAAATTCATATTCTTGAATAATTTGATAATGGTATAAATTGATTCATCTAAAAAAATGTTCAATTTTTGGACATGGTTTTAACCTTATCGTTTTTAACTCTTATTTAACCACTTAGTGTCTTAACTTCACTATATTGTTGATTACTATTTGAGTGTTAATATAGTTACTATAGAATGAAAAAAAACTATTAATGAATCATTTTTAAATTTTTAATCCTTATTAAATTTATTTTCCTAAATCTATTATGTCTTAGACTATTATTTATTTTAAAATATTATTTACTCTAAAATATTCGTAATGTTTAAGAAAACTAGTCATTTAATTGATATTAATAAAATTAATAAAATAAGGTAACATTGACGAAAATATTTTAATACGGAGTTAATATATCAATTAAATTTCAAAAATTAATTTATAATATTAATTATTAAATTATATATTTATTTATATATTTTTAATAGTTTTTTATATTTATATTAATAAAACAACTATGACATTATAATTAAACAATTATTTAAGAAAATTATTTGTTTACTAAAAATAAATCAACAATTACATTGAAGAAGATAGGACCATTATATTACAAAATAATATTTATATTCGAAGATAAATTCAACATTACAGCTTATTAATAAGTATATAGTTATAAAAATATGATTATGACATCTTTGACTTTTCAATAAATTGTATATTATAAATATCAGAACCACATATAAATGGCCAGTAATTTTCAAATACCTAAACCTTAATTTCTTACATACTAAATTTAAAAATCAAATAAAATTTGGGAAAATTTAGGGACATTTTGATGTCCATAGGATAATATTTTTAACCATAATTACACACTTTACCCATTATCATGGTAAAAAAACCTGGGTTACTATTAAAATTTGTAAAAAAGGAAAAATTTATTGAATTTTGAAATTATTAACCCAAACATTGAAACCATTTTTCAAAATTCCTAACACCTAAAATTTTGAAATTAATTTAATGTTAAACCAGTTAAATATGAAGAAAAAATGTTTTCTTGAAAATTTAATTTTTATACCCAAAAATATTCTTATACAAAAAATAATTTATAAGGCGGATTAAAGTGAAATTAATTAGATTAAATAAAAATTAGTAGTTATTATGTTAATTTGTTATCAAATTAAAATTATAATGGAACCTTTTAATATAATGTAAAATTGTTTTTTATAGAAATCTATATTTTTTTAATAATTCGTTGGAAAATAAATATTTTATGATAATTAGTTAAAAATCATCATAAGATAATATTAATAAGATGATATATTAAATTAAATTAATTATATAAAATGGAATTTATATATGTTTCAAAAATAATTTATAATAATTACTAATTAAAATTAAAAAACATGTTTTTGAAGAAAATTAATTTTTTTATGAATAAAATTATTTTACTAAAATTGAAGTTCATATTCACGAATAATTAGTAAATAATTTAACAATGAGTTTCAAAATTTTATATTTCCTAATGTGGTTAATATTATTTATTACATGTAGAGACCCTGACAACACTTTCCCAGAGTCGGTTCCTTCATTCATTTAATTGGTGTAATAAATAAGGATGTCATATCCCAAAGGACTGAATAGTATAGATGTTTTAGAAGAATTGATATAAACATACGTTTTTTACAATGTGAATGGAAATAAAATTTATAATTTCCATTGGATACATCCTTAACTCCAAGATTACCCATTCAAGTTCTTCATAATATTATACTTCTCATCCTGAATAAAATTAAACCTAAGAAATGTTTGATATCCTATGACCTGTAAGGGTATGTTATAAACTATAAGTTATCATAAAATGATCAATATACAAGGTTAATAACTAAAAACAAATTCTTTTAAAAATATAGTTGAGCATAATATGATAGAAATGAATGCAGATATAATAATGTCTAATAAACGACCATAATAAAATGAATCATAACGATGGATATTCTAATAGACGAATAATAACAAGGTTTAACGATTAATAATATCATAATTTTAAAATGCATCATTCCAGTCACCTAAAACATACCTCTGAGGCCTCAGCCCAGACATCTGAAAATACAATGGTAAGGCCTCATCCAAAACCCAATTATGTTTTTTCTCAATAGACATTTTAATGAATCAAGGGGTTATAAAACCCCCACCATTCACATTCTATGTTCAACGAATACCACATTTTAAAGGGTTTAAACATTATCATCATATACATATGTAAAGTAAATAACATTCCGTAATTTGTAAATATAATTACAAACCATTTTGAGTAGTATAGCGAATGGTATTAACAAAGCAACTTTATTGTCGAGCTGATCGTAAACAACAAAATAAAATATGGTGGATGATAAAGATAATATTCTTGTCTCAATGAAATATAAAATTAAATAAATTTATTGAAATATAGTAAAATACACAAATGAAATCATTGTGTAATTATTTAGATAAATACACTTTTTACATAACGAAGAATATTTACAATTATAATATTGATTTTTTCCTGATTGTTTGTATAAAATGTGAAACGAACATATATAGTTTTTCATGGAAAAATTATTAATTTCCTAAAAAATAATCTTGTCATAAAACAAATTACAGATGGTACTCAAAAATGGGTATTGAGATGTTCCCTTTTACAAGGTGTTCTAATTTGAGAAGGGAATCATTTAAGACATGTATTTACCAAAAAAGAAAGACTAAATAATCATGATATTAATTTTTGGAACATACAACCAGTATAAAGAATAATTAAGCATAAATAAAGAATCATTATATCTGGTAAGAGAGAACAAATGAATAACCTAAAAGGAAAATGATGATTCAGGTATAATCCCTTACCTTATGTTCGAATGATTTTTTCACTTGAGATTGTCTTCCAGGATAATCAAATTAAATCCATTAATTAAGAATTTCATAACCATTATATTTTTATTTTATTTATTAAAATTTCTATATGCTCATTTATGTAATTTTATATGAGTTAAAAGTTACAAATTTTTCGATCGGCATAATTCATTTCTTTTATTTTCATGATCGGTACACTTGTATTTGGGTATGGATTCTTAAGGGGAATTGATCTAATTATCCTGTATTGAGTTTATAAGATTATAATGAATAGAAATATGGTTAAATGGTTATATAATTAATTTTTTATATAGTTTATGAATTTTTTATTAGATAAAACATTAGTGATATTCATTTAAATTATTTTGGTCGTTGTTGATCATCATAAACTAGTTTTATCGTATGAATTAATATTATATATATACACTAGTTCAAGAAAACTAAATAGTATTTAATACATATTTTATAATTTGGTTTAACTATAAAAATTGTTTCATTATCAACACGATGAAGAAATTGTGGAATGAAAATCTGTTTTCCATGATGTTTTTAAATTATCACCTCACTGACGAATCTTACATTTTTAAAATTAGAGACAGAGAGAGAGAGAGATAATGGAGTTTGATGAATGATATTAACATAACATTGTATCTTTAATATATATATATATATATATATGATAATGTAATTATCATTTTTATATGGTCATAGGAGGTGAGGAGAGAATAATAAAATAAACAACCTGAAAATATATTATAAGGAATTGAAGATGATTTTACATCTCGAATACTAATCCTTGAGAATCATCTTAAGGGGATTGATTTTTGTCTTTTTATGAGATGAAGAGTTTTTGGATGTGGTGTAGGAGCATTAGACGAGTATTGGTCAGAAATTGGAAAAGATTAAAAGCCTGGATGGTGTCAGGAGAATAGGTGGGGGAGGGTGGTATTTATAGTAGATTAAAGGAGTATTTTTTCAATAGTTAATTTATTTGATAATTATTTTTGGTCATGACTATGAATTTCATGATAATTATATAAAAATATATTCAAATAATTAAGTGATGTTAGATATTTTGGTTCTTACATCATTAAGGACTCATGGAATAGTTTATTTATCTGTTAAAGTATTTATATTTTAAATTATTATATTTTACAATTCATAAAATATAACATTTTTTAGAAGAATTCAAAAAATTACCCATAACCATTTTTCAATTTTACAATTCAAATAAAGACTAATTTTTATGAAAATAATTATCTATATATTTGACATTTAATTTTCAATTAAAATAAATTTTTAATCTATAAAGTAAAAATTTTATAATTATAACCGATTTAATGGCACATTGAAACATTCTCTAAGGTCTCATTAAAAAATAATTAAATTATAAGAAAAATATATATTATTTTATTAATAAATTTTATGAAAATAATCCAATTTCAATCATTTTATTAAACATGAAATTAGAACATAGTATTTAAAACATACAAAAATATCAAAAAATAAATTTTAACTTTTAAAAGTTTTAGTTAATTATACTATGATATAATAATATAAAACACTCACATATTTGATGCATAAATATTATGTATACATTAATTTTTATATTTAATATTTATTTGGAAGTTTTTCTATTCTAAATGGTCATGTTACTATTCCTATGTCCAAGTAACTATTTCATCGGTATAGGTTCCTTACCTTCTAGAAATTCATATAATGTCCTTCATTATTAATTTATAATGTTTATAGTGTGTTATATAATTGATTTAATGTGATTTATAATATATTATAATATAAAAGGGAAATCTCATTGATAGAATTTAGGGTTGTAACATTCTCCCAACCAACATATCATTTTCCGCAAAATTTCCAGATTATGATTATATAAAAATATTTTGGTACATCTTCATACTAATATCCTCAAAATCCAACATCACCTCTTTAATTTTATGATTATTCCAAAGTACCTTTACCAGCAGAGTTTCCTCATTCGTCAACACATGTTATTTACTGTTCAGAAAACAAGATAGGCTCATCTTATTATGAAATTTCAGGTCCATATTATACTCTATCAATTTATAGTACTTGTGTTTGGACTAGAAAGAACATCATTATGAAAGTGATGTAGAACACATTGTGTACCCTAGAAATTCTAGGGAATTCCAAAATGATAATCCAAAAATTCAATTTTTCCAATAATTTCAAATGGACCATTGTATATGGGGATTATTTACCCTTACATCACAAATCGTATAACACTCATCCATGGAAATAATTTCATGAAAACATACACTCTAACTTGAAATACCAAATACATTTTCCAATTATCAGCATTGCGATTTTTTCTTCTTTGAGAAGATTCAATAAGGGTTTGAATATTCATTACATGTAATTTTGATTCCCCTAAAAATTTATGGGCCCATAAGCTACCTTTCACCAACATCATCCCAACAAGTTGGTGTATGATCTCTCATTAAATACAAATGATTAATATATTGCAATATTATACATGAATGTATAATATTATTGTAGGAAAACTCCAAAAAAGGTAAATAAAAATCCTTTATACATTGAAAATAATTTGAGCATGATCTCAAAATATCCTCTAATTTTTGGATCATCCTTTCTACCTTCCCATCATTTTGAGTATGTAATGGTGTACTCCAATAAATCTAATATCCATTGTTGTCTTGTGAATTTTTTAGAATTTTATGGTAAATTATGGGTTATGATTAGATATAATTGAGAGTGGTGATCCATAAAGTGTTAAAAATTCCTTAATATAGATCCATGTAAGGAGATTTTGTAGAAAATCATCCCTTTTAATGAGGAAATGTGGATATTTGGTAATTCTAACAACATTCACCCATATTACATCATTTATTTTGAGGTTTTTTTAATATAGTGAAAAAATAATTGTTATATCATCCCATTTTCATGTAGGAATGGGGGGAAGTTTCATGAATTATTTTTTCATGTGGTATTCCCATATTCACATGTTGGTAGACAGAACAAATTAATATATAATAAAAAAATATCCCGATTTATGTTTTCCCACTAAAAATGTTACATCAATTATCTGTGCATATATGTTTTACTAGGATGTATAGAGAAATTTAATCTCTGGGAATCATCCGATAATGTCCTTTAATCTTGGGTATTAAGGGAACACATAGCCTCCTCCTAAATTTCATAATTCTATCCTCTCCCATGAATTTTGGAAACAACCCATCATTCACAACATTAATTTTCATTTTAATACTCTAATCATCATGGTGAGAACATTTAATTGTTACAATAAATATTTTTAGTAATCCTTTTGAAAACGCATAAATGTTTCATCTGCAAAGATAATTCTCGTATTTTTATTTACTATATCCAAGAACACATGATCCATTTCTATCCTTATTTTTTTATAACTACATGACCCTTCTAATTTAATGCATCAGGTACCTTATTTTCCTTTCCTGGATGATCGTGTATTGAAGAATTATAATCCATGAGTAGTTCAGTCCATCACCATTGACTCATGTTTAGTAATTTATATGAGAAGATTCATTTCATGATATTGTGATCTATATATATATCACATCTTTTTCCCGAGAAACAGTGTCTCCATATATTTAAAGAAATGATTATAGATTGCAACTCAATATCATGATTTGGGTTGTTATGTTCATGAATTTTTAAAATCCTTGATCCATTGGTAATTACCCTATCTTTTTTACATAAGGACACAAACATGTCCATTCATTGATGCATCAATAAAAATCATGAATCCACTACATCTCGATGGAAGATTCAGTATCATAGAATTCACCAATCTCCATCTCAATTATTCAAAATATTTATCACATTCTTCTGTCCATACAAAAATAACACATTTACAAGTAAGCTTGGTTGACAGGCTATCCAAAAAATAAATTTTATGAACAAAACGTAGATAATAACATTTTAAATCAATAAAAGTACTGCCTCAGTTATGTTCATTAGGATAGGACAATCTTACACCACTATTTTCATCATATGATCAATTGAGATTCCATCCCTACTGAAAATATTTTCATGAAATGAAAATATTTCAGTAGAGAATTAATATTTGCTAAATGTCCCATACAACTATATTCTTATATTAGTCTACATAACAACAAGAAATTTGTCTTCATGGTCATCATATCATAGAAATTAATTCAAGACATCATAAATAAATAAATAAAAAATTCATTCGAAAAGTCGTTGAACAAACTATTCATTAGATCCATAAATATAGAAGTCACATTAGTCAGTACAACTTGAATTACTATAAATTTTTAATCACCATACCAGGTTCAAAATTTTATCTTTAGAACATCATCCTTCCTCACAGAAAACTCATGTTTTCTAATTTAAAGGAAAATCTTTGGAAAATATTGAGCACCCTGAATTTTAATAAATAAATCATTAATATGGGACAAAGGATAATTTTTATTTATTGATATAAAAATGATTTATATATATTCCTAGAGATACACTTGGGATGATAAATCCATTATAACTCAATTTCTCTAATTGTTTCTTCAACTCTACTAATTCCATTCTGGACATCCTATAAGGCATCCTTGATATAGAACACTCACTAGGAGTTAAATCAATAGAGAACTCAACATCCTACTCTATATGATGTCGAGGAAAATCCTATGGAAATATTACATTATATTCTTTCACAATAGGTATATATTCAATTTGAAGATTCATATTTGATTTTTCCCTTCCTCTGTTAGAATTTTATATTGTCGAGCCATTGGGGGTGGGTCTAGACTATATAAGGAGGTTTCATCCTTTATGATAAGATATATTACATCATTTTCCTAACATATAACAACCTTCTTCTTGAAATATACATTTGTATCATAATTTTAATGTCAATCAATACTAAAGATTATATTGATGTCACTCTAAGGTATAATGATTAGGTCATTGACTAAAGTCTATCATTTCTTTAAAAAGTGAATTGATAGATACATCTTTGATGTAATGATACATCTATTAGGTGTTATATTGAAAATTAAATTATTAAATCAAAAGGAATGTGTCTAATTTTCGTGAAAATCTATGTAGATATAAAATAATGCAATTATATAGAATCAAATGAATCATTGGAAGAGTTTGATAATATGATTAATGTACCTCCCACCATATCATTAAGAACATGATCCTCAGTAGTCATGATGGGAAAATATTAGCATTACCCCATTCTCATTTCCTATGGAATGTTTCCATGAAGAATTGGTCAATAATTTGTATTATTTTCCATCTCATTACAATTATATCATTTAACATTGGTAGCTACATTCATTCTCTTGCAATTAGGAGATTGGTGACCTTTTTCTCCACATGAGTAATATAATCCTTTTCCTTTTAAGTAGGATCTGGGGTGTTTCCTTTAATAATTATCACATGTTATGAAAATACAATTTTTATTCATTACTAAATCCATTCATTCATCCTCCACCCTATTATTCTATTAAATTAACTTATATTCATAATTCATAGAGAATTATTTCTCAATTATAATAGAACATGAAATAATATCTTCATATTAAGAGAATGTTTCAGAGACCAGTGGCCATTGGTGGATTGGTTTCAAACCATCATAGTGTCGATAAATAGTTCCCTATTGGATTTCATATGTATTATGTGGAATTCCATTCTCTCCTTGTAAAATTAGAATCATTAATCAGACAATTTTCATTCTATTTTTGTTTTAAATTCAAAAATTTCACCTCCTTATGTTCATGTTCTTTATGAGAAAAATATTTTCCAATGAAGTTTTCATTAAAATCCTTATGTCCCATTTATTCCATTTAATCATCCTAATTTTGGTTTTGAATTAATAACAACCCCTGCTCTGCATCTCCCATGACATGATGAACTTCCTTCATTACATTTTCCCATTCTTTACTTCTGAAAGTGAGAAATATCATCTCCAAAAAAATTATCCATAGTTCTTCTATAACTATGTTTATATTACCATTTAATGAATTATTATTTTAGCACATAAATTCATTAAATATTTATCCTTTATGTTGTGAAACAAGATGCTTCATATAGGTAATGTTATTATTCATAACAAATGTTAGATATCTCATTATAGTTATTTTTTTTCAGCACTAGTTGCAGCTCTTGTACAAAAGTAATTATCATGTATAGTAGGAAAATCAGTACATTTGATACAAATGTTGATATGGTTTCCATTGCATCCACTATGAACCATTTATAAGTATTTGTATATATTAAATAATATTATGAATCATATTTTATAATGTGGAACTATAAAAACACAAAAAATTAATTTAAACCTTGTGAATTGAAAATATCATACACATAAAAATTTATATACCTAAGGAAAATCCTTCATAATGGATTAAAATGAAAATGTGTATTGACATAAGAATATCGTCTAGGAGTTTCAATCCAAGGGCACATAATGGCTCGTTTTCGTGTACCAAGTTACCCCATGTTCAGCTCAGTCACCTTGATAGAGTTGTTACCCCTAGGTAAAAATATTCTAGAACAATGTCCACATGTAGTATCTGGACAAGTATGTATTTCTAGAATGATCCACATAATATATTTAAATTGAAATTATAGGGTTTTCATCTATTATTATCCTCATATTATATCTTAGGATTATGTTCCTTAAAATTTTGTATCTAAATCTAGTTTCCAATTTTTTTACTAAATGTCCTTTGATTACAACTGTAGAGGCCCCGAAATAAGTTTTCCCGAGCCACTGCCTTCATTAAATTGGCATAATAAACAAGGATTTCATGTTATGAAGGGCCAAATAGATTTTTTTTTGGAAAATCAGATAAAAATATATGTTTTACATTTTAACTTTAAAGGAAATATAATATATAAATTCCAATGGAAACATCCATGAATCCAAGATTATCCCTGAAAGTCGGTTAGTCTATTCATCATTTCATGCACGGGAAAATAAAACATTAGAAATGGGTGACCTAAGAAACTCATTGAGGTTATGTAATGCAGATGATATAATCATAAACATTTTTACTAGGAATTGTGAACACCAAGAAAAACACGCCTTTAAAAATATTCAATAGCATAATATGAAAGGAATGAAAGCTAATTAAATAATGACTCATAAATGATCATAAGAGAATAAAACCTAATTAGGGATATTAAACTACCAAAATAATCACATGGTTATTCTATAACTAATATCATAATTATGGAATTCATAATATCGTAAATCGGAAACATAATATCATGGCCTTGGCCAAGACGTTTGAAAACTCTTGGTTAAGTCTTTGGCCAAAACCCAATTCTATTTTTCCTCATGATACCTACTAATGTATTTAAGGGGTATAAAGGGCCCCATACATCTCTTTTATGTCCAATTTATTCCTAACATGAATTAGGATAAACCTAAACATCATATACATATGAAATGAAAATTTTTTACCAATTATGTAAACATAGTTTTAACCATTTTTAGTAGTATGGTAAATGGTATCAAGATAACACATCTATAGTAAAACTGATCATAAAGTATTTAATATAATATTTTGGATAGTAAACAGAATACAATAACCCCAATAAAATATAAAATTAAATATATGTGTTGAAATAGATGAAAATAATCTAATAAAACCATCGATAAATTCGTTAGATAAATACAATTATTACTTGGAAACCAAAGGTTCTTTTGGAAAAAATCATGTTTATTTGACCTGATTTTTTTTGGAAAACCCGAAATGAAAAAATAAAGTTTTTCATGAATAATGTAGTTATTTTATTAAATTATTGTCTTATAATAGATTATGGATGGTACACAAAAATAGGCAGGAAATTGAGATATTCCCAAAAGACAAGTTTTCTTATTTGATAAGGGATCCATGTAAAATCTGTATTTACCAGTAATTTATTTAACGAATCATGTTACAATTATTTGTTACATATAAATAGTATATATAATAGGTATTAAAATTTACGAATCCATATATTTGGGAAAATATTGTGCAAGAATAAAAAGAATGAAAAATGAAGGTTTGGGTAGAATCCCTTACCTTATGTATGAATGAAATCTATAGTTTACATTAACATCATAAATAATAATATTAAACTCATTAATAAATTAATTTATAACCTTTTAATTTTTATATGATTATTTATAATTTAATTACATTCATTTATTTCATTTTAATGACTTCCAAGATACAAATTTACTTCCCTAGATTATTCGTTTCTTAGTTTTTCCTGATCGGTATACCTGTATATGAGATTGTATGTTCATTTTGTATTGATATAATTCTCCAAAATTGAATTTATATGATTAAAATGAACATCTATAATATTAAATTGTTATATAATTAATTTTTTATATGGTATTATGATGATTTATTATAGAAAATATAAGTGCTAATCATTAAAATATTTTGTATGTTTTCGATCATTTTGAAATAGTTTTGTTGTATAAATTATGATTATGCCTATATAATGGTTCTGAAATATTAAATAGGTTTTAATAAATATATAATTTCATGTTTTTAATATGAAAATGGTTTCATTACCTTCCCGGAAGAAGAAATTGTGGAACATAAATTCGTTGTCCATGAAGGTTCTAAATCCATCCCTCACAGATGAAGATTTCATTTTCAATATAAATGATAGAGAGAGAGATATACGAGTATGATGAAGGCTATTGCATTAAAATGATATCATTATAGTATATATTATAAAAGAGTTTTCATTCCAAATTCTATAGAGGAGGTGAGAGGAGAATAATAAAATAATGAACTTGAAATGAAATTAAATGGAAAATTAAATGGATTTAATCTCTTTATTACTAATCCTTGAGAACCTCCATAAAGGTACTGGATTTGGTGTTTGTATGAGACCAAGAGAATCTGGATGATGGGGAGGTGGTTTTGAAGATTAGTGGCATGAAATTTAAGATGTCTCAATGTTGGATGGTGTAAGGAGGATAGTTGTTGAGGGGTGGTGTTTATAGTGGAGGAGAACATTGATTTTTGAATATTTATTTCATTTGTTTATTATTTTTTCTCTAGACATTGAATAGTTTGAGCATTTAAATAAACTATACTGAAAAATGATTTGAATTTCTAGATTATCATTCTTAAATTATCAATGACTCAAGTAATAGTGTATTTAGCTTTTAATGTATTTATACAGTAAATTATAATATTTTACTTTTAACAAACAATTCATTTATTTTAGGGAAATCCCAAAAATTCACCAGTAGAATTTTATGATGCGTAGAATAGTAAAATGGGTTCTATTTTATGAAAAAAAAATTCTATATATGAGATAATTGTATTTTAATTAAAATAATTATTTACAAAAATTACATATTTTAAATTTATAACTGATATTATGATACTTTCAAAATTTAACTAAGGTCTCATTAAACTGTCCTTAAATGATGGAAAACTATTAATTTATTAATACATTTTATTAAAATAGGTTTTCATTTAAATCAATGTACTAATTATATAATTATAATTAAATACTTATTACTTACAAAAATACCAACACTTAAATATATATTTTTATTTTGTGTACATACTTTTTCTATGATATAATTATATCATACATTAACTTATGAGATGACTAAATATTAATTACACATTAATGGGTAAGATTACTATTCATGTGGCTGGTTCACTATTCATAAATCTCATATTACTATTCGTAATGTCATGTTACTATTTCATTTGTATAGCTTCCTCAACTTCTAAAATACCTCTTATTTTATTCATTCATCATTTATGTGGTTTCTAATGTCTTCTATATGTTATAATATTTAATTTAAAATATATAAACATAAAAATTGAAATATCATTTTTAAAAATTTAGGGCATTATGTTACCACTAATTTAATTTCATGGTTATAGTGATCATATAAATTTTATCCCATTGTTCATTAAAGATGTATTTTTCATGAAACGTAAACCATCGATGATGTTAAATTTATAAATAGAACTAACGTATACTCTTTCAATGTTATAACACCCATTATAATATTTTATAAATCCACATAACTATATTATAAATATTTCCATAGAAAATTAATGTTCTTATCATAGTAGGGAATTTTTATGACCTTATGAATGAGACAAATACTCATGGGAATTATTACATTTGATCCATGTAGAAACAATGAACATCTTGTAATAAGATGTCAAATAATTATTAAATACATCGATTATACTTGTAATACATGTAAAATCAATTAGTATAAGTACACAAAATTGAACATTTAATACACTATATAAAATAAATGAATGATCAAAATAATAGACATGTCTTATAGACATGAAAATGAGAAAATTAACCCGTATCGCAATTCCCATGTTCCACTAAAGTGCCAAAATCTTCTGTATAAAAAAATTACTATATTAACTACCTATTTTAAAACTTTATTCATATGTATAACATATTATTAAGATTATTTTTAATTAATCTTGAGATAGATATTTTTTAGTTATTATATATTGTATATATAAAGTGTCATTAATCCTATCCAGTTTGAACTAGTTTTATAATATTGTGTTGGTTCATCATTATTATCCAAATATTCATCATTAAAAAATAAAATAATATTCTATAATATATTTCTCATGATATTTTATAAATTTATAATTTCAATCCATGATGGTTATAGTCGCAGTACTTGTAGGTGATACTGGGGACAATCATGTATTATTCATCTTTAATAAATTATTCATTGTATCTTAATTAATGAATTTAATATTAATTTTTAACAATTAAGAACCAAAATAATATATTTTTTTCTTATTTAATCCATTTATCATTAAAAACTATGTACTCATAATCATCTATGATTTATTTTATGTTATTTTTCAAGAATCCAGTTAGATCGACCAAAACATTAACAAAACAAAATTAATAGATGATTATGATTATGAAAGTAGTTTATTTGAGAAAATTTCCATTCTTATTGAATAATAATTATATTATTTTGATGTTTTTATGGTCATGAGTTTTTAAAAAAAAATTTATAAATAATAAAGGAACTTATGAAAAAAAAGCTATCATACTTTCTGGAGGAAATAGTCTACACATAAATAAAAGACCATTTTTTATTATTAATAGTAATGTGGAAATGTGGTTAATAGTTATTACAATAGAATAATAATATTATGTATAAAAATACAAGATATATAGTTGAAATAAATTTATACTCATGAATCTATTATTGAAAATAAACCAAATTATGTAAAAATTAGTACTCACATTTAAGACATATAGTTTTCCTTGGAGGGAACCATTGAAATTGATGGCACAAAATAAATTAGTTTTTAAAGAATATAAATGAATAGAAATATTATTCTATTTGATGGAAATATATCATTGTTCTAGTAATAAATCAACGTTTGAGAGTGTTTATAAAGGGATGGGGAGAGGGCCCTTAATTATGTTGTGTGAATTATATTTTTGTAATCACAATCCCTTTATATAAAGGGGAGACAAATTAAACATGTCAACTGATTCTAAAAAAATTATGTTTTTTCTAAGAAATGATATTTAATTCTATGACCATTTTATTAATAATTTTATCAATTTTTATGTCCTTTACAATAATAATATTCACTTTTACCATTTTTGGATTTACTATGATAAATAATTTTTCTCTATCTAACATTCTTTTAATTCATAAAAATATTATGTATATTATTATATAATTTTTAACTTGTAATTATAAATATGAATTCAAATTTATAACACAAAATTTCAATGTTTAAAAACAATCAAGTTTAAGATTACTTCATGTAACATGTCAAATGTATTTCTAGAAATTGTAATTTAATCGTAAACATTTTGTATAGGATAAAATTATCCATGTATTATATTTTCATGGTATAAATTGGTTGATTATATAGATATTTTTATGTAGATATCAATTTATTAGAAAGAAAATTTTATCAAAATATTCTTTAATTAGAAAAAAAAATAAAATTTTTTTTTTTAAAATATTATTATTTTTCTAAAAATGGAATTCCTAGATTTTTGAAATTGTAAATGGTATTTAAAATTTATATTTTTACTCTTTAAAAAGATATTATTATATTTAAAATTCATATAAACTCTTTTCTATATCTTATATAATTATAATGTTATAGATTTAATAAAAAATAAAATTTCATAATTCACCTAAAAATTTTATTATTTAAGAAAATCCAAAAAATTATCCATGTATAATATTTTTATTATTGAGAAAAATTGATTTATATATCTCTAATTATATTTTTTAAAATTTATAAATTTATATTTTAACTAAAAAATTAATATATATTTGAAGAAACTGTTGTTTTTGAAAAAAACAATTTACAATATTAAGAATTTATAATCCTATTTTGTATAAATTTATAATTTATTACAATCATTTTTATCATCTCATGGTTTTAATATAATAATAAGTTTTTTATCTAATGTGTTTGGGACTATTTTAGTTCATTGGTTCATGTCGAAAAAATAATAAGTAACTATATCATTTTAGAAGAAGAAATTTATATAGTAAAATCAAGGGTCCTTATATCGCCTAAAATAATAATGTCATCCTAATTTTAATTATTACTTACTCATTAATGTTTTTGAGATTATTCATTTAATTATATAAATTTATATATATATACTAATATGAGATATAACTTTATCTCATAGGTTATATCATTGTACTTATATTTCCTTAAATAACAGTATTCTTTCATACAATCAGAGACATAATTATGTATATAACTTAACCAGAAATTTTACAAAATTAAAATTTTCCGTACTCATTTGATTTTCTGAGACATTAAATTATAATTGTAATATATATTTTTATAGAAAATAATATTAACCTTAACCCTAAAATTGTATTAACCACAAGTTCATAAAGCCAAAATCTAGTCACTATATGTCATAATCCACAAAATGCGAGAGTCATAACCTAAGCATCATAGAATTTTTTTTGTTGAATAAATATTCAATTTTTGGATATTCAATACTTTCTATCTCACTTATCTATAACTCAATATTTATAACAGGGATATCCATTAGTCGATCATGTGTTCTTCTATAGTTAAAACCATAAATATAATCCTTTAATAAAATCGCTTTTAATGGGTTTTGATACCATTTAATATTTGTTTATAAACAATATCATAAAAATTACAGAAAATAAATCATTATATGCTATACATAATTCTCATAAAATTTGGAATATATTAAAATAAAAATGATAAATATCACTTTTAAATCAAATTGGAAATAATTTAATTGTATAATTTATATTAATGTATCTACCTCACAAATTTATTTATGACTAGGTAACTAAAATATTCCATCATAATAGACATATAAAATGATTCTCAATTAATTAACTTTATAATATTACTGGTTCATAAGACATAATAGTTTCTGGATACATATATTTTTCAGCTTAATTTTCATTCTACTTTTTCAGAAAAATATTATAATAAAAAATATTTCCAAAAATTATATAATATTAATATTAAATACATCAATCGAAGTATTTATTCCAGTATGACACATTCAATTTTAACAGATGATACATTATCATCAAAATTATGCTCTCTTTCTTCTATATTTTGTTTTCTATGGTCATATAATTCTTGTTTATACTACATAATTTCATAAATTCATAATCAAATAATTCATAATAGGACATTAGAGAGAATTTGAATTTATCACTGTATGTCCAATGCGAGTTTTTTTCTAGATGTGTAGTATCGGGATCACTCATCATTCACGAGAGTGAAGATAATGGCCATTATCAGTGATCCAATTTCATGGTATGTATCCCTAGGTTCATCTATGCCGCAACCATATCCAATTTACAATATCCCTTCATGTAATTATTATTAAGTGAATCACACAATATCTATATTACTAGGACATTAGGATTTATCCTGTTTTTAGAAATATCCCTTAGGCTTCTCCCTTGGGTTTTTCTGATGTTACCATATCCTAATTAAAAATCACTAAATTGATCCCAAAAACACATAAACCCTATTTTGATACCAAATGAGGCACCCTATATGCTCTAATATCCCACCCAAACCATTGTATTGTGTAGGGATGGACATTTAACTAATATTATGTGACAAATAAAAGGAAAACATTTATTGAAATAAATTATAACGGATTAGAAACATTGGGGGATTATTTTTTTGGAAGAAAAAACACTTCATTCAATGATAAAATATAACCAACCAATCAAAATATATAATTCATCTCCACTATGAATACAAAAAAAGAAACAAAAAATGAAACTACTGTTGAATTGATAATTTTAAAAAAATTACATGAATTAAAATACATCCACATGATGAAAAATTGATGTGGAATCAGCTCATTGAATCTAAGGGAAAACCACATGCTCCCACAATATCCTTGTGGATGAAGTGTCTGGATTTTAAACAAAAGAAAATTAATACCATTTCTATTATGATGTTCTTGTAAACAAGAATCAATAAATGCACCAATGATCCCAAGAAGGTTTGAGAATAATAGTTAGTAGGCATTCCCAATTATAACATTCACACACACAATGATATCTATCATACATCATGTGATACCTTTCTTCCCCATGAAAACCCTAGGGCCACACTGGGGTTCACATAAATCATATGATGTTGGATGACAGACAATAGAGACCCAAGATTAACATACATTGATATTACATCATTTTAGATGAATATTTAGTACATAGAAAAAATAAATTCTGATGTAATGTAATAATTTAGTGTCTTTGGAAACATGAAAAAAAATATTCTCTCTTGAGGAATGATTTTCAACATCTCCCACAAAGATGTGCACCTTTAGTACTTCTATATAAAACCATTCATTGTAACCTAGAGAAATGAAACATAATAAAGGGATGAGTTCAAATGCTTAGTAAGGATAATGAATAAAAATGACTAACTATAATGTCAAAAAAATTGTATGGATCCTGAGAATAACATTTGAATATCATAAACTAAATACTAGAGATCAAAATAATGTATTTAAATTCATAAAGCATTAACAATAATATAATAAACATCATATGCAATGAAATTGTAACTATGGAATAAGATGTAACATCCCAGCCTGACTGATCATTAACCCGGTAGGTAGGCTAGTGGGACACATGGCATCAAGTTCATCTCCCCATATGCCAGAGTATATTGGATAACTGAGAGGGATTCATGCGGTGATAGTGGGGAGACTATACACACCTGATCAGAGATGAAAAATGATATTATCATATTATGAACAGTATAAAATATAAAACAATAGAGGAAGATGTAGAGAAGTAATAGACAACAGTAAAAGACATATAATAATAGTTTATTATAAGATTCCAATTATAGTTAGTACAATGCATTCCTGGATGGCATAGTTATGTGACATAATCTAATGTAGGGTAAATAACATCATGATTTACAATGGAATAAAAATTAGGAAAAGACAACAAGACCCGCAGATAATCTCTATGACCATCCTGATCTCCAGTTTGGTAATTTTCTCCTATGTCGAGGTACTAGTATACAATAAAAAGAATTTTTCAAGGTTTTTACTCCAATGAACAATAAAGGTATACTTGGATACCCTAGTGAAAAGGTGGTCTATGTAGGGTGTGGCATATAAATCTCAGTAGGTCGGAACCACCTATGTCTAACCCTAACTAGATATTGTGTTATAAATTTAACAATGTGTAGGTATGAAGGATAAATGATATAATTTAAGATCATGTAAACAACCATCATGTATCCTAAGGGACACCTTGTGGTAATACAAATTTTGAAAAAAATTTGGGATATTAGTCTGATCATGTAAATTTAAATATATATATATATATATATATATATAATTGGTTGTTGGGGAGGATCGGTACATACCACCACCATCTGAATTCTAGTGGAGATCTCATAGTCTTCCCTAAACCCAAGTCCCAGAGCCTTTATTCTCTTGTCCAATGTGTATATTTTTATATTGTATATAAGGAATGGGGTAATAATTCCTCCAATCTGTAATAGAATATAATTTTCATAAGGTAAGAATTCCTCTAATCCAAAGAAGATACTAGGACGGGGTAAGAATGCATCCTGCCCATAAATAATATATTGTATCAATGGTGTGGTTTAAGAATTCCTCCCACCCATCCATCCATAAAGGGTCATAACTAGTAGAGGGTAAGAATGACTCTTGCCCATGATTACTGGATTGTAGCAATGGTGTGGGGTAAGAATTCCTCCCATGAACCCATCATAAATTGAAAGGGGTATGAATTCCTCCCATCTATAATAATTAATAATACATTCCCATATATATAATATAATTCAGAGAGAATTACATCACATGATGTTAAAAAATAGACATAACACATATATAAGAAATAATGATCGCATTTACACATAATTCAATCCAAATTTAGTTTCTCAAACAAACAATATAACAGTGATCAATATCAGTTATACCATTTGTATTTAAGGCATAAAATATTATGTATTTAACCTGATATGGATACATATTCATTTAAACCTTGACGCAAAGCCTCTCATACATGAAATAGTCCCTTTCAAATTTCATTTTCAAAGAATATATAACATCTATGGCCTTTAACACAAGGAATGAAAATTAATGTGACAAAGAAAGTCATTCAAGACACATCACGGTAAGATTCATCCTACTTGGGGTCATCTCACACAATTTTACTAAAAATGAAAAATTTACATAAGGAATTAGTGTCAATGGTGGGAACCATAATTGTTAACCGTATGGTGAGTGAATATCTTGCCTTAGTCATTCATAGCATTTCACTAAACATAAATATTTATTTTAAATCAATTATCTATATGAAATAAATTTCAAGGATTATAGTGTGAGAATTGGTGTCCATGAAACAAGCCATATGCCTACTTGGTAAATACAATAGAAATGAAAAAAACCCTAACATGCCGTTAAAAAATTATAAATTCCAACATAATGAAACACCAAGGAATTCAGATTGGAAATCATAATAGACTTTGACTACAGTTTTAGCATGAAGGTAGAGAACTATTATTGAGGGGTTTTATTACAAAAAACATGATTTTGTATTCTTACAATTCATTGAAAACAAAAAATGAATTCCAATATAGAGATTACAATTCAACTAATAAAGAATCATAAATTAATGGCTAATATATTATTAGTGAATGAGAGGTGTTAGGGCCTTGCCTCAATGTGGATCCAAGTCTTCCACTTCAGATCATGGAGCTTTCTAACTTATAGGATACTACTCCCAAGCTGAGAATCTATATTTTCAAACACATTTAAGGACCCCTATCCCCTTTTCACACACCAGCATGTCCAAGAGAATATATAAGGGGATCATTAAATATGATCTTATATGTATATACACATCTCCAATAACCTACGCAAGAATTTTTCTATACATATACTTGGGAAAACCTATCCAAATACATGTATAATCACTTCCATGGATGATTATATATGCGATAGGTGAAACCAAATATATATATTTACTTAAAAATGAACATGTAGGTGAGTATCCAATGACAATGCAACTAGAAACCAAATAGTAGGGACCAACACACCCGAGACAATGATGGTAGACTAAAACCTACAGAACCATCTCATCTTCAGTAGAAGTTAGCATAACATCCACAAAAGGGTCCCAAAAGACCATTCAAATAATCCTAGAAATATAAAAAACCAAAAGGTCAGGTTACCCAAAGACCATGGGATCGGAATATTCTCACCGGGCGACGATTGGGCTGTAAGATGGAAGGATACTGGGAGGGGAAGGGAGGAGAAGACTAACCCTGGAGGTTTGGACTATTTTTTAAAATAAATCCATCCATGAACAAATATTAGAGGATGTACATGGGAGGGGGTCATATACGTCATGAGTGGATGTCCCCTAGGGGTTTTTTCATTGAAATTTAGGGGGAGGGAGATGAGGTTATTTTAGTTTTAATATTGATATTTTAACTTAATTAAAATAATCAATTTCCTAAAAACATGGAATCCCACAAGTTTAAGCCGTATGGTTTGGAAAACCATGTGTTAATCATGCGTCAATAAATGGACATCTTGAGCACCCCACATAGACTAGGCGCATAGTTTGGGAAAATGTGTGCAGCCCTAGAGAAATGTCTATAACTTCTATTTCTGAGGGTGTTTTTTCATGATGCATCAACTAGGTCTCGTGCCATGACTAACCCATGCCCCTATCCATAAGGCCATGGGCAGGTGACTAGTACTGAAGGCATTATCCCACAATTGGGAGGCATTTTATTGATTACCTATATGCACACACGTATTCCAAAAACCGTTGAAAAATAGCTACAAAGGAAAGCATGCACGCCAATAAACAACCACTGAGTAATCATAGACTTTGTAATTCAAATGGTCTAGAATAAAATCCCAACAAAAGACAAACTGAATACATGTATATATTAATGATCTTTGTAAGATGTCCACTGAAGAACCCCACATAGAGGTTAGGCATGGAGTGGCTTCGAGAAGCTATATATGTACGTTCATACATCTTGTCTCACTGAACACCACAAGGTCACGGACTACCATGGTCTCCATCAAAACCTCTGTCCATCCCGTATCACTGAGAAACATCTACTCCTAGACTAGAAAGGACTTTGTTGAAGAATATATCACCTACATGGTACAGAACATATGCAGGAGACGCCCATGTAGGAGTGAGTGACACAATACTCAGTAGGGACCCAAAACCACAAATTAATGTTGAAAACCAGAGTATGAACAAGGTACTATCAGTAGAAAAAATGGGATAGTACACTAAGTACACCACTGAGGAGAGTGTTCCAAGTTCACTATGTACAACATTGAGGAGAGTAACCTATGTACACTATGTAAACCTCTGAGGAGAGTACACTGAGTACAACACTGAGGAGAGTACACCATGAACACTAAGTACACCACTGGGGAGAGTACACTATGTTCACTAATTACACCAATAAGAAGAATACACCATGTACAATATGTACACCACTAACATGAATAAACCATGAAAACTAAGTAAACCACTGATAAGAGTAAACCAAATACACTATGTACACCATTAAGGAGAGTAAAACATAATATTAGTACACCATGATGGAGAGAACACCACGTACATCACCGAGGTGAGTAAACAGAGTACACTAAGTACACCATTGAGGACAGTACACTATGAGTCACTCACGTAGGTATAATATAGAGTATAGAAAGCAAGACCACTGTTCAAGCAATCAAACATCATGGGTTTCAAGGGATCTCCCCTGCTATGTGTACAGTGAGCCTATCATGTCATAAAGAGTCGCTTCCACCTATCCATGGGTTTCTATGGAACTAATCCCTAATGATTAGCGTTGGTATGATGGGTCACCCAGAGTAGCTCACCACCGTGGGCCTGCTGGGTCACACAGAGCTACATCCCACCATGGATATACTGAGGTAATCCTCCCCATTGAGTATCGTGGGTATTATAAGTTACACTGAGTCGATCCCCACCATGGGAATACGGGGTCACATAGAGCTGCTTCTTTCTGGTTCATTATAACTGATCCACACGGTGTCGCTTGTCAGTAGTCTTCAGGTATCATTCAACCATAGTGTTACCATACGTAGTGCACTTCATTTAGAGATAACCGATCCCCAAGACATTTATCATATTTCAATATAAATTAAATCATCTATTGAGTATGTCAAAATATTATACTCAATGTGAGGGTTCCAACGGTCAAAATGACTCATCAATAAGAAACCCAGTTTGTATGTTATTGGAATTTTATTATTTAGGGGAAATTTTCATCTTTTATCATTCAGAATAACCCGACCAAACCATCCCAGGGGCCTTTTATTCCCCAATTTAGTTCAAATGACAACACCTGAACCAGTTTGGGTCTGTGTCAGATCGTTCTGGCATGGCTAGTGGGCCATGACCATTGGGCCTCTCTAGACTCAGACATGATTCACCGAGGGTCCAACATGTCATGTCACACAGGGACACAATCTCATTATTTTTGGCAGATAGGGCAGGAACGACCCACTGGTCATTGGGCGCGCCCTGTCAGGTTCACGTTTGGGAGATCGTCCCACTTTATCTAGTTAGCATAGCATGTCTGGGCGATGTGACATGACCGATTAAACCCGATCATTGGAGATACCCGAAGCTTGACGTACATTGACATTACATTACTTTTGTGGTATACTTAGTACATAACAAAAACACACACACAAGGATCGTAATAGTTTAGTGTCTTTGGAAACTCGGAATATAATCTTCTAATCCTGGTAAAATATCTTCAACATCTCCCATAAATATATTCCTTTTTTTATACCTAAAACCTTTCTTTATATCCTGGGGAAAAGAAAACATAAAAGGTTGAGCTCAATTGCTCAGTAAGGGTAAACAAAAGAAATATCAATCACATCATATACATAAGCACATAACTTTTGGAAATCTTAACCTGTAAAAGAGATCATAATTTCATAACCTGGGATAACTCATGGCAGTGAAATGTAATCACAATAATCATAACTTAAAACATTATGCTTTGTGGCATACACACATAATCATAGAGAATCATTTCATGTTAGTCAAGACTCATTGCCAAGACTATCTTAGTGGACAAAGTCCCTTTCTGAACCGAGTCACCCTCATTTCAGTCCTGTTTCACTGAACCGTTATATCCTACCATTCAAGCCATGTCTATCTCATGAGATATAAAATCTTTACCCAATGTATTGGAGGGAGATATAGGTCCCACCCATCTCATAATGATACCATTCTTATGTGTGCCACAAAATCATAAATCATACATCATTGCATAACCCATGTAATAAAAATGGGAATCTTAAACATCATGACATCATAATAAAATTCATATAAGATAAAGGAATTCATAAAATATAATTCCATCACAACATAAACAAATAAATGAAATAATAGGGATAAAAACAGAACCCTTTATTATCTTAGATGGAAGATAATTTTGATAAAACACTTGAACTCCATTCTTGAGGAAAATATCCTTTCTACTTCAAAAACACTTTTCCTTTCTTAACATGTCATACAATTTTAAACTAAAAGTAGTTGATTAAAAATAAACATGAAAACATTAAAAGGAATCTTATTGGAAATAATGTTTTAAAAATACATTCATTCCGTATCAGTTAAAAAAACATTCTTCTCGTACTTTTGTCAGAAAAGTCAAAAAGTACCTCGTACGAAAAATGACAAAAGATTCCTTTCATATCATTTACTAAAAACTCACCGAAGGGTAAATTTGGATTTAAACAATTTTAGGTGGATATAAATAACATTAAATATTGAGGGAACATGGATGTGGATGATAAAATACACCCCAGTAAATACCAAAGTATAAACAATCTCGGATAAAAATTGAGATTGCGAGATTTTCCCTTACCTTAGGTCCGATTTGCTTCGTAAGTGTCCGATCCTCCTATATAATGATTTAAATAATGTCATTTACTTATTACAGAATCATATTAATTGTTATGATATCATATATGGTTCACTTTTGACTTTATATTACCCATTCTTTTGTAAATTCCATGTTAAAGAGCGTTTTGGGTAAAATTGTTTCATTTATCGTAGGTGTTTGGAGTTGTTGTTATTGACATTATTATTACTAATATCATGATTTAATTACTTCCAGAAAATAAAAAATGATTTATATATCATATATATTCAGTATATATATATATATATAATATATAGATAAATGAAAAGAAACACACCGTTCATGGAGACGGTAGTCTGTACGTACGCATGAACGTTGTTTTCCTTTCCTTATTGTCTTGAATGGAAGTAAGTAGATGACATATATATATAAATAAATCCATTATATTTACCATGTCATATATTTCATGATTACTTATTATATATTCTTTATAATCAATCATGAATGGTTAAAGTGGCGAATGAATCTCATCGCATCGTGGGACTGTATTGGAGTGTATGTATACTATTTCAGAATCAATATCACTTTATAATAGTCGTATATAGTCATTATTTACACCATTATACCAATCCAAGTAAGGTGGTGGTGGAAAATAGATTACACCACGGCGTGGAGACGGTATTCCGTACGTACGGACGCGCAGTGATTTCATTTTCCGTAGGATGGATAGATGGTGAAATAGGGTTGTTTCATACTTATAATAACATATCAGTATATTAGTCATACTTATGTTATTACTTAATAATGAAAAAACTAAAGAAGAAGAAGTGGAATAAGAAATAAAGATGAAAGACTCGGTAACGGACATTACCTCTTCTTTGAAGTGCTTCTTTGAGACCTTCTTTTAGGGCACTAAAATTGGTCTTTGAAGTATACCAGGACCTCTAGGAGGTCTCTAGGGAAGTGGAGAAGAGAATTTGGCAGGGGTTGGCCAAGCTTGAAGGCTCAATGTTGTGTGAGGAAGAGAGGGAGGAGGTTCCCTTTTATAAGGGAGGAGAGGGGCACCTTTGGAATAACTAAAATATTATTTTATTATAAAGTCAAGTTCGGTTTTAAATAGCTCCAAATTGATTTATTTTGAAGCTAAGGTGGGGATGAGACGAAATCCTCTAATACAATATAATTTAGACAAGTTTAGGTTCCTATTTTAACCTTATCATTTAGATTTAACATTAAGTTAAATAATTTTACTTTTATCGTGTCTTCTTCTATTCTTACAATATAAGGTTAATAAACTTACTATAAGAAGCGAAAAGAACCCCAAATTGTTTATTATTATTATATATAACCTTATCTAAGTCATTGGGCCAAACCATAGATTTTTAGGAATAACATAACAATTAATAATATAATATTTTTTTAAAAAAATATTTTATGTCAATTTTGACACTATTTAGTAATTGATTTTTGTGAAAATCATAACAGAATTATATGTTCGAAAAAAGTTAATTAAATCAATACTAACGTGTCATATTAACCTATAAAATTAGTGGAATTCATAAAAAGTCTCAAATTATATTTATTTCCGTATTTATAACATCAATTATGTCAATATTTCATTAATACGATAATTACTGCATCATTGTTGTGTCATAAATAAATTAAATTATTTAATATCTAAAAATTACAAATAAAATACCATTATGTAGGAAATAATATTATCTTTCTAATTAATATTTATAGTTGAATTTATCTTATGTATGACCCTATATTAAAAATGTTTTATTAAATAATCTTTGATTTTAACTCTTTTAACTCTTCTTTGAATTAAATAATAATAAATGTCCTAATCTAATCCAAGTGGGCCTAAATGGTCATATTTTATTACTAAGCTTGTTTGTGGTCGAATTACACTTATCCAATAGAATTTGGACATGTGTTATGGTAATAATAATATCATTTTTATCCTTAATTACCCTATTTACTTTTAACCGTGGTAAATAAAAGTAAAAAGTTACTATTCACCAAAAACTATTTTCATCTCATTGAACCACATTTTACATGCTGACATCAACCATGTCTCTCGGATTTTTGAAATTCCACTCACAGAAGTGGTAAAATTATGTTTTATGAACAATTCAGTTTTTTTTAACTACCACTTAGTGGTTTCACTATTCATAAAAAATTGAATGTTTTCAGAAAAATACCAAAAATTAGGCCTAAGCTATATTTGATATTATGAACTCGAAAATGATTTATATTTTACCAAATTCAAAACATATTAGTTTCATTAATTAATTTAAAAATTTATTCCCGTCATCAAAACAAAAGGCATGTTTTTAAGAGATTATAACTATCAAAAGATTGACACTTGTTTTTAACTGGTTTAAATGTGAAATTGCATCCAATGACCAACATTGTATTAAATTGTAAAAATATATTATAAATATTCTTTAAAACCACTAAAATTAATAATTTATCACTATTAATTATTTCGATTGAAAAAGTTGTTTTTAATTAAAATTTAGTAATTTTCACTATTCATCAAAATATGAAAGTTATCCTAAAATCACCAAAATTTCACCCTAAGCTAATTTCGATATTCCGAATCCATAAATGAAGTCCATTTTGAAAAAATAAAATTTATAAAATTTCAATAAGTGGTTATTACTATTCATAACGGCTAGTTTTAATAATATTTTAATAGCATATCGTTGTTTAGTGAAACTTGGTGTTGCGTACAACAAAAGCTATCGAGGAAGGTCGTGATTGCGTGTAATTCAAGCCAGGCCAGAGATGTGTGTTGTGAAATCTCCTTTTGGTGTAGCATATAACACAAGACATTAATGAAATTAAAAATAATATTTTTCATAAAATCTTGGGGTGTTACATTCTACCCCCCTTAAAAGGAATTTCGCCCTCGAAATTCGTTGGGGTTATAAATGGTTTACTATTTGAAAGTTTCATTAATCGAAACCCACATCGTAAAAAATAATACCAAAACCAATCTTTAAAAACAAAAGTATGAAACGTAATGGTTACCCAAATAAACTAATCACTGGGATTCCACATAGGTGAAAATATGGATATGGAAGAAAAATCTAACCATCATGTTCTGAAGGAGAGTGGTAGAGAACATGGCTATGGAAAAGCTAGAAATCACAAATCCATAAATTTGTGACCATCTAAGGTACCATCTGATTAATCAGATATATGAGTACTTGGACAACATTTTTGGTTTTCAAGATCGTTTCCCTAAAGTTGAAGAATTTGAATTAGAATAAATACTTACTTTATTTTGGTACAATCTCACTGTTGTTCATGCCTTGAACAATTTCCACTTCATCTCTTAAATAAATTAAGTTGAATTTGATATTCGTGAAGTGTTAGTATGACAGTTCATTCCATCTGTCTCAAACAAAAGGTTAGAAAATGTTATTAAATATACATAAGTCATTCTTTAGTGAGATTAATCATATATGGTTCCTAAAATGGACTTATACTTCATATATCAAACCGCTAAATAAAATAAAACTAGTTTCTACTAAACAGGGACTTCCTGTAGGCCAGTGGTAGGCGATAAATGCCAGTCGCACTTCGGTTGTGGGTTCGATTCCCACGGCCTTGTCCAACGCGATGGGCTGTCGCCCGTCCTGCAGGTTGTCCTTTTTCTAAAACTATATTACTATAACATCCCATCAATAATATCGAAAAACTTCTAACCTTAAACAATACTATCTTATGTCCAACATAATCCATCCCAATCTTTAGGCATATGCATAATACTTCATTCCACTCTCATAATATAGTGAAAACAATTAATAGAGATTTAATACCATCGTTGATCCCCATATATCATAAGATATGTCTTGTTGGTCACATTCCAATCATGTGAATACCTTAATCATGTATTCTCTTGAAAAATGAATACCAATTAAACCTTGGTGAAAACATGAATGCTGTCAAAAGTTAACTCTTTCCACATACCAAAATCCAAAAATTCTATATACTCAAACCATGATATCACTTAGTCCATATATCAATCATGAGATCATGAATACTGTCAAACATTTCATTTTCTCTTTATCACTTCATTATGCGCATATCATCCACTTTCCAAAAAATATCTGAATAACCTTTCATTGTTACTCATACCATTCATCATAAACTTTCAAAACGTAAGGAAACACAACATTGTAACAATCCTTAGATGTCTTTTTATTCTATAGTACAACATTACACTTGATAAACATGTAATCATTCCACTACCTTATTAAACCATTGACGGAGCTTCAACAATTCTTTAATCTCACATATCATTTGTTGTCTCTTTATCATCATCAACAAAAATACTACCCATACGACCATACCGATTCTCTTCATGAGACATTCCCTTAGGGCTTTGGTTTGCATAATTCCCATACAATCCACATTTAAAACATTTAACCATTGTTGATGTCGTAGCAATACAATTAACCTCATCCATGGTGTTAACTGAAACTTTTCCATTGCACTTACGAGCTTTGTTTCCTTCTTTTCCACACCCAAAGCATCTTCCAGTTCCTTTGAAACATTCTCCTTGATGCCTCTTCCCACATGATTTGCATAGGGGAAATTGAACTTTCTTTCCTCTATGATCATCATGAAACTCCATCTTTATCTTATTAGCCGATTCAGGAAACTTACCAAATTTTACTTTATTGATCATATTATGAGATTGCTGATTCGGAATAATAATGATGTTTGGACTTCCAAATCCCATTTCATTTGATTGATTATGAATAATATCATTCCATTGTCCATAATATCCTCCATTATCATGAATCGTCTTGTTTCCAGCCATTTTCTAAAACCCAAAAAAATAGTGTGAGATGCAAAAATCATAATAAAGGGGGAGTAACTTCAATATCTAACATCTTAGGTTAAATTTTATGATTGTTACCATAGTTCTAGGACTATATCCTATATGTATACCTATCCTTAGGGACATCCCTAGACATACCTTAGAAATATCTCTAGGGATCTCACTAACGTTTTCGCGTCCTAGTTTCCAAAGGTTGACTAAACCTTTCCTCTAATACCAACTTTAGAGACCCGAAGCTTGACGTACATTGACATTACATTACTTTTTCGGAATACTTAGTACATAACAAAAACACAAACACAAGGATCGTAATAGTTTAGTGTCTTTGGAAACTCGGAATATAATCTTCTAATCCTGGTGAAAGATCTTCAACATCTCCCATAAAGATCTTCCTTTTTTTATACCTAAAACCTTTCTTTATATCCTGGGGAAAATAAAACATAAAATGGTGAGCTCAAATGCTCATTAAGGGTAAACAAAAGAAATATTTATCACACCATATACATAAGCACATAACTTTTGGAAATCTTAACCTATAAAATAGATCATAATTTCATAACATGGGATAACTCATGGAAGTGAAATGTAATCACAATAATCATAACATAAAACATTAATCTTTGTGGCATACACACATAATCATAGAGAATCATTTCTTGTTAGTCAAGACTCATTTCCAAGACTATCTTAGTGGACAAAGTCCTTTTCTGAACCGAGTCACCCTCGTTTCAGTCCTGTATCACTGAACCGGTATAACCTACCATTCCAGCAATGTCTATCTCATGAGATATAAAATCTCTACCCAATGCATTGGAGGGAGATATAGGTCCCACCCATCTCATAATGATACCATTCTTATGTGTGCCACAAAATCATAAATCATACATCATTGCATAACCCATGTAAAAAAAATGGGAATCTTAAACATCATGACATCATAAAACAATTCATATAAGATAAAGGAATTCATAAAAAATAATTCCATCACATCATAAACAAATCAATGTAATAATAGGGATAAAAACAAAACCCTTTATTATCTTAGATGAAATATAATTTTGATAAAACACTTGAACTCCATTCTTGAGGAAAATATCCTTTCTACTTCAAAAACACTTTTCCTTTCTTAACATGTCATACAATTTTCAACTAAAAGAAGTTGATTAAAAATAAACTTGAAAAAATTAAAAGGAATCTTCTTGGAAATAATTTTTTAAAAATCCATTCATGTCGTATAAGTAAAAAAAACATTATTCTCGTACTTTTGTTGAAAAAGTCAAAAAGTACCTCGTACAAAAAATGACAAAAGATTCCTTTCATATCTTTTACTAAAAACTCACCAAAGAGTAAATTTGGATTTAAAAAATTTTAGGTGGATGGAAATAACATTACATATTGAGGTAACATGGATGTGGATGATAAAACACACTGTAGTAAATACCAAAGTATAAACAATCTCGGATAAAAATTGAGATTTTGAGATTTTCCCTTACCTTAGGTCTGATTTGCTTCATAAGTGTCCGAACCTCCTGTATAATGATTTAAATAATGTCATTTACTTATTATAGAATCATATTATTTGTTATTATATCATATATGGTTCACTTATGAATTTATATTACCTGTTCTTTTGTAAATTCCATGTTATAGAGTGTTTTGGGTAAAATTGTTTCATTTATCGTAGGTGTTTGGACTTGTTGTTCTTGACATTATTATTACATATATAATGATTTGCTTAATTCCATAATATAAAATATGATTTATATATCATATAATAAGTATATATATATATATAATAGATAGATAAATTAAATGAAACACACCGTTCATGGAGACGGTAGTCCATACGTACGCATGAAAGCTGTTTTCCTTTCCTTATTGTCTTGAAGGGAAGTAAGTAGATGACATATATATATATACATAAATCTAGTAGATTTAACATTTCATATATTTCATGATTACTTATTATATATACTTTATAATCATTCATGAATGGTTAAAGTGTAGAATGAATCTCATCACGTCGTGGATACGGTAGTCCGCACGTACGCACGAGCGATGATATCATTCTCATGATCGTGGGAATGTATTGGAGTGTATGTATACTATTTCAGAATCAATATCACTTTATAATAGTCATATATAGTCATTATTTACACCATTATACCCATCCAAGTAAGGTGGTGGTGGAAAATAGATTACACCACGGCGTGGAGACGGTATTCCGTACGTACACACGCACAATGATTTCTTTTTCCGTAGGATGGATAGATGGTGAAATAGGGTTGTTTCATACTTATAATAACATATCAGTATATGAGTGATACAGATGTTATTACTTCATAATGAAGCAACTAAAGAAGAAGAAGTGGAAGAAGAAATAAAGATGAAAGAATTGGTAACAGACATTACCTTCTCTTTGAAGTGCTTCTTTGAGACCTTCTTTTAGGGCACTAAAATTGTTCTTTGAAGAAGACCAGGACCACTAGGATGTCTCTAGGGAAGTGGAGAAGAGAATTTGTCAGGGTTTTTTCGAGCATGAAGGCTCAATGTTGTGTGAGGAAGAGAGGGAGGAGGTGCCCTTTTATAAGGGAGGAGAGGGGCACCTTTGGAATAACTAAAATATTATTTTATTATAAAGCCATGTTCGGTTTTAAATAGCTCCAAATTGATTTATTTCGAGGATAAGGTGGGGATGGGTCGAAATCCTCTCATCCAATAGAATTTAGAGAAGTTTAGGTTCCTATTTTAACCTTATCATTTAGATTTAACATTAAGTTAAATAATTTTACTTTTACCGTGTCTTCTTGTGTTCTTACACTATATGGTTAAAAAACTTACTATAAGAAGCCAAAAGAACCACAAATTGTTTATTATTAATATATATAACCTTATCTAAGTCATTTGGCCGAACCATAGATTTTTAAAAATAACATAACAATTAGAAATATAATATTTGTTTTAAAAACTATTTTATGTCAATTTTGACACTATTTAGTAATTGATTTTTTTGAAAATTCTAATAGAATGATAAGTTCTAACAAAGTTAATTAAATAAATACTAACATGTCATATTAACCTAGAAAATTAGTGGAATTCATAAAAAGTCTCAAATTATATTTATTTGGGTATTTATAACATCCATTATGTCAATATTTCATTAATAAGATAATTACTGCATCATCGTTGTGTCATAAATAAATTAAATTATTTAATTTCTAAAAATTACAAATAAAATAAAATTATGTATGAAATCTATTTATCTTTCTAATGAATATTTATAGTAGAATTTATCTTATGTATAACCTTATATAAAAAATGTTTTATTAAATAAACTTTGATTTTAACTCTTTTAACTCTTCTTTGAATTAAATAATAATAAATGTCCTCATCAAATCCATGTGGGCCTAAATGGTCATATTTTATTCCTATGCTTGTTTGTGGTCGAATTACACTTATCCAATAGAATTTGGACATGTTTTAGGGTAATAATAATATCATTTTTACCCTTAATTACCCTATTTACTTTTAACTGTGGTAAATAAAAGTAAAAAGTTACTATTCACCAAAAACTATTTTCATCTCATTGAACGACATTTTACATACTAACATCAACCGTGTCTCTCAGATTTTTGAAATTCCACTCACAGAAGCGGTAAAATTATGTTTTATGAATAATTCATTTTTTTAACTACCACTTAGTGGTTTCACTATTCATCAAAAATTGTAAATTTTCAGAAAAATACCAAAAATTAGGCCTAAGGTATATTTGATATTATGAACTCAAAAATGATTTCTATTTTACCAAATTCAAAACATATCAGTTGAATTAATTAATTTAAAAATTAATTCCCGTCGTCAAAACAAAAGGCGTGTTTTTAAGAGATAATAACTATCAAAAGATTGACACTTATTTATAACTGGTTTAAATGTGAAATTACATTCAATGACCAACATTGTATTAAATTGTAAAAATATATTCTAAATATACTTTAAAACCACTCAAATTAATAATTTATCATTATTAATTATTTCTAATTAAAAAGTTGTTTTTAATTAAAATTTAGTAATTTTCACTATTCATCAAAATATGAAACTTATCCAAAAATCACCAAAATTTCCCCCTAAGCTAATTTCGATATTCCGAATCCATAAATGAAGTCCATTTTGAAAAAAAAAATTATAAAATTTCAAAATGTGGTTATTACTATTCATAACAGCTATTTTTAATAATATTTTAATACCATATCGTTGTTTAGTGAAACTTAGTGTTGCGTACAACACAAGCTATCGAGGAAGGTTGCGATTGTGTGTAATTCAAGCTCGGTCAGAGATGTGTGTTGTGAAAGCACCTTTTGGTGTAGCGTATAACAGAAGACATTAATGAAATTAAAAAGAATATTTTTCATAAAATCTCGGGGTGTTACAATCATCCAGGTTTTTCACGAGGTCTTGGCTCTGCATGCCCTGGGAAGCCATGGCCAGTAGCTGTTGGCCATAACCCTCCACCAAGCACTAGCGCCGCCGGCATCCCCTTCCACTTCCCCATTTTTAGAGCCATCCATGGCTCCTGCATTTGGCATAATGTTGTGGTGAGGCACCCCTTCCTGTGGCTAGTGTCGTTTTCACTGGTGTGAAATTCTATCAACCACCGGGTCCACTCCAGTGGACCTTTATTCATGTCGTCTGTTCATATTTCCTCTTGGGTGTACTTCATTACCTAATAAGGCTTAAAAACATTCTTGTCTCTAATTCAAAGGATCTGACATGAATACCGCAGAAGTAGAACGAACTAAGTAGTGTTCGTGTTGGCCCCCACCCTCTGTGTTAGAGTTTTAAACATGGGGAGTTTTGGGATTGAGGTTATATCGATAAATAAATAATCCCAGTGTAGAAAACCCAACAAAAACACACTCCCACAAGAATGAGTGATCCGTGGATCAACATGATCATGGCTTGATCAGAATTCAATGTTTCTGAATAAATGATGGGGAAACATGAAACAAAAACATCCATACCTAAAGAAGTATCATCATTGGTTTCGATCCATTTTAATCCATTAGCATTCATCAATCTCTTGTCCAAATCCCTTCCTCCATGGTGTTGTCAACACTTTTAAATCCACCAACGTTCTTTTTTGGGGAGCGATCCTTCGATGTGTGGTATGTGGATGAATTTGATGATAAGCATTGAAGAGGATTACTCATTGTAGATTTATCAGAGGGGTTAAATGTCTTGATCCCCTTTCTCTAACCCTGTTAATATATTAAAAGAGATACATGTCGCATCGTTTCTGTTACCCTGCATCATCGTGTCATTACATTGTTTCATTTATGAAACAACATATGATTTTCATTTCTTTTAATTGGTTGTTACACTCCACATTGATGATCCATTAAAGATCATCAATTAATGAGACTCATTGTTGCCTCATCACCACACTGTTGTGTCGAGGTGTGATTTCTCAATGGTGAAGGAAAACAATAAATTTTTTTGTAATTTTTATTTTTCTCCCTAAATGTTTGAAATCAGACATTTCTGGTCGACCTTTACTAGTCAATGGTCGGTCCATTCATAGGTATTGTATATATTTCAGATATAGTAGTGCCCTAGGATTTTTAATCTGAGTATCCTTTATGAAGATTCCAAAACAACGAACGCGTGTCATTTTAATTCGCTAAAAAAGTTCAAAAACTATATTTCACCCTCGACCTTTTCTGGTTGAGGTTAAGCACCACCTAATGGTAAAATTCCCTCATGATATCAATAGTATTGTGTTATTTCCAATCCAATTTACCGTTTAAGATATATAATTAATAGAAAATAAAATAATTATTACTTAATTATTTTATTTATGGACATAAACTAACTTCCAGTGTTGGCCCGTGCCGACCAATGTTATTTTCTGCCTAAGGAAAGAATACCATTGTAACAAAAAAAGTGGTATATAATTTTCAATATGATTCACCGTTTGTGAGTTTTAATCATTTGAGAAATAAAATAATTTTATTTATTTATTTTATTTATAATTATGCCATATTCATGTTTTCTCACTAGAGGCATGCACCGACTAAACATAGGTAACTCCTTGGATAAGCCCACCATTCTGAATACAATAGTACACTTAGATTTCTTATATGGGAATATAGTTAATAGTTATTCGTGTATTTTAGGAAAACCAATTACATGCGCGATTTAAAACATTTGAATTTTCGATGCATCATTCTAGGAACTAAGGTCCTCTAGATCGCATGATGTCTAAGATCTTGTTCTCTAAATAATCACATTTAATTCTAAAAAAATTCTTCGAATTATATGGTTTTAAATTACTCCCCACATTAGATCATTAAGTTCTCCTAAGCCAAAACAAGGGCTAATTATATAGAAGGGGTTACATGGAATTAATTTGAGCCTCTCGCGCCAATGTGCTCTCATAGATAATCCCTTACTTCCAATGCACATGCACCATATGAATCCATTGTCCATGAAGGATCCTCCTCTATCACTCCATGATCTCTACCAGAAACTCCTCAAAAGTTTCCCCGTCATCAAATCCCAAGCACGTAGAGGCATCTCGTACCCTATACTAAACTCTGCTTTTGGTTTGTTTCGAAGTGGGCCGAATCATTGATTCTTTCAAAGATAACCCATATTGTATTGTTTCTCCTAGTCATATATGTTAATCCTATATTAAATTCTTTCAATATTCCATTCCACATCCACTCTGATACTCCCAGGGGTTTTATCAAACCCGCTAGAACCTGGTGCCCAACCTGAAATTGCTGAATTGTGAGGCATCTGGAAAAAACTCCCCCACCTCCTTCTTTATCCCTGACCACCGGTATGAGGTTTGGTGGCCTTAGTACATCTTTTCCTAACCTGGATTCACCTCCAAATGGGATGTATGTAACTCCATGAACACCTCCTCGCTCAACGCCATTGGTTATATGGTGCATCCTATGAAAATAATTAGGTACTCCCCACTATTTGAATATCCATCTGGGGAATACCCTGTAGACATCTAGGAATGTGTGGTCTCGCAGCTAACATCTCCGAGTTGCGCATCCCTGAATCGTTCTCTTCATTGAAGGGAATCCACCATAAATGGAAGATAATCATCCACGTTTCAATCAACACAGGATATATGAAGAGAGCACAACTACTCAGAGGTCTTTTTCAGTAGCTGTGAACTCAGTCTCGTATTGAGAGCATCTACCCCCACGTTCTACATCCCAGGATAATAGAATATCTTGATTTCATAGTCCCTGTAGAACACTATCCATCATTTCTATCTCAGATTTAGATCCAATTGAGAAAAGATATTAGTGAGACTCTTCTGTTCAGATTAGATGATGGATCATTCACCCATAAGGTATTATCACCACATATTCAGTGCGAAGACTACTACTACCAAATGAAGGTCATGAGTTTCATAGTTCTACTTATGCAGTCTTAAATTTCACGATCCATAAGTATTCACTATATGCCCCATTATCAGGACACAAACAATCCTATTTAATGAAGCGTCACATAACACCATGTATATAGTTCCCTACTCTGGAAGCCCCATGATAGGAGCACTCGTCAGGCTCTGCCTCAACTTACGTAAGCTCTAATGGCATTTTTCTTTCCAAAAAATATTTTTTTATTCTTTTTCAATTCCTTAATGGGTGCTTATTAGTTGGACATGTTAGTTACAAACCTATGATAGTACCCATCCAACATAATGAAACTCCGCACCTGGGTAATGCTCTTGGGTGGACCCCAATAATGAACAACATCTATCATTTTTGGAACCACCATAACACTGGCAGCTGAAATGACATTTCATAGGAAATCGAACCTTCATCTCTAGAACTCATACTTATAAAGCATACCATAGAGTTGGTGCATAAGAGTGTGTCCAAAACCATACCTAGGTGTATAATGTGATCCTCCTCTAATGATAAATACACTAAGATGTAATCAATCCTTGGTAGAGGATAAATGATCCACACAGTAACTTTTTTCAGGGACAGATATTCTATACATATCCTCAGGAATCCGTTTTCCTTCTTGGAAAAAACACTGGTGATTCCCATGGTGAAAAAGTGGGCCTTACGAACCCCTTCCAATACATGTTATCTAACTGTACGCACATCTCCCGATGCACTGCGGGTGTCATCCAATATTTAGGTTTAGATATTCTTTCCATAATAGGGTACATATCCTTGAATAAATATACTTCTTTATGAGGAGGTATTCTAGGAAACTTCTATGGAAATACTTCCTCATACTCATCCATGTCTCTGAGATTGATGTAAATTTCAGTATTTACCACAATTGAAATCCACTTGACGTATCTACTCAGCCAATGAACTGTCAACCCAAATGGATCTCTCTAATAACCTAGAATAAGTAGAAATGTACAGTGGAATAGTATTGTATCAGTAATCCCAAATCACATCTCACTAAGAGGCCTGATCCCTAATGCACTCATCGTATCATACACATAGAGTCCCTGGAATGGTCGGTAGGCCTCAATGAATTCTCAACACATGAAATGTATTCCTACAATGTTGTAGAATCTTTCGGCAAGAAATAGAGCATATATTTTATGGAAATATAACCTTCTTGGATAAGGTTTCTCAAGCTCTATCCATAGAAAATCACCTGGTCATATGATCTGGTACTCTATACCCTATCATCTCCCTGTTGAGCCATGTAAAACGCTCACTACCAAGAATAACCAACATGGCCCCTAGAATGGATCACAATTGGAGCAGAAACACTTATAACTTATGATCCGGAAGTGCAATTGATGTGCCGTTGACTTTGTTGTATTCTTATTAGTGAGACAGACCTTTTGGATTACTCTGCTCGAGGTTTGGACATAGTTGGAGTACGGCTGGGTTGGTATTGACTTAAAAACCAACATGGCCCCTAGAATGAAAAAGCCAATAACTCTCATACCGGGTGTTCGATTGACGTGTCATCTGTCACGTTGAGTTCCTTTTGAGGTTACAAAACTTTTGGATACTTCAACTCCGTACATCGTGTCAGTTGATGTATCAGCCCTCGGCTCGTGGAGCGGACCCTCCCTGAAGGAGCTTGCTGTGTGCGGGAACCCTAGAGATGGCTGCGACCGCGACGACGATGAAGACAATACGGGAATCCTCCGTGGGTTGAACAGCGACGACTACGGCACTCAGCGATCCTCTGTGGATCAGCGCATTCCAATCCTATGTGGATCAGATCCTGTGTGGGTCAGCGCTCAGCAGTGCTATGTGGGCAAGCGCATACCGATCCTCTGTGGATCATATCCTTTGTGGGTCATTGTGAGGTTTATTACCTATCGATCGTGTGTGGGACCGATGGCTTAGATGAATCAGTGGCTACATACGATCATATCTATTATCTTACGAAGAAGTATACATGTGTGAGCTGAGTCTTGACTTCTAATCTTATCCTCTATAAGATTGACATGATATCCTATCTGTATTACCTTGTGCTTTCCTTTGTGGATTGGGTTGCGAAGTCCTATGTGGAATGGGTTTTGTTTTCCTGTGTGGAATGGGTTTTACTGGATCTCGGGTGTTGGAGCCGAACTGGAATTGATGATTTAGGTATATGTATGGGCATATACCTATGTAGTGTAGGATGTTACTTCGTGATTGTATATTTCCTTTGTGGATTATCCTTTTTGGATTCTGGGAGACCTTCAGGGGTCTCAGGGTCCCAACTGAGTAGCGTATACTCACCCCTACACGGGGAATTCCCACACAAAGTTGTGTTGGATGCAGATGACGGACAGTGATGATCGCGGTTGAGGCTCGTGGAGAGAGACGGTACCTGGAGGTGGTCCACATGGCGTGACGTACAAGGAGCGGAAGGTTGGACCCGTGGAGCTGTGGATACTATCTGTACCCACCCTTCATGTTGGACTTCCAGTGGAAGGCTTGACTTTGCGTCTTTACTTTTCATTTGTGGTACATCTTTTCCAGTTTTACTTTACTTTCAGTTTAGTTTTGTATTCTGGCCCACTTACTTTTCCGCACTTACTATTGTACCCATTTTTACTTAGTGTTTACTTATGCTTGATTATTCTGTCTATTTGTTTATTTTCTAAAGGCAATGACTTCCCTTTTTATCAGGAAATAACCCTTGGTGCTAGTCACTAACCCCTGGCCTATAGAAGGCAGGCATGGGTAGTCACGGTATGGGCCCCCGAGGATGGGTCTTGACAAATTTGTATCAGAGGAGTTCGGTTCTACCGCAGAACCCAAGACTCTGATCTTTTTCTATGTGAAGCAATAGTGTTAAGAGTATTGAGTGCGGTTATCAGTCCAAGAAGTACAGTGTTGGTGCGGCGGCCGACATATCCGTACACCAGGACCCTGACTTCTGATTTCTGAATTAGTGCAATAAGACACTGATTTCATGTGTGATTCTAGTTTTTTTTGTGATTACATTGTGCCAGCTCACCATGTATACTATATTGACCATGGCACACCTGTCCCTTTTCAGGATGGGCCCACGATGTCATCTATCTAGGGTTCCGAGTTTTGTACGTGACGACATCCCAACGAGCGACGAGGCCTCAGTGTAGGGCCCTATTACTGCAGAGGCACTGGCGGTACCACTTCCCACGAAGCCACTGATGATTCCAGCCCCAGCCGCTGAGAGTGAACGTCACCTTGGTGCACTGCATGAGTTTCAACGTTAGAGACCGCCCATGTTCTGTGGGGAGATGGACCCTCAGGCAGCCGAGGATTGGCTGCAGGCGGTTGTGTGAGGTTTTAGGTTAGTGGGGACACCAGCTGACCTCATGGTGATCCTCACAGCTAGCCTCCTACACGCGGCACCGGGAAAGTGGTGGAACTTGATGCTCCAGGTCCACGACGAGGCATCACTCCTCTGGACTGACATTGAGAGCCTATTCCACATGGAGTTCGTCTTAGCCACCCTCCATGCGGTGCGCATCCATGAGCTTCTACAATAGCGGTAGTGCAGCATGATGGCCGCCCAGTACTCGGCGAGATTTACCAATCTTTTGCTCTATTCGACGGACATGGTACGAGACCCATTATTCCAGGCCCGGACCTTTGAGCAAGGATTGAGGCATGACATCAGCGCATCGCTGCTCTCCCTCAGCATTCCGACATAGGCAGGGGTACTATATTGAGCCCTTCTCATTGAGAGATATCTTGATGAGCCTACACCAGCAGCAAGTCCTACTGCAGGGTGGTACATAGTAGAGTCTTCTGAGGCTAGCAGTTGGCGATTGACACGAGGGTCCAGGCGGACCAGACCCTCAGGAAGACGACCTCTGGACACTGGCTCAGAGGTGTGGAGCACACAGCACAGATCTTATCTTTCGAGAGGCAGACAGTGATACACATGTGGCGGGCAGGGCCACATTGCTCGTGACTGCCCGACCCACCGTGCTGAGGAGTAGCAGATGGTTGAGAGACCACCTAGGCAGGGGTAGAGGGTCGACCATGGCGGTCTGCAGGGAGAAGGAGGACAAGGCAGAGGATCTAGCTGAGAATCAGGTGGTGGGCGACACATTGAGGCTCTACCACCACCACCACCACCAGGAGGACCACCCCGACCACAGAGAGCTGGCGGGCAGAGGTAGGCACAACTTCAGGAAGCGGAGGCCTATGACCACGATGTGCCCGAGATGATTCGAGGTACTATATGTGTCTATTCAACCCTTTCTGCAGTTCTTATAGAAATAAGAGCAAGTCATTATTTCATTTTTTCTTCCCTTTTTTGGATCTCGAAGATTCAGAGGGAGCCTTTGGCTCGAACCTTACATCTAGAGACTCCTACGGGAGAAGACTCGACGATTACGCACTAGTGCTGGCATTATGAGCTTACTCTAGGAGGCGAGAGATTCGGGTGGGATCTTCTTGTAGCAGCGTCGAGTCCTTACAATGTCATCAAGGGCATGGATTGGTTATCTACAATCCATGCTCAAATCAACTGCATTAGGTGCAAGGGGTGATGTGTTCGCACCGATGCAAGCAAGTTCACCTTCAACAGTGAGAAGGGATAATTTCAAGCACAGGATGGACTAACGTAGAGGAGAGGACATACCATCACTTATCAGTTGGCTAGCCTCATCTTAGGAGCAGTTGACATGCAGAGTCCGGGCTTACCTGCAGTGGTGGATCAGTATGCGGATGTTTTTCCCGACGACATTTCAGGAATACCTCCTCGCAAAGATGTAGAATTTTATATTAACATGTACCCTAGGACATCCCTGATATCCAACCCAGCATATCGGATGGATCCTTCCAAGCTTCGAGAGCTACGGGTACAGTTGGAGGACTTGCAGTGCAAGGGATTCATCTGACACAGTGTTTCACCCTGGGCTTCCCCGATTTTGTTTTCCAAGAAGGGGGACGGGTGGTTGTGATTTTGTGTCGATTACCGTCTCCTGAATCAGGTGAACGTGAGGAACAAGAATCCTCTACCGAGTATTAATGACCACTTCGATCAGCACATGGGAGCACGTTGGTTCTCGAACATAGACCTCAGGTCAGGATATCATCAGCTCAGAGTTCGGGACGAGGACGTGAAGAAGACGGCCTTCAGGTGTCGGTATGGCCACTATGAGTTCGTGGATATGCCTTTCGGCATAACCAATACTCCAGTAGTGTTTATGGGCCTCATGAACAAGATCTTTAAGCCTTACCTCAATCGATGTGTTGTGGTCTTCATCGATGACATATTGATATACTCAACGACTGAGGAGGAGCACGCCCACCACTTGTGGGTTGTACTGGACACACTCCGAGAGCACCAGCTTTATGGTAAGGTCTCGAAGTGTCAGTTATGGATACGTGAGTTTAAATTCTTTGGACACGTCATCTCTGAGGCGGGAGTTGTGGTGGATCCTGTGAAGATTGAGGCAGTGCTATCTTTGGAGCCACCTAGGAGTGTGAAGGAGGTGCGGCGTTTCTTGGGATTAGCTGGGTACTACCGGAGATTTGTGACATACTTCTCCAGAGTTTCGGAACCACTTTCAGCTTTGACAAAGAAAGGGAAACCCTTCGTGTGGTCAGAAAGATGTCAGCAGAGCTTCCAGGAGGTGAGACATAGATTGACCAGCGCACCTATCTTCAGGCTATCGGCGGAGGGAGTAGGGTACGTAGTTTACCGTGATGCATCAGGGACTGGACTCGGATGTGTCCTGATGTAGGAGTGGGCAGTGATCACCTATGGATCACATCAGTTGAGGATGCATGAGCAGAACTACGCTACCCATGACCTAGAGTTAGCAGCAGTGTTCTTCACTTTGAATATGTGGCAACACTATCTGATGGGCGAGAACATTATAGTCTATTATGACCACCAGAGTCTAAGGTACATTTTCTCGCAGAAGGACCTGAACCTGGGACATCGGCGATGACTCCAGTTCCTCCAGGACTATGACTATAAGATATTCTATACTCCTGGAAAGGGGAACGTAGTAGCCGATGCTCTCAGCAGGAGGATGGGCATTCAACTACTTGGGGAGGCGACAGAGCAGCTAGCCGCTTTGCAGATATCCTTTGTGGATAGTGATGGTGCATCATTTCTACAGTCACTCACAGTCACCCATGCACTTTTTCAATGGGCCAAAGAGGCAGAGCATGGAGACGTTGACTGTGACACACGGCGTGCATAGATATCCTCAGGATAGGCACCTGATGGATTCTCTGTGGGAGGAGAGCACATCATCCTTTTTAGAGGATGTACCATGGTACCGGTTTCTTTACATGAAGAGGTGATGAGGGAGTTTCACACTTCCCCTTTAGTGGTACATCCAGTAGTGTCGAAGATGTACCAGGACCTTAGATGACAACAATGGTGGCTAGGTATGAAGAAGGCTATAGTAAAGTTCATTTCTATATGCCTCACCTGCCAGCAGGTGAAGGCAAAGCACCGGGTTCCAGCAGGCTTGGTACAACCCTTGGAGGTCCCGGAGTGGAAGTGGAATGGGTTATCTACGGGCTTAGTGACTGGACTTCCACGCACTTCCAGAGGTCATGACTCCATTTAGGTGATTGTCATCCGACTTACCATGTCGGCCCACTTCTTACCCATCAGAGAGTAGGGCTCGGTGGAGGTCATGGGACGCCTCTATGTTCGGGAGATCATATGGATTCATGGTGTGCCATCATCTATCGTCTCTAATGGAGATAAACACTTTACTTCCCAGCTTTGGAAGGTGTTCCAGGAGGCATTCGGAACACAGCTATGTCTGAGCACCTATTTACACCCTCAGACGGATGGTCAGACGGAGAGGACCATTCCGACTCTCGAGGACATACTCTGTGCATGTGCCCTCGACCTTGGTCATAGCTTGGAGGACCACCTACCCTTGGTGGAGTTCACGTACAACAACAGCTACCACTCCACCATCGGGATGGCACCATAAGATGCATTGTATGGCTGACCTTGCAGATCACCTCTATGCTTGACAAACCCTGTGGAGTCAGAACATGTGGGACCGGAGATGGTCCAGGCCACGACATAGAAGGTCCAAGTCATCCAAAAGTTGAGGAGGATAGCTCAGTGCCGGCAGAAGTCTTATGCTGACAGGAGGCGGAGGCCACTAGAGTTCGAGGATGGTGACCATATCTTCATTCGGGTCTCACCTTGACGTGGATTATGGAGATTTGGCCGAGGCAGCAAGTTGTCTTCATGCTTCATCGGACCATTCCTGGTCATCAGTAGGATTGGCAATGTGGATTATCACCTGGATCTACCACCTCAGTTGCACCGGGTGAACGATGTCTTCCACAAATCTCAGCTGAGGAGATACGTTCATGACCCAACACATATCATCGACCATAGGGAGCTAGACATTGATGATGGGGAGACTTTTGAAGAGGTCCTAGTGGAGATCGACGATCGATAGGAGAGGGTACTACGTGGACGGTCGATTCCTGTTGTGTGCATCAGGTGGCAGCACGGGAACCTCTAGGAGAGCACTTCGGGGCGGGAGCCTCAGATGCGTGCAATGTACCCACATTATTTTCCCTAGTTTACGAAGTATCTTTACGGGGAATAAAATCCCTGATGTTGGAGTAATGTAAAGACCCGTAAAATTCAAGAGAATTTGTTTCTTAATGTTTATTGGGATTTTACAAGAATGATGTTTCTGACGGCACCTAATTCTGAGGCCCGGTGATCCCCGAATAAGTTTCTGAATTTTAGCTCGGGTACATTCAGTGAATGAAAGAGCATGACTTCCTAACTCTTGAACCATTTCTCGGAATCAAAATCCGAGGACACCGATGGAATCACAACACCTGTAATTGCTTAGGAACAACTTTTCTGGAGTTGTGTTTTCTCGGGTGTGGTAATTAAAATAATGGGTTAAGTATCGAATAAAATTAAATTCGTGCAACCAATTTTATTTTATTTATTTATAACTAAGTGTTTATCCTATGTATGGGAGTTGGGGTGGGACCCACTAGTTCCTAACTAACTAAGTGAGGATAAAGATGAGGTAGGGCCCACACGAACCCCACCCCTTCTTATTCCCTAACCCCCTTAACTCTCCATTTAATTGGAAAACATAAGTTTAATTAATTCAGTGGATTCATTTTTGAATTTTATAATTTTGAATAGCATGGCATAAACAATTAAAATAAGGGGTGACCTTATTTTAATTTGGTTAGCTTGTTGTGAGAGGATTGGGGATAGAAAGCTCTAAGTCTTGAAGTTCATCTTCTTCCACATAAAAGAACACAAATAACACCGAGCCTTCGATGAAGATCTCTGTCACCACAAAGGGGAGTTCATCGTACTGTCTTCTTCCCTCTCCGCAACTGGTGAGCGACGCTATCCTCGGAGATCGACGATGTCATGACCCGTCCTCAGGGACCGTGTCATGACAACCCCAAGCCCGCCTTCCATAGGCCTGGGCATGGCGACTAGCACCAAGGCGTAATTCCTGGTAAAATGGGAAGGTATTGGATTTTTAATGTAAACATACACCATAGAGAAAGCAACCATAAGTAAACACTAAGTAAAAACAGGGTACAATATTAAGTGCGGAAAAGTAAGTGGGCCAGAATACAAACCCAAACTGGAAATAAAGTACAACTGTAAAAGGGATTAAAACAACAGAAATGTAAAGCCATAGCCTTGAGCTATCCACTGGAAGTCCCACCTGAAGGGTGGGAACAGATATCCACCACAGCTCCTCAGGTCCAGCCATCTGCTCCATGTACGCCCCACCTAGTGGTCCACCTCCGGGTACCGACCTGCTCCTCGTGCCTTAACCACGATCAATGATGTCTGTCATATGAAACCAACACAATGTAGTGCGGGCATAACCCGTGTAGGGGTGAGTATAAGCTACTCAGTAGGGACCCCGAGACCCCATAAGGTCTCCTAGAATCCACAAAGGATAATCAGCAATGGAAAGATACAATCACGAAGTAACATCCGACACTACATAGGTATATGCCCATACATATACCTAAGTCATTATTTCTCGTTCGGCTCCAATATCCGAGCACAAGTACAACCCAGTCCACACAGGAAATCACATCCCAATCTATACATGAAAGCATTACGTAATCCACAAAGGATATAAAGTCAATCTTATTGAAGATAAGGATTGAAATTCATTATTCAGCTCACACATGTATACTTCTTCATAAGACGATAGAGATGATCAGATGTAGCCACATATTCATCTAAGCCGTCGGACCCACACAAGATCGATAGGTACTAACCCCATCAAGGACCCACAATGGATCGATAGCTAACTAACCCCCACAATGATCCACAAAAGGATCGATAGGTAACTAAACCCTGCAATGACCTACACAGGATCAGACCCACACTGGATCTGTAGGCATTGGCCCACACAGGACCATTGAGCACTGACCCACACTGGATATGACCCACACATGATCGGTAGCACTGATCCACGTAGGATCGTTGAGTGTTGTAGTCTTCGCCGTCGAATCCACAGAGGATTTTTGTACAATCGTCATCGTCGTCGCAGTCGCAGCCCGCTCTAGGGTTCCCGCACACAGAATGCTCGTTCGGTAGGGTCCGCTCCACAAGTCGAGGGGATTCTATATCAACTGGAACATATTCTGGAGTTGATGTATCCAAATGTTTTGTATCGTCAACAGGAACTCAGTTTCACAGATGGCACGTCAATCAGATGCCCGGTCTGAGAGTTATTGGCTTTTTCGTCCCAGGGGCCCGGTCATTTTTTTAGTTAAATCCATCCTGACCGTATTCCAACTATGTCCAAACCACGAGCGAAGTAATTCATAAGGTCCTTATAACTACGAGAAATCTATCAAAGTTGACGGCACACCAATTAGACGTCTGTAGCTCAAGTTATAAGTGTTTCCGCTCCGAGGGCCCGGTCCGTTTCGTGTATGAACCAACCCAGTTGAACCCTATTTTATCCGAAACCTTGAGTGTAATATACTAAAATGACCGTCCTGATCCAAGGATCTCATCGAAGCTGATGGTGCATTGATCGGAGGTCCGATGCACAAGTAATGGGTAAAAGACCATGAGGGGTCCGGAAGTGGGGGTTTCGGGCCCGGACCAACCCAGCCCGAGACCCCCTGGTTCGGCCCTAACCGGGTCGATCCGACCCGGGTCCTGGTCCGGCCAGCTGGGGGGCGGCCCGGCCCGGGTCCTGGTCTGGCCTGCTGGGGGGGCGGCCCGGCCCGACCCGGCTGGAGCGGCCCAGCCTGGCCTGGATGCGGCCTGGTCGCCAAGCGGCTTGGCCGTTTCGGCTGAGCGGATGGGTGGGGGGGGGGGGGCGCTGCCCCCCCTGTTTCGTAACCACGTCCCCCATGTGGGGGGCCGCACCAGCAGGCCAACCGGGGGTTACAGACCCCCGATTTCCCCCCAAACCGGCAGGCTGCTGCCGCTAGGGGACCGGTACGGGCCGACCCCCTGCTCCAATGCTGGCGGCCCAGACCCGGCCGCTGGTCCTTGTCCGCCGCGGCCTCAGCCGCGGCCTGGTCCGTCCGTCATGGCGCGACGGTGCCGCAGATTAGTTTTTTTTTCTATGGTGCGGAGCGACGGCGCCCCGTTTCTCCACCCTTCCTTAAACATTTCTCGTGCAGTGCTTCGGCACCACGCCGCCACACACGAGCAGCAACACAAATCAACCAACAAGGGGGAGGAGGGTCGGGAGTGTTTGTGAGGTCTGACCTCCTCCTGTTATTGCGATAACATGAGGCACAAATTGGAAAGAAGAAAGTGACAGAAGTAATCCCGTACAAACAATTTACAATAACCCCAACCTCAAGCAGTTGATTATTCGAAGATTGTCGCAGGAGAAGGAACGTCACGGAAGAAGCGTCACGGAATAAGGTACGTCGCATCGCAGAGAAAGGATTTTTCGGCATCACGTCTTCGATCTCCGAGGATCCGTAGTTCTTGTCGACCATCGTCAGAGGTCGGCGTTCTTTATGTTCTTGGATTTCTTCACGTTCTTCGTGTTCTTCTTCAAGGAAGGAGTGTTTCACGGCTTCGGTGATTTCTCCCAAACCCTCTCGCATAAACAACCTCAAATAAAATAAGACTTGTCTTATTTTATTAACACACAAGACAACATTTTGAATTTCAAAATAAATTGAAACAATAAATTAATTGAATTAATTGAGGAGTTTAAACCACCCCATTAATGAGGCGTTTATTATCGAGATTAATGCAAGGGTTGACTTCCACTTAATAGGGGTGCAGGTGTGTTACCTTATGAAATGAGGGGGTTTAGGAAGAAAATAAACGGTGGGGCTCGTGTGGGGCCCACTAGAAACATATCCTACCTAGTGGTTAGGATATTGTTGGTCCAACTACAAACAATTAGCTTCGGTTAAACTACATTAAGTAAAATAAACAAAATTGGTCACACCATTTTTTTATTCCTTTACATAACTCAAAAATGTAAAAACCACACCCTAGAGTAAGCAACTCCAGAAAAGGTGTTTATATGAAATTACCAGCGCTGCAAATCCATCAGGGCCCTCAGAATTCGATTCAGAGCACCGGTTCAAAGTTTTGAAAAACCAGCTCGTTTGTTCACTGAGCGTACCCAAGCTAAACTTCGGAAAATGATTCCGGGCACACTGGGCCTCAGAATCTGGTGCTGTCAGAAACCTTGTTCTTATAAAATTACAAAGAAAATTAAGAAAAAATTTCCCTTGAATTTTAGAGGCCTTTACATTACTCCCACATCAGGGCTTTACGTCCCCATAATGATACATCAAAAACTAGGGAAAAAACTGAGGGTACTGAGCACACATCTGAGCCTCTTGCTCCCAACTTCACTCCTGGAGGCTCTCGTGCTGCCATCTGATGCACACTAGAGGAATCGACCATCCACATAGGACCCACTCATGTCGATATTCAGTCTCCACCGGGACCTCCACAGAAGTCACCCCATCATCAATGTCCTACTCCCCATGGTCAATGATATGCATCAGGTCATGCATGTATCTCCTCAGCTGAGATACGTGAAAGACGTCGTGCACCCGGTGCAACTGAGGTGGTAGAGCCAGGCGATAAGCCACATCTCCAATCCTGCTGAGGACCTGGAATGGTCCGATGAAGCGTGGATACAACTTTCTTCCTTGACCAAATCTCTGTAATCCATGTCGAGGTGAGACCCGCAAGAAGACGTGGTCGCCATCCTCGAACTCCAGTGGCCTCCGCCTCCTGTCAGAATAAGAATTATGCCGGCTCTGAGCTGTCCTCATCTACTCCTGGATGACCTGTACCTTCTCTGTCATGCCTAGACCATCTTCGGTCCCACAAGTGCTGACTCCTCAGGGTTTGTCCAGCACAGAGGTGATCTGCAAGGTCGGCCGTACAACGCCTCGTATGGTGCCATCCCAATGGTGGAGTGGTATCTGATGTTGTATGGGAAATCCACCAAGGGTAGGTGGTCCTCCCAGCTACGACCAAAGTCGAGGACACATGCGCGGAGCATGTTCTCGAGAGTCTGAATAGTCCTCTCCTTCTGACCATCTCTCTGGGGGTGAAAGGCGGTTCTCAGACATAGCTGCGTCCCAAATGCCTCCCGAAACCCCTTCCAAATCCAGGAAGTAAATCGAGCATCTTGATCGGAGATGATTGAAGATTGAACACCTTGTAAATGTACAATATCTTGAATGTAGAGGTGTCCCATTCTCTACACTGAGACATGCTCTCTGATGGGTAAGATGTGAGATGACTTGGTGAGTCAGTCGACAATCACCCAAATGGAGTCGTGACATCTGGAAGTGTGTGGATGTCTAGTCACGAATTCCATATATATGCCATCCCACTTCCACTCTGGGACCTCCAAGGTTTGAACCAAGCCTGCTGGTACCTAGTGCTCTACCTTCACCTGCTGGAAGGTGAGGAATCGAGAAATGAACTCATCCAAACCCTTCTTCATACCCGTCCACCAGTGCTATCGTCTGAGATCCTGGAACATCTTCGTCACTCCAGGATGTACCGCCAAAGGGGAAGTGTGAAACTCTCTCAGCACCTGCTCCTATAAAGAAACTGGCACCATGGTACGTCCTCTAAAAAGGAAGTCGTTCTCTCCTCCTAAAGAGATACCCTCAGGTGCCTATCCTGAGGATATTTGCTTACGCCGAGTCTCACAGTCAGCGTTCCCACACTGTGCCTCTCTGACCCGCTGCAGTAGTGGAGGAGTGACTCTGAGTGACTAAAGGAAGGCTGCTCCATCTCTATCCACGAAGGATATCTTCAAAGCAGCTAGCTGCTCTGTCGGCTACTACGTTCCCCTCTCCAGGAGTATAGACTATCTCAAAGTCATAGTCCTGGAGAAACTCAAGCCATCGTCGCTGTCTCAGGTTCAGTTCCTTCTACGAGAAGATATATCAGGGACACTGGTGGTCAGAATAGACTGTAAAGCACTCGCTCATCAGATAGTGTAGCCACATATTCAGAGCGAAGGCCACTGCTGCTAACTCCAGTTCATGGGTAGCGTAGTTCTTCTCATGCATCCACAACTGACATGATCTATAGGAAATCACTGCATGCCCCTACATCAGGACACATCCGAGTCCAGTCCCAGATGCGTCACAGCAGAATACATACCCTACTCCCTCCTCTAGTAGCCTTAAGATAGGGGTGTTGTTCAATCTTTGTCTCAGCTCCTAGAAGCTCTACTGACATATGTCTAGCCACACAAAGGGTTTCCCCTTCTTCATCAAAGTTGAGAGTGGTGCCACAACTTGGGAGAAGTCTGGATCAAATCTCTGATAGTATCCAGCTAGTCCAAAGAAACTCTACACCTCCTTCACGCTCCTGTGTGGCTCCCAAGCTAGAACTGCCTCTATCTTCACAGGATCCACCGCAACTCCCGCATCAGAGATGACATGTCCCAAGAAGTGGTCCTCACGTATCCAGAACTGACACTTCGAGAGCTTTCCATAATTTTATTTCTCTCTGAGTGTTTCAAGTATAACTCGTAAGTGTTATGCGTGCTCCTCCTCAGTCATCTATTATTTCAAAATGTTATCGATGAAGACCACAAAAAATTGATCGATTTATTGCTGAAAGATACTATTCATGAGTCCCGTGAACACTGCTGGAGCATTGGTTATGCCAAATGGCATAACCAAGAACTCATAGTGTCCATACCAACATCTGAAGGCTGTCTTCTGCACTTCCCCATCCTGAACTCTGAGCTAATGATAGCCTAAACTGAGGTCTATCTTCGAGAACCACCGGGCTCCCTTGATCTGATCGAAGAGGTCATCAATCCTCGGTAGCGGATACATGTTCCTCATTGTCACCTGGTTCAGGCGACGATAGTCGATAGAAAGTCACAAGCTCTCGTCCGCCTTCTCGGAGAATAATACCAGGGAAGCCCAGGGTGAAACACAGGGTCAGATGAATCCGTTGCCCTGAAAGTCCCCCATCTATACCCGTAGCTCTTGATGCTCGGTGGGAGCCATCCGATATGCTAGGCTGGATATTGGGGATGTCCTGGGATACAGATCAATATAAATGTCTATCTCTTTGAGAGGAGGTAGTCCTGGATCGTCGTCAGAGAACACATCATCATACTGATACACCACTGCAGGAAAACCAGAACTCTGCACGTCAACTGCTCCTAGGATGAGTCTATCTAACTGATGAGTGATGGGAAATCCTCTCCACTGCAAGAGTCCATCATGTGCTGCGAAGGCTCCCTTCTCAATGGTGATGATGAACCTCCTCTGGTTGGTGCGTACACACCACACCTTAAGCCTAATACAGTCAATCTGAGCATGGACTGTAGATAAACAATCCATACCCAAGATGACGTCGTAAGGCCTCGACACCGCTAAAAGAATATCCTAGCCGATGCTCTCGCCTCCTATAGTAAGGTCACACTGCCGAAACCAGTGCGTAATTGTCGATTCTGCTCCCATAGGAATCTCTAGCCGTAAGGATCGAGCCAACGACTCTGTTGGAATATCCGAGCTCCGAACAAGGGCAGCAGCTATGAAATAATGACTCGCTCTTATGTCTATATGAAATGCAACAAGGGTGGAATAGACATAGATAGTACCTCGAATCATCCCAGGTGCACCATGGTCGTAGGGCTTTGCTGCCTGAAGATGTGCCTGTCTCTGCCCGCCAGCTCCCTATAGTCGGGGTGGGCCTCCAGGTGCTGGTGTTGGTAGAGCCTGAAAGCGTCGGCCACCACATACTACTCGGCCAGCTCCTCTACCTCATCCACCTTCTCCCTGCAGATTGCCACAATCAAACCTCTACCTTTGCGAGGGTGGTTCATCAACCGTCTGCTACTACTCTGCAAGGAGGTTCAGGCAGTCACGAGACAAGTGGACCTACCCACTGCACGCATAGAACTATCTTCCACTCGTAAGACTGGTTCTGCTGCATGTGCCCCGCACCTACGAGCCAGGATCCTGTGGTCGCCCGCCTGATGGCCTGGTCCGCTTGGATCTCTGCGACATCTGTCTACTGCCGGCTGCAGAAGACTCCGCTATGTTGTGCCCTGCAGTAGGTCTCGCTACTGATGTAGGCTCAGCAAGGAAGCTCTCGATGAGAAGGTCTCATTCCAGTACCCCTACCATTGTCAGAATTTTGAGAGAGATCAGCGATGCCCTGATCTCCTGCCTCAATCCCTACTCGAAGGTCTGAGCCTGGAAGAATGGGTCTCGTACCATGTCCGTCGAATAGCGTGAGAGGTCGGTAAATCTCACTGAGTACTGGGAGAACGTCAAGCTGCCCTGCTGCAGCTGTTGAATCTCCTGGATTCGCACCAAACTGAGGGTGGCTGGTATGAAATCTGAGCAGAAGAGGTTCTCAAAGTCCATCCATAGGAGAGATGTCTTGTCGTGCACCTGGAGAATCATGCTCCAACATCTGCATGTTGCCGCGTGCAGGAGCCTCGCTGACATGATCAACATGAGGTCTGTTGGTGTCCTCACTAACCTGAAAACTCGTACAACTGCCTCCAGCCAATCCTCGGTTGCCTGAGGGTCTGTCTCCCCATGGAACCTAGGCAGTCGCTAATGCTGAAACTCATGCAGTGCACTAAGGCGACATGCATCGTCAGCGGATGGGGCTGGTAGCATCGTTGGCTCGGCGAGTAGAGGTACCACTGGTGCCTCTCCTGTCAAAGGGCCCTGTACCGAGGCCTCATCGCTCAGTGGGTTGTTGTCCCGCACAACGCTTGGAACCCTAGCTGTCTACCGTCGTGGGGCCATCCTGAAAAGAGACAGGTGCACCACGATCAGAACAATATACCTGGTGGTATGACAAAAATTAAACACAAAGAAAACTTGAAACACACATGCAATCAATGTTTTTTTTCATTATGTTGGAATTCAGATGTCAGGGTCTTGGTGGACGGATACGTTGGCCGCCGCACCAACACTGGACTCCTTGGAATGATAACCACACTCAATACTCTTAAAAAAAATATCATCACATAGAAAAAGATCAGAGTCTTGAGTTCTATGGTAGAACCAAACTCCTCTAATACCAATTTGTCACGACCCGTCCTCGGGGCCTGTGTCGTGACTACCCCATGCCCGCCTTCTATAGGCCAGGGGCTGGTGACTAGCACCAAGGAGTAATTCCCTATAAAAAGGGAAGGAATTGCCTTTGTAAAGTAAACAAACACCAGAGAGCAAGGAAGCAGAAGTAAAGACTAAGAAACAACTGGGTACAATAGTATGTGCGAAAATGTATGTGGGATAGAATACAAACCCAAACTGGAAGTAACGTACAACTAAAAAAGGGAGTACAAAAACTGAAAAGTAAAGCCACATCCTCGACCCATCCACTGTAAGTCCCACCTAAAGTGTGGGTACAGATAGCCTCCACTGCTCCTCGAGTCTAGTCGTCTGCTCCGAGTACGCTCGGCCCAGTGGTCCACCGACGGGTACCGACCGGATCCTCGTGCTTCAACCAAGACCAGTGTTGTCCGTTGTCTGTAACCAACACAACGTAGTGCAGGAATAGCCCATGCCAGGGTGAGTATAAGATACTCAGTAGGGACCCCAAGACCCCCGAAGGTCTCCCAGAATCCAAAAAGGATAATCCACAAAGGAACGATACAATCACAAAGTAACATCTGACACTACTTATGTATATGCCCATACATATACCTACTTAATCAATTCTCATTCAGCTCCAACCTCCGAGCTCATGTACAACCCAATCCACATAGGATATCACAACCCAATCCACACAGGAAAGCATAACGTAATCCACACAGGATATCAAGTTAAACTTATCGAAGATAAGGATTGAAAGTCAAGATTCAGCGCACATAGGTATAATTCTTCGTAAGACGATAGAGATGATCAGATGTAGCCACTGATTCACCTAAGCCGTCAGACCCACACCGTATCGATAGGTACTAAACCCCGCAATGACCCACAATGGATTGATAGGTAACTAACCCCCGCAATGACCCACAAAGGATTGATAGGTACTTAACCCCCGCAATGACCCACATAGGATCGGAACCACACGGGATCTGTAGGCACTGGCCCACACAGGACCGCTTAGCACTGACCCACACAGGATCGGTAGCACTGATCCACGTAGGATCGCTAAGTGTTGTAGTCATCGCGGTCAAATCCACGGAATATTTCTCTGCAGTCATCATTTTCGTCACAGTCGCAGCCAGCTCTATGATTCCCACACACAGCAAGCTCATCCGGGAGGGTCAGCTCCACGAGCTGAGGGGCTGATACAACAACTGACACATAGTACGAAGTTTATGTATTCAAAAGTTCCGTATCGTCAACAGGAACTCATCGTCACAGACGGCGCGTCAATCGGACACCCGGTCTGAGAGTTATTGGCTTTTTCGTCCCAGGGGCCCGATTGGTTTTTAAGTTAAAACCAACCCAACCGTACACCAACTACATCCAAACCTTGAGTGGAGTAAGCCAAAAGATCCATCTCACTAAGAGGAATCCTTCAAAGTCGACGTCACGTCAATCAGATGTCCGGAGCTCAAGTTATAATTGTTTCTGCTCCGAGGGCCCGGTTGGTTTCGTGTACGAACCAACCCGGCCGAACTCAATGTTCTCCAAATCCTTCAGTGTAATATACCGAAACGACCGCATAAATCCAAGGATCGCATCGCAGCTGATGGTGTATTGATCGGAGGTCCGAAACCCATGTTATGGGCAAACGACCGTGAGGGGTCCAGAAGTAGAGGTTTCGGGCCCGAACCGACCCGACTCAAGACCCCATGGGTCGGCCCGAACAGGGTCGACTTGACCCGGTCCAAGTCTGACCCACTTTGGCATAACCCGGTCGCCAGGTGGCTCAGCTGTTTCAGCCGAGCGGATGGGGGGGGGGGGGCTGCCCCTTGTTTCGTAACCGTGGCCCCCATGTGGGGCGCCGCACCTGCTGGCCAACCAGGGGTAACGGACCCCCGGTTTTCCCCCTGACCGGCCGGCCTGCTCCGGCCGGCCAGCGGCTTCCGCCATGGGACCGGCATGGGCTGGTCCCCCTACTCTGACGGTGGTGGCCCAGAACTGGCCGCAGGACCTTGCTCCACCGCGGCCTGGTCCGTCCGGCGCGGCCCGACGTCACCACGCCCCTCCGCCACGGCCCCACTCTGGTCGCGTTGTCTTTGAGGTTGCTTCGAGGTTCTTCGGCGCGGCGTGACAGCGCTGCATAATAGTTTGTTTTCAATGGCACAGCGCTATAGCGCTTCGATTCTCCTCCCTTTCATTAACATTTCCGTCACGGTGCTTCGACACCACGCCACCATACACGAGCCGCAACAAAAGTCAACCAACAAGGGGGAGGAGGGTCGGCTGTGTTTGAGTGGTCTGCCCTCCACCCGTTATTGCAATAACAGGAGGCTCAAATTTGAATGAAGAATGCAACAGAAGTAATCATGAACAAACAATTTAAAATATCCCCAACCTCAAGCGGTTGATGATTCTAAGATTTTCGCAGGAGAAGGAACCTTAAGGAAGAAGTGTCGCGGAAGAAGCGTCGCAGAAGAAGGGACTTCGCGTCGCGGAGAAAGGATTCGTCAGTGTCGCATCGTCGATCTCCGAGGATCTGAAGTTCTTTTCGACCTTCGTCGGAGGTCGGCGATCTTCGCGTTCTTCACGTTCGTCGTGTTCTTCGTCGAGGAAGGAGTGTTTCACGGCTTGAGTGATTTCTCTCAAACCCTCTCGTACAACCAACCTCTAATAAAATAATACTTGTCTTATTTTATTAACACATAAGCCAACATTTTGAATTTCAAAATAAATTGAAACTATCAATTAATTGAATTAATTGAGGAGTTTAACCACCCAATTAATGAGGTGTTTATTATCCAGATTCAACGCAAGGGTTGACTTGCACTTTATAGGGGTGTAGGTGCGTTACCTTATTAAAGGATGAGGTTTATGAAGAAAAGAAACGGTGGGGCTTGTGTGGGTCCCATGTCACAAATATCCTACCTAGTGAGTAGGATATTGTGGGTCCCACTCCAAACACATATCTTAGGTTAAACTACATTAAGTAAAATAAAAGAATTGATCGGAGCATTTTAATTTTTTTCCTTTACTTAACCCAAAAATTTAAAAACCACACCCGAGTAAACGCAACTCTGGAAAAGGTGTTTCTACGAAATTATCAGCGCTGCGATTCCATCAGTGCACTTGGAATTTTATTTAGAGCACCGGTTCAATAGTTACAAAAACCACCTCATTCGTTCACTGAACGTACCCGAGCTAATCTTTGGAAAATGATTCCGGGCACACCGGGCCTCAGAATTAGGTGCCATCAAGAAACTGAGTTCTTGTAAAATTCCAATTAAAATTAAGAAATATTTTCCTTGTATTTTACTGGTCTTTAGAGACGACGCGACGCGATGTTCCGCAACACCAACAACTCTCTTATCCGTGACGCCGATAATGCTTACAGAGTTATCTTCCACGACGTTCTTTTCCGCGATGAACAATCGTTCAACGGCTTCATCGTTGTAGGGGATAGTTACTTTTTGTTCATGAAATATCCTTGGCCTTTATTCATCTTTATTTTTGGGCTGCCTGATATCAACTTATCTGGAAGAGTTCAGACCGCACGGACACGGCCAACACTCCTCCCACTTTTTTTGTTGTGTTCCTGCGGTTCGAAAGAAGGAGGGGCGGTGCAACGACACCATGGGGAATCATGGAGAAATGCGACAAGGATGCGCGGCGCCGTCGCGCCACGCCGTCGCGCTGCGCCGTTGAGGTCGAACAAAGCCGTGGCACCGTCGCGCAGCGCCGGAGAACCTCGAAGAGGCCACGGACTATCGCTGCGGTGGTGCGGGGAGCGGCGGCCAAAATCACCGGCCACCAGAGCAAGGAGGGAGGGACCCACATGGGGGGTCCCGCGGTGACTCACCGTCCAGCCAAGTAGGCCGGTTACCATGAAGGCTGGGGGTCATAGCCCCTGGCTGGCCATAGAAGCGGCCCCCCACGTGGGGGTTGCGGTTCATCAATAAGGGGGGCAGCGCACACCCTGTTCCGCTCATCTCGGCTATCCGAGCTGGCCACGCGGGCCACGCGAGCGCGCCAGGCCACTGGCCACGCAGGCCAGGCCGGGCCGCACCCAAATGGGCCAGACCCAGACTCGGGTCGGGTCGACCCGATTCGGGCCGACCCAGGGAGTCTCGGGTTGGGTCGGTCTGGGCCCGAAACACCAATTTTCGGACCTCTTTCGGTCTTTTTTCACATAACATGGCCTACAGACATCTGATTGATGCTCCATCTATTGAGATGAGATCCTTGGATCAATATGGTCATTTTGGTATATTACACTCTTGGTTTCAGAAAAATTTGAGTTCGGCCGAGTTGGTTCGAACACGAAACCAACCGGGCCCCCGAGCGGAAATGCTTATTACTTAAGCTCTGGTCGTCTGATTGTAGTGACGTTGACTTTGTTGGATACCTCTTTGTGAGAAAGAAATTTTGGATTAATCCACTCCAGGTTTGGATGCAGTTGGAGTACGGCCGGGTTCGTTTTGACTTAAAAACCAACTGGGACCCTGGAACAAAAAAGCCAATAACCCTCAAACTGGGCGTCCGATTGACGTGTCATCTGTCATGTTGAGTTCCTTTTGACGTTACGGAACTTTTGGATACATCAAATCCAAAATTCGTGTCAGTTTATGTATCATACCTCACCTCTTGGAGCGGACCCTCTTCGAACGAGCTTGCTGTATGCGGGAAACCTAGAGCTGGATGCAACTGCGACGACTATGAAGACTGTACGAGAATACTCTATGGGATCGACAGTGATGTCTACAGCAGTCATCGATCCTGTTTGGATCAGTTCTTAATGATATTGTGTGGATCATATCCTGTGTGGGTCAGCGCTCAACTGTCCTTTGTGGGCCAGCGCATACAGATCCTGTGTGGGTCAGATCCTGTGTGTGTCATTGCGGAGGTTAGTAACTATCTATCTTATGTGGGTCCGATGGCTTATATTAATGCATTTGACGAACCATCAGCAGCATTTGTAATATCATTAAGAAATAGTCCCTTTGAGTGTACCCTATGTGAATTTGAGATACAGATGAGATATGGACAGGTTGGATCGTACACAAAACCAACTAGGCCCCCAGGAATAAAAGACTAATAACTCACAGACCGGGCGTCTGATTGGCGCACCGTCTGTGGGGTTAAGAAACCTATGGCAAGGAGGACCTTTGAGATACTACTTCGTGAGACATTTTTATACTTGGAGTATCAACTAGTAGCTCATGGAGCATATCCTTCTAGAGACACGCATACGGAGTATGGAGACTATGTAGCTGGCTGATACCTGAAGACTTCGAATCTGATTCGAGTCAGACTGACTTCTATAGCCCAGCGGGGAGCACTACTATGTTTGAGTGGAAGAACCACAATGAGGATAAGTACTATGTTTGGGTGCAGACCCGCTGTACTCAACAGGAGGAGTACCACTTTAGGCTATTAGGTGGGGGGGTGCACTACTGTGTTTGGGTGGCAGACCCCAATGGGAATCACTACTATGTTTGGGTGGCTGACCTGCTGTACTCGATAGGAGGATTTCCTCAGTAGAATTAGGTCAGTGAGCAGTGCCTCAGAGTTTTGATAGGTTCACTGTACTCATCAGAGACAGTGCTCTTCAATATTTGCGGTTTAGATAATGAAAATCCTAGTTTTAGCAGAGTCAATTAACTTTGTGTTTTCCTCATGATTGAGATGGGTTACAAGATAACTTATGTATATGTATGGTCATAAACCTATGTAGTGGTTATCCATCAACTTAATATCTGTGTGAAACCTTGTAGCTGAGATGGGTTACTTGGTAACTTAGGTATAAGTATGGACTTATACCTAATTAAGGGTTATCCGTTGAGATCATTCTTTGTGTTTATCCTTGTTGAATTTAGTGAGACCTTGAGGGTCTCGGGGTCCCTACTGAGTATCGTATAATCACCCATGCACGGGTTATTCCTGCACCTTGTTGTGTTAGTATGAGATGATGGACATCATAGATTGTGGTTGAGGCTTGTAGAGTTGGATGGTACACTGAGGTGGATCCCACGACGTGTCGGTACCCGGAGGTGGATCTCATGATGAGTCGTTACCCGGAGGAGACGGACAGGTGTGGAGCGATGAGGTGGACATCTGTACCTAACCTTCAGTTAGGAAGATGGAGGACGATTTCAGAGCTGCTTTTCACCTTTCAGCTGTTTTCATTTGAGTTGTACTTTACTTTCAGTTGTAGTTGTACCTTTCTTTTGGGATTGTATTTCCGACCCCATGTACTCTCAGCATGTTTTTTTTACTACAATACTTAGTTTAGCGTCTTCTTGTACTCGGATTGTGTGTTTTTTCATTTCATAAAAGGCAATTCATTCCCTTTCTATTGGGATGTATGGCTTTGATGCTAGTCTCCTGCCCCTGGCCTATAGAAGGAGGGCTTGGGGAAGTCACGACACGAGCCTCGATGATGGGTCGTGACAAATTGGTATCAGAGGTGTCGGTTCTACCTCCAAACACAAAACTTTGATCATTCTTTTCTGTGAAGAAATAGTTTTAAGGGTACAAACTATGGTCTTCAGTTCAGGGAGTCTAGTGTTGGAGCGGTGGCTGACATATCCATACACCAGGACCCTGAATATTTTTTTCCGATATAGTGCCCGGAAACACTGATTACGTGTGTGTTTCCAAATTTTTTTAAAGTTAGATCAAACCATGTCAGCTTACCAGGTATAAATCGTTTGACTGTGTCACATTTGTTCAGGACTTCTCCACGCAGATTGTAAGTTGAAGTTTAGAGATAGTACACGATGATGGCCCACCGAGCGACGAGACTCCGGTGTAGGGACCTCTTTTTTGTGGCACATTCGGGTGGTGTACCAGTAGCACCACCCCCTGTTAGGTAGCAGATGTCACTGGTCGTACTAGTGGATGGTGTACTCTGATAGAGTGTGTTTCACAAGATCCAGCAGTAGAGGACTCCGAGGTTATGAGGCAAGATAGATTTCCAAGCAGCAGTGGACTGGATGGAGGTGATTTCTAGAGTTCTACGCCTAGTTTAGACACCGATAGAGCGGTTGATGGTCTTAGGTACTTGTGCTTTCTAGTGAGAGACCCTGAGGATGGTCTGTATAGTGATGGGGCATCAGTAAGCGGACCTAGTCCTGAGATAGTACCATCAGGTAGTGTTACATCTATATCAATACTTGTTGGTCAGAAGACACTACTGGTGGTACCGTTAGAGGATACATGTAATCTTAGTGCCTTACATATGTTTCAGAACATGATATCCCTCATGATTTGTGGGAAGAATGATTCACATGCGGCTAAAGACTATCTTGAAGAGATGGTGGAGAGTTTTCTAGATCTTATACAGCTTCGGCAGGACGACATGTCTGAAGCTGAGAATTCATTGGGGCATAACAAACCATTCCTGGTATTTGATGACTACGATGCGAGCAGTGCTTCAGGGATTGGACTTCTGAGAGAGGTGTGTTTAAGGAAATCTGAGCCAACACATTTTCTCTATGTATTACTACATATTATAGGGTGATATAAAGAACATTTGTTGTTGATAATTCTTTGGCTGAGTGGATGTAGAATGTTAAGGTTAGCTGTGGGAAAGCAGGAAACTGGCACTAGTCTCAGATACTTGGGCATGTAAAATGTTTCAAGAAGAGGAAGTGAGAATAATAGATGAATCTGTAGGGTAGCATATGTGGAACCAGAGCTAGGAGAACAACCTGGGGTGGTGAACATTTTGACATGTTGAAACCACCCTCCTTTGTAGTTTCATCCAGGATCAAGGAACAGGGGGACATGGGAAGAGAGTAGCTGAATTCGGTCGAGGAGTGTGACTAGGGGCTATAGGAATGACTTGAGGTACGGTCTATGACTACTATGAGCTTCCGTATCCACAGACATAGGTAACAATCATTCCTTCCATCCAGGAATCTTGTCCCAGACCTAGTGTTTCCGGTCAAGACGTTTACTTGATTCTCATGTTTGGAGATACCTTTGGATAGAGACTCGATAATCACGCATACACCGATGATTTTATGTAATACTTGAGGTGAGAGTTTTAGTTAGATCCTCTTGGTGGCAGCGTTGATGCCTTACGACGTTAGTTTGGGTATGAACTGGCCAACCACAGTTCATACACAAACTGACGATATTAGGTAAAAAGGTTGTTGTTTATCTACAACGTTGGGATATTGTTAATCCCTGGTCCCCGAAAAGGGAAACCCAGGAAGCACAATGATAATCTCATGCTTAGGTGGTTGTGGATGATCACACTTTAGTCATCTAGAATTAACCCCATGACATCAAGAGTTTTCAGTTTTCAGTTTCTCCAGGACTATGACTTCGTGATAGTCTATACTGCTGGGAAGGGGAGCATTGTTGGGGAAGCGCTCAGTTGGAGGACTGATAATCAGCTGATAGGGATTGTGAGATAGTAGCTATACACGTTTCAGATTTTCATTGTGGATAGTGATGGAGTCTACATGTGCAGAAACATAGATGGTTCATGATACGACGATGAAGGTGCAGATCATCCAGGAGAAGATGAAGACTTGAGAGAGCAGCCAAAAATCATATGTTGATAGGATACAGAGACCCATGAAGTTCGAGGATAGAGACAACATCTATCCTACATGTCTCACCATGAAGAGGAATTCAGATATGTGGATGAAGAGGATTGTTATCTCCGAGGTTCAATAGACCTTTCTAGGTCCTCAGCAGGTTAGGAAAAGTGATTTACGGCTTGACCTTTCTATCTCAGTTGCACCGGGTGCACAATGTCATCCACATATCACTGTTGAGAAGATACGTGCATGACCCTTCAGACATCATCGACCATAGGGAGCTGGATATCAATTATGGGGTGGCATTCACAAAAGTTCTAGTAGAGGTTGTGGATCGACAAGAATGGGTCCTACGAGGACGGTCGATTCCTCTTGTGCACTTCCATTGACAGCACAAGAACCTCCTGGAGAGAACATGGAGCGTAAGGCTGAGATTCGGGCTTATTACCTCCTTTAGTATCCCTAGTTTGTGTTTTAGCTTTACGGGGTCATAATTCCCTAAGGTGGGAGTAATTTAAAGACACAAATGTTTCAATGAAATTTTTTTCTTAATTTCTTTGAAATTTTACGAGTCTGTAGTTTCTGATGGAACTTGTTTCCGAGGACCGGTGTGCCTGATATCAATTTCGGAAGTTTAGCTCGGGTACGTTCAGTGATCAAAAAAGCGGGTTTTTCTATCTTTTGAACCGGTGCTCAGAATTGAAAACCGAGGGAACCGATGGACTCGTAGTGTCAGTATTTTTTTAAGGGGACCTTTCTCTAAGGAGCGTTTTCTCGAGAGGAGTTGTTAAAAATTGAGGATTAAATGTAAAGAAAATCAAATTGTGTACAATTTTATTTATAGATTTGGTATTTTTATTCTACAAAGGGTAGATAGGGGTGGGATCAATCTACCCATGTGTGGATATGTGAGGGGTGGGGCCCACATGAACCCCAACCCTTTATCTCCTTTGGAACCCCCTTAAAACACTCCTACCTTTAATTCCTTGACAACTCCCTTCACTTAACATAAGGAGCCTTTCCACCTTCCCCTCTATGCCATTAATATTTTCCAAATATCTTAATTAATGGATTTATTATTTTGAATTATTTGGAATTATCATGGAAATGTAATATTATGGGAGAGCCTTGTTATCTTTATAGTTTTGGATTTCGTTGTGGGGATTTTTGTGGAGAGCTCAAGAGAAGAATAATGTTCTCCCTCTGATGAAGAATGAGACCTGGCCGTGGAGACCGATGCCAACGACAACGTTCTTTTTCTTCCTCCAAGGAAGACGGGAACGACCCCATTATCTGGGACAATTGAAAATTGCGAGCTTTCTTCTTGGTAGTGGATTAGTTTGTGAATGTTAAAAATCCCATGATTGTTTTCCTTCTAAAACAAAGAATGCAGATCAACTCATAATTAAGTTGATCCACGAATGTTTTTGTTGCGGGTTGGGAATTTTTGATTACGGGGAAAAAATTAAGGGTTTGATTTTAGAATGTTTTTATTCTCGTGATTGTTCCCTACTAAACAAGGAATGTGGATGAACTCAATATCCAGTTGATCCGCGAATATTTTTATTTGCGGGAAAAAAATATTTATTTATGGGTGTGATGATGGGAACTTGATTCAATTTTTAATTTATTAAAATTTTACCTTGTTAAGTCTTTGAAATCATTTGTTGATTTTTTTTCAATTGATAACACCTAACACGGAGGGCGCGGGCCGAACACACACGGCCCGACAACACTCCGCAGAATGTTTGATGATGTGTGGATTGACGGACGACGACGGAACGAGCCGCAATGGCGATTTGAAGTTTCCGTAGTGATGTTCGGGCACTGTAATGACCTCTGGCACAGACAGAGGGTGAAATGAACCACCAGTACGCATCCGGTGGTACGCGGAAAGCGGCAGCGGCGGTGGCGTGCCGCCAAAGAAGACCATCGCGGCTCCGTCACGGCGGACCGGAACGGTCTTGCCGTTTCGGATTGGGGGGGCATTAAAGTCGCACTAGTTCACTGGTCAACTGGGGGGAACAATGACCCCCCACCATCCCATACAGCTCGGCCATGTGCCGAGCCGCATCCTGCACTGGGCTGAACCGCCCGCGTCAGGTCTGACTGCCCGCGCTGGGTGGGGCCGCCCGTGCTGGGCCGGGCCGCCCGTGCTGGGCCGGGACGCCCGCGCTAGGCTGGACTACACGTTCCAGGCTGGGCCGCACCCTAACGGGCCAGACCCGGACCTGGGTCAGGTCGAACCGGTTTGGGCCGCCCCAGGGTGTACTGGGCAGTGTCGGACCGGGCCCATACCCCCTCTTTTTCAGGTAGTTTCGTTCAAACGCCCATAACATGGGCTATGGACTTCCGATAAATGCACAGTCAGTTGCGTTGGGATCCTTGGATCGAGGCAGGAAATTAGATATATGACACTCAAGGTTTCGTAGATCTTTGGGAACTACCGGGTTGGTTCGAACCCGAAACAAACCGGGCCCTCGGAGCGGAAACACATATAACATGATCTCCAGACGTCCGATTGATATGCCTTCGACTTTGTTGGATTCAATTTGGTGAGACAGATCTATTGGTATACATAAAATGATATTGGGACCCGGTGGGAATATAGACGGGTTGGATTTTACCAGAAATCCAACCGGGCCCTTGGAACGGAAAAGCCGATAACTTTCAGACCGGACATCTGTTTGACGAACCGTCAGTGGCGTTGGTAATCTCATTTTGAAACGGTCCGTTTGAGTATAACCTATGAGTTTTCGGGGTAGAGATGAGATACGTCCGGGTTGGTTCGTACACAAAACTAACCAGGCCCTCGGGACAAAAAGTCTAATAACTCACAGACCGGGCGTCCAATTGACGCGTCATCTATTGAGTTTAGACCTCTATGAAGATGTTTTCCTTTGATATATTTGTAGATAGAATTTGTGATACATGGATCATCGACCTATAGGTCATGGAGAAGACCCTCCCGGAAACGAGCGTACGGAGTACAGAGACCCTATAGCTGGCTGCGACCTGAATACTGCTTGTCTGATTCGAGTCAGAGTGACTTGTATAGCCCTGTGTGGAGCACTACTATGTTTGGGTGGAAGACCCATAGCGGGGAGCACTACTGTGTTTGGTTGGAAGACCTGTGGTACTCGATATAGGAGTAACCCTGTAGGCTATTAGTGGGGGTGCACTACTGTGTTTGGGTGGCAGACCCCGGCGGGAAGCACTACTATTTTTGGGTGGCAGACCAGCAATACCCGACATGAGGAGTACCTTAGCAATCTTAGGTTAGTGAGCAGTGCCTTAGAGTTGTGACAGGTTCATTTTACTCATCTGAGGCAGAGCTCTTCAGTAGTTACGGTTTCCAAAAGGAAAATCTTGGTTTGAGCTGAGTCATTGACCGTTGTGTTTTCCTCATGATTGAGATGGGTTACTAGATAAATTATGTATATGAATGGTCATATATCTATGTAGTGGTTATCCGTCGACTTCATATCTATGTGAAACCATGTTGTTGAGATGTGTTACTTGATAACATAGGTATAAGTATGGACTTATACCAACGTAAGGGTTATCTGTTGAGAACTTTTTTTGTTTTTATCCTTGTTGAATTTAGTGAGATCTTGACGGTATCGGGGTCCCTACTGAGTATCGTATACTCACCCATGCGTGGGCTATGCTCGAACCTCGTTGTGTTGGTTGCAGACGATGAACATCACTGATCGTGGTTGAGGCTTGTAGAGCAGGACGGTACCCGGAAGTGGATCCCACGACGAGTCTGTACCCGGAGGTGGATTTCACGACGAGTCAGTACCCGTAGGAGACGGACGAACATGGAGTACTAAGAAGGAAATTTGTACCTAACCTTCTGGTAGGAAGCCGGAGGATGATCCAGGAGCTGCATGTTACCTTTCAACTATTGTCCTTTGATTTGTACTTTACATTCAGTTGTAGTTATACCTTTCTTTTGGGATTGTATTTCCAGCCCTTTGTACTCTCATCACGTTTGTTTTACTGCATTACATGTATGGTTAAAACTGCAGGCCACAAGGATATTAGACAAACTCTGCACCCTTTCTGGTTTTCCAAAAACCCAGTTTTCTGGCTATGATGCTCCCAAAATTCATCGAGGAACCCGAAAAACATTATAGGTATCAACTCATGTCCTAAAACATCAGTTTGAAATGACCCAAATCTCATAATTCCATTTCGAGGCTTTTTTATAAAAATGACTTGTTCAGTAGTTGAAAAAATTTAATAAAAATCCAATTTTAGTATGGTTCATGATGAAGATCATTACAAAATTCCCACTATAGAACTTAGCGTCCCAAGAAGGCATAGAGAACAATGTACACCTCACCTGACCAACACTATACATGATGATTCATTCAGACTATAGAATTTCATTCCCAAACACCCGAAAAATCTTGGAGTAAATCATAATAAAATGGCACTTAAGCCGTTTAAAACTTGAGTGAACCCTTGTTCTCTGAATGAGACACTGAAATAGCTTTTACCCAACCCTGTCTACCTTAGAGACATTATCACATAGTCATCTAGTCAAGAATATAGCTGAAGTTTCTTCCCACCTTATGTTTAAAATTAAAAGGAAAAACCAAATGACAACTCAACCAACATTGGAAAATTCATTACAAGCATCCCCTTAATAATTTGAAAACACAACTAGCTTGATTTTAAAACCATCAAATGGTCGATTTCCCCTTAATCCTCAAAGCCCATTTTGATCTACTTGTTCATGAAAAGAATCATATGAAAAAAACTAAACTTATCTCTACTAGATGACGTGCCAAAAGTAGGTCTTCCACCAACCACAACCATCAAACTAGAGTTAGAGAGTCAAGAAAATAAAATTGATAAATTAAGAAGATTCCTGAAAAAGATGTATGGAATTTTATTAGCTAAATTGTGATGACTTCTCTTGTGGAATCTCACATTTACCATATGAGTGGTCAAATAAGCCAACAATTGACTTCTGGTGACATTTCCTAATCGAAACATGACAGAGACCATACATCTCGAATCAAACACCAAAAGGGAACCACCCAATCAAGCCCAACGCCATTAATGAATTCACTGTGGAGTAAGACTGGAAACCACTTAGTGTATCTAGGATGAAGTAAATATGGGGACATGACTCTCACATAGTAATTTAAACTAAGAGGATTTAAATAGATTCCATTCATTCATATCTAACTACTAGAATAATTATAGGTCTAACCACAACTGGTCGAATACTAGGAAAGGGAATATTTACATGCCGAAAACCCATAACTAATAGAACATATTCTTTTACCACCATAATTCATTATTTGAAAATTCAATCTTCTCCACAACATCTCATCACAATCCAATGGTTCATATCAGGTGTTTCACACAAACCAAACATGAGAACATAGGTAGTCAAGCAAGAACTGACAGGTATTTAAAACTCACAAGCCTTAAGGGATTTAAATAACGATAATCCCTTACCAAAAATCATTTTATGTTTTTCCCTTATAATATAAATGCCACATTTTCATATATTAAATGAAATTTTACACCTTTTAATATTCTTAATTTTCTATGGGTAAAATGATAAACAAGACTATCCAAAGAGAACTAGTAAAAAAACAATGTAAATGAACATGTGAAATTCCACCGAGTCACAGTCACATTTTCCAAATCCTATAAGGAAATCCAACCTTGTGATCGGAATTTAAAACACTCGAGTCTTAAGAAATTTCATCCTAACCATTATGATGAAACTGTTCTTAAAATTACAGGTCTCTTTACAACTAATATAGCTCGAGTACGTACTCAACAGGGATGAAAACGAGTATCCTAAGAGATGGTCAGGTTTAAGAAAAGACAGAGTCTCAGAATCCAATCATTTTAAGGAATTTATAAAAATATAACTACCTACAGAAATAAAATATAGCTCTATTATGAGGAATCTAGAAGTTAAGGATCAAGGTACCCATATATGAGGGTTCTACCATGTTTACAACTTATGGTTCCATTTCCAAGCTATTATATTTAAATTTATTTAAACTTTAAGAATTTATCGATTTAAAACCAACATCAAGAAATACATGAATGTTCCCTAAAACCCCATATTTAACCATTCATCAATTTTAGACATCCCATCACAAATTAGCCTTTTATCAGCAATGTCCTTTTATACAGTTAGGGAGACCTACGATGGTCGCAATGTGCCAACCTAGGTCCTCTAAAAAGAATCCAAATAAATGATTCTCTATTATGAATGTATCAACCACCAATAATAATTCATCTCATTAAATAATTGACACAACCAACCCACTTGGGCCTGGTTGTCCAATTATGCATTTATTTAATTCATTTCATGTTTGAAATCCAAAATATTGCATGTTCATAAGAATTTAACAAAACAAAATGTAATTACATATTAATATTGGTTTCCATTTCCCTATTCATGAAGTGCCCATACACTTCATGGATTGAAATTTTTCTCCTATGTATCGAAAAAATATTATTTCAGAATATATCATTTTCAAACATAAATATATAATGGTATTTTCAAATGAGTGTCCATCTACCAACCAAAAAAGCACCCATTATCTTTATACTGTGACATTTTTCTCCCATATAATTTGAAACAATTTACCATTGAAGTACACTTTAGTATCCTTTTACATTTTAATCCAATAGTTCTCATCATGTATCAACATTATTCTCATGGTGGTCTAAATATACAGGTTACCATTTCCCTATTATATGTCTCTTATACACCTTACAAGAGAAAATTGTTTCACATTCATCCACAACCCATTTACAGTTTCATAAAAAAATTTCGTCATAAGGAGTAAACACTATATCACACTTTATGATGATTGAATGGAATATTAATAATGTGTGATAAAAATGGAGCTTGTAAAATTATCACTGAAGGCGTGCTAAATAAAAAACAACCTGGTATACTATTTGACTAGGTTCATTATAAAAAATGGAAATCATGCATACAAATTAAATTTGTTGGTACACATCTAAGAATGTTATTAAAATACATATCATGGAATAACACTCAATACACATAGTCAAATCCAAACAAAAACTATAATTCAACTACATTACATGGAACTATATTTTTCATGTTAATTATTATGTGCCAAAAAATGATTCATGTAATTCTGATTCCATTCCACATCAATCCAAGGATGAAATACCAAAAATTCCATAAGTCATTATGCACTAGAAAATACAACAATCACTTGAGGTGAAATTAGATCAATTGTAACATGAATTGGTAGGGAAATTAATTCCCAGCCCTGGGCACATGTTCATTTCCCATAGATAGGGTGATATATCTTAGGAATGACTATTAAACATGAGCTGACACGTTCCTTGAATCCTATATAAAAGCCAAAAATAGTAATCTTAATGAAAACAACCACCTCTCATACCACTTCGTAGCATCCAGACCGACAAACTATTGACCTAATAGGCAGGCCGATGGGTCACATGGCGTCAAGCACGTCTACCCATATGCGAGAGGCTGCATAACTGCAACAAGGGTGTAAGGAAGTTGTATTTGGGAGACTATACCCCCAAGATCAGAGATTAAAAATGGTATTATGAGAGAAAGAATATTATACAATAGAAAACAATAGCGGAACCAGTAGATATGTTACAGATAGCAGTGGAAGACAGTTAATAAATGATTATTATATGTTGACAACCCCAATTTATAAAAATCATCCATGGATGATATATTAACATTATATATTCAATAGAAGGAAACAAAACAACATGATTTACAATGGAAAACAAATAAGGAAAATACTAATCCCCATAGGTGATCTCCCTGAGAATCCGGAGTATGGTGTGAGATATAAATCATAGTAGGCCAACCCCAACAAATTATATCCCTAAATAGAAAACATGATATAAATTAAAAAATTTGTAGGTATCAAGGATCAATGACAGAGTTGACAAACAAGTAAACAACCATCCAGGATCCTAAGGGACACGTGACGACTACACAAGCTTCGACTTATAGCTATGATATTAGTATGATCTTCTCAATTTAATATATATATATATATATGTATATGTACTTACTTCTTTATGTATGTTGGTATGGATCGGTATATACCACCACCATTTGAATTCTAGGGGAGCTCTCACAGTCGTCCACATACCGAAGTCCAAGAGCCCTTAGTCTCATAGCCTATATGTATATTTGTATATAGTATATTAGACATGGGGTAATATTTCCTCCCATCCATAATATATGTTTTCTAGCATAGGCTAAGAATGCCTCTCGTCCATAGATGATACTTGCACGTGGTAAGAGTTCCTCCCACCGATAAATACTAGATGGATGAAATAGTATTGGGTAATAACGCCTCCCACACATCCATCTATAAAGGGTCATTACTAGAATGGGGTAATTATGCCTCCCACCAATGATTACTAAATGGTTTCAATGGAATGTGATAAGAATTCCTCCATCCAAAAAGGTATAAAGGGTCATAAATACCATGAGAAATGAATGCCTCTCATTCATACTGATTCATAATATGTTGTGGTAGTAATATTATAATTCCTTGGAAATTTCCGCAAATGAATTTAAAAAATCTCCATATCATATATATAATAATTATTCTTCACATTTACAAGTATGTAAATCCATCATATGTGTCTGAAAAAAATATTAAAATCATGATCACATTCACTTATCCCAAGTGTACCTAACGAATAACATCTTATGTATTTATCCCGACATGGATTTATATTAATATCATATATGACTCAAAGCATCTCACGAATGTAACATGCCCTTTCTAATTAACATTCATTGAAGCTATTACATCTATGGATTTTTAGAAATGTCCTAAAAATAAAAATTACTAATCTAGTACATCACGACACATCCGGGTATCAGTAATCCTACTCAGGTTCATCTCACTCAAATTTCCTAAACATTAAATATTGACATAAGGAATGTGTCAAAGGAGGAAACTATGATTTTTTACACTGAAGGTGAGATACCATATTTACAGAGTCATTTATACCCATTCCCATACATTTACTATTTATTTTATCTCATTTATCCATAGAAAATACTTTTAAAAGATTCTAGTGTGAAGAAGTGGTGCCCAAGAATTAAGGCATATGCCTATATGATAAATGCATTATAAATGACAAGAAACATAACATTACATTAAAAAATTATATATTATATAATAATGAAACACAAAGTCATTTATATAGGCAAGTGTAATCATCTAGCACTTCATTTTTATGTTGAAGCCAGTGCACCTCGATTGAGGGGTTTTATTAGAAATACATGATTTTGTATTATAAAAATTCATTGAACACAAAATAGGTATTTGAATAAGGAGAGTTAAATTCAAATAATCAACAAGAATTTAATAATGTCAAATGAAATTTTAATTAAGGAGTAATGTTTGGGACTCTACCTCAAAGTTGATCCAAACCATCCTCATCGACTCTTGGATCTTTCTAACATAAAGGCTACTGCTCCCCCACTGAACATTTGCATTTTCTCATAGAAGAAATAAAAACTATCCCTTATTAACATTCCTGAATAGCCGTGATCATGCATAAGGGGATCCTTTAATATTTTCTTATATTAAAATACCCATATCCAGTCACCTAAAAATTAATTTATATAAATATATATACACACATGAACACCTATCACCATACATGTATAATAAATTCAATGGATGATTATACATGAAAAAGCGGAACCCACAAAAACACACATACATATTCAGTTACCAATTTACACATAGGAAGGTCTCCCTTGACATGGTGACTCGAAACCAACAAGTCGGGACCAATGCACCCATGGAAAATCCAGTAGAACAAAACCACCCGAAAAACCTCATAAACAACAGAAGTTATTGGAATAGAGACTAAAGGACCAAAGAGACCATTCACACAACCCTATAACAAAGGAAAACTGATCTTTTTGGATACCCAAAGGGCTAGGGTTCATCTGATTCTCACCGGACAATTATTGTGTATAAAAATGACCAGAAACCGAGAAGATAAAGGAGGAGAGAACTCAAAATAGACGTTCTGATGCGATTTTCAACGAAATATGACTAAGAACAAAGATCGGAGGAGATCAGAGGGATGGTGTTAATACGTGTCGAGAGGGGTTGAACCCTTGTGGTGAAATGCGTTGAAAAGAGGGAGAAAGATATGGGGGTATTTTAGTTTTTTTTGTATAAATTTTATTTTAATTAAAATTAATAATTTCTTAAAAACTGGGTGTGATAAACAATTTAGGCGCACAATTTAGAAAATCACGTTCTAATCTGGTGTGCACCACTGGACATATTTCAGACCCATCATGCGTGAGGAGCATAATTTGAAAAATAGTGGGCAAACCATTAGAACCATCTTTATCCCCTTTTAATAAGGCTGCACAGTTTATACTATAGGCCGCCTAGATTTTAGAAAAATCGTAGGCCCTCTATAATTTTAAAAAAACATAGCTTTCTTGGTCTGGTGATCCAAAAACACTTCGAGCCACTCAGGAATCATAACATCGCCTCATCCATGTCCAAAAATATCAATTTTAGAGGACCAAAATTCTAGAATTACATTCTGAGGCTAGGTTTTAAAAATTACTTATTCAGTAATTGAAAAAGATCAAAAACCATTCCCATTTTAGCCTGGTTCAAAACGAAGATCATTACATAGGACATATGAATTGTGGAATACATATATTAATAGAATCTTTTATTCTCAAGGATACCAACCACAACCTCTATATCATGTTATTATGGTGCTACGACCTGTGTACCTACATCGTACATGGGCTAAAAACGCATGTATCCACTTAATTTTAGGCTTGGGATGGAACCCATATACATTAATTTTATCAGTATTGGTCTATAGTTAGTGTGCACTATTTATTTTAGGATTGGTCTTAAAACCATGTCCCTTATAGTTTTTTAGTTTGAGCTACAACCCATGTACCCTCTTTCTTTTATTCTTGGGTTACAACCGATGTACCATCTAATTTTGGGGCTTGGGCTACAAACTATATACCCACAAAGATTATAAAAAACTTATCATCTACAAATTAATTTGGGTGAGATATAGGTGTCACCTATCACAAAATTAAAACATTAATTCATGGGACACAAGATAATAAAATATTATTCATATCATGACACATAAAAAGTGATTGGTTTCATAAAAATCAATTCATTACCCAAGAAATGAAATGGGGATCATTAAAATTTCATCACATCATAACCTATGAAAATATTTATGTTTCAGAATCACTTCATGAATTCAGAACCCATGTAAAGATTAGTATTTCAAAGAAAAAGAACCCATTAATGTGATATGGGTGTCTTAAGCATCATTGTGTAAAAACCTAAACCACTCAAGAATGAGTTATGAATAAAACGTTATGATCATTTCCTTGAATGTGATAAGTAAAAAACAATGGATGTCATATTAGACGAAAATAAGTTTTCTAATATCACTGAAAAAAACATTTGAGGAAAAGTTCCTCTCATCTTTTAAAATTGATTTTTAAAACATAAAAGAATTTAAAATTAATATTATAAGAAAATAACTTGAAAACATATAATCAAAACCTGAAATTATTATCATAACATTTTCCCCATAAAATATATTTTAAAATCATTTACTAAATGATTATCATTTTGAAAATTCAAATGATGCTTCAGTGAAATGATCATAGGTAGAACAATACTTGTCATACGAGGTACAATTAAAATACAATTTCACTGTAAAAAGGGTAGAAAAAAATATATTTTCATAAAATTAATGAATAATACTTATAAGTTATTTGTAATAGAAAAAAAAAAGTATGTATTTAATCATATCTGACTACTGGAATGATGATAGGTCTATCCACAACTGGCCAAATAATTGGTAGGGACTCATTACATACCGACAAACCATCACTAACCGAACAGATGCCTTTACCACCATAATTCATTATTTGATAACTCAAACATCTCCACAATATATGAGCACAATCTAATGGTTCATATTAGGGGTTTCACACACACCAAACATGAGAACATCAGTTGTCATGCAAGAACTGACAGGTATCTTAAACTCGCAAGCCTTAATGGAATTAAATAAAGATAATCCCTTACCAAAAATCCTTATATGTTGTGTCCCTTATAATATAAAAGCCCCATTTTACTTATATTACATGAACTTTCCCACCATAGGATGATCTTAATTGTCCAAGGCTAAGAAGATAAACAAGCCTCTCCAAAGAGAAATAGTACAAAAACATAGTATATGAACATGTGACTTTCCTCTAAGTCGCACTCACATCTTCCAAATCCTATAAGGAAATCCAGCCATGTGATCGGAATGTAAAACACTCGAGTCATAAGAAATTCCATCCTGAGATTTAGGATGAAACTATTATTAAAATTATAGGTCTCTTTATAACTAATATGGCTCGAGTACGTACTAAAAAAGGATAAAAACATTTACCCTAATAGATGGTCATGTTTAGGAAAAGACATTGTCTCAAAAACCAATCATTTTAAGCCATTTCTAAAAATATAACTACCTACAGAAATCACATATGGATATGTTATGAGGAAACTAGATGTTAAGGATCATGGTACCCATACATAAGGGTTCTACCATGGTTATAACTAATGGTTCCATTTCTAAGCCATTATATTTATATTTATTTAACCTTTATGAATTTAACGATTTAAAACCAGCATCAAGAAATACATGAATGTTCTATAAAACCCACTCTTTAACCATTTAACAATTTTAGTCATTCCATCATAAACTATCCTTTTATCAGAAAAGTCCTTTCATACATGTAGTGAGAATAATGAAGGTCTCGTTGTGCCAAATTAGGTCATCCAAAAAAAATCCAAATAAAAGTTCATTTTTTATGAATGTATCAAACACCAATACCAATTTATCTCTTAAATGAATTTACTCAACCAACCCACTTGGTCCTAGTTGTAAAATTAAGCATTTAGTTAATTCATTTCAAGTCTAAATCAAACATATTGCATGTTCATAAGCATTTCCCAAAATATACTGTCATTATAAATTAATATTTCTTTCCATTTCCCTATTCATGAAGTGCCCTTACACTTCATGGATTGAAATTTTTCTCCTACTTATCGAACAAATATTATTTCATAATATAACATTCACAATCATACATATATAACGGTATTGTCAGATTAGTGCACATATACCAACCAATAATGCACCCATGCACTTTATACTGTGACAATTTTCTCCCATTTAATCTGAATCAATTAACCATAGAATAACACTTTATTAGCCTTTTACATTTTATTTCAATAGTTCTCATCATGTATCGACTTTATTCTCATGGTGGTCTAAATATATGGGTTACCATTTCCCTATTATATGGTTCTTATACACATTACAAGATAAAATGTTTCACATTCATACACAACCCATTTACAATAAAAAAAAACATTTCATCATAAGAAATAAACACAATATCACACATTAAGATGAGAGAATAACATATCACTAATGTTTGATAAACAAGGACCATGGAAAATTATCACCTAAGTCATGATAAATAAGAAACTACATGGAATACTATTTGACTAGGTTCATTATACTAAATGGAACTCATGCCTACAAATTAAATAAGTAGGTACCCATCTAAGAAAGTTATTAAAATACATATCATGGAATAACACTCAATAAACATATTCAAATCCATACGAATACTACAATTCAACTACATTGCATGGAACTATATTTGTCATGTTTATTATTATGTACCTAAAAATGATGCATGTAATTCTTATTCCATTCCATATTAGGCCAGGGATGAAATACCAAAAAATCCATAAGTCATTAAGCAGCAGAAAATAAAACAATCACTCGATGTGAAATCAGATCAATTGTAACATCATATGGTATGAAAATTAATTCCCAGCCCTGTGCACATGTTCATTTCTCATACATGGGGTGATCAGTCCTAGGAATGACTATTAACCATGTGTAGACATGTTCTGTGAATCCTACATAAAAACCCAAAATAGTAAGATAAATTAAAACAACCACCTCTCATACCACTTCATAGAATCTGGACCAACCGACCATTGACCTAGATGTCGGACCAGTGGATCACATGTCTTCAAGCATGTCTCCCCATAAGCGATAGGCTACTGAATTGCAACAAGGGTGTGAGGATGTTATAGTTGGGATACTAGACCCCCATGATCCGAGATGCACAATGGTATTATCAGATAAATAATAGTATACAATAGAAAACAATAGTGGAACAATTAGTGATATAATAGATAGTAGTGGAAGACAGTTAATAAATTTTTATTATATGTTGTCAACCCTAATTTATAAAATGCATGCATGGATGATATAGTAACGTTACATATTCAAAAGAAGGAAACAAAACAACATGATTTACAATGGAAAACCAATAAAGAAAAACACAAATCCCTTCTGGTGATCTCCGTGAGCATCCTGAGATCCAGCTCGGTCCCATGATCCGAAGTCATGGTACTGACATACAGAAAAAAGAATGGCTCAAAGTCCAAGGTTTTACATACAAGAAAGCTATACTCAGTTACCCCAAAGAAATTGAATCCTGAGTATGGAGTGAGGTATAAATCATAGTAGGATAGGCCAACCAGTTTCTATCCCTAACTAGGAAACATGTTTTAAATTAAAAAAATTGTAGGTATAAAGGATAAATGAAAAAATTGATGAACATGTAAACACACATCCAGGATCCTAAGGGACACCTGACGACTATAGGAGCTTCGACTTGTAGCTATGATATTAGTATGATCATGCCAATTTAATATTTATATATATATATATATATGAAATACATATATATAAATATATATATGTATGTATGTTGGTATGGATCGATATATACCACTGCCATCTGAATTCTAGGGGAGCTCTCACGGTCTTCCACAAATCCATGTCCAAGAGGCCTTAGTCTCACGACCTATATGTATATTTTTATAGAGTATATTAGTCATGGGGTAAGATTGCCTCCCATCCAATATATATGTTTACTGGCACATGTTATGAATTCTTCTTGTCCAAAGAAGATACATTCACATGGTAAGAATGCCTCCCACCCATATATAATAGATGGTAGAAATAGAATGGGGTAATAATGCCTCCCACACATCCATCAAAAAAGGGTCATAATTGGAATGTGGTAATAATTCCTCCCGCCCATGATTACTAAATGGATTCAATAGAATGGGATAAGAATGACTCCCAACCAAAAGGTATAAAGGGTCATAAATAACATGAGGTATGAATGCCTCTCAATCATACTAATTCATAATATATTGTTTTAGTTATAATATAATTCATTGTGGTTTTCCTCACATGAATTTATAAAATCTACATAACATATACATAATAATAATTCTTTACATTTACATGTATGGAAATAAATCATATGTTTTTGAAAAAATATATTAAAATAGTGATCACATTCACTTATCCCAAGTGTACCTAACGAATAACATCATATGTATTTAACCTGACATGGCATTATATTAATTTTATACATAACCCAAATCATATCAGGCATGTTACATGCCCTTTGTAATTCACTTTCAAGGAAGCTATTACATCTATGCCTTTTTAGAAAAGTCAAGAAAATCAAAATTAAAAATCTAGTAATTCAAGAAATGTCAGGGTATGAGTAATCCTACTCAGGTTCATCTCACTCAAATTTCCCAAACCTGAAATATTGACATAAGGAACGTGTCAAAGGAAGAAAGTATTATTTTTTACACTTAAGGTGAGAGACCATATTTACATAGTCATTCTTACCCATTCACATACATTAACTATTTATTTTATCTAATTTAGTCATAGGAACTACATTTATAATATTCTAGTGTGAAAGTGTTGCCCTGGAAATACGACATATTCCTATATGGGAAATTCATTATAAATGACCAGAAACCTAACATTGCATTAATAATTTATAAAGTATAGCATAATGAAACACTAAGACATTTATGTAGGAAAGAGTAATCATATATCACTTCATTTTTATGTTGAAGCCAGTGCACCTCGATTGAGGGGTTTTATTACAAAAACATGATTTTGTATTCGAAAAATTCATCGAACATGAATTAGTTATTCTAATAAGGAGAGTTCAATTAAACAAATAAAGCATAATTTAATAATGAATAATGCATTTTTAATGAAGGAGTAATGTTAGGGAATCTACCTCAATGTTGACCCAAACCATCCACAATGGTTCTTGGAGCATTCTTACTTAAAGGCTATTGCTCCCCCACTGAACATCTGCATTTTCTCACAGAAGAAATTACAATTATCTCCTATTATAATTCCTGCATGGACATGAGCATACGTAAGGGGAACCTTTCTTATGTGATTATATTAATATGCCCATATCCCCTCACCTACACATGAAAATATATATATATATATATACACCCACAGGCACACCTATCCCCATACATGAATAATCAATTCCATGGATGATTATACATGAAACAGGGTAACCCACACTCACATATATATATTTACATACCAATTTTCAAATTAGAATGTCATCCTTGTCTTGGAGACTTGAAACTAACAAGTCCGGACCAATGCACCCGAGGAAAATCCACCTGACCTAAACCACTAGAACCACCTCAACAATAGCAGATGTTATTGGAATAGACACTAAAGGACCAAAGAGACCATTCACACCAACCTAGAACAAAAGGAAACTGAAAATTCTAGATACCCAATGGGCTAGGGTTCTGCTAATTCTCACTGGCCAATGATTGGGTAGAAAAATGACCAAAAACCGAGAGGAGAAATGAGTAGAGAACTCAACATAGAGGTTTAGATGAGATTTTCAATGAACTATGGCCATGAACTATGATAAGATGAGATTAGAGGGATGGTGGAAATACTTTTTGAGATGGGTTGAACCACTGGGGTGCACTGTGTCGAAATTAGGGAGAAATATTTGAGGGTATATAAGTTTTTTGGTATAGATATTAAATTATTTAAAATAAATAATTTCCAAAAAATAGGGTGTGATGCATAATTTAGGCACACAGTTTGGAAAATCATGTGCTAATCTGGTGTGCACCACTGGACATCTTTCAGAACCCACATGGGCGAGGTTCACAATTTGGAAAATAGTGGGCAGAGTAAGAAAAACTTTTTTCCCCTTTTACTAAGGCTGAATAGTATCTACTATAGGCCTTGTAGATTTTAGAAAAATCGTATTCCCTCTATAATTTTTAAAAAACATAGTTTTCTTGGTCCGGTGATCCCAAAACACTTCGAGCCACTTTAGGAACATAACATCGCCTCAACAAAGTCAAAATACATCAATTTAAAAGGACCCATCTACCAAAATTCCGTTCTGAGGCTAGGTTTTAAAAATGTCTTATTCAGTAGTTGAAAAAGATCAAAAACCATTCCTATTTTAGCCTGGTTCAAAACATAGATCATTACACATGACATAGGAATTGTGGAATACATACATTAATAGAAACTTTTTTCTCAAGGATAACTACCACGACCTTTATATCATGTTAGTATGGGTATATGGCCTATGTACCTACATAGGACATGGGATAAAAACAAGTTTAACCATGTTATTTTAGGATTGTGATAAAACCCATGTACGTTCATTTTTTCAGTCTTGGTCTATATCTAGTGTATGCTATTTATTTTAGGATTGGTTTAACAACCATCTAGCTTATTGTTTTTTTTGGGATACAACCAGTATACACTCTTTCTTTTAGGATTGGGTTACAATCAATGTACCGTCTAATTTTGGGGCTTGGGCTATAAACAATATACCCTCTTAGCATATATACAACATATCATTTACCAACTCATTTGACTGAGATATAGGTCTCTCCAATCTCAAAATTAAATCATTCATTCATGGGCCACAAGATAATAAAACATTCATCATATCATGACAACTATTAAGTGATTGGTTTCATAAAAATCAATTCATTACTCCTAAAATGAAATGGGGATAATTAACATTTCATCACATTATAACTTATGAAAAGATTTATGTTTCTTAATCAATTCATGAATTCAGAACCCATTTAAAGATGATGGTTTCAGAGGAAAATAACCCATTTATGTGATACAGGTGTCTTAATCATCATTACCTCAATACGTAAACCACTCCAGAATAAGATATGAATATAACGTTAGGATCATTTCCTATAATCGAATAAGTAACAACAATTGAGGTCATATTAAATGATAAAGAAATTTTGAAATATCATTGAAAAAAAATTTGCGAGGGAAAGTTTCATTCATCTTTGATAATTAATTTTTAATACATAAAAGCATTTAAAAGTAGTCATATTATAAAATTACTTTAAAACATTTAAACAAGATAGGAAATTATTTTCATAACCTTTTCCCCATAAAATATATTTTAACAACATTTTCTTATTGGTTATTATTTTTAAAATTCAAAAGACGCTTCAAAGAGATGATGATAGGTAGATCTATACATGTCATACGAGGTACATGGAAAATTTAATTTCACAGTAAAAAGGGTTGAAAAATGATTTTTTTCATAAAATTAATGAAGATTCATTTTATGTGATTTGTAATAGACAAACAATGTATGTATTTAATTTAATGATTATAGGATAATGTTACATCATTATTTAAAACCATTTTTAGAACACATATATTTTGGAGTGAAGATTGTGTAAGGTCTAGCTTTCATAAAAAACATTTATAACTATCTTACATACCAATGAGTTGAAAAATGGTACAAACAAATGAATATATGTTGATTAAATTGGTGATAATGAAACACATGATTGTTTTTGAATAATGGATTGTAATATTAAATCAAATAATCTTAATAACTAACAATCTTGAGAAACGATGAGATTGTTTCAATACACTCTAACCACATGGTTTCATGATATAATAATAAATATTTAATTAAATTATATAAAACTCCTAACAACAATATCATCAGTAAATTAAAAGGAATAGTCCATCACATTCAATGACATGATACACCTACGATTTATGTTTACATAAACATAATAAAATATCCAACAAAACATCATTAATCAAATTAAAATGCCATTTCTTAAAAAACTCAAAATGACAGCCAATGCCTTCAAACATATGAAAAAACATAAACATATAAACCAATGATGTAATCCATATCCCTTAATTTATACTCAAATGAAAACATCCAAATATATAATGTTATCTAAACCATCTATTAATACCATGTATATTATCCTCAGACCTCCACTCTTGGAAAGGGTAAACATAATCATATACAATTTAATGACATAAGTGATAATAAGATGATCATAATGTTGTGATGAAATAATAAAATGATATGAGAATACCATAAGATAATTCATACATATAAAAATTTGGATTAATAAACATGTGACATGGATTAATTCTTTAATAATGGTAAGAATCATAAGAATCCATTATCATGACCCATCTGGTATCAATATTGGGAAAGGAACCAATAAAAAACATAATGAATGAATAAATAAAACTTGTGGATTTCATGGAACATTATCATCTATTAAGCATTAAATATGATATAACCACACTAATTTAGTACCTATTATTTCTTAGGAGTATACAATTAATTGATTAAATTAATTGTCTCTTATGAGTTACTTATATTCAGTTTACTCCATCATCATTGCACTATTAATTTAAGGTATATAATGGACCGACTCAGAACATATAGAAGAATGTATATTATTTATTTCGTTACATTCACCAATATCATATTCATTAATAATGATGATGTTTCATATCTTGCGAAAAAAAATTAAATTTTATCTCTTTTCTACAAAACAATAACAATTATTTAGTCAATGCTTGATTTACCCATGGAATATAATGAGGGTATATTAAAATCTATTTGAATACTTCATAATCAATATTGATATATAATTAGGTTGAAATTATTAAAATATAAAATCAATATATAATAAGTATTATAATGTGTTTTTATCAGTAATAATTATAAATACCATAAGAATATCATTAAAACATTCTGGCAGAAAATATGCTCTTCACATTGAATATAATATTCAAAACTGAACCATTCAAAAAATATTTTGTAAACCATTTTGTTTGGAAATATACTTGGATACATATAGAGGAATATTTAGAAAAATTACATTCATGAAAATAGAAAAATTATTTCTTTTCATACATGATAAAATTAATCATTCTTTCCATACATTTGTAATGAATTTTGAAATTGATACATGTGGAAAATATTATTAAATATTATTTTATATCCTTTTAAAATATTTTCATATATCTTCTAAAATAACATTAGGATGCTATTTCTGTGAATAAATGTTAATTACTGAAATGATTTTTTAAAACTTGTTAATGTTAGAGAAATATTAATGATCTAAAAAAGATACATGATTTGTATCACTTAGAAAAAAACATTACTGATGTCCCATGAATGATTCAATAATAAATGAAATGACCCATCCAAAACATGGAGTAATGAAAATATACCAATATAAAATTATATTATGAATAGTTTTGAGGGTATTTAATGTTATTATGGTAGATTATACCCTATTTGATCAAAGTAAAAAAAGATACATTTTAAAAAATGATTAAATAGTAAAAAAAATATATATACAAGGGATAGTGAAATGTTAATCATCCAATTTTAAAAAAATATACTGAAATGATAAATAAGTGAAACCATATCCCATAAATTATTGATATTTTTTCCATAACATGATTTTATACAAAAACAGGAACATTCAAGGGGAAACAGAGCAGCATGTATACAAATAGTATATTGTACCACATAATTAAAAAATCCAGAATCTCAATGAAATAGTATTGTGAATAATAGGTTAGACATATTCTATTACACTTCATCATAGTGTATGAAATAAAATGTCTATATAAGGGAAATAATTTTGTCCCTACATGTATCTGTGAAGTCTATTCGGGTACCAAATGATAGCCTTAATAGATAGTGTCTAAACATTCGGTGGAAATCACCAAAAACATCTAATACATCCCATCCAATTAATATATTTTAAATGGTGTACATTTTTGATAAAAAATACTATTGAAATATAAAAAAAATAAAGTCAACTCAAGTTTATATGTGAAACTCAACCAACTCTACTCGTTTGGTCAATTTCAAAATGTATCTGAACTAATGACATTAGGATATATATATATATATATATATATATATAATAATTATACATCATAATTTTTGGGATCCATGGTATATAGTTAAGGCATCCATGTATAATAATCATATTGGGGAATAATGAGTTTCTCAAAAATTCATAATAGTAGAAGTAAAATATAATCTCCAAGGAGAATTCCCTTGGAATATCAACCTATCTTGTTCTACCCAATTAATAGGAATACGTCCTATGTGGTATCAGTTATAGTTGTTATGAACCACATCATGACATGTCACTCGGTGCTCCGATAATTATTACCACATCTTATTTAGGGATTTGGATCAAAATTTGAAATTCCATTTTCTAGTAGAATGAATTAAAAATAAAATAATAAAATATAATGAATGGATACACCATTAACAATAATATAATACATGGATAGGAAATTACATGGAAACCCTCCTTCATAATGGATAGGGGACCCCATGACCGATATTGAAAAACAATGATAGAAAATGACATGTTCTATATCATTTTCAAGTGTTGATAACATCAAAACTCACATCCTAATAATTAGATAATAATTAATAATGATAATATTTTGTTATATAAAAATGTTTTTATAATTCACCTTATTTATTAAGAATTTTCGTTTATTAGGAATATTCATAACTCTATATAGAAAGTGGTTTAATTCTATATATAGGTATAAATCCAATGAACGGTGTTAATCCATCCATTTAATTTACAGAAAAAATATCACATATGTGGGACAATCCAAACCCACTAAAAAAGGTTTTCAATATGTATCAGGGTAGAAAATTTATATAAATGTAGGCCAATACACCGAACGGGGGGGGGGGGGGGGGGTCCCTGTTGAGGTAATGAACCCCCAATTGTGATATTTTGCAACAAGGAATATGTAAACATCAATATCATAAATTTATTTTGTTAATGTAAAATTCTTGGAGTGATTTCCAGAATTATTTGATTTAAAATAATAAAAAGTAATATATTGAACTCATATATAATAGAAAATCATTAAACCTCTAACCATATATTGGTAGTAGACTCTTTGTCTATTATCAGCCTCTGATCTAGGTTAAAATAGAAAAAATTAGAGAAATGATAACGGTCCATGAGAATATAGAATATGAGATCTCATGGGCATAACATCCAATATGGTATGGAAAATAATGAAAAGGAATAAGAAGAATAAAAAAATTTCCATCGACAATACAATGTGATGAACTTCTGTCCAATTGGAGTTTGTAAGAAGGTGATAAATACAATAATATCATGAGGAGAAAATATGGAATCATTTAATAAAATATTTTAGAGAATATGGGAGGTGTAATAATGATTAATTTTTAAATGTATAATGGGTTAAAGGGATTTTGTCCTTGTATGCCAATGTTTTTGTAGTGTGACTAAGGTGTTTACTTCGTAATGTTCTTAGGTCACAAAATTATGGATAATAGATAGACTACATAAATTGAATTGATGGAGTATATCCCTATTAAATGGGGGTATATTAATGATTTAAATGTATTTCTTGGGGGTTTATTATCCAATTCCCCATGAAAAATTTAATTAAAATTTAATTATTATGTCAAAAATTGACAACACATGTCAGGAATTGTAAAATTTCAGAATTTTTTAATAGGTTACCTGAATTCTAATATAGTTTCTATGTAGTTGATTATTTCTCCAAAAATCTCCCCAAATTTATATTAGAGTTCATTTCACAAGTTCTAAAAATGAAACTCTGTTAATGTTTAACAAAATTTAAATGAATTTGTATTTATCTCAAAAATTGTGATCACACAACCTCCCATCCTTAAATTAGTTTTTACCTAAGTTTCCCTAGAGAGGGTGGTTGAAAATAATATAAGAAAATTACAACCACTAATAATATATGTAACCTAATCACTCCCTAGTCTCATGATGTGCATGTTCATATTTCCATAACAACCATACTAGTGGAATTGGACTACCATTGAGAGCCTATGTTCTCTGACCAACAATATGTATCCATTAAAACTAAAAAGAATTTTTTTTGAACATAACCTCATTAGTATAAATAACACTTGAATAAAATAAATTATAAATGTTACATTCAGAGACATTAAATGCATCATGAAAAGATGGATACCTTTAAGGTTACTACAATTCATAGGATACCAGTATGACTCTCTTTATGATCTCAAAAGGATCAATCATATAGGATCTAGAATACATTATATTTGAATCCGTTGATATTTCAATATATATGAAAAAGAAATTCAAATCTGATCTTCCACCGCACACTCTAGAGTTCGATGGGGTTGAATGACATATGCATTATTCTAAATTCAGATATGACTATATTTTTTCCATATTTTATACTTTTGTAAAATGCATCTTGGATGAGATGTTCTCATAGTTTCACTGCATATCCTGTCTTTAACCAACACATGGCTTATCGGCCTAATCTACGATATAGGAAATCAAACGAAACCATCTAGAATTCCACCAGGGAGATATTATTATAAGGAAAAAAAACAAGAGGTACATGAAATTCCCAATAACCTTCTAAATCAAGGATTCATTCTCAATGAATCTCTTCTGACACCTATTTCATATGCATAGACTGACAGTCAGACTATGGATGATAGGTTGTACCAAATTATAAATGTGAACCCAATTCTATTATAAACCCCTAACATAATCTTGACAAAAACTAGGAATCTCTGTTCAAAACAATTGTATGTTGAACCCTGTGAAGGAATTTAATCTCTTCTAAATTTACCATCCATAGATTAACCTTGTATAAGGTCTCTCAAATAGTAAATATATGATTCACCTTCATCAACCTTCCATGATATCCCATACTGTGTCAATGCCTCAAGATTATCATGGTAAACCCATCAAAAAATCCATAGTTAAATCATCCATTTCTGTGTCTCTAATGGTAAATTACTATAAATGTACCATTGTTTATTGGTATTCTTCCCACTAATATTTATAGGAGAATATTGAGTAATGACTCCCATGATCTCCCTTTCATATTGAACAACTAATATTGGTGGATTATGTAGTGGTACAACCTAGTAAAAATGATACATACATCCCAATAAAAGGTTTAGATTCTCACATAATATCCTCTCGTATGCCTATAGTAAAGTAGAAATGACCATGAAACTGCATGATCACATCCACATTAAATTTTCATTCAACTGTTGGTTCATCTCTAGAATCTTTCTCCATTAAAACCAAGTAATCAAGATCTAAAATCTTCCTTATCCTCACTCAATCCATTAGTTACAACTTCACTACTAACTATATAATAAATTTCTAACCATAATTGTCTTATACATATAAATTAATCATATATTTTTCCAACAACTACTACGTTCCATTCACATCCTGAAAAATTTGTATCTCAGTCTTCTAGAATATATAATCTACCAATGTATTTGATTTACCTTGTGTATATGTTTGCTAAAAATTGAAAGACTGAAAGTTTTGAACCCATAATAATTTTATTAGTATCATATAATTCTTTGTTGATATATAAAGGACAATTTTTTGTCATTAAATATGTATAATCTCTCCCCCAACAAATAATAATTAAAACAACACAAGGCCTCTATCTCAATAACATATGTTAGATATATTTTCTCATAAGCCCTCAACTGAGGAGACACATATTGTATGACTCACTTATCAGGAATCAAAATTTGTCAGACCCTGACATCTAGTGTTTCATAAAAAAATATATAAAATCTTATCAGCTCTGGTAGAATTAGAAATTCCACAAATTTTATCGTTCCTTTCATCTATTTAATAAAATTCTCAAATGATTAAATCTATATGATGAAAAAACCCTTATGTTTCAATACCATAAGAGGTGATTCTAGGTTTTAATAGTCCTTATTTAAGTACCTAAAAAATCTAGATATCCCCAAGAATCCACCTATATCAAAGATGTTCTTGGAATTCTCCCATGAAACCACATCGCTCACCCTTACTGAGTCCACAAACACAACATCCACTAAGATAATGTTACCCTTGATGTAAACATTATCTCTCCATAAGTGTAATTTTGTGAGATTTGAATGAACTATATACTCTCTTACTGTGCTCAATATGATTTACTGGATTATTCAATGATCATATTGAGTATGAGAATACAAAAAAATATCTTCCATCGTAACAAAATAAATTAATCCATGCATGTGTTGAGTTCCTGATTCATTATATCTATAAAAACAATTAGTTTATTTTTTATACTGAATGGCATGAGATAATACTCATACGTGATATATCTTCCAATTAATGTAGTATAGGATATATCAATAATCGTGAATCTTACTTCATGGAAGCCTGACATGAAGATAATTTTTTTGAGAATAACTAAGCTCATCAAAACCTATCAAAGAGGTGGCCTACTTTAGTTAAAGTGTACTAGTACATAATTTTAATATAATTAAAATTAATGTAATCCAGATAAAGTACAATTTTCTCACCTTTATTCATTGAAAAATGAATAGGTGAGCCCCAAGATGAGGTGTTGGGACATATAAACCCTATAGCTTCAGTTTCATCCAATCACTATTTGAGTTACTATATCCTAGTAGGAGACATATTTTAAGGATGAAAATATATTGGCTCTTCTCCTGGAACAATATATATAGTGAAATATACCTATCTATTAAGATGTAATCCAAAAAAAATAAATATTTAAAAAATCCATTAAATGATCTACTACAATATGGAATTATATCTAACATAATCATGGAACACCTCAAATAATTATAGATATATTTCATGATTCGCTTTCCATCATATAATTCTCTAGACTAGGTTGAGCAACATGGATATCCCATTCAACCTTATGAATGAATTACCACACATAGGTAATGTATAGGTCACCCTAAAGTGATGAATAATCAACCTGAGCATTATATATGGCTAACCAATCCAAACTGAGAATGATAAAAAAATATTTCCATCTCAAGGATGGAATGTCTCCATTCAAAATCGGAATGAACTATATCAACGATGAATTTCGTACATCAACATACACTCTGTAGTTTAATTACTAATGGTGTAGTTAGAGATATAAATCATTAGAAATAATCAATCTCAAAGATAAGAATCACCAAAATTTTAATTGATATGGAGGACATAGAGGCATATATTTCAAATAAATAAGACACTAATGTATAGGATACTAAAATATTTCCTAGAACTGATAAGGCCCAACACTCTACTAATCAGGTGTAGGTTTCAATATATAGATCTAGCTAGATTTATGGCCCTAAGTCACTACCTAACTACCCTATATATGTATACTATACTAGAATTTATTTTCCCTTTACCTGATCCCGTAGCCTTAACCATCTCCTCATTATGAACAACATGTAATACTGAAGAATCTTTCATTGACAAGGGATATTAACCCCCCCCCCAGAATATGGTCTTGTTCAAGATCCTCTCTCACTATCCATAAAGGAAATTTTCTATAAGAGTACATAATATGCCCCATCATTATGATAGACTAGAACATAACAGGGTCTCTAGGAAACAAGTTATTTTTATGACCTATTTTCCCAGAAAAATTTCATAACACCTTGATTCTTATGCAAATACTCTGACTATCACTACCATGACATGAATTATTTATGTGATATTTACTTCCCATTGTCAAAGAAATAACTTGTCTAAGTACTAAAATGATGTTTCACATGACTTCATCCTCTCATAAGTTCATCTTTGTGATGTGTGCCTAGTTTAAAATCCAAATATAGTAGCCATCAAGAAGAAATCCAGCTGGGATCAGAAATCATATTTAGATCTATCCTCGAATAACCTATCTATTCCAAACTCCTCACCCAAAACAATTGTATAAATCACTAAATCTCACTAATATGAGATTAATAGTCCATAATTTAATATGTTCCCTACATCAAGTGCATTAACTCCCTCGAGTGACTAACTCTCAATGTATCAGAATTGTAATATTCATAGATGGTAGGATATAAATCCCTTTATTCCATAGCGTGATGTAAAACTACTCTTATGAGAACATGCAGCCACCTCTTGGATGATGAATGTTCCATGAATGTAGTGATATTGACTCTACTTTTTGGAGGTGTCTCTAAATTCGTGAATAGATATAGAATAGGCTCCAACTATGATTGAATATCACAGTGACCTCCTTCCTCAAAAATGTTAGGAGTGTGTCTCTACAATAACATCATAGTAAACTCTCTCATTGAAGATTTATGTTATATAACTCCCTATATAGGTTTCACTCGACATTACAACCCCTTTAGAAAATAGGCATCGTTTCTAATATCATGAATTTTAGGAGCTTCTAAAGGTGGAACTACTACAGGCAATATTGTGGGATCAGGTCCCACCATCTCAGGTTCATGGTCATTAACACCTTCTTGGTGGTCATCCTAAGGCTATCATGGAGGCATATTTCTACAATAACAAACACATGACTCAAAAAAATATTTATTAATAGTTTATAGCATAGATAAATAAGAAAAGGATAGGTATAATTCATTGATAACCAAGATTCACCAAATCTAAACAATATTATTTTTGATTCCAGGTCTAGGTATCATATCATATAATAGGGTCCCAAATTATTGTATTTTTAATTGATGGTATAGAATAAAAAACACTTAATGTGGAAATAAACATCAACATTTAAATATAACAATTTCACATAACAATTTAGAATAAAAATTTTTACAAACAAATTAATACTTATATGTATTTAATGATCTAGAATAATGAGTTTTCATTCCCATGTTATAAATTCAAAGGATTTATAAGTTACAAATAGAACTTCATGTAAATTTAATAACACATATTACATCTAGTCTCACGATGTAAGAATTTATATATAATGCTTCAATTATATAGATCACAATGCACTATTTATATAAGGGATATATTTATAAATTATACATGAAATCCAATTAATCATAATATATTATCATTTTATCTCATGTATCCAGAGTTACATAGCTCAAAAATATAATAATTTGAATGTTTAAACTAATATATAGAAAATATATGGGAAACCACAATCAGGTTGACGTAGCTAATTTATTTAACAATTTACTAATTCCATTGTGGTAGGAAATGATATTAATTTTTTAGATATATTAATCAATGATGTATAAAATTCTACAGAAATCTATCAAATTAAATAAACATGGAATTGAATAAGTATGAAATGTAATCCTCAGGTGCCTATAATGATTATTTATAAAAAAATTCATTTCCTTCTCCTTGTGAGGGTAAAATATAATTCATAAATATATAAATAAATGGACCGAATCATGTGTGTAATCCATCAATGAAATAAAAAAACATTGTATTTACAATCCATAACAACAAGTACCATCCGAGGTAATTTTGATTTCAAATATACATGGGATAGATACTCCATGGAATGAATTATTAGAAGATCCCAAAATATCCTATTAACAATTGTACCAAGACTAAAAAAATTGAAAATAAATAATGCAACCTTTAATCCACTAGTTTATGTCTCATACCCCATCCATTGTTAGGTGACATAAACTTTTGGACACATATCCTCATTTTTTCCCCGATGTATGCTAGTGGTTATCGACCAGTAGCGACAGTCTATAATTATATAGTGGATATACTATAAATATTTATTAGAGTAGTGACACAACAACAAAAAAATAAATAAATAGTATTTGTATAATAATGAAGATATATTATAATGAAGAATATCTAGATATGATAAATAGATGGTAGGACCCTACAACACCCTAAATAGGTAGGGGTGAATCCTGGTGTAAAATTTTTCACTAAAAAAGAAGGATCATGTACTAATTTTGGTAGGAACCAATTCATCATACCTGATAGAATTATTCAATTATGAAACAACCATATGCTGAAATATAAACCTGAGATTATAGTTTTTACATGGTTCCACACTAAGGTGTTGTCCAATGATCATGAACGAATTTTTTTTCAGCCATACTAGAAACAAATAAACATTACTAGTCATTGTAAATCATAATTTTTGAAATATATTCACAATGTTCTTGTCCTACATTGTTTACATGACCTTTAATGATAACACACTACCTCCCTTGATTGATAATAGTCCTTACCCACCAATAATTCCTTCTTTATGATCACATTTCATTGATTATCAAATTTATTTTTCAATATCCACAATTATCCAATCATATTATTAATTATTGGTATCCTAGAAATATCCAATGTATGGTTAATGTAAATCAGATCTTGTACTTCATTCACGGTATTAACCCATTATTATTTATTCACTACTTCATTAGGTGTGGTCAGCTACACAATAAGTAGTAGAGATGAATGGGATTCATTAACTATTAATCCTATCTATATATGTGTGGTCTAGTCATCAATAATTTTCGATTGATCATCTTATTAAATTCTATTTCTCATTTTAGGTTCTAAATGTGTGCCTTCAACAATGGTTTCCTTTGAGAATAATGAATGTTCGGAAAGACTTCCACAATTTTTTTTAATTAAATATCATCCTTGTTCATATTCTTTTTATATTAAATCATATAATGATATGATCTCATTTAGTTATTAAATGTTTATCCTCAATGGGGTTTATTTAAATTTTACAAAAATCTTATTGAGGTAATTATTATAGAATTTATATGCTTTACTCTTCATTGAGTATCTATGTAATATTCCCTCATTTGTAGCTTCTCCGCACATTCAATGAACTCAATTTCTATTTTGGATGATGTATTTTATTCCGAATAGAAGAAAATATTTTATTGATTGAATCATGTCATTATATATCTCTTAAGGTATTCTATAATCTCCTACACATCTCCAAATTGATTTTGAGTGAACAGAAAACATGAAAATCCTCATTCCAGAAATGAAGAGAAACATAACCATTATTGAGAATTGTTTTTTAAATATTCACCACCAATTGATTTTTATGTTCAACCACAACAGTTTTTGGAGATGATATCACTGAAGGCATCACATGATTGATCTCTTGTTTTTCATTATAATTTTCAAAATCAATGGATGTGAATTAAATTTCATTGTTATATGGTTATATCATGAATTTTTTCTTGTTGTATTCTTAAATATCTATATATTTCTATTGATGTATTCAATCACTACTCATTTTCACTTCATTATTGGGCACCACACGTGAGTTGCGCATGGGGGGAGGGGGAGGTGTGGAAATAGAGTTGAGTGAGAGTGATTGAACATTTATTCTCTTTTTATAATCATTATGATATAAATTCCAATAATGTTAAAATAAAATAAATATGTTAAAATAGGAGTCAATCAATGGGAGGTGCCACATTTTTTGGAGCGTGATGGAATTGTGGAAGAGAGAAAGAAATTGGAGAGAGAAAGAGTGTAACGGAATTAATGATTTAAAATTTAATGATATAAAATAATTATGTTAAAAAAGGGAATCAATCAAGGTGGAATGGGCTGATGCCCACCAAATTGGAGAGATTTTGTGCGTGGATTTTTAATGTGAGAATTTAAGGAATTAAATTAAATAAATAATAATAACAATATAATTATTTAATTATTATTTTCGTTGGGAAAACTGAATTTTGATAGTATCTTCCTTGTTCAACCTCAGTTTCACGAAACATCAGCGGTAGTGTGACCGAGACTTCGAGACGAAAATTATGAGTCCAATATTCAATGTATTTTTTGGGTTTTCAGATCGGGTACCCGAAATTACCATCATTTAATTGATTTAATAATATTATTAAATATTCGACCCATAATAACTCCCGCGTGTGACGTTCAATTTACATCTCATTAGTGGTGATGTGATCTTGTCATTAATATGATCGATTCATGTCTAATGTGGGATATTAAATTATGGTTCATGGTGTGGCTCCCAGAAACACCCAATAATAATATAATTGTTATTACGGGATCTTGCATCCAACATATCTCCCTCATACGATGATGGAATGGAGAACCGTCATTGATGATGCAACCCTGAAATTAATACAGATGATTAAAAGACAATAAATTCTATATTATTTATTCTTATGGGTCGTGATGTTCTTACTCGGTTAAACCGCATGGGTTAATGAGATCCTCTTTTAATGGGGAATTAAGAGTATCTTAAACTATCTCCCCTATAAATATTCAAAAGGGTCAAGATGTCATACTCCCTTTTTCATCCCCTTTGTTCTCTGCTATGAGATGCTAGAACCTTTCAATCCTTCCCGTAGGTGTCACAAAATAAAACATTACTCCTCAGAACGGTTCCGATCTATTTGGCGTGAGAGGAGGATCATGAGCTGTTATGTGGATAAAGAACGTTAAGAACTCTTCGAGGTAGGGGATTCACTGTTTCTTTTTTCTTTTACATGCAATTGTATTGTTTGATTGTTTAATCCCACTGGTTGAAAATTGAATTGACATAAAAAATATTTTAACCAGATAAATAAATTGATATAGATCGCATGTTATTGCCTCATGTTTTCCTAGATATTATGATTTCTAGGGATTCTATGATTATTTGTTCGTTATTGATGTAAATTGGTAATGAACGTAAATTGGGATTAATTTATAATTGTTTGGCTAAAGAGAAAGAGGCATGTAAACGAATCTAGTTCTAGTTTTAATTAGATGTAAATCAAATTGGGGCAGTATGCATGTTTAATTATTTGTGATAGCTTACTGATTAGGTTTCCAAAATTTGGAACCTACAAATAATTAAAAAGATAATTCAATATGGATTAAATAACTGATTGATTGATAATTCCATAAAGGTTTCTGAGTTACCCCCTTGTTTGTTAAAGGGCCAAGAGCCCAATTAAATGTGGTGTTTGTTTTCCTACTATTTGTGGTGTGATATGATCCTGGATGGATGATGTGATATGTGGGGGAAGGAAGGATTTTGGTTGTGGCAGTAGATGATGCCTAGTGTGGCGAGATGCATCGGATTATGCATGTGGGTGTCAGGGAGGACATCAGGGATGATGGAATGGAGTGGATGTTATTGTTGGATGCATGGTAATTTTGATTGGTTGTTTATCTACATTACTTTTCCTCACTACCCAAGGCAGCTGGTTTTACATACCCTTCTTCCAAAAGAGGAGAAGACACGTGGGGTATGCCACCTGCTTTTTGTGTTTAGATTCTAAAGGAAGGATGAGTATATGGTATTTCTATAAGCATAACATACTCGACGGGTAGTGCATCAACTCACAGTGTTGAGCCCCCTTGAGTTTAATTGCATATAATGTTTTTCTATAATTCTGGGTAATGTGGGAATGTTTTCCTCTAAATGAATAATTCAATAAATGGTGTTAATCCATGGGGATGGAGGAGATGGAACATAATGATGAGGTTGTATTTTTTGAAGTAACAATTGACTTTGGGAGCGATGATAATGAAATTTAATGTTGAATTGTTCATTGTTAATTATTGTTTAAGGAATTTATTAACTTACACTAGAACTTATTAATAATGAATGAAATAATCTAATAAATCTCATTAAGTGGTTCTTTTCTTATAGGATTCCTAGTATTAGAAGTAGCAGCCATGATTCTGAGAGACGTTAACTACAGTTGTGTCTATTACTAGGTAATTCCCATAGTGTGGTTGTAAGATATAATATATTCTGTACTTTTTGTGTTTCTATCTGCTACTCTACCCTGTCTGTAAGGGAAACTGACACCCCAGAGATTCTTAGCCCTGGGTGGGTGTTTTAACCAACATTCAGTTGGGAGGATTGATGGTTGACTACCCCCTTTGGACCCGATATCTTCTTTTGGTAGTTACTGGTGCTGGTAGGTACATTGGTTAGTTTTTCCCCATATATGTGTGTAGAGGGCTCTAATGGATTTTGGATATTAACACACATATATTCTGGATATACTTTTCTATGTACTACTATAGGTGTTACATGTATATGCTGTGATGGCTTGAGGATCCTTACTAGGTGTATGGGAAGTAATGTCTTGAGGTATAACACCTGATGTATGATACATGTTATGCGAGCTATGGTAGCTCCCAGAAATTAACTGATTTCTTTGGTGTGTGGAAGTGGTGGTTTTGTTGCACGGGTTGCATATTGTGGTTTTTCACCCAGGTGTCTGCGGGCAGGCATTTATGGAGAGAGATGCTCAGAACATGCGACGTTGGGGAAAATCAAGAAACCAGTGTGGAAGTAGTACCATGGTACCTTTGATATTCTTTATTATATGATATATTATTGTATGCATTAATTGGTGAGAGTATCCATGGTGAGTTTGGGAACATAGTATAACTGTTTAGTGATGAGTTAGTTTCCCTTGTTGTTCACTATGATTTAGCATACTTTCATTACATTGCATGAGAGGCTACAGGGAGGATCCTACTAGGTATACTGTTATACTCAACCTATGTATATATAAACTAGTTTTCAGGTCACTTGGAGTAGGTTGGAGATCATGCTGGTTTCTATTAGATTGGGGTTGTAGGATCTGTTCGGGTATGTGGTTGCGGGTGTTTTTACTTTCTTTTTGGTACTTGCAGTTTTTCCCCTTCCAGTTGTACTAATTTTTCTTGGCATTATATAAGTGAAATTAGGTTTCTTTTATATTTATGTTCTAGGTTGGAGTTGGTTGTTTCTATCTTATCTCTATCTTCCGCATGTGTTCTTTTAGAGGTTAATACCCCCCATTTGTGTGTTTATTATACCCACGATTCTCGTCGCCAACACGGGGCCTATTGGAGGCGGTACTCGGGGGTCATTATCTCCATTTTCACATTGTTGACCCAGGAGGGGTACACTTTGTTGGGAGGGGGTCATGATAGAGTGGTATCAGAGGGAGGTAGTGGGATAGGATGGATTTTGGTGTTAATAACATGCAAGGTTTTATGGGATGGTAGGGAAATGGTGTTATTCATGTTTAGAAAGCGAGGTAAATAGTGGAGACTGACTAAGACATATTCATTTAGGGCCCCATTTGATATGATGTTAGAACCATTATGTTTATAATGGCTAATAAATAAGGTGATACTTGTTGGAGGGTATAGACCTAGGAAAGGATAATGCATCATTATTCCTTGTTCATGTGTTTGAATGGGTAGAACAAGGGATTTTTTAACCTAAAATGAATAAAATAAAACAAATAATTAATACATGTTGTGTATTCCATATTCCAGTTTTAGGAACTGTAATGGTTGTTATTATATAGGTATGGCTCCAGGTCGACGTCCTCATCAGGTATGTGCAAAAAATGTCAAGAAGGTTGTTCTAGTAGATCACAGCAGGGTAGAGGTTGACGACGAGGAAACTTGGAGGAAGACACTCCAAGAGTTTCAGCACGAGAGTATGCATAAGTATGAGGGCTCCATTTCAGATGCATTCATGGAAGACTTCTTAAGGGAGGTCGAGATCAGCATCATTTCAATTCTTGCATGGAAGGAGCACTGGGTGTCCTTGGTTGTGACAATGCTACGTGGAGCCGCGAGGTAATGGGGGTTCTTGTTCCTCGAGGATCGTGAGGTGTCAGCGATCTTATGGGAGGATTTCAGATACTAGTTTAGAGTCGAGTTTCTTTCTTCTACTGCAATGTCTTCTAGTCGTCAGGATCTTTTTACACTTAGACAGGGGATTTCCAGTGTTCGAGAGTTTGTAATCCATTTCAGGAACCATTTATGATATGTTGTGGACCTCTTACAAGATGAGGAGGCCATGGCGAGGCATTTTGAGGAGGCTTTGCATCCAGAGATCCAACCCCTTATAACCCCATTTATGCTGAGGACATATCTTGTGGTACTGGCGAGGGCAGTGGTTTTCGAGAGGGATTTGGCTAGGATCGGATCATCAATAGAGTGGAATCAACATGATTCGTCACGAAGCAGATCTGTGGTCTGGGGTTCCCGGTTTTCAGGGTAGAAGAGTTTCCGTTTAGCCGGGTGTAGCTCCCAGCCCTTCACATCTTGTTTCTCTAGAGGCACCAACTCTCAGGCCAATGCCAATGGATCAAGGGATTTTTTTTCCTTGTGGTGGTCATGGCCATTAGTAGTGGGAGCTCCCAAAATTTCAGAGCGGTCATCGTGCACTAGGCACTACGCTCTATGTTCCATTGATGAGGCAGTTCCAGCTGAGCCAGCAGCAGCCAGTTGCACTGTCTTTAGATCATCATATGGTAGATGGGGCTAGTAGAGGACATCCCCTTGATGATCCTCATCCTCAGAGAGTAGAGCACGACTACGGTGGAAGTTTTCATCAGGGTCAGAGTGGTCGTGGAGGAGGTTGTGTTCAACTTCATGCTCTAGCATTTCCAGAACTAGGCAAGCCATACATCATTCAAGGTACCATTTTATTGTTTTCTACCTTGGTGTATGCCTTGTTTGATTCAGGTGTAACAAACTCCTTCATATCACCTACCCTTTTCCATGCTTTGGGACTTGAGGTAGAGAGGTTTCCAGTGCCCTTGGCATTGACTATGCTAGTAGGAGGTTGAGATGACTTGTTTGAAGTATGTAGAGACTATGATCTAGTGTTTGAGAAACACCACTCTTGGGGAGATTTCCAATGTTTACGAATACAGCCATAAGATGTCATCCTCGACATGGATTGGTTGTATTTGGTGCAGGATATTGTGGGTTTGTTCAGGAAAAATGTCGTATACATTGGTGTGTATGGAGAGTAAGTTGTTTTAGTTTGTGAGTGATACACTCGATGGGTCATAGGTATGTTCCATCCTTATAACCATGATGGATGAGACGATGCTGATTTCTTCAGAGGTTCAGTAGTTGGAGTTTCCTCGGGTCATAGAGGAGTACCCTAATGTCTTTCCAGAAGTGGTTGTAGCATTACCCCCTCGACGAGATATCGATTTTGGGATCCAGCTATAGCCAGGAGAGTCTTTAATCATTATGTCTCCATATAGGATGACCCGTTATAAGTAATGAGATATACATATATAGCTTGATGGTCTTTTATTGTGCGGTTTTGTTCGACCAAGTGTGTAACCTTGGGGTGCACCAGTTTTGTTCGTGAAGAAGGCTGATGGTAGTTTGCGGTTGTGTGTCAATTATCATCTCTTAAACAAAGTTACAATAAATAATCGCTATCCACTTCCACGAATTGATGATATATACAATCTACTGAAGTGTGCATGTTGGTTCTCAAAGATGAAATTGCGGTCGGTACATCATCAGATGTGTGTGAAGGATGAGGATATTCTGAAGACTGCTCTCTGTTGTCATCATGTGATTTATGAGTTCATTGTAATGCCATTTTGTGTGACGAATTCCCTTGCTGTATTCATTGTATTGATGAATGATGTGTTCTAGGACTTCTTGGAAAAATTTGTGGTAGTTCACATCGATGACATCCTAGTGTACTCCACATCCAAAGAAGAGCATGCAGAGAATCTACAAGCCATTTTTGAGAGTTCTTCACCAACATCAGTTGTACGAGAAGTTGTCAATGTGTGAGTTTTGGGACTGAGAAGTCCGTTTCTTGGGTCATGTTGTGTCCCAAAAGGGAGTAGCTCTGGATCCATCGAAGGTAGAAGCAGTTGTGTCTTGAATATCCCCCAAGACAGTGTCAAAGGTGTGAAGTTTTCTTGGTCTCCCCAGCTATAACAAAAGGTTCATAGCCAATTTTTCACGAGTTTCGACTCCTCTGACAGCTTTGACCCATAAGTATCATGCATTCATATAGACTGATCAATGTTAGGAAGCATTCGAGTATCTAAATGAGAAGTTAGTAAGTTCTCCAGTCCTTGGTCTTCCAGCTGAGGGAGTCCAGTTTGATGTGTTCTACGATACTACACTTCTAAGGTTATGCTGTGTTCTCAAGCAGGAGAGGTCAGTTGTTTCTTATGGCTCTCGACAGTGGCATCCCCATGAACACAACTATGAAAGCCATGATATTGAGTCGGTATCCGTGGTTATTTCTTTGATGTTGTGGAGACATTACTCATTGGTGAGCGCTTTGTGGTTTTCACTGATCTTAACAGTTTGAGGTATGTTTTCTCCCAGCATGACTTGTACTTACGACAGTGTCGGTGGATGAAGTTCTTATTGGAATACGACTTCAAAATATTCTATGCACTTGGAAAAGGTAATGTTGTAGCTGATGCGCTTATCTAAATGTCACGTAGTGATGTTTTGCTTTAATTTGGTGATTCCTGGAGATTAATGGAAGAACTGTCAGCATTGAATCTTGATATGGGAGAAGATGGGGATAGAGGTTATCTTTTTTCAGATGACAGTACTATCATCCCTGGTGCAAATGTTGGAAGAGTCCTAGTTGGGAAATCTAGAGGATGAGGTTTGGAGAGACTGAGTTGTTTGTGGTGAGGCCCCTAATGGTTGGTCGGAGGACTAACGACACCGAGTGTTGTGTCATGGAATGATTTTTGGTCCCTTGACGATGTGCGAGATGGTTATTTGAGAGTTCCATAGTTTGCTCTTAGCAGTACATCCTAGCGTGATAATGATGTACCAATTTTTGAGAAGTCAGTTTTGGTGGCATGTGCTGAATCGTGTGGATGAAGAGTCTGTGTTTCGATGTTTAGTCTTCCAGAAGGTGAAGGCCTAACACCGTGTTCCTAGTATTATTATCCAGCAATTAGATATTCCTTAGTGAAAGTGGGAGGAAATTGAAATGGACACTATTACATGTTTTCCTCAAGCTTCGGGAGGACATGATGCTATTTGGGTGGTAGGGGATCGTTTAAAAAAATCGGCCCACTTCATAGTGATCAAGGAGTTGAGCTTAGTGGATGTTTTTTCGAGGCAGTAACTAGAGGAGGTGGTGAGACTTCATGGAGTCTCTAGGACGATCATTTCTGATCAAGATCCCTTTTTAACTCTAAGGAGTGAAGAGGTCTCCAACATGATTTTGGTTTTCAACAATGCCTTAGCACTACTTTTCACCATCAAATGGATGGTGAGATAGAGAAAATCATCCAGAATCATGAAGACATGTTACGCTCTTCTGTTCATGATTTTGGAGGTTCATGCATGAGGCACTTACCCTTAGTGGAGTTCACATTAAAAAAACATTTTCACTCCACCATCGATATGGAACCATTTGATGCCTTGTATGGCTTGCCTGGCCGTTATCTATTGTGTTGGACTTGGGTCGGAGAGTTAACAATTATCGTACCAGAACTAGTGCAGAATTCAACAAAGATGGTTCAGCTGATTTTTGAGAGGATGAAGACAACGCAAGATTGTCAGAAATCACATGTTGATCAACGAATGAGGCCCATAGAGAGTAATTTTGGGGATCATGTGCTTCTGACGGTGAATCCCCATTGTGGGAATAAATGGATTGGTCATGTAAGTAAGCTTTGTCCCCGGTTTGATGGGCCTTTCGAGGTGTTAGCTCATGTGGGAGCTGTGGCAGATCGAGTACCAATTACCCCACAGATGAGTCAGATAAATGATGCTTTCCATGTATCACAACCCCATTGTTATATTCATGATGGCTCCCCCATTATATATTGGGGAGAGATCGAGTATGATGATGATTCAACCTTTGAGGAGTGACCTTTGGATATCCAAGACCGCAAGGAGAAGGTGTTGTGGAGGTGTTCTATCCAACTAATTTGTGTCTTGTGGCGACACGGTGGCATGGAAGAGAGTACCTGGGTACGTGAGTCACACATACATGCACATCACCCAGAGTTGTTTTATGATTAACTATTTTGATGTAATGATGAGCCCTTTGTGATTAGACATTTCATGTTTTATTTATAAATTTATTTTGTTGATTTTGTGGCTATCTCTCTTTTGATATGTATCTCGATGGGTGGTTGTTCGGACCCGATTTGTTTTTTTGTCTCATTAGTAATGTTTTGAATTCTCGAGGATGAGAATGTTTTGAGAGGTATCTGATTTAATGGCATGGACCTCTTTGATCCATTACATTTTGAAAATTTTGGTTAGGAAGAGGACGCGTGTGTTTCCTAGGAGAAGGATTTAATTGATGGGAGAGAGGGGTAATTATAAGATAATAATGGGCTTCTATAATAATAATTATTATTAATGATAATAATGGCGTCGAGTTGATGAAATTGAAAGAGGATTTATTTATATTATATTATATAATAAATGGTAATGATGGATTTTAATGTGTCAATAATTAAATGGAATAGTTTATATTTAATATTAAAATAACTATGGTAAACTAATTTAATTGGATTAAATTATATCATTAATTATGGGTGATATTATTATTAACTTTATTAATAATAACTTTGATGTGAGATTGGAGTTGGGTTCCACACACAAGTAGCGCATGTGGGGATAGAGGAGGCGTGGAAATAGAGTTGTGTGTGAGAGATTTAACATATATTAACTTTTAATAATCATTATGATATTAATGCCAATAATGTTAAAATAAAAAAAATATGCTAAAAGAGGATTCAATCAATGGGAGGAGCCACATTTGTTGGAGGATGAGGGAATTTTGTAAGTGAGAATGAGATTGGAGAGAGAAAGTTTTTAAAGGAATTAATGATTTAAAATTTAAATATATAAAATAAATAAGTTAAAAAAAGGAAATTAATCATGGTGGAATGGGGTGATGCACACCAAATTTTATAGAATTTGTGCGTGGATTTTAAATGTGAGAATTTAATGAATTAAATTAAATTATATAAATAATAATAATGTAAATATTATTTTCATTGGTAAAATTTAATTTTGATGGAATCATTCTCATGCGACCTCGGTTTCATGAACTGTCAGCTATAGTGTGACCCAAACATCGAGACTGAAATTATGAGTCCGATATTGGATGTCTTTTTCAGGATTTTGTATCGGGTACCTGAAATGTTAGTGAATTAATAGATTTAATAATGTTATTAAATATTCATCCCACCAAAACTACCGTGTGCAACTTTCGATTGACTTCTCATCGGTGGCGATGTGATATTGTCATTAATACGATAGATTCATGTATATGTGGGATATTAAATTATTATTCGTGGCTTAGGTCCACAAAAAACACAATAATAATAATAATAATAATATTACCAGATCATGCGTCCAACATATCTCCCTCATATAGTGTTTGAATGTAAAACCGTCTTTGACGTTGCAACCCATAAATTAAGACGAATAATTCAAAGACAATAAATCATATATTAATTATTCATATGGCTGAGGATGATTTTTCTCGGTTCAACTGTGTGGGTTAATGCGATCCTCTTTGAATGAGGAATTAAGTGTATCATAATCCATCGCCCCATTAAATCTTCAAAAGGTACAAGTTATCATACTCCCTTGTTCTTCTTCTTTGTTCTCGCCTATGAGACGCTAGTTCCTTTTAATCCTCCCAGTGGGAGTTTCACAATCAATCTTTACTCCTTGGATCTGTTCCTCTCTATTTTGATGATACCATGTTGTATCGATAAATCGTTAATATAAGGTATGTTTTATTGTCATTCCTTTGGGATATTCTTCTGAAATTTCTCCCTTACATATTTTTAGCATTTAACCTTCTTTCTTCCAATTGGTTTTTTTCTTGGGGTTTGGTTAGTGTGGTCATACCATGACATCCACGGGTGGATACAGTTGGCGCAAGAGGAGGATCATGACCCATTGTGTGGATAAAGAACCTTAATAACTCTTTGAGGGAGGGGATTCATTTTTTCTCTTTTCATTTACGTGAAACTGTATTGTTTGCATATTTAATCCCACTGGATTAAAATGGAATTGACATTAAAAATATTTTAACCGGATAAATAAATTGATATCGATCAAATGTTATTGCATCATGTTTTTCTAGATAGTGTGATATCTATGTATGCTTTGATTAGTTGTTCGTTATTGATGTAAATCAGTATAGAATGTAAATTGGGATTAATTGATAATTGTTTGCTAAAGATAAAGTGGCATGTAAACGAATTTGGTTCTAGTTATAATTAAATGTTAATCAAATTGGAACAGTAATCGTGTTTAATTATTTGTGATATCTAATTGATTAGATTTCTAGAAATTGGAACCTACAAATAATAAATCTGCGAATTCAAGATGTATTAAAGAACTAATTGTTTGATAATTCATTAAAGGGTTCTGAGTTACCCTCTTGTTTGTTAAAGGGCCAAGATCCAAATTAAATGTGTTGCTTGTTTTCCTGCTATTTGTTTTGTGATGTTATCATGGATGGTTTTTGTGATATGAGGGGGAATAGAGGCTTTGGGTTGTGGAAGTAGATGATGCCTAGAGTGTCGAGATGCATCGCTTTATGCATGTGGGTGTTAAGGAGGCCACTGAGGATGATGGAATGGAGTGGGTGTGATTCTTGGATGCTTGGTAATTTTGATTGGTTGTTTATCTTCATTAATATTCCCCACTTCTCAAGGTAGCTGGTCTTACTTACCCTTCTTCCAAAAGAGGCGATGAAATGCAAGGTATTCCACGTGCTTTTTGTGTTTATCTTCTCACGGAAGGACGGGTATATGCTCTAGCTATAAGCAGTAAAGACTCGACGGGTAGTACATCTATTCACAGCGTTAAGCCCCCTTGTGTTTGGTAGTATATAATGTTTTCTATAACTCCTGGGAATGTGGGAAAGTATTTCTATAATGAATAATTAAATAAATAGAGTTAAACAATGGGGGTGGAGTTTCCGGATCATAATGGTGAGGTTGTATTTTTTAAAGGAACAATTGACTTTGGGTGTGATGCTGATGAAATTTAATGTGGAATATTTCATTGTTAATTAATGTTTAATGAACTAATTAAACTACACTAGAACTAATAAAAAGTGAATGAAGTAATCTAATAATGATCTTAAAATGGTTGTGTGGAAATAGGATACCTAGTGTTCGATGTAGCAGTCCGGAGTCTGAGAGACGTTAGGTGTAGTTGTGTCTATGACAAGTTAATTCCCATAGTGTGGTTGTGAGATATAATATATCTTGTACTTTTTGTGATTCTATATGATACTCCACCCTGTCAGTAAGGGAAACTAACACCCGGGGGATTCTGAGTCTCGTGGGGTGTTTTCCTCAACATTCCGGTGGGAGGATGGATGGTTGACTACAACCTTTGGACCCACTCTCGTCTCTTAGTAGTTACTGGTGCTGGATGACACATTGGTTGGATCTTCCCATATATGGGTGTAGAGTTCTTTAATTGTTTGTGGTTATTCACAAACATATATTCTGGATATGGTTTTCTATGTACTACTATAGGTGTAACGTGTATATGTTTGGATGTATTGAGGATCCTTACTCGGTGTATGGGCTGTAATGGATAGAGGTATAATACCCGATGTATGATACATGTTATGCCAGCTGTGGTGGCTCCCAAAAACTACCTAATTACATTTTTGTGTGAACGTGATGGTTTTTTTCATGGGGTGAATATTGTGGTGCTTCGCCCAGGTGTCTACTGGAAATCCTTTTTGGAGAGAGATGCCCAGGATGTGTGACATTGGGGAAAGGAGGAAACCAGTGGGGATGTACTATCAAGGTACCCTTTATATTCGTTATTATATGATATATTCTTGTATGAGGTACTTGGTGAGAGTAGCCAAGATGAGTTTGTGTAGATAGTATAACTGTTTAGGTGACGATTTAATTTCACTTGTTGTTTACTGTGCTTTTGCATTCTTTATTTACAATGCATTAGAGGAATTGGGGAGGATCCAAATATTTATACTGTTATACTCACCCTATGTATATATAAACTCTTTTTTCGGACACATGGAGTTGGTTGGAGGTCAAGCTGGTTTCTACTAGCTTGGGGTTGTAGGAGATGTTCGGTCTTGTGGTTGCTACTGTTTTTTACTTTTTTTGGTACTTGCAGTTTTTCCCTTTCCAATTGTTTTACTTTTCATGGAATTATAGATGTACCCTTGGGTTTATTTTATATTTCAGTTCTGAGTTGGAGTTGGTTGGTGTCTATCTTATCTATCTCTTTGGCATGTGTTCTCTTAGAGGGTAATGCCCCCCATTTGTCTGTTTATTATATCCACGGTGCATGTCGCCAACCTAGGGCCTACTGGTGGCGGGACTTAGGGGTCATTATCTCCCTTTTCCCATTGCCGACTTAGGAGGGGTACACTTTGTGGAGAGGGGGTCGTGAAATTCATGTTTTTTATTAAGAGTGTCACCAGTCCTACACCATATATGTCTAATATTACAAGATATTTTATGCATAAAATCATCCATTAATCTTGTCGGATGGTGGTCCACATGTAGAAATTTCATGTATAGAAGCTATTAAATACATCGTTGACCATCATGAGACGATTAAAGTGTGAAGGGTCATCCATATAGTGTTTATTCAGCGTGACCCCATCAAACAATGGTGTGATGTCATTTCTCAGTAGGATAAATAAAATGATATTATTTGGGATGACTTCTATACATCATTCTATGTTCACTTCTTCCCGCAGACATGGATTGAAGAGAGTGGAATGGACGTCATCCATTTTTAGTTGGGCTCTATGATAGTGTTAGAGTATTCTACTAATTTCACTATGCTCCAGCTTTTTTCTCCAACTCTAACCAGTCACACAATCAGTAATACTAGTTTCACTAAGGATAGCCTTTCATATTCTATCATCTCTTAGTTGAACATCATTCATTTTACAACTATTACAGAGATCCGGAATTAGACAGTAATTATTGAATGGAATCTCTAGAAATATGATCGTGTGATCCATGGAGGTTCATTTCCAAGGTACGTTAATGGTTCTTCATGTAGTAGGAAGCTCTGTATGAAGGGTTTACATGGGGGAAATTCCGACCATATGACTCAAAATGAAATCAATATCATATGTCATTAGTTTTTATGGAACGACCATAAGAAATACCAGTGCATGAGGAACCCAATAGAGTGCTGAGTTTGTGGAAAGATGGGTCACCATCTGCATTTCTATCATCCAATCCCTTCTGCATCCAGTGGTAGAGGATATGTTACAGTGCCACCATCATGTTTGGGATATATGGATCCACATAATATTTGGTGTCATTTTCCACCAAGAAATCATTATGAGGTAGTTGAGTCCATGGAGGAGAAAGTCATGAAGTAGAACACCAGCGTCAGTAGAGTGGACATACTCAGACAAGTCAGGTGGCATCTCAGGGGTGAGGTTCAGGACTTATGTATGTAGTGCATCTAGTGAAATTAGAGAACCTAATAGGGCCTTATATGGTAATGTTTGTATCACTATTTCCTCTTCCTTAGTTTTTTTACCTTTTGATATTGGTTCTTCACAGTCATTCATATCTACTACAACTATTGAGATTTTGGGTCATGAAAAAAATTACATATATATCATTATGTCTCTCAATAATAAATTGTAGGTTAGTGAAAATGGTATACTCTAGTTACAAGAGTTCCTCCTTCATATAGATAGGTACCATTTCATCTTGAATTTCAATGTCCTTGCGATGACCATCTTTTATTTCATTCTCGGTATGGACATCATCATTTTAATCATGCCCATGTGAATTTTTATCATCACTTACTGTCCTTCACAACACATGCATGAATCAAATTTATACATAAGGGGTAATATGATATCAAGGAAGATCGAGCTATAAAACAGTGTTTCTGGTTAGGCGCCATGACATATCAACAATAAATTATCTCTAGGAGTGATGAGGAACTACATTCAATAGAGTTTTAACCCATTGTGGAAAATTTTGGAAATGTTTTCCCTAAATATTGTATAGCATGCCTTCTATATGAGATGATGTGTTTATAATCATTCTAGTGATAGGTGTGGAACCATATTCCATTTCTCCTTATAGGATGGCACCAGCTGAGCTATAGGAACCCGATAAGCAGCTTATAGAACTTGAGGCTAAGGATTTATTGAGACCTATCACATCACTGTGGGGTTCACCAGTCCTTATATCCTTGAAGGCTGATGGTATCCTCATATTGTGCATGGATTACCATCAACTCAACCAGAATATGATAAATAATTGATATATATTTCCTTGTATAGACAACCTATTCAATTGGATATGAGGAGAAACTATTTTCGCTAAAAATATTCTAGGTTCGGGCTACCACCAGGTTGATTTGAGACCATAAATCATAACATGTACAACATTATATAGTAGATATGGCATGTAAAAGTATGTTTTTATGTCATTTGGAATCAAGAACATGTTGATTGTAATCATGGATCTGATGATTCTGGTTTTCCACAAGTACCTTCAATCCTTTGTGGTAGTCTTTATAGAGGACATCTTGGTATATTATCTCTCCTATTGTGACTATGAAAACCATATTATAATAATTATTAGTACACTGAGTGAGCACTAGATATACATGTTTCCCAATAAATTACACTTTTGTATCAACAAGGTTCACTTCTTGAAACATATTATATAAGAGGTAGGCATATCAGTTGACCAAACGATCGTGAGCACAGTGGTTTCCAAAGAGAATCCAAAGAATGTTTTTGACATATACACAATCTTAGGGTTGTTGGATAATACAAATCCTCCATCCAGGATTTATCCCACCTAGAAGTGCCTTCTATGGCTTTTACTAAGAAGGGTGTGTAGTTCATCTAGTCAGATTTTTTTAAAAATATTTTATATATTTAAAGGGAAGACTCACGACAGCTCAGATCCTAGTTCTGCATGAGCTATGAAGAAGCTATACTATTTTCTATGATTCGTTAGGATTCACACTATGTGAAATTTTTATGTAAGGTGATCATGTCAGGACTTATATAACCCACCCGATGGGGTCACATGATCAGAACTATACAACGCTTGGTTGAGAATTACCATCTCGGTTTCATGCTATATACTGTTGGAGACACAACATATTGGGAGAGATGATCGTTTTTTACAAAAATCATATAATCCTAAAATATACCTCCACATTGTGACAAATTAATTTGATTTATGTAAGGTTGGATGAATACCAACATGTGTTGGATTTTGAGAGTTCTTATACCCTATTAATGTGTAATGTACCAACTGATGCTTTGAGCCACAATATGCAGACAGAAGTCATCCACGCCGCTAGCCATGGGTGGATATTGAAGGCATTTGTTTTCTAAGATGTGTCTAGAGGTTACATAATATTGTATAAAACCAGTTGTGGTAGCTATTGTAGTGACTTCCTCTATTATGGTGTGATTCTGCATGTGTCAGTTATCTAATACAAAGGCACTCAATTTTTTTGAGAGATTCACATGACAATAACCAACTTCTTGTTGTGTTTTTGATGTCAGTGATATTATAATGTACTATAGTCATGTATGGGTGCCATATGATATTCAGTAAGAGTTAATAGGTGAATATCATTCCAATATTTGGGATGTTCATCTTGGAATTAGTAATATGTATAGAGATATGAATCATTAGTACATGTGGAAATATATGAAAAAGAAAATATCAGCATTCATTACTCGGTGATCCACCTGTCAACAGGGGAAGGTAGAGAACAAGTTAAATTCCGGACTCCAACTACTCCTATCCATTCATGAGTGGAAATTTAATGATATCACCATTGAATTTTTTAATTTGCCTATAATCTCTTTGAGGCAGTGATGCAATATGATTTATTGTTGATTGGTTGAAAAAAGTCCCACACTTCCTACATATCGAATAATCCTTATATATAGATTATTTGGAGATGATTTATATTTGAGAGAATGTTTAACATAATAGTGTTCCCCATTCTATCATATCAGACCGATACAACAATTTCACATCTTGATTCTTGCATGGTTTGTATAAGGCACTGCGTTCATAGGTTATTTTGAGTACTACATATCACCCCCGGACTGATGAGACATTAGAGAGAACTATTCATGTTTTAGAGAATATGTTGTAGTCTTGTATCATTAATTTTCATAGATCAGGGGATAAAAATTTTCCTCTAGTTTAGTTTTCATATAATAATGTATTCAATGAAAAAATTTAAATGTGACCATATGAGGGCCTCTATGGTAGACTACGTCGTTCAGCTTTATTCTTGCTCAAAGTATGTGAGGTCGTTCTTATGGGTCCTCAGATCATTCACAATTCTTCTATATTGAACAATGAATTCATAGGTGTATGGATATATATTAGTCAAACTAAAGTCTTATTCCTTTAGTTATTATAAAACTCCATATTTTAAGGTGGGACTTTAGGGTTTTCAGCGTGTTTCACAATGGATGGTTCAATGGAAAATTGGTATAGACTGAAATATATCATTGAGATATGTCATTTAATTTGAGATATTAGAGAGAGTTGGTATGATATCTAACGGTTGGTGTTACCTCATTGGTTCTGTGTCATGCATGATGCATTTCATGACCCTTAACTTCAACAGTATCATCCAGACTTGTCTCATTAGATTGATCATGATGACATCATGCATTATGCAGATTCATATTTGAGGAGTATCTAAATTGGATCATCGACCATATCATAATGGTTCTCTGATATTAGAAATATCCTCTATTTTGGGTGTTATGGAAACATGGTCACATTGAGGGTGAGCCCTAGTAGTGGAAGACTGATATGCGTGATTTGTGGCTTTAACTTTTCAAAGATGAATTTCTAATACACATGGAAAGGAAACTTGGGGATGAGATCTATTACGAAGGGGAGGTTATAACATCTCATAATTAACCAATGAATGAACCATTTAATATTTTTCAATATTACATAATGCAGACATGGGTATGCACTCACAAAGACTATTGAGGGTCCCGATATACTATTAATTTATTTAAATGGTTGTAGGGGAATTATATAAAATAATACAGGATTCTCAGGCCCGATGTTCTTGTCAAAAATAATTAAATTGGATTAAAAAGGAATAAAATAGACATACAATAAATTAAATTAAATAAAAATGGGATAACAATAAATAATAGATTAAATGTGGTTGCAGAAATGTAGAATTAAAAAATACGGTATTAACCAGTTTTTAAAATTATTTTCCTTTATCCCTCCTTTTATATTATTTTATTTCATGTAAATTATCTTTATTAGTTTATTTTCTATTTGTTTTATTCATATCAGTTTTTCTTCAAAAAATTTTCCATTCCTCCTCCTCCTCTCTCTCCCTCTCATGTGCTTCAGGCCCCATACTAGCTGGTGCACCTCCTCCTCCTCCTCTTTCAGAGGATCACCAAACCTCTATTTATTCTCTATTTCGAATGTTGTTAGATGTCCTATAATGAAATCATTAAGTATCACCTCACACACTATGAATCATATAATTTCATCCACTCCTCTACGTGAAATATACCATGAATGGTTTTTATCCAAAAATTGTGGTATTTATAAAATTAACTGATTTCTTCTATTTTACATCAAATCAATGATTTCCACATGATGATGGAGAAAATTTGACTATGAGGAATGTATTTTATGATCTTTAACAATGATTAATTTCCTTATTAAAATCACACCATTCTTTCATTCATCGGTGTCTACCGGTGAGTAAAAAACAATGCATATTTAATTGATAAAACTATGTAGCCATGATCATTTTGACCATTGTATAGGGAAACCAATTTTTCATGTTGTTTCTAGGACATTGGACACCCCTTCGGTGTTTCTCCAAAATTATAATATTAAAAATTTTCCTTGATTCATTATATTATCAATTACATGTGTTATTATGATGCGTCATGTAGATGTTTCAATTGATAAAATATTTTTTTGAGTGAATTGTTTTCCATAAATAAATATATTTATGTTATTTTTCAATACTTAATTTTATTGAATGTTGTTTCCACTGGTAATTATGATAAATGAAATTTTTTTAATGTAGATTCATAATGTTGTTATTAAATAGTTACCTGAATGGATTAAATTATATATGATTCCTCTATTATATATATATTTATGATTTTATTTTTATTTTAAATGTATTAGGCTTTTGAGAGAACATGGGTTCCATTTTAAGGATCCACATTTAGGATCAATGTGCTCGATGGGTTACCATACTACACATTGGGAGTGTAATGTTTTAGTCTCATTATGAAAGGTCTTTCCCCATGCTATTTATATACTATTGGGTGATATTAGCACCCTGAAGGGAAATTGAGTGCGGATCCATTGGAAAGTTTTCTAATCCCAGCCTCAGCTGGTACTCAATACCTTACATGTGATACATTAGATCGACTCATAATTACATTACCTCATGTAATACTTGGAATCCTATGAGGACATCCTTGTATGGTCTGATGAAATTGAATATAATTGATTGGATACTATGATGATAACCCTAGGGATGGGCGTAGAGTCCATCTAGTGATGTATTAGTTTTATAATGAATTTTTGATATTTTTTCAATATATTGTCTATATTTTTTCATCATACTTTGTGATACATTCCTTGTGCCTTTAGTGCATATAGTGCACAAATGGATTTCACTCAAATCTAAATGATAAGATTTAGGAGTATTCCCTTTTGGTGTTTTGTGTTTTCTAGTCCTTACAATATATACACATTTATACACTGTTAAACACTTTCAGATTCCATGCTTATGTCGAAGCAGGTGGTATGGAATGGGTGTCTCCTTAGGATCCTCGACCAAAATACAATTATTTTATTAATTAGAATTATTTTATTTAATATATTGCGGAACAAAGATATTTTTTTACAACACAAAATGGAAATTTCTAGACCCTGTGGGTGCCAGCCTACTGAGATTATATATCACACCCTGCTCGAGTGCCATTTGGTACATGAGTAGACATTCTTTTTAAGTATGGATATTGGGACGTGTGCTGCTTCTGATGATTGGTTGCTTTTCTATTTTGAATAGGGAATTGGGGGAAGGGAAAAAATACATTCATGTGATGTAGTGTGGTTGTTTTTATTCTTTTTTCACTTTGTTAGCATGTTGTGTATGGTTTTACCACACACCCCTTGACTTGTATTTTATCAGATTTGGTATCACACATTGACATAATATTTGTATCAGTTTTTATTATTCTGATTCCACTTTTTATTATATATTCCCTATGTAAATTTAGATTCTTTTTCTACTTTCTCATTTTAATATTCCTTCCTCTACTTGATGCTATATATTATTATCTTTCTCTATGAAATACATTTTTTATGTGCAAATAAAATCTCAACTAACATAAAGATATACCTCACTATTAGTCGGAATCCACTTGTGTTGGGGGAGATGTGCATGTGGACTTATAGCCCACCATCTTGAAGAAAATTTGTAGAGGTAGTCAGGGTGGTATTATACCCATAAAATTTAAATTTCAATATATATTCCACAAATGAAACATCATTATCTATAACAAATTATCATAATTACCATTTTTTCAGCCTAACCCTTTAATCCCATTTCCCATTTAATACTATAAATATTTTCACTAATAATTATTCTCTTGCATTACCATATTTAACACATTCATGAATCCTAATATGTTATACAATTTAACCTATTTTGTTTACTCGTGTTCCATAATAAACTTCCACATTTTCATTAATATCTCAAAATCCATTTGATATATTTACATTAATCCATTTTTCCTTATTTAGATATACCGAACAATCATTTAATCCAATTACAAATCTCGACACAACTATTGTTAGTTTCTATTAATCATTTAAACAATTATATTAAAACATTTTCAATGGGATCTAATTGAGCCTAAAGCAACCATACAATTTGAATTTCAATATACCATTTTCAAAAATATTGGCCACCTGATGGGTGGAATTCAATCAGTTTAATCATCCTCAATTCATCCCATTAGGATATTGAGGGGTTTTATTCTCAATTTTGATAACCATTTTACAAGTAATCATCAAATATATTGAATTAACAACAAGAGGGAAGCAAGAAAATGACCATAAATGCACAAATCTTCAATGAGACTATGTAATATGACAAGCGCACCACCTACCTTGAATCCATCAATGAACACACTCTTAATCATATTTTTGGATCCCATTCCAATTTAATATTGAATTATCCTATATAATATATAGAAAAAATATGTTTTTATATCTTTGGAATAAGATCAGAGAAACTAATATCCCTAATCAGGAGGGGAGATGAATGTGGTGTGTCAGAAATTACAGAAGCATCAATTTGCACCCAACAAAACTACAAATAGCCATGGATTGTAGGAAAACCACCCTTAGAATGTTTGGGTTGATTGTATTCATATCTAGTTTATATAGGGGGAAGTTATATATAAATTGATGATGTTCTTAAAACCCCAGGGGGATGTTACATAATTTTTAACCTTTTTAATGAGGTTCATGGTTTGGCCGCACCGTTTTCCAAACCTTGGGCCAATCGTGTACAAACTACATTATAAGGAAAAAATAAGCTATATAGATTCCTAGGTAGCATACAAGGTTTAGATAACTGTGATCTAACCATGTGATTCCCTATAGTCTGATGAGAGTTGGGTTGCATGATTTATTTGGGAGGCCACACTGATTGAAAAACTATTCACCAAATATGTAGAATTCCTCTAACTAATCATGCATGTATTTCATGATTCATTTCATAGTTTTGCAAACTATGGACCCCATCCACCATGACAGTATGGTTTGGGATCATGGTTACCCATAACCACGTTGTAACACTTCAACATGCATATTATTGACAAAATTAACTTTTCATTTGTATCATGATCCTATGAGACACCCTCGAGAATCCTCTATAACTATATAAGAATTCTAATCACTATAGGTATGATTCAATAGACACAATATAAACACGTACATACCTCCATGATATTCGGGAACATATAACCTACCCACCTTTAATAATCTTGTTCTCAACCCGCACTCTCAAGAAATACTGAGCTTCCAAAGTAAAGATATTGGACCACTAGGCCCGCATATCAAATTCACAATCCCATGTTTCTTCCTTAAGAATCCCATGCTACCATAGAACATGGACTAAATTTTCAAACATTTACCCAAAATAATTTCGTACTATGATCCACAACATGTACATGGTGCTCCTCAAATGATGAATCCTCTTCAAGTTCAACATACTAAAAATTCATCACATGAGATGTGTACGAGAGATAATGATGAAGCCATGATATGTGAATTTTTCGTTACTCAAAATTGTTGAAACCCAAAGAACATACTTTCACTAACGTCAAATTCAAGAGAATTATAGTTCCAATTATTATACAACTTCATCCTACTATGAGATCTTTCCCTAAATTTGTGAATCAACTAAACTATTTCCAATATATCATGAATGAGTCTTGATCCAAACTACACTGACTCTTTAACATCAAACCAACATAATAGATATTTACATAGTCTCCCATTCTGTTCCTCAAATGGTTTCATTTGACTCGTAGCCTAAAAATTTTATTAGAGGGAAAATTAACCACTAATATGTGTTTTCCATGATTACCCAAAATCAAGGACATAATGAATTAACATGTACTCAAGATCATGAGTTTTATGCTCCGACATCCAATTCGTCTATGGGTATAAATTCACACTCGAAAACAATTCTTTACAATGTGACTTCTATAATCCCTACCAATTGTACGACGGAAAATAAGGATCATGATCTTTAACTATAGTATGCCACACCCCATGAAATCAAAATATATATCAGATGTACAACTATCCCAACCAATCCACGATGTACATCCACTGAGTTAGAGAGGAATGATATAATTTTGTTATCCAATAAACAACTACCGATATTGAATCATTATACAAATGTTTTCTCGAATGACCCACCATGAAATCCAACTTATCATGATCCCATTTATACTTCAGAATAGGAAATGAAAATAGAGAACAGACCATCCACAAATAGTCATCCTTCATCTGCTGGCATGTAAGAAATCATGCTATGAAAGATTCATCCACTTTTATCACCCATGCCCACAAATACATCCTATGAAGATCATGATTCATCTTTGTCAAACTGGGTTTCACATCCCACATAGAACAATGGAATGCTCACATCAACTCTTCTAAATCACATCTCATCAGAAGAACATGAATACAAAAATGAACAATCACATCATCATTTAGTGTCCAATCCGATCATGAATCCCCAAATCTATGAATATCTATTAATGAAAATAATTATACATCATCCAGATCCATCTCATTGATCCAATTAAAAAACATAAATTTCACCACCAATCCTAAACCTCTAGATTAATCCCAACAAAACAATTCACTATGAACTAGAATCCTAAACTTCATGCCTTTTATTCTTTCTTCTTAAGGAAACTTCAACATTGTTACTATTTACTAGTGTATAATCCAACTCAATGTCGAAGGACTACATGTACTCAACACATCATCGCTACAAAAAATTCAAGTCATACAGATAATGGATATAATTCTGAATTTTATGATCACTATACAACATGAACCACTCTCCAAACTAGTAGTTATTCCTAAACATTAAAAAATATTCCACTATAGATAACACAATATCATGTGCGGGGTAATTCCATTCCTGATGTCTCAGCTGCCGTGGCCCATAATATACTACATGATCAATCTACATCAAAACCACTAGAAGACCGGTACTAGAGGTATCAAAAAATATTTTCAAATTATTACCCGACTATGTTTGGATCCAAATATGTGTGGTCATTAACAACATCTTCAATTCATGGACTGATTTCTAACAATCCTCACAAATCAAACTTGACCCCCTTCTTGGTCAAGAATGAATGTGGTGCTGCTAAATGGGATAAATGCTTGATTATCCATTAGTAATAACCAATAATTAAAATAAAACACTGAACATTAGAAACATTATTTGGATGCTACTAAGATACCACTATGTGCACATTCTCCAGATCCATCCACACAACTTCCTCTGATAAAATGATTCCCAAAAATTTCAACTTATTAATCCAAAAATTTCATCTACATATGATGGCATAAATAATATTCTCTATGAGTGTACTCAAGAGGATGTAATGTTTTTAGACAAATTTACATGATTTCTATAGTACTGCATCATGTCATTAATAGAAACATCCACAAATTGATCCATATATGGATGAAATATTGGATTCATTATAACCATGCACACCACTGGTGCATTAGTCTACCCAAACAGAATCACAACGAACATTTACCAACTAAATATGCTTTTAATGGAAATCCATGACATATTAGATGGTATAACCCAGAGCTTGTGAAATCCTTTCCTTAAATCAATCTTGGAATATACTGAAGAACCTACCAATTGGTTGAAAAGATCATCGATTCTATGTATAGGGAATCAATTCTTGAATGTCATCTGATTCAGCTTCCTATAGTCAACACACATCTATAACATTCTATTCACCTTCTTAGAAAACAATATAGTATATCCTAACAGAGATGTAGTAGGATGAGTGAATCCTTTCTGCAACAACTCCTCCAACTGAGCCCTATTATTTTGGAGCTATATTGGTGTCTGTAGAGATGGTGGAATAGAAACATTCTCTACTCATGAAAGAAACTCAATAATGATCATGATGTCCCCCTAGGGTAGAATCCCTATAATTCCTCTGGGTACACATCCTAAAGTAGATACACCACCAATGTAAATAATGACTTTTCTTCACTCCCATTATGTAGAATAATAAATGTTACCTAGACTATAAGCTCACCCAAATGCTTACAAATCGGGCCTACACGACCACCTAAAATATCTTTTTCACCCCAAAGAACATAATTGTATCTCTTAAATGATGTAAACATTACCCATGATGGTAAAATTCATTATAGAATTGATACAATAATATCCAATCCATGCCCATGATCTAATAGAAACTTAAAATCTCCAATAAGATATAATTCTACAAGATATGGTACACACCACCCTATAATGTGTAACCCTTACACTAGTTAATGTCCTCCGATGACACCAATAACAGTGTATCAAGGTACATAACCCCACACACACTATCAACATTCATACAAAACACACCTATAACATGAGAATAAATTAAAGAATGAAAATAAACTATGTCAAATAAATAACTAGAAATTGTATACAATAGAAGGATTGTAAAACAAATAGTCTATGGTTTATCCTCACCATCACCTGGTGTAGACATAAATGCATGATGCGGAATTGCCCCTCTATCACAGACAGTAGTCTATGATCCTAGGCTTGCACTACCCTACTAATAAGGGTGCTCAATCCCCAGAGTACCATGTCCCTCACGTCGACTAGTATGACGAGTTAAGCTCCAACAGCCATCCTGATATTGGGTAACTGACCACCTTCCCACACTCGACATCTTCCTCAATCCTTCATTTGTGTCTGGTTGTCCAAGATTCCTATTAAACCTCAACACATTCCCTAACCTATCACATGTATGACAATAAACTGGCGGTCAGGGACACCAGCCATGCCTGCCCCTATGCCAGCCACACTGATATCAGAACACATAGTCACCATTATGAGATGTGTTTCTTAATTTTGGGAAAATTTGAAAACATCCTCCCGAATGATGATTCCTAAAATGTTACTCCATAATCATGAAATTATCACATCTACTCTGTCCCACTAGGACTACAATATCAGTACTTGATGCCTCCATTAACATCACATAATAAATAAGTTCTTGACCCACCAATTTTATTTCCCACATAAGGGGGAAGATTTTCACATGTGACTTAATCTCATGTATGAGTCTGTACCAAAAGCATCTCACTGACATGGAATCATTTCCTGCCAACATTGGAACAAAGTATCCCAAATCGATGAATCATATCGTATAATCTACCACTTAATTTGAACCCTTAGTGATCCTCATATACTCAACTTCTCTCCCCTATCTCCTCTTCTCTGGATAGAAATGCTCCAGAAACATCTCTTATAATCCTTTACATTACATAACATTATCCTATTACATCTGAAAAATAATGTCCCACCAGTGAATTTGTTGTCCCCGCATCATGTATGATGCCAACTAAACTCTCTTTTCTATTGGAATTTCCATGTTATCATAAAATTTTCTAGATACACTATATTTATATCTCTCTATCATAAATCCCACCCTATCTAATAAACATTTGAGGGTACTACATCATAAACTCTCTGGTAATGTCGAGCATACTTTGCATGACCTAACGTAGGTCTCATTCAATTAACTGAATGAATCGAGCGATGTTATCACAAAATTTCTCATCCCATTTTTACTATGGACCAACGAGATTCTTTTCCCCTATTTGTGGATAATTATCTTCGATGTCCACTTATTTTCCAATTGATACAAGTCGGCATGAATGAATTTATCTATAATTAAAAACATGATTCTAGGAACACATAACATAAAACATTCACAATTAACACTCAAGAAGGCTCTCTAATTGACATAAAAATTATAGTCCACATACATTATCCCAATGAATTTATTCTTAGCAAGAATACAACCCTCTACCAACCATACTATGATTCATGTTCAACATGGGTCAAACAAACATTTTAGTCCCATGTATTATCATTGGAATCATGTTTTGTAAAATTTCAATTTTTACAATGCATGATGTCCTCCCTTATAAAATTTTACCATTGAAATACTTATTACAATCAACCTATTGTATAAATCACAACCATTCATAAAGACCTATTTTTTTAATTATTTTCACATATCCATTTTCCTCATTATTCATTCGATATAATTTTATTCAACTTTATAAGAATGTGAAATGAATGTTTCTCAATACACCCCAATGATACTTATACCAAGTGTTCCTACCATGATGCATACCACATATATCCCTATGATACTATAATGATTCATGAATGAACAACCTCGTACCATTTGGTATATGAAAAAATATCAAAATATAGTCACATAAAAATAAAAGTGAATCACCCAATAGGGAAGTATCAATCAACTGGAAAGACACACATCATGAAAAAAAATTCACACCCTCATTATTTCAGTTTTACCTTGTACATGGGTAAGCTACTCCAAATTATGATCTCATTTTGAAGATTCAAAATGTCCCAATCATCTATCTACCATTCCCAAATATTTTTTCATAGAATATAACGACATTGATACCTCATTGTAATTTATCTCACTTGGATTCTAGTAAATGGTTCCTTGAGAAAAGTCTTTACTTGACCACACACATGTCTCCCCTTTCTCCAAAGGTATCCATCTAGAAGTGAGGGTCCAATAATCCCCATGGGGAGAATATACCCTCCTTATATGAGTAATCCACAACAGATAGCAATGAAATAGTAAAAAATGTTTCATATCCAATGAAACTGCATGTAAACCATTTCCCAAATAGAGTACAAGTCCACAACTAAATAGTAAATATATATTGTCATGCTTACTATGATAAAGGTGAAGGAAAATTGAAAATAAAGAAATAAAATCAGAATCCATAAAATGGCCCTAACTCTATGTTTAGACCCTCATCCATGCACATCCCAAGTCCAACAAAGCTCACAAGAACATGGATAATTACCTTATCTTGACCTACAAACATGAAATATACTCGGGTGCCCAATAGAGTCCTATATAGGGTGTGATTACAAAACATAGTAGGCCACCACAAAATGATTCAACAAAATATATACTATAAGAACATAATGCATGAATGTATGAAATAAATATCTTGGAAATCAGAAGGAAAATCTAGATCTATTTGTTAACGATATTCACTTAAGTCATTTTCCTCATTTACTCCATGGTGAACAGATAAAAAATGTTCATCAAAATATTCATGTTCATAAAATAAGCTATGTTCAATACATCAGTCAATTTCTTCACATTCCCAATGGAATATGAATACACATCATTCCCACAATGGCATTAGATGATAATTTAATATAATTAATTGGATAAATAATGTTTTCCAATATCAATAGGGATTAAAATTTAATAATAAAACAAAAAACAAAAAACATAGAGCATCATCCTAAGAATTTTCATCAAAGGATTCAGTTAGTAATATTGATCCGCGTTCCCCTTATGTATCATGTGAATTATGGGATGGCCCATGGGATACAATCCTGATGTCTAATACCACAAAATAACAAATACATGTGTACAATATTGTGTATATATACATCCACTTACCCCATAAATGATTAAAAAACCATTCACTAAAATACACCTAAAATTTAAATTGAACATTTCATTCTATAAAGGAATCATCATTAATCCATAGAACATTAGAATAATTATTATTTATTTATCCAGGATCATAAAATCAATTTCCATTTTCATACTATGCCAATTTTCCCATGACCCGTCCCCCGAGGCACATGCCATGACTACCCCAAGCCCTAATTCCATAGTCCAGTGGTTGGAGACCAGCACCAAAAAGGCGTATCCCTATAATGGGAAGTCATTTCCACTAAAAATGTAAAAACACACAATCAAAGAACAAAGGAGATAGAAACCATGAAGTAGCTTCTATATTAAACATTGTAATAAATGTAAATGGGGACAGAATACAAACCCAACTGAAAAGTACAAGTACTACTGAAAACATCAAAGAGCTCCTGGATCACCCACCATGGATGCTACCTGAAGGGTTGGTATAGATCGTATCCACAACACTCCATGTTATCCCATCTACACAATGTACTGTATGGTCCTGGCACCCTCACGTCTCATCCCAGCTGCTTGTCATCTGCACAAGACACAACACGATGCGGTCGAAACCCTTGCAGGGTTGAGTATAAAAATACTCATTAGGGACCTTGAGACCCTTGATGGTCTCCCAGACTTCCAAAAAGGAAAAACAAAAATTCAAAACCTCAATCACAATGAATTAAGAAAACATCAACTCCACTTAGTTATATTCCCTTACATATACCTATGTTAACAAAATATACTTATCTCATTCATGAGGAAACATAAGGTACCAAATATTAATCCATTTTCGTATCTGATCCACAAGGGAAGAATACCATAAAGGTATAACCTCGAAGGAAAATCCATGAATGTAAAAGTACCACAAAGGTAATGACTCAACTCACACTAGATATAACCTAAGTACCGATGTAAAATTATTAGACATATCACTGGATCATCTTATCATGAAGAGAAGATCTACTACTAACTCACATAGGATTGTTATAAGCTAACCCACATAGGATAGGTGAGCGCTGACCCACGAAGTATGGATGAGTGTTGAATCATAGAGTATCAATAAATGATAACCCATATAGGTCCGATGTTCTTTCCTCACGTTACAGCAATCCACTAGATTCATGCACTAAGCACGCTGGATTCTTGGAGGATTCCCTCCTCAAGACATTGTTCATACCTCAACCTCCACGAAGTTCCCTGGAAAAGTATCCCAATGGAAAGAAATATCATAATAGTTCTAATGCGACTAAAGGCACATCAATCAGGAACCCGATCTGTATGATATAGGAATTTTAATTCCGAGGGATCGGTTAGTTCTGGGTTCGATCCAACCCGGTCGTACTATAAAATTATCCAAAACTAAAGTGGATTATGACCAAAGGACTATCTTAGTCGAAGAATCCCAGTTCCACATAGGGTTCGTCAAACAGATGTCTGGTTCACATGTAATGGCCCTTTATGTAAAACTAGGCCAGGTTGGGGCCGACCCAACCCAACCTTGTCTAGGATGACCCGACCCTATCCATGTCTGAACCGACTAGGCTGGGCCACAATACGACTCGCAGGCGGGTGGCCCCGCCTATGGAGGGGCGCAACCCTCTGTCCGAGCGGGGCTGACTGGAGGCGCCGCCCGCTGGAGCGGGGCCCGCCCGTGTTGGCATGAGGGGGAGTGGCCCCCTGGTGTTTCCGAAAGGTTATGGCCATTCAGTTCATGCGGCAACACCATGTGGCACATCCTGGGTTCCCGTGGGACCTGAAAAGAGAGGGTCCCTATAGCCGCGACACCAGAGCCGTCACCACCCTCTTCAGTTGCACATTGTTGTGTACCACTCTCCCTCCTACGGTCGACCGGTGTCGGTACTAGGATGCCGGTGACAACATAATGCTATTATATTCTTCTGATTATAATGATAATCAACTAAAATATATAATGATAATGTAATGAACATGAGAGAGGTTATTGAACAAGTAAATAACTAATGTAATTTAATTATTCACAAGTTAAATAATGTACAATGGTAGAGGATTTTTAAGATATAAATTTTGGATTTCAATCACTGATTTAATAAATTAATTTTAAATATATCTATTCTTTATACATTTTCCAAAAACATATTAATTAATTTCATTATATATACCTCAAATAATATAGGAACTAATTATCCATTACCTTCTACATTATATATAAATTTTCTAAATGACATCTGTTTAATAATTTTTATACCATTAACATTTAACTCTTTTACCAATGTGTAAAAGAATATTTTTTTTATTTATCATATATGGTATGAATGAAATATCCCAACATAATGAATTTTAATTGATTTTAATGTTAATTTAATTATTTATATTGACATATTCAAAATAAACTATTTCCGTTTTTAAAAAAAAATTATTTTATAAATATTTCAAGAAAAAAGGTATTTTACATAATTGTTATGTGAAAATGGAATGTCCATTTCATTTAGTAAAAAAAATATTTTTTCAAGGAATTTATGATAATGAAATTTAAGATTAAAATTGTGTTTTTATTATATGGTACATTCTAATTACAAATTATTACGGGTAATCTCGATATAACTTATATGATGTGTGATCTAAATATAACTTATATGTTGTGTTATAATGATTCTGCTTATATTATGAGTGAGCCAAATATAGATATCCAATAAATTTGATAAGGTTACATTTCCTAAAATGAATGATGTATTGAGATAACTATAGAGTTTCCTCTATTTATTATTGTATATTATTGTCATTTCCCACATGAGTGAACATCATATATGAATATGATAAAAAATATTTTCTAAAAAGGTTTCTTTATAATTACTATATGTTTTAAATTTTTTTTGAGAAAAGATTTTATTTTCTATGTGGATATGATTTATTTTATACACTAATTGAATAATGTGGAAAATGTAAACATTTATTAGTTTTTCATTTCATTCATTAGATGAATAGATTTACATCATTTTATCACTTATTTGGTTTTTTCTTAAAAAATGATTTTAAAAGTATTCCCTTAGGTTTACAGATGCTTTGGGATTAGAATATGTAATGTTTAATGTAATGAATATTTTTAAATAAAATAAAACATGTTTGATATTAAAATAATTATATTGTGTGAAAAAATGGATATTTATTGGAGTATCCACTATATAATTAATGGGTTTGTCATTGATGATTTTTTACCAAATAATCTAAAACTATAAACGTAAATGATTTTTTTAATTTAAAAAAGTTATGTCTTGTAGATAGTCACTATATTAAATAATTTTCGAAGGTTGGGTCCTTATTTATTGTATAGAGATACAGTTTAGATATCTATAGAAGTCAGCATACAATTACTAGAAAACCGTGGACCGATTATAATTTATATTTATATTGAAATGTAGTATCATATTAGTATTAGGATATTTCATCTTAAATTATATTTCCATTACCAATTGTTATTTTATGAAGGAAATACTTAATATAATTTAGAAATTTATGAAGTGGAAAATATCATTCCAAATAACTTTCATGGAATGGTTATAATTAAAATGGAGTAGTTTATTATATTGATGGACCAATTTATGTAGGGTATAAATCGTGTTGGTGTCCATAAAAGAGGTCAAAAAAATATTCCATAATAGAACATGTTGATTGTTTATAATATTTTGAAATAGTAAAATATACATTTTGGTAAATCATTAAAAATGGTGCTAACCTAATAAAGGACGATTTTTAAATGACTGATATATGATGAGATGGAATGTTTATAATTCAAAAAGGAAACTCAGACTATTGATTAATTTGAAGTTTAAGTTGATCGATGATGGTATTTGGTTAATAATAAAATCAAGAGGGTGGTATGATCATATTTATAATGAATGGGATACTTTTATAAATTGTTTCTAGGATAAATTATTCCATAAGGTTGTTTGAATAAGAATAGAGATTCAATAATTTTAATTGGTAAAAAATGATTAATATTCAGTAGCTGCATATGACTATTTTTTAAAAAAGATTAGCTAGGTGTGCACCAAATTTTATTGAAGACATTTAAATTAAAATAAATATATTTTAATATAATTCAAACTATTTGTATAAAGTTAATTAGCTTCAAGATAATTTAAAAGTAATGATAATTTTTTTCATTGTCCAGACATTATTGAGAAGGATTTTCCTGATACTAATGATCATTTTGATTTCAAGACTAAAAATTCGGTTATGGTGTAATGAAATGTAGAAGTCATAATGTACGAAATCATTAGGTAAAACCTATGTAGGTTCAATGTGTAGTAAATAAAATTTATAGAACAATTTATATGATCATGAAATTGTTATTAGTATAGTATGTTTAATCATATTGACATTGACTATAAATTAAAAATTCTAGAACAATCCATGAATTGGGTAACAAAAAAGTGTCCAATAGTGAGATTTTTTAATTCTAATGTGTTTGAGAATTGTGTAATCTCTTTACCCATGTTATTTAAATGAGGTTAAATTCATCATGATTGAAGGAGAAAAATATGTGTAAAAATATATTCCTACTAAATAGGTTGTTGTCGGGTTGTTTAATGTGGTAGTGACATGTATGGTACTTATTTATTCAAATTATAATGATTCCCTATTTTACTCTGGATCTTTTCATTACATCATTTCTAAGGTATTTTCAATTAATATAGGAATATCACCAAATGAAAAATAGATATAAATTTAAATGATAACCCATTAAGGAATTATTGAAGAAACGAAAATTAATTGGAATATTCATATTTTTATAATTGTGATTGTTTTCCCAACAAATATTATTGAACATCCCATATTAGAGTTTGATATTATCCTAGTTAGGAAATTGATTTATGATTATCACACTAATATAAATTATAGAGATAAGAAAATTATATAAAATGATTTCATAAATTCCATTATCATTTCAATAGGTTGGGAATGTCAATAAATATTGATGTGAACGTTACCTAGATCTTGTTGTCGAAAAAATGAAATTGTTCAGATTAGTGATGTTATAAATAAAAATAAATAAATAGTTTATTTTTATAATAATTTAACTAGTTAAATTTATTATCATGTGGATTATTTTACTGTTGACATAGTTACTATTTCTCATACAATTTAAAATACCCCCTTCCAAATGACTCATGTAATGATTTTGGAAATGTAAATGAATTTTCAAGAGATTATTCATAAATTATTCATTTCTCTATGTAATTCAAAATTAGGTACTAATAATTTAATTGTTAAAGTTAAAAATATATTAATGAAAATTTAAAATTATTATAGATCCTTTAAAATAATCATTATAATGAAAAAGTATCATTTTTATCATATCAATGATTTTTTTTGATCAGCCATAAGGTTCATAATAATTTATGAAGATTGATCTATGGTTAGGGAACCATCAGTTGAAGGTGAAGAAGAATTATAATATGAATATTATTTTTTATAATATATATGTGAATTAGTGGGTTTATTTATCCCCAATTGGTTTTCAAATAAACTAGCAATATACATAGACCTTGTGAATAGAAATTTCCACGAATATTTTTATAAGTTTGCATGATTTTTTATTTATTATATCTTCCACATTCTAAATGTAATTAGGATCAAAAAAATTCCTATGGATTTTTTTAAAAATACAAGAATAATAAAAGATATTTTTAATCATTATTAAATGTTAATTTTGGCTTCAAGTGTATTATTTCTTGGACTCATTGTTCCCCGAAAAGGCATAGAACGTTATCCTAATAAAATTAATATTTTAATATAGTTTCTAAGACCAAAAAATAAAATATAAATTTGTAGTTTTCATATATTAGTGGGTTATTATCAGTTGTTTGTTTAAAATATTTCCATGTTTCCTTTCCCATAGATTATTTTTTACTCGAAATGGAGTTACATTCATCTAAATTAATGTTTGTTATGATTATTTAAAGGAAATAAGGGGAATAGTATTAAATAGAATACTTTTGACCCTACTCTATACATATAATAGATTTTACATCTACATTTATGTTTCATTGAATGGAGCGATTTGATTTCAAATGACATTAAATTATGTAATTGTATATTCTTCAGATGAATTGAAACCTTATAAGCTAAATTAGCCTATTATTTATCTCAAACTTTATATTTTTGTTTATAATTAAAAATATAAACACAATATTTATATGGATTAAATATTGAAATATATGATGATTATAAATATATTATTTTAATTTTCACTTAAAAGGAATTTATTATGGGATAGTGAAGATTGATGGAACTGATATAGTATTATTATATCCAGATTCACCCATATCATTGAAAAGAAAACAATGTTTCTAATGATTTACAATGAAAGGACAATGATTCACTTAACATGGTACTTCAATAATATGGTTATTTGGTAATGTAATTATTTATTGATGGCCTAGAAATTGTTTATATTGAAAAAAATTGTATTTTTCTTACGATTTTTTGTGCATTCTTATTTTCCATGTAAAATTATACAAGAAAATAAGGAAGAATATTATTTTGAATAAAATGTAGAACTTTTAAATAAGGATAAGATAACTAAATTAGATGTCGAAAAGGAAGGATTCAAAAATGTATGAAAAATATTTTGTTTTTTAGAAATTATAGAGTTAAAAAGAGAATTATTGAATGATGATCATTACACACGTTTTTCAATTCATCTAGGATGTACTACGATATATCGAAAAAATTAGGATTATTACAGGTGGGATGGAATTATGAATGATTTTATAGATTTATCCATAAAATATTTTCTTAACAAAATGATAAATTTTAAAAAAATTTACAAAATGGATGGTTTATCCTTTTCAAATAAATGAGTATAAACGAGAACATATATCCATCTATTTCCTAGTATGATTTCTAATGAAATATCATGGTAACTTTAAATTTTGCGATATTAAGGGTCAATTAAAAAAATATAATGTTTTCCCCTACTAGATATACATTTTGATTAGATTATATTACATGAATTTATCTAATGTTGAGAAAAGGTTATGTTATGTTCCTCTCTCTATTATATTTTATCATGTACCATTTTTTACACCTATTTTTGGTAATTGTTCTCATAATACATTGGGTATTTAATTAAACATTATTAAAACATTTCATAGACAATTTAATGGAATATTATACAGAATAATTATAGATATAATGATAAACTTGAAGCTTATTCAATGGATTACTAGTGATGTCATTATCATCCAAATTCTATAGTTAAAATTTATAATAATAATAATTTTCATTATATAATGTAGTTTGTGATTTATGATACATTATTTTGAATGTGGTATTAAACATGAAATTTTTCGGATGAAGAAGGTGGAAGAAACTTTTGAGGACCCTATTTGTTAGAGAAAATGACTGATAATTTAAATAATATTCCTCTTACCATGAGACAATATTGTAAAAAAATAATTACAAAAATAACCGATGTAAATATTGTTCATTCGAGTTAGATGATCATGATTTTATAAAAATTATTAGCATAAAAAGGTGTTACTAATTTTTATAAAAACTAATATCTAATTAAATTATTTTGTGAATATAAAATTATTTTTTTGGACGGAACTTTTTCATACTGATTGGACATTCATTTGATTTTATCTTATGTACAAGATGAGTTTATGATTTACTATTAAGTAAAGATGTTTTGTATGGATCTCATATTTTTATTATTGAAATATTTTAGTTTTAAGTTAACCATTATTATGACGAATATGTTATTTATATAATTTATAATAGAGAGTAGATGTTGCATAATATTGAAATTAAACATGTTATGGTTTTTAGAAAAAATCCTTATGAGTGAAGAAGAAACAAGGGAAACAAAAATTTCTATGAAATAAAAATATATTTATATTTTATGTAGTGAATATTACTTCAATGACACAATTTACAAAAACAACGGGAGATGAATGTGGAAACCCAAATAATTGTAAATCAATTTCATTGTTTTTGAATATTAATGCATTATATTTTATTTTTTTATATTTTCTATAAGAATATTACAAAACAATTCAATTAAAAGGAAAATTGTGTTTATTACAATTAATTTATTATAAAATTTGATTAAATGATTAATTTTTATATTTTAGAATTTTACATTGAGAAATTGAAATTCTTGTTTTAAATAATCATTTAAAAATTACTGTTGTTTGATTTTTTTTGGATTTTTCTCAACAGGTTTATGTTTTAGTGAATAGGGAAATAATACATATTTTTTAAAAACTATTATTTTCATTTTAATAAATTTAGTAACATTAATGTACTATTTAATCCTATGATAACATAATTATCCTTAATTAAAAATAATCTAATTTATAACATATGGATTATCATTATACATTGTTTTAGAATAAATTAATTTATGATCATAAAAACACATTTCATAAATAATTGTTTTTAAATTTTTATGAATTTAAATAGAAAATTAATTAGTCCATTTCTATAAGTTGAATCAATAAAAATAGACATTATTTTTCAAATTATCATGTTTAAAATTTATATATAGAATCCTTTTATTTTTTAAATATAAATACTAACCATAACAAATATTTTCGGCATCAGTAAGGGTGCATATTGTATTTTTGGATAAAATTATTTTTATAGGGTTTTAATAACTCTGTAGAATTTTTTAGTTTTATTTAGAAATTTTTTGCCAATAATAACCCCAAAGGATATATGTTTGTTAATGTTTTCTCACATCCCTATAATAATGACTTTATAATGATACTAAATAGCATATATAAACAAAATTCTACCATTTATGTTTTAATGCAATTTATATTTTTCTTAGGGGTAAAAATATGTTATGATTGATGATTAATGATTAATTTAAATAAATATTAATTTTCTAATCATGAAAACTTATTTTTAATTTTTATTGGTGTAATAATTACTAGAAATGAATATGTAATGCCAATAGAGTATTGGTGAATGAAATAGAAAATTAATATAAATTGTTTTATAAACTGAAAAATAATATTTTATTGGAGATTTATTGTGGAATATAATATTTGTATACATATATATATCATAATAGGTATGTTTTAAATGATAATTTTTCGATTATATTATTATATATTTTTCATAAATGTCAAATTATTTAAATATTTCAGAAAATGAAAATATTTATATATTATGTTAAATAATATCGTATTCAATGTAAATTTTATATGGTCTATCATATTAACCACCATCTACTTCTAGGAAAAATTTTAATTTATTTAAACTTTTTGGATAACCAATTATTAAATAACATAGATATCATAGTAATCATCAAAAGTGTTAAAGTTGAGGTGGTTAAAACAATGAGATAAGTGTAAAAAAAATCACATAAAATCCACTAAATTTTATTTTATTAGAGTATTTAGAGTCATATAAAACAAATATTGTAAATATAAAATTTATGTTCCACTTTTGCATTAATAGTAATTTTTATTATTTTAATACATTAATTAATTCCAAGAGTTACCCTCCCCTCCCAAATATTGTGGCACCACATCTCCTCTCTTCCTTAAAACTATTTAAAAAATAAAGGGATATAACTCCCCGACCAAATATGACATATAAAAACATTTCAACAACCTATAGGTTCATTGATAACCAAAATAAAAATTCTAAAAGGATTAAGGTGCAATCATATTAAGATTTATAAGGGGAAGGATTGAGTTCTAACTAGCCAATTTTATAATTATGTCTTATTTAGACTATTTGATATGATTTTAAAACATTATAAAAGAATAACATCAATATAATATATATAATGGAATGTTATTATTGTTAGGGTAAACACCATTTTTCGTCCCCTTCAATATCATTGAAATTAAAACATAGCTCATGCATACGTGAATATTAAAACCTCCATGAAGTGATGTCTTTCATTTTCCATCACTACCTCTCATAGACGTTCATAATGATGAATTTAATTTATATATATGTTTATAATAATACAAATAAATTTTTTTAAATATAAGATATAATCTAGTTTCTTACCCTTCAAACTATTGTAATATCAAAATTTCATTCATTCATACAAGTGGATGAATACCTCCACATAGTGATGTGATTCTCTTCTCATATATGTAGTTCATCTATAGTTCTAAAATTTTATTTAATTTTTAAAAATATCAAAATATAATTACAATAATTATATAGATTAAGATACAATTAATCCTTTGACCATATTCATCCTGCCAAAAAATGAATTCAGATTTTGAGCATACCATTACCAAAATGTCTGATGTAAACACAAATCATTATATAAATAAATAAATAAAATGTAATATAATATAATAAGTGGATAATTTTATTTTAATGAAAATAAAAAATTGATTCAAAATGTAATTAACTAATATAATTTTAATAATTTTGTTTTAATAAACATATGACTCTATCTTTTATTTAAGTTAAGAAATTTTTCATTAAAACCTTCAATTAAATTATTATTTTCTGTCTTTTTAATCTATGGATATATACTTCATAATTTTTAATGAATGTCATTATTTTTACATAAGAGGGTATTATATTTAATTTTCAACTTCCTTTGAATTTCATTATATTTTATTAAAATTAATGATTTTAATAGTTTCTGTAAAGTTATATTTTGAGCTATATTACCAACATGTAAAAAAAGTTTTCTTCAGCATATTTCCATCAGGAAAATAATTTAAAAATATTGTTAAATTTAATTGAATTTATTATTAATATGCATGCATCTAGTGTAATTTTCAATTGAATTCATTTTGTAGTTATTTTTAGATTTTTTCAATTTAAATTGTCTAAAAGATAAGAGGTGACTTCTCTTTACCAATATGTTAAAATGGAATTGGTTTTTCATATCTGTAAAAAAATATTTAGTTAAGGGATAAATGATTAAATATTTAAATATTAATTCTTTATGGTATAATAAATGAGGGATATAGATGATGAAATATGATCCTTATATAATATATGTGATGGGTGATACTGATACATCTTATACAACCTCTGATTCCAATACAAAATATATGAATGATGGGGCTAATATATATCTCCACTAAATTTGGTAAAATTCCTTATCATTAAGTTCAACACGGTGGGATTAAACAAGGTAATTTTATCATATCGATTTATTTAAGGAATAGTAATTTATAAAATGAATGAACATGGATTATGAATATGAATATCTATGTTTTCTATGTGGGTTTCAATATACTTGATATTAGTTTTATAGGTTTTATTTGGGAAATCAATGTTTACTCCATGTGGATATTTTTAATTTATATAATTACTCAACAACATCAAAATGTAATAAATATTATGGGTTTATATGATTTCACTAGACTAAATGGTTAATTTATTTTATGAACCTTACTAAGAAATTTATACACATCCCACCTTAAAAAAAGGGTTTAAGGATGGGTAGTGAAAACGAAGAAGTCAATTTCATATTCATTATAATTTTTACAGAAAATAAAACATGGTGATTTTTAAATGCTTTATATTGTGGGAAAATAGATACTAAGTTGACATATCCTCTTTTTAATTTGTGATCTTGTTATGTAATAGATTTATCCTAATTAACTAAAACTATAAAACTAAAAGATATTTGGGATTAAAATATAGTAATGTTTAGTTTAAAGACACAATATTATTATTTTTTAATTTTTTTTCCTTATAAATCCTTTGAAACGTAAGACAATAACGAACATTTTTTGGGTACTTAATAGATATTATGAGCATGAACCACTATAATGGGATTTTTGTAGACCCTATTCTTTGAGAGTCCGATTCTATAGATTTAATATTTTTTATTCAACAAAACACATTCAAATAACAAAAAAAAAAGTATTCTTGGTATTCATATTTTTTATAACATTTTTTAATCACCTGACAAATATGAATTCATTCTAAGACATTTTATTATTTTTCCATGTAAATATATTAACCCAATGAAACATTGTGAATATCATTTCAATATATAGGATCGTCAACTCATAAATGTTTAATCCATGAATGAATCATTTTGAATATGGATATATTATTTATATTATGGAAACCCTATTTAAAAATTCCCAAATGATATTTCCACATGGACATATAATATTAAATTGGGTAGATAATGATCGATGAGGAATAACCAATATAGAATAAGATTAGATATACATGAGATGTGTACTAATCATATAGTTAAATAAAATTATGTGGAGTTCATATATGTGTGTTATAATACTATATAACTTGTTTCGATGATTATAAAAGGAAGGATAAGTACCTTAATTTAGGGTTCCCATAATTTTACTCTATTTCCATTTGGTTTTATATTTTTATACGGTAGTTTAGTTTCTATTTACATATTGATGTTTTTTTATTTTAATACATAGTAGATCCATTTATATCGTCTTCTCCCATTTCATCCCCATTTTAACTTTTTTCCAATATCTACAAAAATTATATACCGATTAAAGTGGGTATCATACTAATAGGGGTGATATTGGGGGATTCTTTGTTGTTCTTTAGTTTCAATTCCTTATATTTTAAATTTTTATTTGTAATTAATAGTGGGAAGGGATGGTATGAGGTCTCATGTTAGAAGTAATCTCTTAATTATATCAAACTATCACGTTATATATTCGACTATTAAACCAATTTTAACAACCTTATCTTATCGTATCCATCATGAAATAATTTTTAGTTGGTTAATAGTAAAAATAAAATATAATTTAGTTGTATTTTGGATGGTATCATATACTCAATTGATTTTTTATTTCACTACATTTACATGGTGTATTTGGGTACCTTGTGGAATAAATGATCATTTAATACACTTTAGAGTCCAAATTAAACATATTTAATGTTATAATATGAATTATATTGAGTAATTTAATAAACTAATGTATTCTACCGTGGATGCAATGAATTAAAGGAATAGTTTCCACAAGGATTTAATTCAACTTTCACAGATTTGATTAAATTTCTTATTTAATTTATTTTATCATATATTACTCCATAAAAGAACATAGAAAATCTCCCATGTTTCAAATATTTAACGCACCATAAATCTTAAATAATGATATTGAATTTTGAGTGATAGAAAACATTAATTGGATATGACCATAATCAACAACAAGGATAAGATCAAGAGTTATATAAATTCAATTGATTATTGTTCTTGAAAAATAATAAATCAAAACATTTATAGATTATTATCAATATAATTAGTATTAGTTTGTTTTGGATAAATTAATATATACTAATTGAATAGATATCACAAAATTTCACAAGGTTCTCAACATTATTAGTAATAAAAATATCAATATCATTAATAATTTTAAGTAAACAACCTATGTTTAGTAAAATATGAATTTATAAAGTAGTATCCACATGAAATAATGTTTCAAAATGCTTTATAGGAAAAGTGAAATTAAATAAATCCCATCATCTATAACACCATCATCCATGGAAAACACCACTTGAACCTCTTTTGTCTTAAATGAGGTAAAAAAATTAATCATCTTATACACTAAAAATTTAATTTCATCCAGAATTTCAACATGATAAATTCATGTGGAGAATAAAAAATTCATTTTTTTCAATGATTAATATATCATAAATTAAGAAACCCATTGTATTATTCATCATCTAAATAAAATAAGATTATATCTTCTATAATTATTTAATATAGAAAAATTGAGGGCTCCATTTTCTTTTTTTTACCAATAAATACTTATATTACCGCCTTCAATGTATCTCTTCACATTCAAATATTTCCCCAATCCATCCCAAAAACCCATTTAACATAATTTCCCCTTTTTATCCCTCAATATATATTTTAGTTAATATGTAACGATACTATTTAAATGAAATTTAATTATGTAAATTCTATTTTATATTGTTCTTCCTCCAATATTGAATTCTTCTTATCACTCAGATCCTCTTCTACATTTCATGTCTAATTGAGGAGAAGATGCCTCTTTACTAAGATAAAACTACTATTGATTCAGAATAACATTTAAGAGAATTGAAATTTATATAATTAAAAATCATTTTATGTCAAAAAAATATTAAATTTCTAATATTTTGTAATTATTTAATGGTAATTTGAAGAACCCCATTGTAAATGAATAACTATGTATGAGGAATTATTACCTTCCATATTGTCATACATGTGACCATATATATTTGACAATGAACCAATTTATCAATAACACCCAATTTAAACTAGGTTAATTAAGTGAAAATAAATACATAATAATTTCTGTGACATGATTTAAAATCCAAATGAAACACCATAACATAATCCTTATGTACCTCTAATATCTATTCCAAAACAAGTGACACAATTAATACTCTTGATTCCCATCCTAGTTCGAAAGATCCATGTGTTTGGCCGAATAAATTTATGAACAGACACACATATGAGAAATTCAATATTAAAAGCATTTAGATTTATCCTCAGTATACTATAATGATATTTCTATCAATTATTAAAATATATTTTCTATTTTTACGAGAAATATTTCTGTAAAAAACCATTAAAATTAAAAAAATTCTGTTTAGGAAATATTATTTTTCACTTTTAAATATTTTTATTCAATTATCAAATGTATGAAAACATAATGATATTATATTCTTTTTATATGGTGACAATCATAATAATTTCATTCAAATGGTTAAATGAAAAATTATAACAATGGACCTACAAAAAATATTTCTTATTATATGAAATGTGAAAATTTAAACCAAATGATATTATATTTTTTTTATGAATATGAAGTGTATAATAAAAATAAATTTCTCAACATTTAGTTATTAAATAATATCCCATATTCAACATTGTGTTCCATTGGAAACAACATCACACTTTAGGAAACATAACAAAATATATTTCTACTCTATTCATCCATTGTCTCTTCCACATGAACAACTTTTCATCACATTAATCATTACAAATAATTGGTACCTTTTTTTAAAAATAATGAATATATTCTCTCTTCCAGATAAATTTATATCTTAGAATATAATGTTATGCATAATACTATGAATAAAAATGAAAAATTATACGATAGTGGTTTTTTTACAATGTTCAATATCATATTGTTTGGAAATATTAAAAGGCTCTACATATTCTCCAATGAGATTTTTAATGTATTTTATTTTTAATAATATAAAACAATTCTATTTCAATATAATTTTATTTTAGTTTCCTAATGTAACACCCTAATCTTTCATAGTACATTATGAATTCAAATTAATACAATAACATGCGCAATAAGAAACACCGAGTTTGATCGCCCCACAACATACCAAACGAGTCATTCAAAAAGCGGTTATGAATGATGTCAACTAAATTTTTTATTTTATATATTCTATATAATTTTATAATCCATATTATGTGTTTCATAGACATAAAATAAGGGAAAATTAAATTTTATCAGATAAAAGAAATATTTTTCTAAAAATAAAATGTTTCCACCTTTTTATGTAAAACCAATTTTAAATCAAATATTGGACTCTTTAATATACTAAATTTGTCAAAATAAAATTCTTATTTTGAATCTAGAAATAAAAATTTAGTTTTGATAAATTTTTTATGTTTTTCTGATAACTTTCATATTCGAGTGAATATTGAAAATTATTAAATAATAACTGAAAACAACTTTTTAAATCAAACTAATTTATAGTATTAAATTATAAATTATAGTTGTTTTAATATTTCATATGTTTATATTTTTATAATTTAATATTATTTAGTTAATTGGATGTAATTTCACATTTAAACTAGACATAAACAAGTGTCAATGTTTTGATAGTTATTATTTCATAAATACAAATTTTTTGTTTTGACAGCAGAAATTAATATTAAATTAATTAATCCAACATCTATGTTTTCAATTTGGTAAAATAAAAATCATTTTTTAATTTAGAGTATCAAATATATATTAGGCTAACTTTTTTTATTTATTTTGAAAAACATAATTTTTTAATGAATAGTGAAACAAGTATGTGGTAGTTATAAATCTGACCATTTCATTTAAATGAAATTTTACCGCATCGGTGAATTGAATTTCAAAAATCAAACAGACATGGTTGTTATTAGTAAGTAAAATGTTGTTCAATTAGATGAAAATATATGTTTTGAATAGTATTTTTTGACATTTATTTACCGCGGTTAAAGGTAAATATGGTCATTCACGGGAAAAATAATATTAAATTAATATAAAATTACAGTAACACTTGTCTTATCGTTATTGGATGAGAAATGGCCGTCGAAGACTATCCTTGGGTGATACTTATGGAGTTCGAATTCCACTTGGGTAAGACAATGAGATTAATAATTTTTAATTAAATTAACAATTAAAATTTCATAAACATGTGTTGTTTTGGTAAAGCAATTTCTATGTGGGGTTATATAATTAATAAATTTTACTATAAATATTAATTAGAATGGTAAAAATATTTCCTATATTAGGGGACTTTTTTAAATTTTTAGGCATAAAATAAAATAAATTATTCATGACACAACAATGATGTAGTGCTTACCTCATTAATAAATGATTTAAATAAATGAGATTATAAATATTAAAATAATATGCAAAACCTATCCAAATCTTATTTTATGATTTTATTTTGACCATGATCCATCTTATCTTTTACTTTAATAAATTATGGAAATTTGGAAACCGAAAATAAATTTATAATAAAATAATATTTTCACATATCCATAAAGAGACCCTCCTCCCCCTTATAAAAAACCCTCACCTCTATCCCATTCCTCACACCTCTCAAGCCCCTTGGCTCATCCAACATATTCCCATATATGCTCTAATGATCCCTCCCTTCCACTTACAAGCCATACCTTAGAAAGAAGGCAGTTCATGACATCATTTTGGTTGAAACCAATGGGTGTTACCTAAATTTATGTTAATGACTTCTATAAAGTTATCTTTTATTATTTTACTTCCCCAACACCTTAAAATATTTTTATTACTTTATTTAAAAAAACACCAGAATAATAAATATACTAGGTTGTTGTTATGAGATGTATTTGAGATAAACTTACACACACAACCATCTAATGGAAAAAGAACATACAGTTTTTGTGGATAGTGAACTATTGCCTCATGAAACGATGATTGCTCAATTACCTCTTATTGCCTCTTATGGTGGCCATTATGATGGCACTATTATTATATATGATATTTATTATGTTTATGTTTTCTCTATGCTTCTATATTTTTTATTTACCATCATAGAATTATGTTTTCCAATAAGTGTGAACACGATAATTTCATTTGAGAAAGTGTAGACTACTGCCCAGTCAAGGTGATATGATTCATTCATGAAATACATGGATCTTGTAAATGATGGATTTAATTAAATTATGCAGCACATATATTATATGATATTAGACTATAATTATAATATACCTATGTATCATTATGTTTTCATTTCATCAAATATGAAATATAAATGAAAGTAGCGTTCATGAGTACGTACAGGTTACCATCTCCATGAACGGTGCATTTCATTACATATCTACAAATATCATGAACAATATATATATATATATATATATTCTGGATATATATAATATATATGATATTTAAGTAATAAATATGATACTACATATTATAGAATTTAGACCACATTGACAATTTTTAATTATAACATGTTGATTTTTGAATCAAGTACCAAATATCGATAGAACGACCATTATTAACGAAAATGATTACATAATTTTTAAAACACTGTAATAACTGATATAACGGTATTAATAAACTTGAAAAATTTTCTTAATAATGTAAATATTTAATTTATTTTATTAATAATGGGATTAAATAACGAACTAGTCAACTCAGTTACGAGGTAAGCAGTTTCTTATCTCACTTTTAGTTCACTGAGATTCCATTGTTCACAACTTATTTATTTCATGTGGTGTATTTTTTATTTACATTTGATTAATATTATCATGATTATATTTATATTTATTGTACTCTATGATTCCTTTGGTGGTTATTAACTATATGTCATTCGACTCTGTTGATTACAATGTTGTATGGGGCTTTCATCAAACTTTATCATCTTGTGAGATCTGTGCTGTAATTGCCACTATCTACTTTTGGGTGGTGTATGTACTGCACATTATTGTATTTTTGTGTAATACAATTTATCTTATGTGTATTTACATATTCATTTAATGACCTTACTTTTAGGGGGTGTATGTTTCGTGAGTTACCAAATCGGTAAGGGAATTTCAAATGTCAATTTCCACTCATTGGGCTTCACATATACTACACTGATTATTTATCTCCAAGAATATTTGTGGAATAACTATTTATTATTTATGTAGTAATTCCTAATCCCCATTTTGTGGATATACATTTGATACACATAATCACACCATTGACATTTTTTGAAGGAATTGATATGAATTTGGTAAGAGTAATCACAACACAATTTCCATCCATTGAGTTAAGCATCCATGTCATTGGTATTCTATTTTCATGAATAGGTGTGAATGTCCTCTGTTTGATTTAAACTGAATATACAATCATATTGAGTTTATTTATATTTTACTCACGTAATTATGTCCTCGATTTATCCTTAACCTAAGGATATGTTCATTACAACGGATTTCATCTCAATTTACATTCCATTGAGATTTAATTGTTGTTATATTCCAATTCACTTTAATATATTGTATATACTGTACATTGCCATAGTATATAATGAATCACTTTATTATAAAGATATAATAAAGTGTTTATTACCTCAATTATTTGTATTCTAGTGTCTCTCTTGTTTAGGAACTCTATCTAAAATATCATTTTAAATGTTTTAAAGATTTATTCTTCTAAATCATTCTCATTAATGTGCATGTTTTAAAAATGGTTTTAAGGATTTATTTATATGGATATTAATTTTTTAAAATTAAAATTAATTTTAATAGTTTCAAAGTGTTATGGGACAGTTTGATTCAATAATCAATTTAAAACAACATGTTAATAAATATTGAGACTTTTAAATGTTTTCATGAAAAAGGGGGATATTTATATAAAATAGTTTTGATGATTATTTACAACTACATCAATATCCATCATTATTCTCGATTGAGGTTTATTTATTATAATAAAATATTCCATATTGTGTTGAATTATTTATGTTTGAATTTGGAAGTGCTATTTTTATACAATTTATGGTTTGTGGTTAATGTGTTTACCTTTCATATGCTATTTTTTATACAAATGTTTATGTTATGCTTCAAACATTTCATATGACAAATGCATTAGATATATTACATGATGGGTGGAGCCCGCTATAGCTTCTCAATGCATCGGTAGGTATCCTGAGACAAACTATTTTCTTGGCACAATCCCTTGAAAAAATCTTATCTGTAGTCTTAGAACGAGGCCTTGACTATGTGGTTATAATGTCCAGAATTTTTCATTCCATCATTATGAGATTATTTATTGATATTTCATGTTGTTATTTGAATAGTATAATACCAATGAATATGTTTTATTTTGTCATTATTTACTTAACTGATATTTCTTCCATAAAGTGTTCTCGTTTATTATTTGTAAAGGCATGTGTTTTTAATTATTCACCATGCATAATGATTATGTTATATTCCACTGTATTTATTACACTTACTGAGCATCATATTTCAACCCTTTCTTATGTTTTATTTTCCCATGATTCCAAGAAATGTATCATGATTTATATGCAGGGTTAAGCTAGGAAATTAATGGGGTTTTAAAGGATAATTTATGTTGCGTTTTATTTTCTAATATTCAATGTAACATTCATGTATGTAATCTATTTTCGAAGACATCTAAACAAATTTGTCTTTCGAGACATAAATACATGTAATAATGATAATGTATAGAAATAATGCCTCCGATATGGGCTTCTGGGGTAGGGGTGTTATATTTGCTATCAGAGGAAGTTTAGTATAAACCATGGAATATAGATTTATAAATACTCTAATTAGAAAACATTACCCTAATATAGACATTGAGGATTAGTATAGAATAATTTCGTAAAATTTTTGTAATGAAGAAATGTTGTGTTATTTTACATGTAATAAATCTTTTTCTGGATACAACCAGGTAGAGGCAGCTCTAGCACAGATGTACATAAGGGAAAAACCTGAAAACACTGCTTCGAGCTAGACTAGAACATGAGTTGCTGCATGAAAATGGGCCTTGCTGGACCCTTGGTTACGACACTCCTGTGGGATATGCCGAGGATAATTCATATTTTTGTTATAAACCAATTTGATGTATTTTAATATAAGATGAGAATAAATAACCATTTGGTTTCATTTGATCTTTGAATTTGAGGAAATTACAGTTTATTAATTTTTGGGATGAAAATGCATGTTATGAGATAAAATTGGTGGTTAAATTAGGTTATGATTATTTTGAGTAATTTATCTCATTTAGGGAATGTTTAAAATATTGTTTTTGAAAATAGACAACATGCAAACCGAGTGACATCCAGTCTTGTCGGGAAAAGCTGCGTGAATCGAACCCACAACCAAAGTGCAACAAGGATTTGTCTCCTACCACTGGACTACATGAAGTCCCTGGTTAGTATGAATAATTCTTTTTAGTTAAATGGTTTTATGGATCAAGAATATTTTGACTTTGTGAACTTATGTTTTATCCTTATAATTGGAAAATTATTTAGTGATTATGTGATACATGTTATTTTAGAATATATTCTATCTTTTGGTAACACTATATGAAAATGGAAAATAGAATACTATCGAATTTCATTTGAAGAGTAATGGTTGATTTTTATCTATCTTTTTATTGTGGGTTTATAGTGATGAAATTATTTATGGAAATGATTAACCTATCATAGAGAATATATGATTATGTTAATTACATTTAAGAATGTGACAATAAGATTAGTCGATGTTATTTGAAAATAAAATTTAATATGGAAGATATTTTGATCAAATTTTACTGAATTTTGGGTTTCAATCGTTTTTTTGACGATATTTAGGGATTTTATGGACAATTTCTTATTTAATTTTCCATATTTAACTTTGTGTATTGTTTGTTTAATTTTAGAAATTAAGATTAATATTTATTTCCATAAATGATTATCCATTTTGGGGATCATCTGACCTTGTACTAACCCTTCGGTTTTGATTAAATATATAATGAAAATAGAAATATAAAATTCATCCTTTCTGGATTATGTGATTATATATAAGTTGATTCTAACTCTTTAGTTTTGACTAAGTCATCTTGAATACTCATTATTTGGAGAAAAGGCGACATGGTGATAGAAATTTATAAAAGGATAAATATATAACTATAGTGTAAGTTTTTCTCTTTATGTTATTAGACAATCTAATGAATAAAATCCTCATAAATATGAAAAGGAAAATAAAACCAAAACATTGTCCATTTAATTTTCATACTAGGAATCAAATATGGTTTAACCCATCACAAGTTTAATGTTTTCAGATCGTTTACATTCTCCTAAAAATATTCTCTATCGCTCTCCATCATAACGTGATGGTTAGTTTTCTCTTCCATATCTATGTTTTCCTACATGGAACCCTAGTATGTGTTATTTCCGGTAACCCTCAAACTTAACTTTCGTTATTTTAAAATAGAGCCCCATTAATACATTTTTTGATGTGGGATATCGACTATGATATTTTGATATGTAAATCCCCTAGTTTAAAATCCCGAGTTTAAATTGTGAGGATGAAATTTATTGAAGGGGGGAAGAATATAACACCCAAGGATTTCATAGTACGTTATCACTTCAAAGTAATTCAATAACATGCGCAACATGCAACACCGAGTTTGAGAACACCACATCTTACCAAACCAGCTATTCAAAAGGGTGTTATGAATAGTGTTAACTGAATTTTGAATTTTATATTATCTATAAAATTTTATAATCCATATTCTGTGTTTCATAGACATAATATAAGGACAAATTCTTTTTTTCAGATAAAAAATCTATTTAAAAAAATCATTTTTATCAACTATTAATGGAGAACCATTTTTATGTCAAATATTTGACACTTTTAAATATTAAATTTGACATGAAAAACTACTTACTTATAATAGGGACATAAAAAGTTAGTTTTGAAATTTTTTTGGTGTATTTCTAATAATTTTCTTATTTTGGTGAATAGAAAATAACTAAATTTTAACTGAAAACAGCATTTTTAATCAAAATAATTTATACTGTTAAAATATATATTTGTGTGGTTATAATATCTTATAATATTATATTTTCATCATATAATATAATTCAGGTCATTGGATGTAATTTCACATTTAATCTAAATATAAACAAGTGTCAACATTTTGATAGTTTTTATTTCTTAAATACATTGTTTTTTTGACAATGAGAATTATTTTTAAACTAATTAATCCAACATTTATGTTTTGAAATTGGTAAAATAGACATCATTTTTGAATTCAGAGTATCATGTATAGCTTAGGCTGAATTTTTTCTATTTTTCGGAAAACAACAATTTTTTACGAATAGGGAGACCACTCTGTAGTAGTTAAAAATCTGACTTTTTTATTTAAATGAAACATTACAGCTTCTATGAATTTAATTTCAAAAATCTGATAGACATGGTTGTTATTAGTATATAAAATTTGGTTCAATGAGATGAACATAAATTTTTGGTGAATAGTCACTTTTGACTTTTATTTACCGCGGTTAAAGGTAAATAGGGTAATTCAAGGTAAAAATAACATTAAATTAATTTATAATTACATTAACACTTGTCCTAACATTATTGGATGAGTACTAGATGACCAAGTCAATCCTTGGGTGAGACATTTTTCCTTTGAATGCCACTTAGGTAAGACAATGATATTAATAATTTTTATTTAATGTAAAAATAAAAATATCATAAACATGTGTTGTTTTTCTAAAACAATTTCAATGTGGGGTTTTATAATTGATAAATTTTACTAGAAATATTCATTATAATTATAGAAATATTTCCTACATTATGGTAATTGTTTTAATTTTTATAAATTAGGTAAATTTATTTATTTTTGACCCAATAATTATTCAATGTTTACCACATTAATAAATTATTTAAATAAATAAGATTATGATGATTTAAATATTATCCAGAACCATTCCAAATCATATTGGATGATTTTATTTCGACCATTATTCGTCTTATATTACAATTTAATATATTTTGGACATTTAAAAACAGAAAATAATTATTTAATAAAATAATATTTTCACATATTCATAAAGGTCCCCTCCTCCCCCTTATAAAAAGACCTCAACTCTATCTCATTAATCACACGTCTCAAACCCCTTGTCTCGATCAACCTCACACAAATAAGCTCTCAATATCTCTCCCTTCCTATAAAAATCCTTAACTTAGGCAGAAGTCAATTCAAGAAATCATTTTGGTTCAAACCAATGGGAGTTACCAGATATTAAGGTAACACCTTCCCTAAAGTACTCTCCTTTTATTTTACTCCTCCAACCCCCTAACATGTTTTTATTAAATTTTTTTTATAAAAAAAAAGAATCCTAAATGTAATATGTTTTATTTATTAGAATAATTATAGCTATACTTAACTACACCTCCATCTAATGGTAAAAGATCATATTGTTTCTCTGGAAGGAAAACTATTGCCTCACGAAATGATGATTGTTCAATTATCTCCTACCGCCTCTTATAGTGGCCATTACGATGGAACTATATTTATATATGTAATATATTATTTTAAAATTTTCAATATGATTATTTACTTTTCATTTACAAACATAACTTTTTGTTCTCCAATAACTGTGAACACGATAATTTCATTTGAGGAAGTGCAGACTACCGCCCTCGCAAGGTGATATGATTCGTTCATGAAATACACGAATCTTGTAAAGGATGGAATTAATTAAATTATGAAGAAAATATATGATATTATATTATACTATAATTATAATTTACCTATGTATCATTATGTTTTCATTTCATTAAATATGAAATATAAATGAAAGTAGCATTAATGTGTACGTACGGCTTACCATCTCCATTAACGGTGCATTTCATTTCATATCTCCAAATATCATGAAATAATTATATATATATATATTGTATATATGTGATATATATGATATTTAAATAATTAATATGATATTGTAGACTATATAATTTTGACCACATTGACAATTGGAAATTATAACAAGTTCATTTTGTACTTAAGTACAAAATATCATCAAAACGAAAACTGTTAACGTAAATGATTACATAATTTTTGAAACATGTTAATAAGTGATATAAAGGGAATAATAATCGTGAAAATGGTTCTTTATAAACTATAAATTAACATTAGTTTATTATTCATGATAATAAGAAACGAACGAGTCATGTCGGACACGAGGTAAGGGATTTCTTATCTCAATTTTAATTCCATGAGATTTACATTTTTCACCACTTATTTATTTCATGTGTTGTATTGTGTAATGCCATTATATTTATATTATAATGATTATATTTATATTCATGGTATTCTATGATTCATTTGGTTCTTATTAACTTTCAGTCACACGACTCAATTGATTAAAACATGGTAAGGGGTTTTCATCTATCTTTTTATTCCCGTGAGATCCAAGAAGTAATTGCAACTATCTCATTTTTTGTGGGGTATATACTGACCATTATAATATTATTTGTGTAATGTACATTATGTTATGGGTATTTATGACTTCATTTTTTAATCCATATTTCATGGGCTCTATGTTTCGTGAGTTTCCAAATCGGTAAGGAAATTTCAAATTTCAATTTATACTATTTGGGCTTTACGCATACTTCATTGATTAATTTACTCAAAGATTATGTGTGGAATCACTATTTATTATTTATGTAGTAATTTCCACTCCAATTTATCTGGATATACTGTTGATTCACATAATCACTCCATTGATAATTTCTCAAGGCTTTGATATGAACTTGATAAAAGTAATCTTAACTCAATTTCCATTCAATGAGTTAAACATCCATGTTATTGGTGTTGTACTTAAAAGATTATGTGTGAATGTCATATGATTGATTTACACTAAATATCCAATCACATTGAGTGTATTTATATTATTCTCACATTATTATGTTTTTTAATTATCCATAACATAAGGATGTGGTCTTTATAAGGGATTTCATATCAATGTACATTCCATTAGGACTTCTTTGTTATTATACGCCAATTCACTATAATATAGTGTATATATTGTACTTTTACAAAGTATATCATGAATCCCTTTATTCTCATGATATTATGATCTATCTATTATCTCAATTCTTTGTATTCAAGTATCTGCCTCTTGGATAGGAACTATAACTAAAATATCATTTTAAATGTATTAATGATTTATTCTTCAAAATAATTCTCATTAATGTCCATGTTTTAAAAATAGTTTTAAGGATTTATTTATATGGAAATTAATGTTTTAAAATTAACATTCCTTTTAAATGTTGCAATTTGGTATGGGACACTTTGATTCATTATTCTATTTTAAACAGATTCTTGATAAATTGTGAGACTGTTAAATGTTTTCAAGAAAAAAGGTGTTATTTCTATGAAATATTTTTAATGATTATTTTATTTAATATCAATATCATTCCTTATTCTCCATTGAGATTAATTTATTATAATACAATATCCCATATTGTATTGAATGAGTTATGATTGACTGTGGATGAGCTATTTTTATACCATTCATTGTTTTTGGTTAATGTATTTACATTTTGAATGCTATTTAAAATATGAATATTTATTTTATGTTTCAATCTTTTCATGTGAGGAATGAATTGGACATAGTATGTTATAGGTGTATCCCGTTATAGCTACTCTATGCATCGGTAGGTCTCATGAGACAAACTAGTTTCTTGGAATAAGGGATTAAGAAAATCTTATTTGTAGTCTTGGCATGTGGTTTAGATTATGTGGTAATGATTTATGGCATTACTCATTCCATCATTACGAGATTAGATATTTATATTTCATGTGGTTATTAGTCTAGTATAATACCCATGACTATGTTTTATTATGGAATTATTTACTCATCTAATATTTCTTCTGTAAAGTAATCGTGTTTATTATTTGTAAAGGCAAGTGTTTTCAATTGTTCCCCAAGCCTAATGTTTATGTTATCTACCTCTTTATCGATTACTCTTACTAATAATCATATCTCACCCATTTCTTATGATTTATATTCCATAGATTCCATGAAGTGTATCTTGACTAATATGCAGGGTTAATCTAAGATATTAATTTACTTCTCAATGGATAATTTATGTTGTGTTTTATTTTCAAATATGTAATGTAACATTCATGTATATAATCAATTTTCCAAGACATCTAAAATGATCGGTCATTTGAGACATGAATCTATGTAATCATGCCAATGTATTAAAAAATTCATTGGCTCTGGGATTCTGGGGTAAGGGCGTTACACCCAATATAGGATTATTTTAATATATAGAAGATGTTTTTAAGTGGATACTAGACTCATAAGAAAAAAAATTCTAAAATTTGATCCATTTTGTCGTAAATCATCAAATCTATAAAGAGAGAATAATATAATATTATATATATTTGTAAATTGTGTTATTTGGAATTGTAATTGGTAACTTATTTATCCACATATTCTAAATAATCATTCTATGTCATAAATACTGACATGTTTTTATGAATCACACAATGAATGTCTTTTATGAAGACACATTTATATATTCTTATCATTTTTTCTTGTATTCTATAAATTATTTTTAATATAATTTTTAATAATATATATTATATCTTATCTATATTCAATTATTTTCAAAAAATTTATATTCTTACATTATTCATGTTATTTATGTATGGTTATTGGTTTAGTTAATAAATAATGATTCCATACCAAGAAATTGAATTATCCAAAATATTATAATTGGGATTAATCTAGGTTATAAATTTAAATGAAATATATATCAAATACTATTTATTATTCCCTTATCATTATTATAATTAATTTAATTTTATTATTAATATTTTTTTTCCATTTCAATTCCAGAATCCATCATATATAAATCGAGACATGCATCAATTTTAAATGTTAGATATATATATACATTCTTAGATTAATTCATTTAAATGACTTGTGTGGTATCTCTAAATTGAAAAAACAGTATAATTTTAACTATATACATGTTTCTCTTTATGGATTTTTTATTTATTTACAAATCAATATGCCACTAACCATAAATTGAATCACATCTGTTATTATTATTTAGTTTTTATTTATGGGATAATTTATTCAAAATTTATTTGGATGTGATTTTACATATTAATTATATATTATTCTATTATTTATTTTATATTTTTCATTTTTTGGGATACTATGTTACATGTAAATCAATTGGTCATGAATTATGAATAAAAATACCAATTACTAGATTATTTATGATTTACATTAATTTAAATGTTATTGTGTAGTTAAATAAAAACATTTGATTCCATTAAATTTAATAACTATTTTTTACTATCACTATACATATAACATTCCATGTGTTATAAATTTTAATATTAAAAATTATTTCATCAATAAATGAACTAGATTAGGGTGAAAAACTATTGAAGGGGGAATCAGTGGTTACAATGAAAACAACTCTCAAACGCAATTTCCCATCATTGGATGGAGTTGTTGGATATAGAATAAAATTATGTTTGGGAAAAAGATATAATGAGAAATAAAAAACATGAAAAAATGGTTTCTATTATGTTCAGACACCATTCGTATAGGGTAGTTAATCCATGGTGTGCAATGGTTGATATCCTACATCCCATGTTCTTAAATTATTTTCTGTAATAACGAGGAATATAATAATACTATGTTTCCCAAATATATGTTCAATAATGAATGATAATAATCAAAAATTAAATTAATATTTTCTTCCTAACCTCATTTTCACTAGAATTTACACAAATATGGATCATTTTCAGCAACTCAGTCCCATATGAAATCCATTTACAATTCTCCTTCGAATTTGAAGTCTATTATCTCATTGTTTTATCACAAATTCTACTAGGTGGTTAAATAAAATAAATATATATATTTTTTATAACTCAATTGTCTTGGGTTGTTGTACAAGGTTACATAGTGATTAGTAGATAAAAAATATATAGATTTAATCTTCTCAAGGAGATCTAGAAACATGTATATACAATGGAAATTCTTATAGGTTGGGAATGATCAATTTTTTGCCATTATTTTCTAATTACATTAGAGAACAGAAATATCACAATAAAGCATCCTTGTGGAATGAGATCCATCATTATGGAATGGTCAAACACAATGTATTTTTCCTTGATTTTTTTCATCTGTATAAAATGTTCCATAGATTCCACCTATTCATGGTGATAATGGTTTGTTTTCATATTAACGTATGAATTCAATCACCAATGTAATACCATATGATATGGTATGCATCCCTTCAAACCATTTATTTTTCTTCTATAGGAATTATCTATTACATTATATCCAATTTAGCTAAAGATAGATTAAAAATATTCCATGAGAACCGAGTTAATAGATTCAAAATTAATGTTCCATTAATACTAATAATTTAACTATATTTATATATAAGTACCAACATTCTACCCATGTGAGACTTATATAAACTCAAAACCATTAGATATAGTTATTTTTTTTGAATAATTCATCTCTTTATTTAATATATGTACAACATTGATCATGACTCAAAAGAGAAAATCTAAAATCCTAATTTATCAACTCATATCATTTGGGAGCTTCAGAATCCCATTTTGGATTTGTTGTCAATATATAAAATAACAAAAAAAATCTTCTCAATTATCCATCTACCAATAGATTTGTTCATCCTCTAAAAGCAAAACACATATATTGTCTCCTTATTTAACATCACAAAAAAATTAAGTAGATTCTCTAATATTTAATAAAACATTTTTCTTGTAATTACACTCGGATACCAATAGATTAATTGAAATATAATAGTAAAATAAATTATATCACATATAGGGATTTTGGAATATAATTCACTATCAATACTCACAGTTTTCCTACAAAATGAGGGTTTTCACAATATATAAAACATTCTCCTTGGTTAAAATATATATAAATGATATGTCACAATAACATACGTTCTCTATAATGTAATAAATAAAATAAATTTGATTCAACCATGAAAATTTCATTTCATTATTTGACAATATTTTTTCACATTGATTACCACACACAATAATCAATGACTTTGATACATTTAAAATCATTTCATCAAGATTGTATAGTAACCACATTATTTTCATCATAGATTATATTATTGTAACAAAACAGAAATATTTAATTCTAAGTGTGAATAATATTTTATTCTTAGAGTATAACTATAAAAACCATACACAGAAAAATTATTTTAATCCCAAAGTATATTTATGATCACAAATTTCAGTTACCTAATCTATAACACAATATCCATTAATTTTATAATATGAATATTTTTCATTCAATAATCGATAAATAAGAGTACCTATGATATATAATAATATCATGTTCACTAACATATGATATGAGTAATAAGGATTTATTAGTAATCATATACAATGAGTTATTGATTGGATGATGTTGGATCAAGATGTTTTTAAGTTGTGAGGGATACCAATAATCCTTTTAAAATATAATTGATCAATAATCCTTCTTCCAACATGGAAAAATCACTCCCATGATATAGTATAGTGGATAACTATCTCAATTATTCTATTATGAAATTTATTGAAACTCACAAGCACATTTATATTATGGGAGAAAGATTGAAATGTATAAGTCTATGAGTTTCAAAAATAATAATAATGTTATCACATCAATCATTTTTATTTTAATAAAAATTCTCATTTGGAAAGAAAATTATTCACAATTTTCCTATTTTTTATGGAAAAATATTGGATCTCCTTATCCCTTTTACCATTCCTAACATACCTAAATGTTTTTAAAAAAATTCTAAAATTGTAGGATCCTTACTCAAAAATTATTTACCATGTTGACTGGTTCTGTTTTTTTATGGAAGTTTTGGCTTCACCTCTCACCATTGGTACTTAGAGGAAGATTGGAAAGATGGTCCACCCTACCTTCATTTACAGGACACATCACCCCATCACCAAAGATATAGTGGTGGGAATTTCTTATCAATCCCTCATTTTGATAAATGTTAGTAAATACCACAACTGATCCAGCTCAGGTTTTCAGATTAGTTGGATATGTCACTTACTCTACTACCCATACTTTTTAATATTTTCTACATAGCATCTAAACCTCTTCATTTTTGGATTCTCTCATAATAATCTATGATGTTCTTATAAATTTTAATTCCATAGATTACATATATCTTAGACTAGAAATATCAACCTCATTGAAATAATTCATCTATATAGAATAATATCACTATTAGACTATCATCAAAATGTTTTCTAGGGATAAACTTTCCCACCCAATCACTCAATTTTTTTTGGTGACTTGTTGTTTCATTAATTAGTGGAATTTTTCACTCTTATCAAACATTTATTTCATATTAAAATCATATAGAATGTTGATTTTATGAATTTATGAGCATGGTCTTAAAAATACATTGGTTGATAAAAGTTCACCATATTTCATTGGTTCATTGTAATTCACATGGGGTAAGATCCCCCATGTACAGTATTATTTCTCTGATTTCCTAGGCCTAATATTCCCTACTACATCCCAGTGGTTCTCATGTAGATTAGATATTCTCAATGGAACATTCTATATATTGATGAGATCATCATTTGGATTATCATCTCTATAGAATGACACATCTGTTTATAAATTAATTTTCCTTTTCCCTTCCCCCATATTATCCTTTAGTAGGAGGGGCCAATTATGTCCATCTAGAAATTGATTTTTATTATCTAAAAGGTGACCTTTTTCATGAATTTTAATAATTTTTTTCAATGATATTGCATATTCGTTCTTTATTTTACATTACACACATAAACTAATTTTCACTAAAAAATGATTAATTTCTATTCATTGTAAATGTTTTTATATTAATAATTTATAAAGAGCGTTAATCAAAATCATTAAATTACATTATAGTAAAAATTTTAGATCATATATTTTAATATAATGATTAAATTTTTTATTCTTTTTATTTAGTGATATTTATTCAAATTCGAAAAAATCATTCAACTGGATCATTTTATAAATCAGTAATTTGGTGTTCCATATGGGCCACACTTGATGTCCCATTGATTTTTAAAATGAATCATGATCATTAGTATTTTACATTTTAGGGGATGAATGTATTAATCTATATTCATTGATTCATTGCCTAATATATATGGAAATTACACTACAAAATTTATGATAATTTTAATACCCTAATCAACTAATAATGGTCCCAATTGATGCATGAGCATCAAGCCCCCAATTCTATCCGGGATTGGAAATCAACCGACAAATCATGAATTTTTTCCAATATAAATGTACAATTGAACTACTATTTTGTTGGATAAAATTCAAGATATAGGATCATGCCATTTTATACAAAATGATTATATTTTTAAATAAAATATAGAGAAATAAATTAATTCACATTTAGATTATTAAAATATTTGAGAAAATAATGTACAAGAGAATATTGTGTAGGAAAATAGCTAAAAATTTGGATGTAAAATTAACATGGAATCAAAATTTTGTGAATAATTATTTCAAATAGATATAAACCTCTAATATGAATTATATTTATTTAGATTATTCTTTCTAAATGTTAATCTGGTTAAGCTAACTTGATGTATCATTTTTAATGCCAAACTGTCAACCACATTGGGCTGTAAATTAACTCCCCTCTTCTCCCTGAAATAGTTTGTCATTTCTGAAATGAGGGAGGATTATTGGAAGGAATCTATCATTTTAAAGGGCCTAAGAGGACATTCCATACTCTTGATTCAACAGAATAGACATTCATCCACTTTTAATTTAATTATTTTCCTCACTTTTTTTCAATTGTTACTGTATAAGACTGTTTAAATACCAATTAAATGTTAATGTGTTCTTATTAATCCTCATATATAATTAAATCCACCCAATATTCTATAATCCTAATGTTATAAAATAAATTTAAGTCATTTTGAAACCCATTACTAACATTGTGATACTTTTTCAATAAAAATAACTTGTTTAATTGTATTCACTATTTCTGTATCTGTTGGACCTACTACTCATATCTTCTCCCATTATATTATCCTATATTTAACTCCTCAATCTAGGAATCTTAAACCAGATGACTAACCATCTAAATGGATTTGTAAACCTCTAATTTTGTTGAGTCATTATTTTTTTATGTTATATGATGGGAGATTTATTTTTGAATAATCTTTTTGTTAACATTGTGTATTTAAAACATAAATTTTCATGGATTAATGAACTTTTTTATTTAATGTTTTAATCACATTGACTATTGGGACCATAAAAACGCTGCCATAAATATGTTTTTATTGAAATTATAAACCATGTTTTTAAATTTGTGTTATTAAATTCTAAAACCTTTGGAACTCTAATGAAAGTTGTCATGTGAGTTTGATGTTAATTTAAATCAATATAACAAAATGGACGAGGATATCATAATCATAAATGAAAAATAAAAAAAAATTATAAAAAGTTATATTAATATTTCATCACTCGGTCAGTTAAATTTTTCCATGGAATAAAATCCTCACATTCCAAGGAAAAATAGACAAATAACCAACTCTATACAACAGTACCATCATCATGGATTCTACCAGAGTGTTGTTATAAACATTAATAAAACCTAAAACCTTTTAATGATCAAAAGGTAAACATTTAACCTGATTTAAATGTAGCCATTTGAATGTAATTTTCCACTATATTAGGTTTTTAATTAATTTAATATGAACAATAAAAATAAACATTCAAAAAAACTAAAAAAATATGAAAAAAACAAATAAAACTGGTAATCCACATCCTTTCAGAATATCATTTAATTCCTCTTAGCATCCCAAAAAATCAATCTTATTTTTTTTACCATAATCTCATGAAAACTCATCACTAACATAATAAGAATATTTTGCATAATCCAAATATTCCACTTACAATTGATTTTGATATTTCCAATCCAAGAGAAAAAACAATTTAAAAATAGGCTTCCCCAAATATGAATTACCAACCCCTTTGTCTTCAATATAAAAACTATGAGGTATAATGTTAAATAAAATTGGGCTTTATTAATCTTCTACCACATATACATATGATATCTGTTGAGGATCCACATCATCACTTAAAAGAGTTCTAAGTGGTGAGATCATTCAGGGATCCATAAGAGATTTCTGAAGAACAAATCAAACTATGTGCATTCCAATTCTCCCTAGCTAACTCCACTAATTCATGGATATATTACATACCTATGGATTCCATAAATAGATTGAATCATATGAATTGACTCTTTATATATAAATTCTTATCTGCATCTTGAAAGACTTGTATTTTAATTGAAATAAGTGGTATCCATCAATTACCTAATGAATCACTCCATGAGTATTAGGAGTGGTTCTAAAACCAGTTTGAAAAACTAAAACAACAAAAAAATTATGTTTTTCGGTCTTATTCTTTTGTTGTAACTAGGATTATTATGAGAGTTTCCAAGCATGTATAAAACACAATAAATATTTCATTTAATTCTATAATTGAAAATGCATATTGTCTTATTGTTTTGTTGGAACTGGAATGATTATATGTGAATTTTTTCATTAATTAATACCCTGTAAATTATAATGGAAGTATCTCATGAATCATCATTGATCTCATCATGCCTATAATTATATAGTAACTCCATTAAATTAAACTATTCAATTGAGATGTATAAGGATGAGTGAGTATAAATAGGCTGCCAATATTCCCTAAATAATCAATGTATTCTTGATTATGTTATTATATACTATGTTATGAGTGGGGTTTCTAAATCTTAATTCAAATAAGGTTCCAAAATTCATTCCAATATTACATAAATATATGAATGGAATCTGACTTATAACTCGAAAATTATGAATGTACTTACCATTTAAAATAATCAATTTTATTTATTAAATTTGAGTACCCACCCCTTTATTCCATATGAAATATTCCACACACATATGTATAATATAATAAGGTATGATCATTATGACATTCTAATTTTCCAGTAATTAAGTATTTTGTAATTTTTACTTATAAAAATGAATGGAATAAGAAAAGTGGTTTTATATATAATGAATATAAATATATATATTTGTTTAATTTAGTAAAATTATTTGATTACATAACATAGCTAGTGATACTGATTTTTGGTTTTATAAAAGTTTTGTGAAGTAGTTTTGTAATTTATTTCCGAAATATTGTCCATGTAATCCAACACATAAATATTCCACACACATATGTATAATATAATAAGGTATGATCATTATGACATTCTAATTTTCCAGTAATTAAGTATTTTGTAATTTTTACTTATAAAAATGAATGGAATAAGAAAAGTGGTTTTATATATAATGAATATAAATATATATATTTGTTTAATTTAGTAAAATTATTTGATTACATAACATAGCTAGTGATACTGATTTTTGGTTTTATAAAAGTTTTGTGAAGTAGTTTTGTAATTTATTTCCGAAATATTGTCCATGTAATCCAACACATAAAGACTATTATTTAAATATTTATTTCCATAAAAAATATATCTTTATAAAACAAGTTTCATTCATTCTTTGTTGTCAGGGTGTATGTTTACCTCCAGTGACCTGTATTGACACATGTGAGACATAGAGTACCCTAATTCATTTCCTCCCCATTGACCCATCTCTTATTTTATGGGTGTTTTGAAGAATATTTATTCTCCGATATCATTACATGGAATTTTCGTTTGTTCACTATAATGACGATGGGGTTTTTTTACATCATATCCTTATTTATTTGGATTATAAATATAAGAATATCTCAGAGATATATATAAAGGATTTTAAAACTTATATTAATAATAATTCATGATCATATGTATGGTATTGATGAAATAATGTGATATGTTCACTTTTTATCATGATGTTAAAACCTTAGAACTTCTAGTAGTTTAATTTATACACTGATCTTGACGATGTAAGGAACATATAGTGGATGATCTGCTATATTACTCTGAAAGAGTTATTAATATAACTAAAAAAACTAAAATATTTATATCTTATAATAAATACCATGTAGATGCCCGACCATTCTATAAGAATCTTAGTTTTCATAATATATCACAATTTCAATAGATATTGATGATAAAATTAAACATTTATTGTCAACGACATCATACAAATTTTTCTCATTGACAAGGAACTCTTTATCATATCCCTCCTTTGTATGTAGAGTGAGTATTTATGATTCTTGTATTAAATACTTCAATTAATTTTGGAACAAAATCTAATGGTGTGTAAACCAGTGTATGATTTTTTTTCAACTAAGGAGATTTTATTTATCTATTATTTATCGTAAATTTTGTTTTGTTGATAAACTGACCATTTATTTGGTAATTTAAATTAGTCTATTATTTTTAGTTTTCCTGATTAGAATTTAAATTTGAAAATAAGATTTTAATTTAATTACTTATTCCAATAATTTCTAAAGTCTTAGTAGCCATATCCATTAAAATTGAGAAGTCTATTTTCATGGACATTCAAGTGGAAATGGTCTACATTTTCATTCACATTACTCTAATAAGGAATGATAAAGCTAACTTAAGGTGTTTAGATTGGTAGTAAATTGAAAATTGTGGGATTTTAACCCCTGGAATTTTTGATTTGAATACACAATATTGAAATCCCAACTCGGATTTCCTCATCACATGCCTCCATGTTACATTATGTCTAGTGAAGTACACTTACCTTGATGTAAGATCATATTGTTATGAAATAATCTACACTATAACTCCACATTAAATGTAAGTGTCACAAATATTTTTTCTATAAAACAATGAAATAATGTTTCCATTCCAAATCAAGATATTGAAGGCCATGTTTGACTTAATATATATTTCCTAGATTTTATTTAATATGCGTAATTCATATCTTTTTTTTCTTTTACATGTCTTGTTATCAATAAGTGAATCTTACTTAAGTGATTAAATATATTGATCCAATATTCTCATAAATAAATATTACATATTCATATATGAATATTCCTCTGAATACAAAAATAAAAACATGAGGAATCAACTAGTTTATTGTCATTTGGGACTGGAAACACAATATTCCTATTTTTCTGAAAAATATTCAACATTTACCATATTGATCTCCATATATAATACTCCACATAGGGACACCCAATATAAACATTTATACATAACCTACAGATGGAATAATATGAATGGGTGATCTCAAATACTAAATAATGGACACCATCTGGAATGTTAATCAGTGATCATATGAATAAATAATGTGATAGAAAAATTATGTGATCATGAACTTAACTAATAATGTTCTTACCCAATTTAGAGTTTCTCATAATCATGAATGACATCATAAAACATATACATTTCATAAAACATGGTCTATATCAATATTAAATCACCATAAACCAATCATGTATTATAATCTTATGTCATAATATTTTGGCACAATCATAACTATTGAAAACCATTATATATGTCAATATTAGTTACAAATACTATGAAGATAATTGTTCATGACTCAGAACATATTTCACAGTGTGGATATCGAAACACATTTATCCAAGAGATGACCTGGATGCACCACTTTTCTATTAGGGATCATGAAGATCCTATTTCCCATAGTGTACCATACACATTGAATTGTTCTCCTTTTTTTATCATGATATTTAAATCATTACCAAATTAATAAAAGAAGATATTGGTCCCACCCATCTCATTTATAAAAGAATACTTATGTTTTATATAATATCATAAAGAGACATCATATCATTATATAATATTCAATTTAAAGAAGATGGTATTCAAAAAAAATCATCAATTAACAAATAGAATAAACCATAAATATGGTTATCATTAAAATTTGATCAACACAAGAATCAACCATCCATATAAAGAATAAGGTTGTTATAATTCATGATTACCCCAAATAATGTATATGTAACTTCAAAGGATTTCATATTAGATAGAAAATAATAAGAAAAATAACAATTAATGATTCATGAAGAAAATATACTTCCCACATTGAAAACCAATTTTTAGATTGAAAATAGTTTCAAAATCATTTTCATTGGAAGAATCATTTGAAACATATAAATGAAGATTTATAGCTTATTAATTTTTTTGAGGAAAATAAAAACTCCTTGAAAATGATTTTTTTATATCTAATTATTCAATAATAGTTTTTGAAATCATTATCTTGATAAAAACATAGAAACATAAAAAATAATATTTTAAAAATAATGTGTTGGTAATTAAATAAGAAATTAACGTATATGTAGTATTTGTTAAAACAGATATTCCTTCATATATTTGGTAAAATCAAAATACAAATTGTTTCTAAAAATGCATAAGATTAAATTAAATATTTTTGATTATTAAATAATGTGTAAATATAATTTTATTAAAAAATAATTATAGTTTTTAAAATATATTTTAAAAAACAATCCGAAAAAATGGTTTGGATTTAAAATGGGTTCTCAATTAAAGAGAGAATTTTTTTTAAAAACATTCTTTTAATATCTTGAGTAAATGAAGAGAGAATGTTTTTGTTAAAATATGTATTATTACTACATAAAAATTTATTAATTAAACTAATGATATTTTGGATACATTGATAATAATATTTCTTCATCGAAATCATAAACAAAAGAAATCATGATAAATTATGAGATTTTGTCATTATACCATTATCAATTTAGTAACATCGAATTATAGGAACCATGAAAGTAATATACTTAAATGGATTTGTAAATAACAATAAATATTAGGATAATAATCATAATATAAATTAATAAGAATTATATAAACCACCAAACATAGGCGGTGAATATAATTTGTGTCTCATAGAAGTAAAAAGTCAGATAAACATCCATTATCGCTTCTGTTATATTTTGAATCATAAGTCCCAAAAAAGAATAAAACATAATGAAACATTAAATATCATGAATTTGATTTTATCTAGTTTATTGATTTTCAAAAGTCTAGTATATAAACCACTATAATAAAACATGTGTTCAATTTTCATATACCTAAAGAATCAATTTACTATGTACACATTAAAACCTCTTATATAATAAATTTATTTTTATTAAAAATATTTTAAAAAACCATTTTAATATATCATATAATATATGTTTTTTTATTACCTCTTTTTACAGATTTCATAATAATTTCATGCTAAATCATGTTTTGCGCAATAACTACATTATTTTTCAAGTATGTTTTGATTTTTTATTTTGAACATCATACATTGATCATGATTCTAAAATTTATTAAATTTTAACCATGATATAAATATTATATATATTTTTCATAATTTTTTTTAGTAATCCATAAATTATAGAGAGAAAAAATGAATTATATTGATCTTAGAGACAGTAGGTTGTAGGTATTCATTAATGTTGTTTCCATTTTATTTAAGGATTAAATATAATAAAATTAAATAATATAATAAAATCATAGAATAATTATTATTTCATATATATAATTTATATTTATAAAATTTAAATTTAATAAATTCCATGAAAAGTGTAGAAAAAAATGAATCACATCACCCAACTCGACGTTAGTTTTTCAGACAGATAACTGACTTTGTCATATCCCCCTCAAAACGGAATATAAGTAAGTATTCAAGATATAATAATTTAATAAATATATTAATGTAATAAATATAATAGACATATGTAATATATATATTTATATCCATCCTTGACTATTAGTGAGTAAAACAAACCGCATCGGTCCACGAGGCAGTAGTTTTCCATACATACGAGCAATAGTTTTTTTATCCTTTTTATGGAAGGGGAGACTGATATCGATTATTATAGTATCATGATAACATATCAATATAAATTAGATAAGTTTTTATTATATTTTAATTTTTAATAAGTACTTTAGGGATGAAAATGATGAAATAAAAAGGTTCTTAGTGAAGAATGTTACGTTTTAGAAAAGTTTCCTTTGGATCCCTTATTAACGGCAACAGTGTGGGAATTTTTAGAGGACCAAAAACTCTATAAAATGGATATCTATTTTTGGGTGTTATATATGATGGTATTTGAATAACCATATATATTTAGTGGTGCGGAGAATTATTTTTTGGTGTAAGTGCTGGAATGGAAACCACTATAATATTTCCCAATTATGTCGAAAATAATAAGTAATTATCAATAAAAAGAAACCAAATGGAAATTGATAAAATATTAAAAAGAATAATATTGAAAAATGGTCAAAAAATGTGTATTTGGATCGTCTTATGTTTATTTTATTCTATATATTTTTAGAATAACCAACGATAATCGCATTTTTACATCAACAACTATAATTTATTTTTTATTTTTCCATATTTATTATTGTTAAAAATTAATTTTACCATAGTTTAGAATATAAAATTATCCCGATCTAAATAATGAATCACATTTTCTCTATTCCATTCACTATTATGGAAAATATGATTTTGAAATTAATCCTCCGTGAATGATGAGAATGTGGGTTCTCAAATAGAAATTTTGTATAATTGGTTACATGGTTTCTTTAATAAAATTTCAATATGAAAAATTTTCCATGGAAAATTATACGAATAATATATATTTACACATATATATTTGTATATATTTCACATATTATTATTTTTAATTCTATTTTAAATTGAAATATATCCATTTAATTGAATAGGAAACGTTCTATAGCAACATATAATTTTCATTAAACTATGAAAAATTATTCATTTTATAAAAATACAAAAATTTCAACCTAATATAATTTCGAAATGATTATTCTAAAAAATAATTTTATTTTACCAAATTAAAGTCATAATAGTGTAAAATATAAATTTATACTATGTGCAAAAAGGTAAAAAATTCACTTATTAGAAAAATATTTTTTTTTGAATAAAATTGGATTTATTTATATCTACTATATATATACCACATAAATAGAAGGTTAACATTTTTATAAAATATATATTATATAAATATCATTAAAATCTATCACCATAATATAGAAATTAAATTTATTATTTTTATACCCTTTTATGTTAATAAAAATGTTTTTAGAAAAATAATTCCTTTATTTGGAAAAGGATTTAATATTATTTTATAATTAATTTTTCACCAATAATATAATTCTATTTAACTATGTAAACCATATATTTTTATAATATATTATACCCTATTCATTCCCCCCATTCCAATGTCTAGGAGATAGCTATTATGTGTTATAATAATATTTTAATAGTATTTTAGATTTTTTAAATCTCGATGTTGTGTGTAATGAAAGGTAAACGTGGTGTTGTGTGTAAAAAAGATAAAATCATTATTTATTATATTAAAAATTATAAACAATGTTATATTTATTTCGAGAAATTTTTATAAATAAATCATAGAGTGTAACATTCTACCCTCCATGAATAAAAATTCGATCATCATAATTACTCAACATGGAATCAGGAACTAAGGTGAATTATGCCTCATTATATCCATTGGTACCCACATAGATTCCATAAGCTGCTGTTTTTACAAAAACAAATATTGACTTGCTATGTAGTATTGGATTCTATAAAATTCTATATTTGATCCAAAATATCTACTAGTCAATCTGTATAAGAAACTTGAAGCTCTAGCGGTACATCCTATAACAACCCAATATTCTATGATAACTAATCATTTTAATTTATTTTATGTCATTTTTTTTATGTTAAAACAAGATTTTCTTGAGCTTTACGCAACACCTTATTAGCTTGCAGTATACACAACACTATTTTTCGATTGTGTTACACACAATATCATGTTTGTTTTATAATAGTCATTCTACGCAACATCGAGTGTATATATATATATATTAAATGTATAAATGAAATATGGTCGGATTCTGTTATATGAAACAACAAAGGATTCTTGCACAACACGCAACCCTGACTTGGCTTGCATTACACGCAATCACGACTTTCCTCGATAGCATGTGTTGTATGCAATATCAGGTTTCACAAAACAATGATATATGGTTATAATAACTAGCCATTATGAATATTATTAACTACATTTTTTATTTTATAACCTTATTATTCATCTTACACATTTTCTAGAACATGGTATAATAAAAAAATAATCTTTTTCGGGTAAAATATGTATTTTTTAGTAAATGATGTTTTTCCACCTTTTGATGGCGCACCCACATTAAATATAGTTTATGACATGTTTATAAGTTCAATTTTACAAAATAAAATTATAATTTTGAATCAGGATCTAAAAATTTACATTGGATAATGTTTTGATATTTTTCTGATAACTTTCATATTTTAATGAATAGTAAAAACACGCTATATTTTAATTAAAAACAACTTTTTTCATCGTAATAATTTATATAGTTAAATTATAATATTTAATGGTTTTAAAATATAAATAGAATATATTTTTACCATTTAATATAATGTATGTCATTAACATATATTTTACCTTGTATTTTTAGGTTAAATCAATCCAATCTTTTGAAATGTTTTAAAGAAAAACTCATTTTCTTTCGACAACGAGATTAATTTTAATTTAATTTTTTGAAACTATTTTGTATTGAATTTGGAAAAAAATAGATTCCATATTTGGTTTCAGTGGGTTTAAATTATCTTAATAAGATACTTTTTATTTTGGGGCATTATTGAATAGTAACTACGGTAAATTTTATTTACCGTAGTTTAAAGTAAATCGGGTAATTAAGGTTAAATATAAGATAATTAAATTACCCTAACACCTGAAAAAATTCTATTTGATGGCTAAAAGTCTAACCATATATCCTAAGGGTCGGAAGAGATTCATTTTATGGACTTGTTTCCATGAAAATAATTTAATTATTATTAAAACCAAAGAAAGTGACAACATGTCACTCTCTTAAATCATAGAAGTATATAAATTTTAATTTAGTGATAAACATCATGAAACTTGAAACATGAATATTCTACAGTAATATAATAAAATTATCTATATAATATGAATTTAATTATAATTTTTTGGGATTGAATAATTATCATTAATTATGACACAATAGTGATGCAGAAATTGTTTATCTAGTGATAAATCAAGAATAGAGTTTTTATTAAACTAATAGTGACCATAAAATGAACAAAACCCTGACCAAAACTAATTTTCATGTATATTTAAACCATAATCATCCAATGGTCGAATATTGGACCATTTGGAGCCTTATAAAAGAGATTATGACACTTATATTATTTTATTTTAAATGATTCCAAAGTTGTCACCTTCATAATTTAATAAATATAACAATTCAAATATTGTGATTTTAAGATGCTAAATTCGAGTAAAATTATTATTTTGTAAGTTAATAGATTTATCTTCATCATTTGATTTGATTTTTTATTTTTATGCAACAAATAAGTATATAAAATAATTATACAAAAATGTTGTAGTAATTATTTTATTAAGAGATAATCCAAATAAATGGTTTTAACAATAATCAAATAAATATTATATGAACTATTTAATGTTATCCACTAATTTTCTAGAAACAAATTACTTTTTATGAATCTATTAAGGATTTTAGTTCGAACATATCATCTATATATATTTTATTTAAATTCAAATAAATAAATATTGTCAAAATTGACTCTATTGTTATTTTATAAATATAACATATTATAAAACTGTTTAAAAATCACAAAAATATTAAAAAATTATAAATTTAAATTTATATGGTATAAAATGTTATAAAGTATCCAATTATGTACAATTCACAACAAATAAGTAATTATTTGTTATAATTTAAAATTTATAATGTCATTACCACAAATAAGATTTAATTGATTAAATAAGGATAAATCAAGTTGATAATATTTAAAATAAATTCATAACATGTATAAATTTTATTGGATGATGACATTAAAACCCAATCTCATCTAATCTTAGTATATGAGTCATTTTGTAAGTTTTTATGTGGGGATGAGATCTAATATAAACTAATATTTCTTATATTTCAAAATTTCCCCCTCTCCTCCCTTATAAAAGGGCACCTCCTCCCTCTCTTCCTCACACCAACCCCTGCCAACCCCTGCCAAATTCTCTTTTCAACTTCCCTAGAAACATCATAGTGGTCCTGGTCTTATTCAAAGCCCAATTTTAGTTCCATAAGAGGAGGTCTCAAAGAGGCGCTTGAAAGAAGAGGTAATGTCCATTACCGATTCTTTCAAATTTATTTCGTCTTCCACTTATTCATTTTTTGTTGTTTCATTATGAGGTAATAAAATAAGTTTCAAACATTTACTTATATGTTATTATATGTATGAAATAACCATATTTCACCATCTATCCGTCCTACGGAAAACGAAATCACTGCGCGTGCGTACGTACGGAATACCGTCTCCACGCAGTTGTGTAATCTATTTTCCACCACCACCTTACTTGAATGGGTATAATGGTGAATGTAAGGAATATATATGATTATTATAATGTTATATTAATTCTTTAATATTATACATACACTTTAATACAATTCCATGATATTGGGAATGATATCATCGCTCGTGCGTACATACGGACTACTGTCTCCACGACGCGATGAGATTCACTATCCATGTTAACCATTCAAGAATGATTATAAAGTATATATAATAAGTAATATTGAAATATATGAAATAATAAAGCTACTGGATTTATGTATATATATATATATTTATGTCATCCACTTAATTCCATTAAATTCAATAAGTAAACGAAAACAGCGTTCATGTATACGTACGGCCTACCGTCTCCATGAATGGTGTATTTCTTTCCATTTATCGATCTAGTACGTATATTATTAATATATATTATATATAAATCATGTTTTAATTTCTGGATGTAAGTAATTGTGATCTCTGTAATCATATGAATAATTACAAGTTTAAACATGAATGACAATTGAATCAATTTTAACCAAAACGCTACTTGAACATAAATTTACAAAAGAAAAGGTAATTTAAAGTGATAAGTGAACCATATATGATATAATAACAATGAATATGATTCTATAATAAGTCAATGAAATTATTTAAATCATTATACAAGAGTTTTGGATACATACAAAGCATATCAGACCTAAGGTAAGGGATAATTTTTCAAATTTCATTTTTATCTGAGATTTCTTATTGAAAAGTATTTACTGGGGTTATTGCTATAATCCATGTCCATGTTTTATAAAATTGTATTCATGCATTAGTTTTTATCTGAGATTTCTTATTCGTAAGTATTTTCATGAAGCTTCCTCCAAAAGATTTCATGAATATTTTCAACAAAATTATTTTCTTTTAAAATTGAATGACATTTTGTGAAAAGAAAATGATTTTGAATAAGAAAGGATATTTTCCTCAAGAATTCATTTCAAGTGTTTTATCAAAACAATTTTTCATCTAAGATGAAATTATTTCATATGTGTATGTTTCAAGTATAATGTCTCTATGATTTACATGGTTTCACTTTACTTATTATGAAATGATATCCATTTCTTTTATATGGATTATATAATGATGGGAGGATGTTTATGAAACCCATTTTATTTATTAGGTTATTATGAATGTTTTATGTTTATTTTGTGGCACAAGTAATAATGATTTCATTATGATGTGGGTGGGACCTATATCTCCCTCTAATGCATTGGGTAAATATTTATATCTCATGAGATAGACATGGCTAGAAGGGTAAGTTAATCTGGTTCAGTGTTACATGACAGAAACGAGGAGTGAACTCGATTCAGAAAGGGAATTTTTCCACTATGATGGTCTTGGCAGTAATGTCCTTGATACTATGGAAATCATAACATGTGCTGAATGGTTTCCACAATTACATGTTTTATTCCCATTATATTTTATCATGGTTGATGTTCCATTATGATATATGCCTTACATACTTCCAATATTTATGTCTTTGCTCATGTTTTTGATGTTTAAATTTCATGTTCATGTTTTTGTTTTCAAATGATTATCACTACTGGAAATATGACTTTTACCAACGGTTTTGGCCAAACTGTTGGTATAGTGCATTAATTTGGACCTATACCAACTGTTGGTATAGGTCACTTATATGGACCTATACCAACGGTTTTGGACAAACCGTTGGTATAGAGGGGGACCTATAGGACCTATACCAACGGTTTGGCCAAGCATTTGGTATAGGTCCCCCCTATACCATCGGTTTGTCCAAAACAGTTGGTATAGGTCCTAAAATCAAAGGACCAATACCAATGGTTCTCAACACCGTTGGTATAGGTCCTTCGATTTTTATTCGAATCTTCTTACTGAGAACATTATATAAATCAAAATTTAAAATTATTATAACAATACATATATATATTTATGAAATTATGTTCATAAAAGTCATGTTAAGTTAGAGGTTAAGTCATTAAATTATAAACTAGAGGTCTTGGGATCAATTCCCACCGATTGTTTTTTTAAATACATATACCAACGGTTTTGAGAAACGTTGGTATAGGTTTTCATATTACTTATACCAACGGTTTTCAAAACCGTTGGTATAGGTCTATACCAATAGTTTTCCCAAAACTGTTGGTATAGACCTATTCTCATGGCTTACTTTCCAACAGTCCTCCAAACCGTTTGTATAGCCTATACCAACGGTTTGAGGGCCTATACCAACGGTTCTAAACCGTTGGTATAAGGTATTTTTCCAGTAGTGTATGGATTGTTTTATGTTCTCTATGTTTTCCCTTACTGAGCATTTGAGCTCACCCTTTTTATGTTTTATTTTCCCTAGGAAATAAAGAAAGGTTTTAGATAAGGAAACAAAAAGGGGAAGATCATTATGGGAGTTGTTGAAGATCTTTCAACATGATTAGACGTTTATATTCCAATTTTCCAAAGACACTAAACTCTTATGATCCTAGTGTGTCTGTTTTTGTTATGTATTAATTATTCCACAAAATTAATGTAATGTCCATGTACGTCATGCTTCAAGTCTCTACAGTTGATATCAGACGAAAGGTTTAGTTAAACTTTGGAACTAGGATGCGAAAACGTTAGTGAGATCCCTAGATATATTTCTAAGGTATGTCTAGGGATGTCCCTAAGGATAAGTATACGTATAGGATATAGTCCTAGAACTATGGTAACGATCTCATAATTTAACCTAAGATGCTAGATATTGAGGGCACTCCCCCTTTACTATGTTGTTTTCCCTAGCATGATTTTTGACTCCCACACTATTCTTTTTGAGTTTTAGAAAATGGCTGGAAACAGGATGATTCACGATAATGTAGGATATGACGGACAATTGAATGATATTGTTCTTGAGAAACCAAATGAAATAAGATTTGGAAGCCCAATCATCATTATTATGCCAAATCAGCAATCTCATAATATGATCAATAAACTCAAATTTGGTATGTTTCCTGACTCAGATAATAAGAGAAAGATGGAGTTTCATGATGATCATAGAGGAAAGAAAGTTCAACTTCCCTTATGTAAATCATGTGGTAAGAGGCATCAAGGAGAATGTTTAAAAGGAACTAGAAGATGCTTTGGGTGTGGAAAACAAGGACACAAAGCAAGTAAGTGCAAAGGAAAAGGTTCAGTTAACACCATGGACATGGATAATGGTATTTCTACGACAAAAACATTGGTTAAATGTATTAAATGTGGAATGTACGAGCATTATGCAAACCAATTCCCTAAGGGAAAGTCTTATAAAGAGAATCAGTATGGTCGTATGGGTAGTATTTATGTTGATGATGATGAAGAGACTACAAATGATATCTGAGATGAAAGAATTGTTGAAGCTCGGTCAATGGTTTAATAAGGTAGTAGAATGATTACATGTTTATCAAGTGTAATGTTGTATCTGTAATCTCATGGTACTATGGAATAAAGAGACATCTAAGGATTGTTACACTATTGTCCTTCCTTAAATTTTGAAATTATATGATGAATGGTACCAGTGACCATGAAAGGTTATTCATATATTTTTGGAAAGTAGATGGTATGCGCATAATGAAGGGATAAAGAGAAAATTAAATTTTTGATAGTCTTCATGATCTCATGACTGATATAAGGAGAAGGTAATATCATGGTTTGAGTATATATAATTTTTGTGATTCTGGAATGTGGAAAGAGTTAACTTTTGAGAGCATTCATGTTTTTACTAAGGTTCAATGGGTATTCATTTTTCAAGAGAATACATGATTAAGGTATTCACATGATTGGAATGTGACCAAAAAGATATATTGGGGATAAATGATGGTATTCACATGCTTGGTTGATGACATTTCAAGTAATCGTTTTCTTTATACTATGAGATTGGACATATGTATTTTGGATAGGCCTAAGGATTAGAATGAATTAGGTTGGACATAAGTTAGTATTTTTTATGGCTAGATTTTTTTTCCGATATTATTTATAATGTAGTTTTGGAAAAAGGAAAACCTACAGGATAGGCGACATCCCATCGCGTCGGACAAGGCTGTGGGAATCGAACCCACAACCAAAGTGTGACTGGACTTTATTACCTACCACTAGCCTATAAGAAGTCCCTTGTTAGTAGAAAGTAGTTTTATTTTTTTAAGCTGTATGATATATGAAGTATAAGTTAATTTTTGGAACCATATATGATTAATCTAACTATAAAATGGACTTATATCTTTTTCTATCATTTTGTTTGAAACAGATGGAATGAACCATCATTCTATCAGCTGATCTGCTAAAACATCACGAATAACAAATTCAACTTAATTTCATTAAGGGATGGAGTGGAAATTGTTCAAAGCACGAAAAAAGTGAGATTGTACCAAAATCAAGAATGTATTTCATCTAATTCAAAATTTTCAACTTTAGGGAAATGATATTGAAAACCAAAAATGTTTTCCTAGTGCTCTTATATTCGATTAATCAGATGGTAACTTAGATCATCACAAATTTATGGCTTATTGGTTGATGGCTTTTTCATAGGAATGTTCTCTACCACTCTCCATCGTAACATGATGGTTAGATTTTTCTTCCATATCCATATTTTCACCTATATTCTCATACATGGAAACCCAGTGATGAGTTAATATGGGTAGCCGTTATGTTTCATAGTTTAGTTTTTAAATCCAAGTATTAGAATTCCTTTCTACGATGTGGGTTTCTATTAATGAAACTTTCGAGTAGTAAACCATTTATAACCCCGACGAATTTCGAGGGAGAAATTCATTTTAAGGGGGGTAGAGTGTAACAACCCGATATTTTCTGATAAATATTCTTTTTAATTTATTTGATGTCATGTGTTTTATGCTACAAAAAGATTATCTTGAGCATTACGAAACACCGTATTAGCTTGCAGTATACGCAACACTATTCTTAGATTGTGTTACACACAATTTCATGTTTGTTTTATTATAGTCATTCTACGAAACATTGAGTGTATATATATATATATTAAATGTATAAATTAAATATGGTTGGATTATTTTATACGAAACAACAAAGGATTCTTGCACAACACGACACCCTGACATGGATTGCATTACACGCAATCGTGACTTTCCTCGATAGCGTGTGTTGTACACAATATCAGGTTTCACTAAAAAATGATATATGGTTATAATATTATTATGTACTAGCCATTATGAATAATATTTACTAAATTTTGAATTTTATAACCTTATTATTCATCTTACACATTTTCTAGAACATAGTATAAGAACAAAATAAACCTTTTCGAGTAAAATTAGTATTCTACAAAAAATGTGGTTTTGCCGCCTTTTGATAGCGCACCCACATTAAATATAGTTTTTTACATGTTTATAAGGTCAATTTTACAAAATAAAATTATAATTTTGAATAATGATATAAAAATTTACAATGGATAATGTTTTGATATTTTTCTGATAACTTTCATATTTTAATGAATAGTTAAAACACGCTATATTTTAATTAATTTTTTTATTCTTACTAATTTATATAGATAAATTATAATATTTAATGGTTTTAATGTATAAATATAATATATTTTTACCATTTAATATAATGTATTTCATTAGCATTGATTTTACCTTGAATTCGTAGGTTAAATCAATTTAATCTTTTGCAATGTTTTAAAGAAAAACCAATTTTATTTCGACAACGAGATTAATTTTAATTTAATATCTGCAACTTTTGTGTATTAAATTTGGAAAAATAGATTCCATATTTGGATTTAGTGGGTCCAAATTATGTTAATAAGCTACTTTTTATTTTTGGGCATTATGAATAGTTTCTACGGTAAATTTTATTCACCATAGTTAAAGGTAAATCGGGCAATTAAGGGTAAATATAAGATAAATAAATTACCCTAACACCTGCCAAAATTCTATTGGATGGATAGAAGTCTACCCATATCACCTAATGGTCAGAATATATTCATTTTATGGACTTGTTTCTTTGAAAATAATTTAATTATTATTAAAACCAAAGAAAGTGACAACATGTGACTCTCTTAAATCTTATAAGTATATTAATTTTAATTTAGTGATAAAAATCATGAATCTCTGAATATGAATATTCTCCTGAATTTTAATAACATTATCTACATCATATGAATTTAATTATAATTTTTAGGTGTTATATAATTATCCTTAATTGTGACACAATAGTGATGCAGAAAGTTTTTATGTAGTGAAAAATCATGAATATAGTTTTTATTAATCTAATAATGACCATAAAAGGCAACAAAACCCTGAACAAAACATATTTTTAATGTAAATTTAAACCATAATCATCCAATGGTAGAATATTGGACCATTTGGAGCCTTATAAAAGTGATTATGACACTTATAGTATTTTATTTTAAATGATGCCAAAGTTGTCACCTTCATAATTTAATAAATATAAAAATTTAAATATTGTTATTTTAAGATGATAAATTCGAGTAAAATTTTTATTGTGTAAGATAATAGATTTATCTTCATCATAGGATTTTATTTTTAATTTTTATGCAAATATAAGTATATTAAATAATTATACAAAAATTTGGTAGTAATAATTTTATTAGGAGATAAACCAAATAAATGGTTTTAACAATAATAAAATAAATACTATATGAACTATTTAATGTGATCCAATAATTTTATAGATACATATGACCTTTTATGGATCTATTGAAGCCTTTATTTAGAACATATATTCTGTATATATTTTATTTAAATTCAAATAAATAAATAATGTCAAAATTGACACTATTGTTATTTTGTTAAAATTACATATCATAAAATTGTTTAAAAATAACATAAATATTTAAAAATTATAAATTTAACTTTATATGGTATAAAATGTATTAAAGTATCAAATAATGGACAATTCACAATAAATAGGTAATTATTTGTTATAATTTAATATTTATAAAGTTATTAGGACAAATAAAATTAAATTGATTAAATAAAGATAAATCAAGTTGATAATGTGTAAAATTAGTTCCTAACATGTATAAATTTTATTGGTTGATGATATTACAACCATATATCATCTAATATTTGTATATGATTCATTTTGGAAGTTTTGAAGTGGGGTTGGGATTTAATATAAACTAATATTTCTTATATTTCCAAATGTGCCTCTCTCCTCCCTTATAATAGGGCCCCTCCTCCCTCTCTTCCTCACCTCACATTGAGCCTTCAATCTCGGAAAAACCCTGACAAATTCTTTTCTCCACTTCCCTAGAAACATACTAGAGGTCCTGGTCTTCTTCAAATACCAATTTTGGTGCCCCAAGAGGAGGTCTCAAAGAGGCACTTCAAAGAAGAGGTCATGTCTGTTACCGATTATTTCAACTTTATTTCTTCTTCCACTTCTTCTTTTTTTAGTTGTTTCATTATGATGTAATAACATAAGTATCACTCATATACTAATATGTTATTATAAGTATGAAAATACCATATTTCACCATCTATCCATCCTACGGAAAACGAAATCACCGCGCATGCGTATGTACGGAATACCATCTCCACGCCGTGGTGTAATCCTTTTTCCACCACCACCTTACTTAGATGGGTATAATGGTGAATGTAACGAATATATATGATTATTGTAAAGTGACATTGATTCTGTAATATTATACATACACTTTAATACAATTCACGATCTTGGGAATGATATCATCGCTCGTGCGTACGTACGGACTACCGTCTCCACAACGCGATAAGATTCACAATGCAAGTTAACCATAAAAGAATGATTATAAAGTATATATAATATGTAATTATGAAATATATGAAATAATAATGCTACTGGATTTATTTATATATATATATATATATATTTATTTCATCCACTTAATTCCATTCAATTCAATAAGGAAATGAAAACAGCGTTCATGCGTACGTACGACATACCGTCTCCATGAACGGTGTATTTCATTCCATTTATCGATCTATTATGTATATTCGGAATATATATTATATATAAATAATGTTTTATATTCTGGATGTAAGTAATCACGATCTATGTAAACATATGAATAATTACAAGTTAAAACACGAACAACAAATGAAACGATTTTACCCAAAACGATACTTTTACATGAATTTACAAAAGAAGCTGTAATATAATGTCATAAGTGATCCATATATGATATAATAACAATGAATATGATTCTTTAATAAGTCAATGACATTATTTAATTCATTATACAGGAGTTTTGGATACTTACGAAGCATATCAGACCTAAGGTAAGGGATAATTTTTCAAATCTCATTTTTATCTGAGATTGACTATTTGTAAGTATTTACAGGGGTTATTGCTATCATCCATGTCAATGTTTTATAAAAGTGTTTTTATGTATGTTTAAATTCCTTTTTACCAATTTTGACTTTTACCCCTTGGTATGGAAGGAATCTTTCTTTTTTTACCATACAAGGTACTTTTTTGACTTTTCCGACAAAAGTACGAGAAGAATATTTAACGTATACAGCATGGAAGGATTTTTACGGTTTTATAATGCCTTATTTTAATAATGATTCCTACAAAATATTTCATGATTATTTTTAACAAAATCCCATTCTTTTAAAATTTCCTGACATTTTTTGAAAAGAAAAAGATTTTGAAGAAGAAATGATATTTTACTCAAGAATTCATTTCAAGTGTTTTATCAAAACCATTTATCATCTAAGATGAAATTATTTCATATGTTTATATTTCAAGTATAATGTCTCTATGAATTACATGGTTTCACATTAGTTATTATGAAATGATATCCATTTCATTTATATGGATTATATAATGATAGGATGATGTTTATGAAACCAATTTTATTTATTGGGTTATTATGAATGATATATGTTTATTTTGTGGAACATGTTAGAATGATTTCATTATGAGATGTGTGGGACCTATATCTCCCTCAAATGAATTGGGTAAAGATTTATATCTCATGAGATGGACATGGCTGGAATGGTAATTTAATCCGGTTCAGTGTTACAGGACTGAAACGAGGAGTGAACTCGATTCAGAAAGGGACTTTGTCCACTAAGATAGTCTTGGCAATAATGCATTGGCTACTATGGAAATCATAACATGAGCTGAATAGTTTCCACAATTACATGTTTTATTCCCATTATATTTTATCATGGTTGATGTTCCATTATGATATATGCCTTACATACTTCCATGATTTATATCATTGCTCAAGATTTTGATGATTAAATTTCATGTTCAAGTTTTTGGTTTCAAATGTTTATGGATTGTTTTATGTTCTCTATTGTTTCCTTTACTGAGCATTTGAGATCACTCTTTTTGTGTTTTATTTTCCCCAGGAAATATAGAATGGCTTTAGGTAAGGAAACAAAAAGGGGAAGATCATTATGGGTGTTGTTGATGATCTTTCAACATGAATAGAAGTTTAAATTCCAAGTTTCCAAAGACACTAAACTATTACGATCCTTGTGTGTCTATTTTTTTATGTATTATTTATTCCGAAAATGTAATGTAATGTCCATGTATGTCAACCTTCAGGTCTCAACACATCCTCTTAGTTCAATACAAATAATGAATCAGTAATTTCCTTCATCCTGATAAATACATAGAAATCATCTTAAACATTAGAGAGAATTAGTGTAGGTTCCAATCGATAAGCTACCTTGCTGGTATTGTCAATAATAATAATGTTACAAATAAACCTATTGAATATATTAACTTTTTATAGTCAGAAAAATTTCATCATTTGATTGTTCTTTGGTCAATGATGTTGTTATATTTTACACAAATAAACAGTTGTTACATTCTTTTCCAAAAGAACATAAATATCAAAAGATCCATAACTAAATGGTATTCCATTATTTACATATATAGTTATGTCAAAATAATTTAAATCGGTCATAATATATATATATATATAATGTGAAGAAATAGACCAATCTCTAATGCCTCATCCTATGTTCAACAGAAACTAGTTCATAATTGGATAACCACAAAACCCATAATTTTTTTAAATACATATCATTAAAAATAAGGTCATTAAATTTTATATATTAACATTTCAATAATCTGCAAACTATCTTGAAGTATTTCATAGTTGTAACAAAAAAAATTGATTTCCTTTATAATGTATACTCTTAAAATATTGTAATGAAATTAATTAACATAAAACAATATTGACAATATACATTCATCCTTATTACTAAAATAAAATTTATATTTTTGGATATATTCATAAAATCTAATTATGTTTCACACTATATTAACAATAAGATAAAATGATTTGTCATCAAATCACGTATTAGATCCATGGTCATCAATACTCTCCAAACTAATTTATTCATATCCATCTTCACTTTATCAAAACTAGACTCCATATTATAAAAAGTTGGTATATATTAAGGGATATATTCCACTAGTAAAATATAATCTCTAAATGAACTCACATTTCCATTTCGTTAGCAGCATACACAATATTTTCCAAAATCCTAAATGAAAAACTTATATTAAAAAAATACCTGTATATATATTGATTCAGAAAACATAATCCATGTTTTCTAATGTATAACAAATTCAACCGTCCCACTTCTTTCTCAAACTATCATGTATGTTTCATCGTATTATTCATTAATAACCATTTTATATAACATAAAATATGAATAATGTATTTAAATTAATCAACCAAAATTAAAATTAGATTCTCACGTTTAAAAGAGACAATAATTTTAATAAATGTGATTATATTGATCTATCATCTATAGTATCCTTAGATTATCATTAAAAACAAATATTCATACCATATTTCTTGGTATTTTCATGATAATATAGCTTGTGACATTGATTTTAACAAGTACCATACATTAAACATTTGAAAAACTCAATAAATAATGATATATTATTGAAGTAATTAATGAAATTTATGACATTAACTAAACATTTTATTTTTCCTATATAAATAATATCATTGTGTTTTTCTTTTCCATGCTTAAAACATAATTTTTTTATTAATAAATTCCATATAACGTTATATCCCACATTCATGACATATTTGAAACGAAATCTTCCTTCCACCATGGTCTCCACTACCCGTTCTCCCATTGAACTGTAGCCTTAACTTATTTGGTGTGTTCGAGTGTTTTTTACGGTTGATGTTGAGAATCATACATCGATTTAAATTATTGGGCATAATCAAAATATCCTTCACTCCAACTATCACCCCATTTGGTTTCCTATTGGAAAAAAGTGTATATCTGATTCATTGTAAATATGATTCATTATGTTTCCATTAATTTATTCAAACTAAAAAAAATACTATGATAAATATTAATAATATTGGGAAACAATATAATCACGAAAAATCAGTTATATGATGTCTACATCCTGACACCTTATTTTTAAAACAATTACCCCTTTTCCATAACCAAGGAAAATCATTCTTACAATTCCAATTCATAATTATGGTTCCTAAATTGTTTTTTAATTATGAAAAATATCCCATGGGATTGTCAAACAACGTGTGTAGCAAGGCCCACTGTCACACACTAGGTGATGATCGACTATTGCTCGTTTTTCTCATTTCAGATTCATTACCCCCATATATACTCCACCATAGAGACACATCCAATTTAAATATATTTTCATGATGTAATTTCATAAAAACCACTCACATCATCCATTAACCAAAATTTTGGTGTTTTAACAATACATTTTCAAATCCATAGACTTATCGTTATAAAAATCCTTAGAAATATCATTGAAAATATCTATATGGATTACGTTGTTTTGTTATTATCCTACATTCCAAAAGTCAACTAAAACTATCCAATGATAATAAATATATTGACAAAATATACACATATATCAATATTGGATATTTGTATATGAATATTAATTTCCTTAAAAAATATACACATAATGAAAAAATTGGTTTAGTGTATTTTGAGGCCAGAAACCCAATATTTTTATTTCAGGGATGACTTTCTACATCCCCCACAATGTTCTTCTCACATTGTAATAATTTTAAGAATACCCTATCAAAAAAAATTATTTTTTATCCTTGGTTATTAAATATATGAAATGGTTAGATCAGATTCTTAGTACGGGAAAAGATAATAGATATTAATCTATAATAACATGAATTAAATAATATGAACCTAATGGTATGTTGTTATTAACATAACATTTGATGTTCATATCTAAACTATTATACATCATAGAGATGAGTCACGACTTAATACATTATCATTTCTGAAAACATAATCTATAAGAGTGTGATATAATCGTAAATAAATCCAGAACTATAAGCCCATGTGATAAAATTGTGGCACTATACTAAATATTGAACAATATCTCACAATTAAAGGATAACTACAAAAAAATAAAACATAGTAGATCAGGATTCATAACCTATTTACCATTGAGGATCCAGATCCATCATTGTCAAATATTTGATCAGGATACACCTATTTCCCATAGTGGATCGGGATGCAACGATTTCCGATAGTGGACCATGCTCATATACTTTTTTATCATTATTATATCATGGTATATAATTCATTACCCAACGAATTGGGAGAATATATTGATCCATCCTATCTCATAGTGGTACCATACTTATGTCTTCCATGATATCAAAAAATATTCATCATATCACCACATCATAACCAATGTAAATTAAATGGGATTGATAAACATTTTGTTAGGTCCACTAGGCTGAATACCCTGAGAGGGGGGGGGTGAATCAGGGTATGACTAATTAAAAATTAAAGCCCGTTCTGATCTTGTCTCGCTGTTAAGCAAAACACTCTTCTCTCTCTCTCCTGCTGCACAATATAAACAGAAAGTAAATCAAGCACAGGACACAACAATTTTACTTGGTTCACCGCTAAGGGCTACGTCCAAGGAGCATACGCCGACAGGTTGCCGGTCGTACCAAGTCCACTAACTTCACTAGCTGTGGTTTACAATGTTCGGGCTAGATCACTTCTATGCCCAGGCTCACTGCCTTTACAATGTTTAGGGTCAGCTCACTGCTTTCCCAAGGGTCACTCCCTGTTTCTCTCTCTCTGGCTCACTGCCGGTGGAGAGGATCACCTTCTTCCTCTTCCTAAGCTCACTGCTCTTGGAAGGGATTCACTCACAGTTTATAGACCTGTAGGTCTCTTCATTTCCATTAAGGAATGCATCTTTCTCTGTATGTAGATGCTCTGTTGATGTTCAACTTTCACCCGTAGATGAATACCTCTTTTCCTCTAAACACTGGGCAAACAACCTTTGGAAAGACCTTCGCAAAGCACTCTACAATGCGAGGCTCCCAATTTCGCGAAGCTCAAACAAGCCTTCGCGAAGCTCCTGCCTTTTCGCGAAGCTCAATCGCGAAGCTCCTTCGCGAAGCACTCTCGCGATGCTCAAGCCGTCGCAAAGCAACAACCCTCGCGAACCTACGTATGCCAACGCGGAGCTCGCAGGTTTCGCGGAGCTACAATAGCCGTCGCGAAGCACCTCTTTCGCGAAGCACACTGGCTCCGCGAACCACCTTCGCAAATCGAGAGCAAAGTATTTTCTCTGAAAATTCTCTCTACTTCGCCTGAAGGGGTCGGCCTCTATTTATAGGCGATTCCACCGACCCTCATCCTTTCCGCACGAAGTCAACGCCACGTCATCTCAAATCGCGATGCTCCAAAGTTTCTGTCAGAATTCTGTCCAAATCGCGAAGCTCCACTGCAATCTTCCGTTCGCGGAGCTTGACGTAGTCGCGATGAATCACCGTCAACTTACCTTCGCGGCTCGCGCCTTCGCCGCGAAGCTCCCTCGCGAAGCCCAACATTCCTTCGCGCCTTCGCCGCGATGTTCTCTCGCAAAGCCCTTCTCCGCCGCGATGCGCTTCAGCCTCTGCCGTTCGCGAAGCTTGACGTAATCGCGAAGCATCACCGCCTCCATTCTTCTGGTCTTCGCGATTCCCAAACCATGCATCCTATCTTCGCGAAATTCATGCCTTTGCCATATTAAATTGTGCTCTTCATTGAAATCCTCTTTTCGCGATGCTCACCAAACTCCAAATTTTGGACCCCAAAAATTTGGCAAACACTGGAAAACGGCGCCACCTTGTACTGCTCTTTTGTACCGCCTCCAGATTGTCCTTTCCTTTGTCATGGTTCTTTGTCAACATGGAATGTCAACAACTTCTCGGGAATTCGACAAATATCCATGAAAACCTGCTTTGTCAACAAACACAATCAACCCAAAAATACCTTGAGGGATTTTTGCCCAACAATCTCCCCCTTTGGGTTTGTTGACAACTCTTCACAATTTTGCTCAGGATGATTTTCTGCACTGTGATACCTCACTGAGTCTTCTTCCAGCTGCTACCACCATTCGCCTCTTGCGATTGTGATAGTGTTCAAGGATTCACTTAACACGTACTCTAAGCCCACATGAGCAATGCTCGGCGTGAGAAACAAGAGTAGTATGTAAAGTTCATCAATGAATCACTTCATGTCAGACCACAGTTGTCGATTCCACCCTGATACCAGTTCTTAAAATAAAACCAGTTGTTGAACCACACTGATACCAATTGGTGAATTCTTAAGTTGATACCAATTGTTGATAGCTGGACACCGTCTCACACCATTCCAACACCACTGTTCTGCTTTTATCACGATCCTCAGCTGTCGTGATTTCTATGATTTGATCGATCACGTTTAGCATCGTCAGATTTAATACACTCCCCCTTTCTCATTGCTCCCCCTTTCTGGCTGCTCCACCTGTCAGCTTCTCCCCGTAACAAGTATGATTTATCAAATCTCCGCACTATTTTCTCCCTTGAACAAACACTTTTCTCCCCCTTTGTCAAGCACTTTTCAAGCACTTTTCTCCCCCTTTGTCAACGGACCCAAAGGTCACGCCTTTGTAGTCTGTAACATAGTAGAGAACACATATCTGCACATTAGGGAAAAACACACCATACCTCGGGGAGAGGGGGGCGGGTCCCATATCCACACTATTTCAAGTGCGGGGAGTCGACTGAACTCCCAGAGCCAGTCGATGCCTTTCAAATGCTGCCTTGGGTAAGGCCTTTGTCAGAATGTCTGCAACCTGCAGCTCTGTAGGCACGTACTCCAACTTTACAATTCCCTGCTCAACCTTCTCCTTGATAAAATGATACTTAATCTCAATGTGCTTTGTCCTTGAATGATGGACGGGATTTTTGCTAAGATTTATAGCACTTGAGTTGTCACACTGGATTCCGATCGGAGACTTCACTTCAACTCCCATATCTTCAAGCTGCTGCTTCATCCACAATAACTGTGTGCATGCTTGAGTGGCCGCAATATACTCAGCTTCTGCGGTGCTTAATGAAATGCAATCCTGCTTCTTGCTCAACCAAGCAATACATAGTCCGCCAAGATAAAATGCACCTCCAGATGTTGATTTTCTATCATCTGCTGAACCGGCCCAGTCTGCATCAGTGTACCCCAATAACTCTGTCTGAGATTTGTCATTGTATGTCAAGCCGAAGTCCACCGTGCCCTTAATATACCGAAGTATTCTTTTCACTGCGAGCATGTGACTTTCCTTGGGATTACTTTGATATCTCGCTGCTTGGCATGTGGCGAAAACAATATCAGGCCTTGTTGCGGTTAAGTACAACAGACTTCCAATGATTTGCCTGTATTCTGTGATATTAACTGCCTTGCCATCCTCATCTTTTGATAATTTCATCCGGGTAGCCACCGGAGTCTTCATCTCCTTGGAATTTTCCATTCCAAACCTTCTCAGGACCTCCTTGGCATATTTAGATTGAGAAATGAATGTTCCATTCCTTCCTTGTGTGACCTGTAGACCAAGGAAAAACGTTAGCTCTCCAATCATTGACATTTCAAACTCATTTTTCATGAATTCGGAAAACTGTCTGCACTGAGCTTCATCTGATCCACCAAATATTATGTCATCGACATAAACCAACACCATCATCCTTTGATTACTGTCATTACTGAAATAGAGATTGTAATCAACTCCTCCACGCTGAAAACCAAGCTTCTTCAAGTACTGATCAAGCCTTGAGTACCATGCCCTTGGTGCTTGTTTCAGCCCATACAATGCCTTCTTCAGCCTGCAAACTTTGTTCGCATCCTCATGAATGAGAAAACCATCTGGCTGCTCAATATACACCTCCTCTTCCAGAACCCCATTCAAGAATGCGGATTTGACATCCATCTGGAACACTTTGAACTTCCTTTGCACTGCGATGGCTAGGAATAATCTTATTGTCTCCAGCCTTGCAACCGGTGCAAATGTCTCATCAACATCAATTCCCTCGATTTGGGAGTACCCCTTGCACACTAGTCGTGCTTTGTTCCGAATCACTGTGCCATCTTCATTCATCTTGTTGCGATAGACCCATTTGGTCCCAATGACATTCTTGTCCACTGGCCTCGAAACAATCTCCCATGTCTGGTTCTTCTCAATCTGATCAAGCTCTTCGTTCATGGCCTGAACCCAGTTTTCATCTTCAGCTGCATCAGAAAAACATTTCGGCTCCACTTGAGACAAAAACGATGCTTGCTGTGATGATTTCATTCTTCGAGTCTGAACTGGAGCTGTTTGATCACCAATGATATTCTGCCTATCAATCTCAGCTCGACTCTTTGTCTTCCTCGCAGACACCGACTTGACACTTTCCTCTTCATCATCAGTATCTTCTTCTGAGTCAGCTTCTGCCACTTCTGCTCCCCCTGGGTTGCTTACCTCATCATCACTGTCATCCAGGAACTGTTCACTGGGTCGTTGAGCAGTCTGTTCATTTTCGACTATAGTGACATCATTACTCTCAATAATTTTTCCCAGCCTCTTGTTGAAGCATTTATATGCTTTGCTTTTCCCTGAATAGCCAAGGAATATCCCTTCATCTCCTCGTGCCTCAAACTTCCTATGATGTTCTTTGTTGAGAATGAAACACTTACTTCCAAAGATTCGAAAGTATTTCAACGTTGGCTTCTTTCCGTACCACAGTTCATACGGAGTCTTCCCTTGCTTCGGACATAACAGGGACCTGTTTGAAACATAGACCGATGTCAAAACTGCTTCCTTCCAAAATTTCTCTGGTAGGTCCTTATCAATAAGCATTGTTCTGGCCATGTTGTTAATGATCCGATTCCTCCTTTCTACCACTCCATTCTGTTGTGGAGTTCTTACTGATGAAACTTGATGCCTTATCCCATGTTTCTCGAGATAGTTTTCAACCTGACTGTTTGTAAATTCTGTACCGTTATCAGTACGAAACTTCAGAATTTTCTGCCCAAGCATCTTTTCTGATTCCCTCCTGTACTGCTTTATGCAACTGAACACCTCTGTCTTATGGGTAATGATGAATACCCAGGCCATTCTGCTGTAGTCATCAATAAAAAGAACATAGTACCTTTGCCCATTTATAGCTCGTGGTGAGATAGGTCCACATACATCAGCATGCACCAATTCGAGCACTCGAGTTGCTTTTTGTTCCTTTGGCCTGTATGTCTTCCTGATGATCTTCCCTTGTTGACAAGCATCACACGTATGAGTGCGATCACGTGATAGTTTGGGAATGTCTCTAGCAGCATCACACTTTACCAGATCTTCCATAGATGGTTGACATAGATGACCAAGTCGCTTATGCCACAGCTGATTTTCTTCTTCTCTGGATAAAAGGCATGAATCTTCTTCCCCACCTACCAGGTAAAGATTCCCCTTTGTTCGTTTTCCCTGAAGAATGATTATTCCATATTTTCCTTTAACAAAACCCATCTTCTTGGTAAAAAGTATAGAGTTCCCAGAGTCACATAGTTGACTGACGCTAAGCAAATTATGACTGAGACCCTCTACCACCAAGACATCAGCATGTCTCATTTCTTTTCCCCCAAACTTGGCTTTTCCTGAGCCAACAATCTTCAGGCCTTCATCATTTCCAAACTTGACAACTCCTTCTTTGTCATATTTTATGCCTGTAACCAGATCCTTATTACCCGTCATGTGGGATGTGCAACCACTGTCAAGGATCCAAACACCAGAACGATCTGATGCTTTAAGGGCAATTTCAGCAACTACGGCCTTCTCAGTTTTCTTCTTCCTAGTCCATACTTTTTCTTTCATACTCGGCATGGATTGAGGCTTCTGTTCTTTCTCAGAGTATGATGGACCAGCTTCATCTTGAAAAACTGCAAATCTGTTCTGAACTTTTAACTCACTTGTCGGTTTACTGATCTGCTGCTTGCGATCATTTTGATTCTGCTTTGGCACATTTTTCTGAATGGTCGGAGTGCAGTACCTAGCCATGTGTCCAAATCCTCCGCACCAAAAACATTGTCCTTCAAAAAATGTTCTGGAAAACCGTTCTCTGTTTGGCTGCCATCTCTGTTCTTGTTCCCTTCGATATCTTTTTGCTATGGAACACACATACTGTGAATGTCCCATCTTTCCACAACAATAACACCTGATATAAGGTGCATTCCTTCGTGTTACTTCAGCACTACGAGTTTCCCCTTTGGATCTTTGAGTATTCTGATTCTGCTTTGTGCTCAAATCCATTTTCAATCTCGGGACAGGTGCTTGCGGTCTAACTTCAACTGCCGTAGATTTTTGTTTCTGATTAAGCCATGAATCAGCCTTAACATCTGAGTTCAATTGCTGCTTCTTTCCTGCTGAACTACTAGGCTCTTCTTTCTTCTTTTCCGTCTTCGTAACGACCTGATTTCCCAAGAATGTGTTGGGATTCAAAGGTTTTTCCTGGTCTTTAACTTTTCTCCGCAGACCGACAACTTCCTCTTCAAGCTCTTCAATACGCTTGACGTGATCTTTCACTTTTCGACTCAAGCAATCGATCTCCCTTTTCTGCTCTTCGATCTCGAGTTTATTCTCATCAACCTTTTCTGTGCGCTCTGGCCTGGAAGACTTAAGATTTTCAATTTCTTTCTCAAGCTCAGACTTCTCTTCTTCTTGTTGTTGCATGTAGAGTTTGGCATCACGTACTATCTTATTGGCTTTCTTTGTTTTTGCTCGCCAAACATCTATCTCTTCAAGAGCTGCTTCTAATTCAGCTTCCATGTCAACTCTCCCTTCAATTTCTTCTTCTTCTTCGTCAGTTTCAATTTCTTTCTTTTCTAGAGCGCTACTAGCAACAGCCACCATCGCATTTTGACCACGATCTCTACAGTTTTCTATCTCTTCAACTTCTTCACCCTCAGACTCAGCTGAACTGTCAATTTCTTGGGAAAGAAGATTCTTCTTCTTAAAGAAATTTCTCTTGAACTTCTTCTTCCCTTTCACATAGGCTGAAGATTTTTTCATGGGAATCTCAACTTCATCTTCATCGCTTTCTTCTTGAAACTTTTTGGGGCATCTTGCAGCAAGATGACCAACCTTTCCGCATCGGAAGCATGCTAGTGGAAGTTTCCCTTTAAACTTTCCTTTTCCTCTTTGCAGATTTGAAGAAAGGAACGACATCACCTCATCTGACTCTTCTTCCTCCTGAGAATCTTCAATAGTGACCCCCTTCATGGCCTTAAATGCCACCTCTTTGGATTTCCCCTTTTCCACAGCATCGTTGTCATCATTTCTCATTTCATATGCAACAAGAGTGCTGTGTAGGTTATCCAATGTTAGCTCTTTCGGGTCTTTATCTTCCAACACAGAAACTTTCGGATTGAACCGAGGTGGAAGCTTTCTCAAGATGCGTTTTACGATTTTAATGTCTTTGATAATTTCTCCAAGACCCCGCATGTCTTCTACCACAGCATTTACCCTGTCAAAGAATGCATCAACAGACTCATTCGGGTTCATTTTGAGATCTTCATACTTGTTCACAACACTTGCAGCTTTGCCTCTCTGACTTTTGTATCCCCTTCATAAATATTCAAAAGTTTTTCCCACATGGCATGTGACGTTTTGCATGACATCACCTTTGTATAAATGGGATTAGAGAGGGCTCCCCCTAAGGCATTTATTGCTTTGGAATCAGCATCCAACTCTTTGTGCTCAGCTTCTGATAATGCACCACTAGTAATATCAGCTGTGATACCATGCATAGCTGCTGAAAACACATCCATTCCCAGAGATCGGAAATAGTGTTGCATTCGATTCTTCCATATCTGAAAATTACATCCATCGAAGATCGGAATCCCTCTATGATTAGTGACCTCCATTGAGAGAAGACCAACTGTTATCCTTTCCCTTTGATACCACTTGTTAGGTCCACTAGGCTGAATACCCTGAGAGGGGGGGGTGAATCAGGGTATGACTAATTAAAAATTAAAGCCCGTTCTGATCTTGTCTCGCTGTTAAGCAAAACACTCTTCTCTCTCTCTCCTGCTGCACAATATAAACAGAAAGTAAATCAAGCACAGGACACAACAATTTTACTTGGTTCACCGCTAAGGGCTACGTCCAAGGAGCATACGCCGACAGGTTGCCGGTCGTACCAAGTCCACTAACTTCACTAGCTGTGGTTTACAATGTTCGGGCTAGATCACTTCTATGCCCAGGCTCACTGCCTTTACAATGTTTAGGGTCAGCTCACTGCTTTCCCAAGGGTCACTCCCTGTTTCTCTCTCTCTGGCTCACTGCCGGTGGAGAGGATCACCTTCTTCCTCTTCCTAAGCTCACTGCTCTTGGAAGGGATTCACTCACAGTTTATAGACCTGTAGGTCTCTTCATTTCCATTAAGGAATGCATCTTTCTCTGTATGTAGATGCTCTGTTGATGTTCAACTTTCACCCGTAGATGAATACCTCTTTGCCTCTAAACACTGGGCAAACAACCTTTGGAAAGACCTTCGCAAAGCACTCTACAATGCGAGGCTCCCAATTTCGCGAAGCTCAAACAAGCCTTCGCGAAGCTCCTGCCTTTTCGCGAAGCTCAATCGCGAAGCTCCTTCGCGAAGCACTCTCGCGATGCTCAAGCCGTCGCAAAGCAACAACCCTCGCGAAGCTACGTAAGCCAACGCGGAGCTCGCAGGTTTCGCGGAGCTACAATAGCCGTCGCGAAGCACCTCTTTCGCGAAGCACACTGGCTCCGCGAACCACCTTCGCAAATCGAGAGCAAAGTATTTTCTCTGAAAATTCTCTCTACTTCGCCTGAAGGGGTCGGCCTCTATTTATAGGCGATTCCACCGACCCTCATCCTTTCCGCACGAAGTCAACGCCACGTCATCTCAAATCGCGATGCTCCAAAGTTTCTGTCAGAATTCTGTCCAAATCGCGAAGCTCCACTGCAATCTTCCGTTCGCGGAGCTTGACGTAGTCGCGATGAATCACCGTCAACTTACCTTCGCGGCTCGCGCCTTCGCCGCGAAGCTCCCTCGCGAAGCCCAACATTCCTTCGCGCCTTCGCCGCGATGTTCTCTCGCAAAGCCCTTCTCCGCCGCGATGCGCTTCAGCCTCTGCCGTTCGCGAAGCTTGACGTAATCGCGAAGCATCACCGCCTCCATTCTTCTGGTCTTCGCGATTCCCAAACCATGCATCCTATCTTCGCGAAATTCATGCCTTTGCCATATTAAATTGTGCTCTTCATTGAAATCCTCTTTTCGCGATGCTCACCAAACTCCAAATTTTGGACCCCAAAAATTTGGCAAACACTGGAAAACGGCGCCACCTTGTACTGCTCTTTTGTACCGCCTCCAGATTGTCCTTTCCTTTGTCATGGTTCTTTGTCAACATGGAATGTCAACAACTTCTCGGGAATTCGACAAATATCCATGAAAACCTGCTTTGTCAACAAACACAATCAACCCAAAAATACCTTGAGGGATTTTTGCCCAACACATTTCATCATTTCCCCATAGAAAAAACAATGATAATCAATTGGATTCATATTTATTTCATCAGAATAATAATTAAGCATCTAGAGAAATATTACATGTATTATAATTTGTTAATATTCATAGTAAAGAATATGTAACATCAAATGATGTCATCATAGAAGGAAAATTATTTTCAAAGATAGATCACTTGGAACTATTTTGGAGTAAAATTTCAATCCCACAATCAAAAATGATTTTTATGTTATTAAACATTTGAAAATTCAATTTTTTAATTACATTAATAACTTATTGTGGATGGTTTAAATATAATTTTTTGAATTTATTAAATAAAAAAAATCATTCATTGTGAATAATTTTTTGAAAACAAAAAATTTATAAATTTTTTTTAAATCACTATATTTTAAAATTAACATTTAAGTATATAAATTATTATATAAAAAAATTATTTTTTCACGACGGTAGGAAATAGCATGAATTTTTACATGTTGAAAAAAGATAACATTAATATTTTTAGTAAAATAAAAATATGAATTGTTTGGAAAATAAATCGAATATTCCATAGAGAAAATTTCTAAAATTTTTAAACATGGAATTTTATTTAAAAAATCATTACTATATTTTTTTTTAAAAATTAAAACACTTTTATAATTCATAGCTTCGGATGAAAAACAGGTTTTTGACTAAACATACAAATAAAGATTATATTTACTTAAAAAATTTCTTTTACTCATGAGTAAATAAAGGGAGGATAATTAATATAAATATTTTAGTATAATTACATCACTAAAGGAGTACAAAATTAATGATTTTATTTTGATATGGATCATAGTATTTCATCATTTAAAGCATAAAAATAAATAATCTCAATAGAGGAAGAGATAATATCATAAAAATATTACATATATTGTAACCCTGAATTGTAACCCCATGAAGGTGAAAAACCAAAAAAATTGTCTATTCATATAATTTTTTAGTATAATCCACTTAATAAATATTAATTTATGGTATATACATGACATTAAATAAATTTTCGGTGAATATGGAATGCGATAAATAGTTGTTAAAATTGTAATGTATATCACTTCATCTTTCTCAATATTTTGAATAATTATACCCAATAAATAATAACATAAAATGATAATTAAATATCAATAATATAATTGTATTCATGATATATCTTCTCAAAGAGGTATAATATTCCAACCATATAATAAAAAATCTGGGAAGTTTTATAAATCACCCTAAAATAAAAGACAGATAATAAATTTCTTACCATAAGTGACAAATTCCTTCATACAAATTCGTAACATCCTATATAATAAATATAAATTTATTATAAATATATTAATTAATAATAGTTATATATATACTGATTTATGTGTTTTTATTATGATCATTTATTATTCATTTGAAGCATTTCACGTTAAAGTAACATTTCTTGCAATAACTTCTTTAATTCTCATGTATGTTTTGTTTTTTTATTTTTGTTCCACATACATTGATCATGGTTCTATAATATCAAGAATTTTAATCAAGATATTCATTTTATAAATATTTAGTATATTTTATTTATAGAAATCCATAACTATCAATGATAGATAATAGAAACACACTGTTCCTAGAGATAGTTGTTCGTAAGTTTGAATGAATTCAGAATCTATTAACTTAAATGGATGAAAAAATAAATGTAAATAATATATAATAAATAACTAATATTTATTATATATATATATAATTAATATTTTATAAAATTATACTTAATACCTTATAGGAAATTTGGATTTGAAAACAAATCATATCGGCTCAGGAGGTGGGATTCTAAAGTTAACAGAATCGTTCTTATCATATCCCAAAAAGAATTGAAATTAAGATAAAATATTTGATATAATATGTAACTTCCCATAATTTCCTTGTATTTTTTTATATATATGGGAATTTTAGGAGTCTTTGAAAATTGACGGAACGTGATTCTGATGCATAGTGTGTCTGAAAATAATTTCTAAACGTCTTTTCTGGTACTTTCAGTAAACGTAGGAGCCGATTTTGTAACTTTTGAACCGGTGCTTGGAATTGATATATGAGGGAACCATTTAACTCACAACACCAGTATTCTCTTATGAAGACCTTCACCTCGACCATAGTAGGTTGTGGGTGAATTATATTTTTCCCCTTTTTCGTGGGAAAAGAAATCTATAATTCTTTAACATTTTCTATTTCTTTAAAACTCCCATGTGAAAGTTATAAAGGTGGGTACAATCAAAACTGAACCTCCCATGTGAATGTTTATGAGGTCTGGAAAACCCAAAGAATGAAACCACCCCCCCCCCAATTTTAATCCATTTTGGTGGGGACCACCCAAACCCCACATTACTGTAGAAAACATCTCAACTCCCCATTAATACAGTCCTCCAATTTATTTGAGTAAATTAATTATTCCAACGTGGTATAATTAATTGTTCCAAAAATTAATTGTTCCAACGTATACCAAATTAATATACTTAATTTTATAAGTTGAAACCTCTCAATTTTTCAGGTGTAAAATTTTAGGAAAATGGAGAAGCTTTGGAGAATCGTGGAGAATCTCATCATCCAACAAAGAATGCACACTGGAATTGATGAACGAGGAGGATGTTAGAGCCGACTTCGGAAGCGTCTTACAGAAGTGACGAATTCTGACCCCCACTCTCCCAAACAACTTCTTATCCTTCCTCATAACCTCCACCAACAAAACTATGATATAGGGGTTTACTTATGTGTGATTATTTATTACCATGTTCTTCCTTCCTACACAAAGAAAGAAGATCAACTATCTAAGTAGTTGATCTGCCGATGGTTTATTTTTGTGGGTTTGGGAATAATCATTGTCGTAGGATTTAGGGATTGATCTATTGAGTACCACCTTACCGTTCTTGATGTTTTTCCAACATGATTTATTAAGCCACTTACTACCACCCAAACGTGAAGAGTGTGGGCCAAATGAACATTTCCCCACCACTCCACATTTTTCATGAGGTTTTTTTTTGTGTTCCTCTCAATGGAAGAAGGCGAAGACTGGGGTTGGGGAATGGAATTGGCGGTACTTGGATACCGCAGCCGACACACTTTCGGCTGAGATTAAGAAGATGTTGTAACCACATGTCGACAGAAGAGAACTGCAACAGGTGTCGTGGCGGTGAAGGGATGATGGCCGGTCGAGCCAGCCACTGGAAAAGGCGTGGCGTGCGATCGTGTCGATCAGAGTGGATGGTCAGCCATCCGGCAAGCCGCGGAGGACCGTCGCACCATGGCCATCATGACGCACCGTGGCCGCCCCCACAGCCCACCGTGGCTACCCCCCCCCCACCCATCGTGGCCCCCCACCACCAACTGTGGCTGCACCACCACCCACTCGTAGCCCCCACGCCACACTGTGGCTGATACCCAAGATGGTCCGCTCATGTCGGGCCGCCATGCGCAGGCTGGGCCGAACCAAGTAGACCAGTTCGTTCTGGGTCAGACCAGACCCAGGCTAGCATCAATCCATTTTCGCTCTGTCGGCCATAACATTAGTACAAGGTATACATTTTACAAACCATCTGTGGTGCCATAATCCTTGGAATGATATGGTAATTTTGATATACACCACTGATGTTTTTGAAAATGTTGGGGTATGGTCAAGGGGGATCAAGCACGAATCCAATTGGGCCATTGAAACAAAAAGGATAATAACTTACAGACCGTGCGTCTGAATGACGCACCGTCTATTGCTCTGATCCCTTTTTCATGGAGGTACTTTTTGATTTATCTTATTGGGACATATTGGAAATTGGAGTATTGACCAGTGGATTGAGGCATTGATCCTCCCAGCGAAGAGAAAGCTTAGTGTGGGAACCCTGTAGCTGGCTATAATGAGGTTCTAGGATCATGTGTGGATCTGTCAATGTACTAGGATACTGTTTGCGTCTGATGATGTACTAGGATTATATGTGGGTATGAAAAATTACTAGGATCTTGTGTGGGTCTGATGAGGTACTAGGATCCTGTTTGTGTGTGACGATATACTAGGATCCTTTATGGGTATAACGAGGTACTAGGATCCTGTGTGGGTATGACGATGTACTAGGATCTTGTGTGGGTCAGACGAGGTACTAGGAACTTTTGTGGGTCTAATTATGTACTAGGATACTATGTGGGTCGGATGAGGTACCAGGATCATGTGTTGATATGATGATGTGAAACGATCTTCTGTGGGTCTGATTATGATTTTGGAATCTTCATGGGTCTGCCTCTTAACATAGTAAGATGATTCAGTAGTACCATCTAATCTTCAATAAATTTTTACCTAAGATATAATTGGTGTGAGCTTAGTGTGTACCGGTGTGGTACATTCCTTCATGGTAATACCTTGGTGGTATTAATCAGTGTGACATACCGTTGTGGTACTTACCTTCTTGGTATTCCATCCTTTGTGGAATAGTTGAGCTTCAGTATTTTGAGTTGGACATTTTGTTTCCTCATGACTGAGATTGTATTACATGATATCATTGGTATATGTATGGAAATATACCTATGTAGGGTTTTATATTGTCTACTAGTTTTGTGGTTTTTCTATTGCATATTTATTGATACCTTGAGGGTATTGGGGTACCAAGTGAGTATCGTTGTACTAACCCCTACACGGGATATGCCCGCACCTTATGTGTGTTTGGTGTAGATGAAGGACATCACATACCAAGGATGAGGGTACCAAGATTGTAGGTATATCGAGGTGGATTTTAGATGAGGTGTGATGCAGAGACTACTGTTCGAGAGTTTTACCTACCCTTGATGTAGGGTCCTAGGTGGGAATTCACAGGAACTATCCATTTTACTTGTACATTCCTATTTATCTTGTACTTTCCAGTTGGGCTTGTATTTTGGAACCTTTTACTTATTGTACTCACTCTATTTACTTATGTTCTTATCTTTATGTGTGCATAATTGCATATTCTTTGAGGTTATAAAAGCAATGCCTTCCCAGTATTAAGGAATACGCCTTAGGTGTTAGTCGAAAACCCCAATCCAATGGACGGTGGGCTTTGGGGAGTCACGACATTGGCCCTAGGAGGTGGGTCCTGAAAAATTGGTATCAGAGGAGCTGGTCATGCAGTTGGCGGTAGGCGACGATTCGACGTGTTACAACCACCACCACAAGGTGGTCCACCCTGACCATAGGGAGCAGCTAGACAAGAGCTCAGCTCGTGGCAGCTATGGCCTACGACCATGGAACTCCGGAGATTATACAAGGTACGGTCTATGTCTATTCTACCTTAGTTGTAGTACATATAGAAACAGGTGCCAGTCATTCTTTTATTTCACTTACCTCGTTCGATGATTAGAGATTCTAATGGAGTCGTTGGCTCCATCCTTACAGCTAGAGACTCCTACGAGAGGGGATTTGACGATTATGCACTGGTGTTGGCTATATTAGCTTACTCTAGGAGGCGAGATCTTTGGTTGGTATCTCCTAGTATTGGTGTCAATTCCTTATGATGTCATCTTGGGTATAGACTAGTTATCTAGAGTCCATGCTCAGATTGACTGTATAAGGCACAATGTGTAGTTTTTCCGCACGGATGGGACCAGTTTACCTTCACCAGTGAGAATAGAGCATTTCCAATATAGGATGGAATTACCCGGAGGAGAGGACAATGGATCAATCAGCAGTTGGCTAGCATTAACCTCATAGAGGTTGATGTTTAGCGTCCCTGCTATCTTGTAGTGGTGGACTCGTACACTAATGTCTACACGGATGATGTTTTGAGTATACATCCGCATAGAGAGGTGGATTTTTACATTGACTTGTACCCTGGGTTGACATCGATATTTACACCAGCATATCATATGGCTCCCTTGGAGTTTAGTGATCTATGGGTACATCTAGAGGATTTAAGGTGGAAATGGTTCATTCGGCACAATGTTTCTCCTTGAGAAACCCCTATTTTGTTCTCCAAGAAGTCTTATGGGAGATTGAGACTATTTTTTGAATATCGGTGCCTGAATCAGGTGACCATGAAGAATAAGTACCCACTCCAGAGGATTGACGACCACTTTGATCAGCAAATGGGAGCATAATGTTTCTCAAAGATAGGCTTCATATCAGTCAATCAACTGCTCAGAGTACGAGATGAGGATGTCCAGAAGATGAATTTTAGATGTCGGTATGTCCATTACGAGTTATTGATTATTCCATTCCGCATGAACAATACTCTTGAAGTCTTCATGGGTCTCATGAATAGGAAATTTCTTCCATAACATGATCGCTTTGTAATTGACTTCATTGATGACATTCTAATCTACTCGACTACTGAGGAGGAGCATGCCTATCATTTGCAAATAGTTCTGGACACACTAAAAAAGAACTAGATTTATTGTATTCTCTTGAAGTTCCATTTGACGATCTGAGAGGTTCACTTTCTGGAACATGTCATATCAGATGTTGGTGTTGCAGTGGATCCAGCGATGATTGAGGCGGTAATTTCTTGGGAGCTACCTTGGAGTGTGACAGAAGTAAGAAGTTTCCTGGGATTGGCTAGATACTACTAAAGATTTCAAGAAGAATCTTCTAGAGTTGCAGCGACCTCTATCAGCATTTACAAAGAAGGGGGAACCCATCTTTTGGTTATAGAGATACCAGTCGAGTTTTCAATATAAGAGGTAGATAATGACACGTTGCCCCATCTTGAGGCTTCCATAGGGGGTGTAGGGTACATAATATACTATGATGCATCAGCGACCGTGATCAAATGTTCCCTGATCTATGAGCGAGCATTGATTTCATATGGTTCCCAACAGCTAAGACAACATGAACAAAACTACACAACCCATGACATTGAGTTAGCAGAAGTGGTCTTCGCCTTGATGATGTTGCGACACTATCTGATGGGAGAACATTTTTCAGTCTACTAGGATAACAAAATTCTCATGTATATATTATCTCAGAAGGACCTGAACATGAGACAATGATATTCGATTGAGTTCCTCTAATACAATGACATTGAGGTATTCTATACTCCTAGGAAGGGAAATATTTAGCAGATTCACTAAGCAGGAGATCTGGTATACAACTACTAGGTGAGGCGATGGAGAAGCTGGATGCTTTACAGAAATCTTCGGTAGATCAAGATTGAACGTCTTTTCATCAGTCTCTTACTGTCACTCCACCACCTTTTCAGCGAGTCAGGGCGGTGAAACATGGGTACAATGACTGCGAGGCTCTTCATTCTCATATATCCATAGGACATGCACCTAATAGATATTATAAAATTGTAGAGAACGTCATCCACTTCAGAGGATGTACCATGGTACCGGTGTCACTTAGAGAGAAAATTTATATGGAGTTCCACATATCTCCTCTAGAGGTACATCCATGATTGGTGAATATGTACTAGGATCTCTAACGATAGCACCAGTGTTTAGAAATGAGGAAAGCAGTATCCAAGTGTGTCTCTCAAGGCCTCACATGTCAACAAGTGAAGGCGGAGCATCAGGTACTTGTAGGCTTGGTTCAGCCTTTAGAGGTCCTAGATAGTGATGTGGGATGGTATATTTAGGGATTTCATTACAGTAATTCCACTTACATCCAAGGGTAATGATTTGATCTAGGTGAGCGTCGATTGACTCACCATGTCGGCCCACTACCTAAAGATTAGAGAGCATGTTTTAGTAGAGGGCATGGGATGCCTCTATGTGCAAAATATTGTTCGGCTACATTGAGTGCCCTCAATGATTGTCTTGGATCGTGTTTCAGTTTTTACATCCTAGATATGGAAGGGGTTGCAAGAGTCATTCAGGACTCAGCTTCGTTTGAGAACGTCCTTCCATTTCAGACGAATGGTCAGATTCAGCAGACCATACAAACCATTGAGGACATGTTGCGTGTTTAGATACTCGACATTGGTCTCCACTGGGAGGATCATTTGCCTTTGGTGGAGTTTTCCTACAACAATAGCTATCACTCCACCAATGTGATGGCACCCTTCGAGGCATTGTACTAACGAGCATGGAGATCACCATTGTACTGAACTATGCAAGGGGAATAATCACTAGTGGGACTAGAGATGGTATGAGCTACCTGAGAGAAGGTGCAGATAATCCAGGTGTAGATAATGACTACACAAAGATGAAAGAAGTATTATGCCGACATGAGACAGAGACCTCTAGAGTTCGAGGATGGTGACTACGTCGTTCTATGTGTCTCACCCTGACAGTTTTGTGGAGATTTGGCAGAGGCATCAAGTTATCTCCGAGGGTCATCTGACCCTTTCAAGTCCTCAGTAGAGTAGGCGAGGTGGATTACCGAATAGCACTTCCCCATCAGTTGTACCAAGTGCACGACATATTCAATGTATCCTAGCTGAGGTGATACGTGAACGACCCATCTCATGTCATCGACAATAGTGAGCTGGCCATTGACAATGGGGTGACATTTTTAGAGTATCCAGTGGAGTTTGAGAATCGTCATGAGAAGGTCCTTCATGGGCGGTCGATAACTCTGGTGCGCGTTCGCTGGAAGCACTTTGACCTCAAGGAGAGCACATTGGAGCGGGTGGCATAGAATTGTGTGCAATACCCCCACTTGTTTTCTAAGTTTTGTGATTCAGCATTCGGGACGCAAATACCTGAGGTGGGGAGAATGTAAAGACCCAAAACTTCCATTTAATGTTTTTTATATATATGGGAATTTTATGTGTCTGTGAAAATTGATGGCGCATAATTCCTAGTTTTTTGTTCCCAAAAAGAATTTCCGACATTTTTTCAGGTATGTTCAGTAAACGTACGAATTTTTTTTTGTAACCATTGAACCAGTGCTTAAAATTGAAAATCGAGGCCACCGTTGACCTAACATAGCTGATATTCTATTAGGAAGTCCATCACCTCGACCGCAGGATGTCAAGTGTGAATGATATTTTTTCACCCTCTTCGTGTTAAAAAAATAAAATAGTTTAACAATTTTTTTGAAACTCCCAAGTGAATTTTATAAAGGTGGGGACCACCAGAACTAAACCTACCATGTGAATTTTATGGATGTGGGTACCACCCGAAAAAGGAACACCCCATCCCAATTTGAATCCATGGTGATGGGGACCACCAGAACCCAACTATAACAGAGAAAACCTCTCAACTCCCCATTAATTAATTCCTCCCATTTTATTGTGTAAATTAATTATGCCAACATGGTACAATTAATTGTGCCAATAATTAATTGTGCCAATGTAAACTAAATTAATATACTTAATTGAATACATTGGCATGTCTCATTTTTTAGGGTGGGAAATTATGGGAAAAGGGAGAAGCTATGGATAATCTTGTAGAAACTTATCCTCCACTGAAGAATTCACTATGGAATTGAGAATGAGGACAACGTTCTAGCCCATATCAGATTCATCTTGCGGATGCGAAGAATGATGAAACCACTATCCCCAACAACATCATCTCCTTTCATGTGGCCTATGTCAAAAATCCTTTGAGGTATGGGTTTAATTATGTGTGATTATTGATTCCATGGTTCATACCTTCTAAAGAATGAATACAGATAAAATCTTTAACTAGTTGATCTGCAAATGGTTGATATTTGTGGTTTTGGGAATAATCATTACCAGAGGTTGTAGGGTTTGATGTTTTTAGTATCTCCTTATCATTCATGACATTATTCATAAAATATTTATTAAGCCTCTTATAACCACCCTAATTTGGAGGGTGCAGGTCAAAAAAACATGGATAGACCACTCCACATTAATCTTGTGGTTTTTGTTGTGTTCCTCGCAATGGAAGAAGGTGGAGACCGGTGACAGATAATGGAACCGGTAGGACTCAGATACAGCGGCCGACACACCATTGGCCACAACGATGGCGATGTCACAACCGTTGCCCGACGGAAGGGAATTGCGTCTTGTCCTGCCGCGACAAACGGGGGACATTCGGCCGAGCTAACTGCCGGTGAAGGAGGGGAGTGAGACAGCACCGCTCGAAGAGGATGGAGGGCCCCCTGTCCTACTATGGAAGACTATTGCACCACATTCGCCGCACCGCCCCGTGGCCCCCGCTCCACCATGCGGCCCCCGCTCCACCCCACACCGCCCCACGTCCCCCGCGATGCACCTCGGACGCCACCATGGCTGGGCCGCTAAGGCCGGACCACCCAATGTGGGCCGAGCCAGACCTAGCGGGGTGAGCCACAACCCGCGGATGAGTTCGTCCCAAACCGGGTCAGCTCAGCCCAGTCCTAGTCAGATCGGATCGGTCTGACCTGGTCGGACTAGACCTGGGCCAGCTTGGTCCTATTTTCACTCTATCTACCATAACATTGGCACCGTGCGTCCGTTTGACGAACCGTCTATGGATTTATAAACCTTGGAGCGAGACATTATATTTGTTATACACCACTTGTGTTATGGATAATGTTGGGGTACGGTCGGGTTGGATTGAGAATGAATCCAACCGGGCCCCTGGGACTAAAAAGATAATGACATACAGACTGTGCATCAATTGATGCGACATCTGTTGCACTGAGACCCCTTTTTCTTATCGGTCCTTTGGGATACTTCTTTGTGGGACTATGTGGAAAATAGAGTATCGACTAGTGTCCTGAGAAGTGGATCCTCTCAGAGAGAAGAAATATTAATGTGGTAACCCTATAGTTGGCTGGGATGAGGTACTAGGATCATGTGTGGGTTTGTTGATGTACTAGGATCATGTGTAGGTCTGATGAGGTACTAGGATCCTGTGTGGGTCGGACTATGTACTAGGATCCTGTGTGGGTCTGAAATGGTACTAGGATCCTGTGTGGGTCTGAGGATGTACTAGGATCATGTGTGGGTATGACAAGGTACATGGATCCTATGTGGGTATGATGATGTACTAAAATACTATGTTTGTCTGATGAGGATTTAGGATCCTTCGTGGGTCTACCTTTTTACATGGTAAGATGATTCAACAGTTACATCTAATCATCTCTACTTCTGTACTGAATATATACATGGCGTGAGATGAGTATGTACCTATATTGTACACTCCATCATTATAATACTATGGTGGTATTCATTAGTGTGGAATATCGGTGTGGTACTTACCTTCTTGGTATTCCTTCATATGTGGAATAGTTGAGCTTTGGGATTTTGACTTGGATCTTGTGTTTCCTCATGAATGAGATGGGATTACTTGATAAAATGGGTATATGTATGGGAATATACCTATGTAGGATTTTCAATTGGTTACATGTTTTGGGGTTTATCATTTGTGGATTTTTTGAGACCTTGATGGTATCGGGGTCCTTACTGAGTATCGTTATACTCATCCCTGGACGGGTTATTCTTGCACCTTGTTGTTTTTGGTGTAGACGACGAACATCGATGACTGAGGAATAGGGTACCAGGACTAGAGGTACCTCAACATTGATGTTAGACAACGCGTTCCACACAGATGACTGTTTGAGAGCTGTACCTTTCCTTCAGGTAGGGTCCATGGTCGGCGTTCACAGGAGATGTTTAGTTTACTTCTACATTCTAGTTTTTCTTGTACTTTCTAGGTGGGATTGTATTCTGGCAACTTTTACTTATTGTAATCACTCTGTTTACATTCAGTTTACTTGAGTTTGTATCTTGATGTGTTCTTGGTTGTGTATATTTATTGGTTATAAAGGAAATTCCTTCCATGTATTAGGGAATACACCTTTGGTGCTAGTCGCCAGCCCATAGCCTATGGAAGGAGGGCTGGGGGTAGTCACGGAATTGGCCCCCTGGGGATGGGTCGTGAAATCATAATTACATAATTATAGTAATTTCCTAAATTAAAAATAAATATTTTATATAAATCATTATATATATCCTTTAGGGTTGGTTATTGGAATCAAAATACATTAGTTCAAAAGGAATTAGTCGACCATACAATTGATCAATAATGTCATTTTCATTTTGACTGAAGGGGTAGTGGATATTGGGTTTTATAGCAACAAAATTACAAATTATTATTTATTAGATAATTTAATTATCATATTTTAATTTTAATACATAAATGAATTGGAAAAATAAGAATGAAAATGAATAAGATCTGTGAAGACAATTTTATTCTCATAGAATCTCCTCCATTGGATCATTTATTAAAAACCATAGTGTTGGTATTTTAAACATAATATAATATATAGAACAAATAAAAGGTTGTTCGAGAGATATTTGGTATGGATATTCAGAACTATATTTCATTATATGTGTGAATACGTTATGGGTGGTGGTCTCCTTTTATTATAGCGGGAAATGAAACCGCATGGAAAGTAGATGGAAATTTCCGTATAGAATTCAAATTAATATAGTAATTCTAAAGAAAACCCTTCAAAATGAGGATATATTGGATATTGGGAAGTATAATAATTAAATATGGCTTGAAAATACTAATTTTACTTGTTTTATAGTTTTATTAAAAATATATTCCTCGTTTAACCCCCTTAGTAAACAAATATTTACCTTAACCATGGTGATTAAATTTTTTATTTTTCATAATTTAATATTATAAAAAATAAATTTGAACATATAAAATAAAATATATTATTATTATAAAAAATATATTATCTAATTTTTCAAAATGTATTTGTCTATATAGAATAATTTCATTCATAATTAAGCTCGAAGATGCGATGTGACAGATGGTTTTTGAAGAGAAAAATGTCCAAATGGTTACAATGTTTTTAGATCAAAATTCCATATTAATTTGAATACAATGAAAAAAATTGAACTTATAGACATATATATAACCTCTTTTTACATTTAAATGAATTTTAAAACCAAAATATACCTAATAAATTAATGAAATGAAAATGCAGTTTTAGTAAAAACTAGGTTTTCACTATTCATATGAAAATTAATCTCTTAAAAAAACAACCTATGATAATTTTGAAATTTTTATGGGGAAAACAATTATCATTTTAAAAGTAATAAATTTTATTATAATTTTACATATTAATTTTCAATAATGTGTGGAAAATGGAAGAAAATACTATTTACGAAAATACAATTTCAAGTATAAAATTTAATTTAATATTAAAACATGTTTAGAAAGAATATAATATCAATGTTAAAAAATTTACATAATATATAATATATAAATTTAATTAAATGTATTTAACAAATTTTATATTAAGGTGATACACATTTGTGAATATAAAAATAAACCTTCAGAAAAAGTTTTTTGTAATTCTACCATATATTTAATAGTTATTTATAATTAATTAGTCAAAAAATAATTAAATTTATATAAATTTTCTTACCATAAATTGTCATAATTTACCGATTTATATTCAGACCCAATATTACATTGTCTAGGTCATTACTATTATATTGAATAATAATATTTTGAGCGTATGATACATTTCGTTTAAACACAATGTTGCATGTAATGTAGATGTAATCGTTGTTGGATATAACAGAAGAGAAACTAGAAATTTCACATAATAAAAAATATAAAAAATTATAAATTTATTTGAAATAAAAATATTTCATAAGATCTTTTGGACATACATTAACCATGTTTGATATAACATTTACATGTAATCAATTTATTAAAATTTCATATTTATACCTTAATTAATTTATTTATATGATTGATGTGTTGAATCTATAAAATAAAAAATGAAATGTTTAGAAATAAATAAATAATTGGACCATTCCTGAGATTATTGAAACTATAATTTATTCGGAAAAAATTAATCAACATATGGCATATTTGGAAACCCTTTATACTTGTTTTGGAAGGAGTTGCAGCTCCATGTTTATATCTATGTATATCATTGATATGAATCATAATGGATCCATCATGAAACACCTCCATTTACAAAATGATACTCCATTAATTATTTTTATTTAAAAATAAAATGTATTTGATGGAATTTGAAGGACTTCATTTGGAGAATTACTTAGTTAACCATGGAAACACATGTCCTACATAATAATGGTGTAAGTGATTACATGTAGGACATAATTTTAATATAATAATAAATAATTGAATACCTACAAAAAAATGAAATCAAATATATAAAAGACATACATAGTTCATGGTCACTATATTGAGATGTCATACAGACGCAACAAAAGCAATTAAAGTAATTTTTTTTGACATTCATTTATTAAATATCCTTTATTGTTAAGATAAACATTAATTAATTAATTAATTAATTCCCTTCTATCATAACAAACATTTTATTTATCCTATAGGTACCTCTTAAAAATAATTCAGTGATAATAAACAACAAAATCTATAATTTTAGAAAACACTTATAAATTATATGAGAATCTAATAATTCATTAAAACAATTGAATTTTAAATCAAAACATGTATATGTCAATAAAAGAAGGTTTAGATTAAAAAATTACCAATTTATTTTAATTTATTTCTATCATTTATTGGTATACTACGTAGTCGATAGTTACGATCCGCATTCCATGTATGTCGATTGACTTTTACTAGGGTTACATGTCTCGAGCATCATAATTTTCATTTTCTAGAGAACCCAACATGAATAATATATATAAAAGTGGATTTTATATCTTATCATATACCTAGAATACACTATGTGGACTTTATTGTATATATCAGAATATTGCATACAATGTACTAAAGAGATGCTGATATATTGTATGAATGTTTTGTGATTGTGAACCCACTGAAGGAAGCATCATGTTCATCAAATGGAGGACTACATGACGTGTAAAATCTATATAGACATTTTTTATCTCACAATTTTTTATCCTCTTGTCCCTCAAAATGTCTTGATTTTTTTCTCTAGCATTGAAAATAATTCAATTCACATTGTGTAAACTTGATGCAAGTCATGTATACCTGTATAGCTCTGTAATGTTAGTCTTATGTATTTATAATCGTCTATGTGACCACACTACATGGAAGAAATTTTCCACTAATCGTGCATACTATAAGATGTGTAATATAGCTACATGTTGATTAATTTGACACGTCATGTTCCCATTTTTAACGATATACTCACAGTGTGCAATAAATGCACTGCATGTAGTTACTTATTTCCATTCCATATATATTGACACATGGCCAGGTGTACTGATCGTGGGTATAGGGTGTGTAATCCCATGATATCCATATCGAATCCTTGACAAATTCCAATATAAACTCTATTCGTTCTTCATTTATTATTAATATATAATGAAAATGAAATCATGAAATAATATTGTTAAAATTATTAATGAATTTCACTCAAAATTGATTAAATAATGAATAATAATTGATTTTAATGTAAAAAAAACTATTTAACACATAGATCAACAATTATTTAAATAGTTATGAAGATGAAACAAAACCACTCTATAATAAAACATTAATGTATCTAGAATAACGGAATAACTATCTTTGAAAAAATTTCTATAATGATTTTGTCGATACAGTGGATCTTTTGAATTATTATACATAATGTGAATCCCATTTCCATTGAAAATATTCCATTGAATATTGAAATAAAAAATAATAGATCCTATAGACGATCTTTTTATGTAATCATATTTAGTAATTTATGAATGATTCATAGAAATTATTACCTTATCTTTGGAACCTACTCTGAAGATTATGTTTATGTTCAAAGAATTATTTTTAGATTTCCTTCTCTTCATTTTCGGGATCCACCTGTAGAATCCCTCTTTCAGTGATCCAAACATGATCAATTTATCATGAAGAGATTCCAAATAAATTATTGGTGATGGAATAGAGAATTAATCATCTTGCACTGTTCATGTGGATCAACTATAATTTCTTAAATCATGAAGGAATATCACTGGTGCTTATCATTCATGAGAGGAAAATTGGGTATGGAATTAATAGATAAATCAATATCCTATAATTATTTTCAGGCATTTATTAACCCTACACAATATATATAACAACATATTAAGATCTAGAGTTTATGTGAAAATTTCATATTATTGTGTACCAATCATTAAATAACAAAATAATAATTATTAACCTCCATTGCATATACTATCTATATTATTTTTAATATTATTTTCTTGTGGAATTCACTAACTCACAAAAATGATGTCTATTATCTATAATCATGAAAATAAATATTAATCACATAACATGAACTAAATCAGCTGTAATTCATCAATATTTATTGAATACCAAAAATAATATTTTATTAAACAAATAATTTTTCAGTAAATAAATTAAATATTCTATTTAAAATCAAGTAAATTAATATTTATCAAAAATTCAAATAGTACATATTTATTTTATTTATTAAATTAAATATAAATTTATTGAGTTTTAATGGAAACACATAGATTGCAACCCACTAGGATTATTTTTCATTCGAATTTGGTGGGCTTGAGTAAGTCAATGGTTGCAGTTTAGAAATTGGTCAAGGATTACAAGATAAAAAACTAAATGATGCAACATTTACAACAATATAATAATTGTTATTGTGTAATATAATCATTTTTTCTTAATATCTAAATAAAAAATCATAACATATCTATCATCAATATATATTCTTGGTAAACATTTCTTGACTCATTGAAATAAACCCCCATTACACCATGTCCATGAAATTTAATGATATGGTTTTATTCTAACCAAAGGCTCAATATAGAATGATAATAAATATTAAAGGGAAAATCCTTCCTCAACTTATCCACTAATAACATGTTATTTATAACACACCCAACATACCCTATTTCCTATTAGTATATGGAATCATATTTTTGGTTAGTTAATATATTTTCTTGATTAATGAAAAAATTAGTGCTAAAAATAATGTCTGTGGGACATTAAACACACTCCTAGATAAAAATTTATGACGACATAAACATATTTCAAATTCCTACTTGTTGGTTTGTTATCATAATATCCCACTTTGTAGATTACCAAGTGTAAATTTCATGAGAAAAAATCCTTACATGATTATCTGTACTCACTCCATCTTGTACACATTCTATTTTCCATACCATAGTACAATATCAAACCATATAACTATATATAATAATATCATCACATAACCTCATACTTCTCATCATATTTGGGAAAATCAATGACTATATCTATGTGATAGATTCCCTGGGAAATTATTAAATTTAATTCATGTATAATAATGATAAATATGAAATTATATGTTCTATTTATATTCAAACAGTGGATTATACATGTAATGTAATGTAGAAACATTTTGTTATACATCACAAAATCTGATATTTAATGCATGAATACTTCAACTTGACCTATAATGGTATAGAGAAGAAATGAGGAAACTGTTGTTCTAGGAATGTAATGAGTGTATTATGATCATTTATATATGATAAAACCCTCATATTCCTTGGTTATACAAGGTTTATCATTACCGAATTTAATAATAAAACATGTTTTTAGAGGATCAAGTTTTGGCTTGATCAATGCCTTTATAAACATAATGGGATCACCTATTTACCCCACACCTCTATCTCACATATATCACAGGCCTTATATGATAACTCTCATTTAATGTTTATGTTTAGAAATACTATAGTGAAATATAACGAATCCACCTTCTTGAATATTTATATCGATGATAAGAATTTATTAGTCATAGTGTAAAACAACTAAGACATGTTTACGACACAAACCCCGAGGTTATCATAGTATTTGGGTACTGGCCCTCCATGAACCACTAGTTTCCCTATAAACATGTGGTCCTATACATGGGTCCCACCCACAATCCTATATGTATCATCAGACTAATGATTGTCCTCACGTGCTAGAAGTGGTTCATTTCTTGTTTTTTTATCAATCATACACACCTTGGAAAACATCATATGAGGCCACACATCATAATCAATAATGGAGGCTATGCACACATAATAGAGGAGTTCTAATTAGGTAGGATTGAAAATTGAATGATTCATGTTGTTGAAATGAGTGTTATCATTTTGAATTTTATCCCTTTAACATTATGTGGTGTTACATTTAGAAACATTAGATAACAATATCCATGTTGTTAACCGTACCTGTCAACCACAGAAATACCACCTCACTTATATTTGGGATCCTTCTCTGATACCAATATAAAAACAAGACCCCACTCATAGCATATAAACCCCTTAATATGATGGTTTTTAGTAGAAATCCTATTAGGCACCACAAGTTTCCCCACTGAGACATGGTCCCCTACCTGGGACCAACACATGTTTGAGACTGAATCATCATACTAATGAATATACCCACATGAAAACACTTGTTATTTATGTTTTCTTTTCCTCACTCTTACGCACCATAGGAAATATCCAAAGATATCACCAATCAAAATCACTACTCCTAGTAAAAAAATCATAACAATAATTTCTAATCAAGATGGTCCTGACATGAAAGGTTCACATTATTGACAAGGGGCATATAATTTATCCTTGTAACACTTTGCCATTAGGGGTCATAAATGGTGGAATACTCTTTAATTACAATTATGTAATGCCATGCAAGGGATCTTCTATAAAATAAATTGATGTGTATAAAATTCCATATACTAGAGTTGGATTATTGTTTACCAAACCACTATATAAGCCTCCATGGTTTTAATATTGAAATAAACTATACTGATACTAATATTTATGAAATATGATATGATGTTATTTTTTTGAGTTTTACAATAAGGAGAGGATGTTTCTTTAGAATCTATGAAATGAAAGAAATTTTATATTTTTTGAATAATGATCTATTTACCCAAAATATTAGGACATAAATATGGACTACTTTTATTCATACATCAATGATAACAAATTCATAGGGAATATTATGTTTCAGATAAAAGATGGATCTCACAAAAGTGATATTTTGGGTACTCGCAATTTATATTATCCAATATCACTTATTTTTTCTCAAATTTACAAGAAATTACAGGATACATCAGTGTTTGGGAAGATGATACTCTCATCAACATCATCCCTGGGTCCATTGAGGGTAACCATACCGATGTCATGAAGGTGGTTCCTATGGAAAAGTAGATCAAGGAGGTTACCATTATTCTCAATTAGGACAACATTTCATGAATTATTGATTTGTAAAGTTATTTTTTTATTATTCTTGTGGTATTATCATTGGGGAGGTTTTGATAAATTTGTAGGAAAAATTACACAGAGGAGAGCTTCTGATATCTTCTGATGCCTCTATTCTGGTTCATATTCCGAAAGTACAATGATTGAACTCCTTCAACAAATAGCATTCCATCAATGTGTGAAAATTATCCTAAAATAACCCATAAAATATCTTCAATGATTGATTATCCAATATCTATCCTAAACATATCATTCAATAGAAAATGGTATTATGAATATTAAACCCAGACATAGTTTTATTTGTTTAGAATGTGATATGATAGAATATCTTAATAACAATGACGTCGGTACTAACATCATGATGAAAATTTAGACAAAAAATTCTTATGAGAAAACAATTGAATATGATTTTAATGTTTATGATGTTATATTGATTTTAAGATAGGTTATTGATCTATATTATCATATCTACTCCTCAACATTGATCTAAACTATTTTATGGGAATGAGCATTGTTTTTATTTTATTTATGTGGCCTTTTCCAAGGTAATACCTTACATATTAGTCTACTTATTATGTAACCCGACCTACATAGTTGGAATATAAAAAAAAATATTTCCAATTTGGAGGAGACTCCTATCAATATTTGGTATAGTCTTGGAGGTAGCATATATTAGTTCTTTATTAATGATATACTCTTCTTTCAATATAGTGTAAACTATGATTCCAAATATTCAAAAGATTAATTACCATGTATTTTTGTGTAATGGGAAAAAATATCTTAAGAGGAAATGGTCAGTTTATTTCAGGAATTACCATGAAAAAATGATCCAAGATCATTGAAAATTGGATTTTAATTCCAAATCCAAATTTTCATGAAATCTATCTAAGAGATATACTGGACATTAAGGGGATTCCTACCTATAAAATTAATGCTTTGTTCTGGACCATATCATGGAAAATAATTAACTATAAAAGTATGATTCAAAATTTTAGATTAATGATTATTCTAATCAGTTTTATAAATTTTCCATGCATATATATTAATTTTTAATCATATGAGTTATGAAATCTATCATCTGGAATATTGAGAAAACTCCCACGGGATTCCTCCGAAACACAAAAACATATGGTCATTTTCATTGGGTGTGTTTTACTCATATAATGAAACCTATTAAAGAAGGAGGTGTCAATATTATGTTTCTTGAATAACTCATGTAGATCATTCTAGATATGTTTTATTGGAACATTTTAATGGTCGTTCCAATGTGGTTTTATTTTATTGAGAAAAATTTATTGAATTATCTAAAAGGTTTTAAATTAAGTTTGTGTAGTGGGTTGTTATATAACTAGTAGCCTTTAATATACCCTTCATTCTCTCTTCAATCAATCGAGATAGATTATCGAACATGGTTCCCAGATCATACTATAATATTACCGGAGGTATTGAATCAACCTAGGATCCTCGATGCGGTACTAGATTATTATTATAAGGATATTATTTCTAACAATAATATGATTTTTGATCCAAATAACTAAATTATTACTCCTTCATTTTAATGTATCTTAAATAACTATAAATTTTCTAAAACGGCACATGTTCATCCCGATGAAAATTCAGGAGGAAACGATATGAGTGAAAAAAATTAATGAAAATTCTAGTTTCTTAATTTGTAATATTCAATGTAATGTTACCCACATAGATAATAAAATTCATCATAAAGCTATCGACTTGGTTTTTTGTTTATTTTTCTTCTATAATCCCTATTTAGGAAAAGAAAATAATTTATTCCACCATAGAGAGTTGGTGTGTTTCAGATGATATTAATAGGTAAAAATTTGGGGATATTTATTGATCATAGATATTTCAATCAGTACCTAGTAGCATGGTTATGTATTTTTTAAATCTATTCATGTGAATGGAGTGAAAATTATATTGTCAATTTTTTCATATTATTGGTAATTTTTTTGGTATATAATGAGAAAATCCACCTCGTTATCATGGAGAGTTATATGGTTTTGAAAATGAAGGGGCATTCATAGATCATTATTATTCATTCTCTATATAAAAGGGAAAACAATATTATAAATAACATATTCCCTATCTTTTATTAGGCCTATTTGGGAATACATGGGATGATGGAAAGTCACTATGTATCCCCTATTTCACTTAATGTGGGGCTTAAACTCAATATAGTTAGGGCCAGGGAAATTGGAATCATTCAATGGTGTTGTCTCACTTATGATGCTCATGGTTTAGTGGTGATTGAATATAACCACTTATATGGTGAGTAAAATTAACTCATCCCAAAATCAATGTAAATTATCACAAGATATCTTATTTTTATGATATTATATATCTTTATCAATAATATTGAATTTTAATTGATTATTCTGGTAATTTTTTTGGCAACACTACATCCATAGGACAATTTAGTTTCTCGAGAGGGAATGAAGATATGATTTTAAATATAATACAATAATGTCATTCACCTAAAATTAGTGTAACATTGGTTCTTCTTCTAACCATGTATTTTGTGAAAACATTTCATCAAAATCTATAAGTTTCATTTGAGTGTATCCCTTACTCATGAGAGAAGACATGTTCTTTGAAACATCAGCCTTACCTATGGGGATATTCCCAAAAAATAATTGATAATTATCAGAATTATATATTTGGGACATGACATAGATTTAAAAGAGTCAATATTCTCAGTATGATTTAACCCTTCTTTGATCACTATAATTCAATCCTTATATTCAAATTGCTATTCAATAATTTCTTTTTTAAATATTATAGGTTTTCATATCCTTTATTTAGTGTATATATTTTTCTAAGATAATCATGTTTTCAATGAATTTTTCATTTTTATCCATTTTTCTTTAAAACATCCTTATCACAAAAAAATTATAAAATAATAGGATATAACAAATATTTTTGAACTATTTTTATTTTTGTTATGTTGTTCAATATTATCTCAATGGAATTGATTAATCCCATTATCAAAATGAAATTATTTTTTATGAAATTTTTATTTTCCAAAATAATAATAAAATAAAAAAAAAATCTTTATTATATTCTTTTTTAAAACCAATAACATTATCTTCTAGTTGAATATGCAAGGATAACTCCTTTGTTAACTCTCTCACTGACCATACCAAAGATAAATTTTGTATCATAATGTAAAATGGATTTTTGAATACCACAACCATATTATAGTTTATATTATTTTAAAACCATTAATAACAAAGTATTTTAACCAAATTTTGTTTGATTGAAAAGTTAATAAAAATATAAACAATCACTATAGTGCCTTTTTTCTAAGAGTGTTTGATATATTACATAATAACATGAATCATATCAAATCCATAAAACAAAGGTTTTTACACTCCGAATCACTTTTTTATTTTCAAAACAAACTCGAATGTTATTAAACAATCCAATAGTTTGTGTTTTTATAAAAAAACATAAGTCATTTGAGTAAAATAATCAATATTAGACATAAATTAGTTAGACGTATTGAATAAAATAAATCCCATTAGACCATGAATATATAATAGGCTCAACTTAAGTGGATTATCTGACTTGATTTCCACTACTTTGTATATCTTGCACCACATTTTCCCATTTATAATATTACACATGAGTTTAGTCTTTTATGAATCAATATTAGTACATTCATAATATAATTATAATTTATTATCTTATCTATATTATTTTGGAGTAATTAGTCCATTATAAATTTATAAAACTAATTTTACTCCTTTATACTAATGAAAATACTATTTTTTATATTTTTTGATTGGAATATAGATCAAAATTTTCACTATTCCTTCATGATAATTGATAAATATATTAATATACATATGAAATATTATTTCTTATAAAATATTACTTAATTATCATTTAACTTGAATTTTATAGTTTAACTTGAATTTTATTAAGAATGTACTCATATTGATAGTTTAACTTGAATTTTATTATAGTTTAACTTGAATTTTATTATTTATCTCAATCCCTTGGAATTAAGTGGCCCAACTTTTTGATGTTATTAGATCCTCTAACATAATCTTATATGCATGTCAAGAGATTCTTATTTACGTTCATATTTTATTAGAAACATCTACCACATGTTCAATGATTTTCATCTATATCATATATGTATATAACTATAACATAAATTAAATTTTATTGATTATTCCACCAGATGTCAAATTATATGTTTTTTATAAATAACTACTCTAGTTAAATATGGATAAACATGTCAGTGGTGTGTCTTGGTTGATCATATCTCAAATTAATTTCCAAATAGAAATAAAAAATTATGAAAATATGCCTTTAATTTTTGGTGACTTCTTATAAATATTTAAAGAAAATTATGTTTAATCACCATTATTTCCTAGACTCTCTTCAATATAAGGAGTAATAATTATTTTAGGAATTTTTATTCTTAATGATTATAGACAGCACTAAACCAGCATCATCCTTCAATGATAAATATAATCTTTTGGAAATTCGATTGATCATAATCTACATGTTGATATTCCATAAAATTCACCATTAGTGGATTCCTTTAAACGATATTATAATTAGAATCATCCTCATTTGAACTATATTTTCTAATTAGTCATTCCATTAATGGTCCTTTTTTCCAAAACTAATTATTTTTTAAATTTTCAGAACCACCATTAAATGTTATAACAATGGGTTATTCATCCTTTTAGGAAAATTTATCATATTCTGGGCAGTCTATTTATTTATAACAAGATTATAGTAACATTATTGGGTACATACATATATTTTTGACGCTCTATTGGAAAATATTCAAGTAGTGTTCTTTCATTAAAATCCTTATCAACTGATTTAGAATATTCACCATCTTCCTTCATTTTATTTGGAATCTCATGTGGTGGATGAATCATGAGTTCTACATCATCCAAACACATTTAATAAAGATCCCTCATATTCTCATTATTAGTTTTCATATTTGCAATAGTAATCTCAATTATCTTATCATTAAATGTTGTTATTTCATTGAGCTCTCCCAAATTTATGTCTAACAAGGATCTCATCCTCACAACATCCTTGAATCTAGAACAATTAATATTTTTTTAATGAATAAATCCCAATATTTATATTCTTTTTTCTTTCACAGGGTATTTTATTTATTTTAATAAAATAATAATTTCTATCCATATTGGAAAAACCGTCAGTTTCACCTCATCAATACTCTCATCAATACTAGTTCTTTATTTACTATACCTTTTTCTTCACTATGGGTTCCTATAATAATATTGATTAAAATATAAAATCCTTGAGGCATTCTACCATTGCATATTGAAGTTATATTCCCCATCATTATCATATTATGTGTAATAATGTTACTAGAGAATATATATTTTCCTTTAATTTTTGAAATTTCACTAATTGGTTAGGTTTCTTTTTCCATTGAAATACATTCTTCTATTATGGCCATTTTCACATTTTTTAGTATGATGATATTTTAGATTGACTATACTCATTATCTTTATCATTAATTTAATCATGTAATGTTATCCTTCAACAATTCATACATTTCCAAATTTCCATATCTAGCCTTTAGAGTTATGCATACACATAAATAAAAACATTCATACGAATGCGTTATGTCATTTTTCCTTTCAAATTACACAAATTTATCAAAATTACACTTACATTTGATTATAATATCACTTATATAATAAAATTAGTATTTATGGTTCTTTCAATTTCCATTGATGTTCATTGACTTAAAAGACTTAATGAATAATTACTTTTATGCTATAATTTTTTCCTATTTCCAGTATTAAGATACTTAACTCCAATGAAATATCAGGAATTATTTACAAACTATTCAAATAATTTCTATAGCTACTTCATTCTCCTCCACTATTCAAAAAATGTCACATCATATAATATTAAATATATTATATGAGTGTGAATATTATTTATGAATTTTAAATAAAATCCAATACAATAAACATATAAAATTATTTATCTCCAGTTCATTATTTCTAAAAAATAACCCTTTCTAGAACATACATCATGAACCCATAACATAGAAATCCCCCACTGTGTATAAAAAAATCCCATTGTCAAAACCACATCATGTACCAAAATCTCCTTAAAAACATATCTCATTGTTAACAATACCCCCACCATTGAATTTGTCTAAAGTATAAGGAATAGATTATTTTTCAAACACCTCAGACAAATAAATCAACCACCATTCAATAGTTATACACATACAGGAGAAATATTGTGTAATTAACCAATATAATGAAACATATATTCATGTAATATATAAAAAATTACAAATATTCTTTTCTCCATATCCTTAAAAACTAATTGATACCATCTAATAATCCTCCCTATTCTATTTTTAATTTTTTTATTGAATTAATATATTTAATGTTCCAAAAAACATGTTAGTATAGATCACTAATATTTGGAGTTATAGCTTAACCATCTTAGAAACTCTCTCTAAATACATGATACCCTAAAATAATATACATAACCCCCATTAGGTAAAAAATACCATAAATTCACTATCCCTACTAGTCCCGATATAGTGGTTATCTTATTATATTTGTACTATATAAAATTAGTCATATTCTAAAAAACATTATTGTTTACTCATCTTAGTAATAAAGATACATAATTAGTTGTATTATTAAATTTGAAATCTAATAATAAAACATAATATTCACTTCATGTGTATAGTTATTTCTTTTAAAATAACACTTCATATTATTCATAATGAAAGTCTTGGTATTTTAGGGAAATGAAAAATAATAATGTTGTGATCTGAGACAATCATTAAGAGTATGTGGTCAGTGGAATATAATAAGGTAAAAATAATATTGAAATAATAAATTATTATCAAATGATATAAAATAAATAATCACATTATTTAGGAACATATACATGGATATTATAATAAATAAAATAATCATGTGGTCATATATAACTTGTTTTATAATGAATTAAATAAAAATTGAGGTTATTTAAATCAAGATTTTGATGCCTCAATCCAGGCCATCCATACGATCATGGCCCCAGGAGTTGAAATACTATATAAATGTGTAAGGTGTCATCCATATTCCTGTGAATGTTTTCATAAGGAGATCTATCGATAAATCAAGTATCTCTGTAATTATGGCCCCCTCCAATCACATAAAAAGTCCAATTCATTGATTATATGAATATTCCAAAAAACATGGTAAATATTTGTTAAAAACCAATATCTATCAATATTGGAACACTTATCATACAAAATATCAATATAATCCCAAATTAAACTAATTATAAACCATGTAGTGAAATAATAAATATGATATAAATATATTATATCCCATATTAATCATATGAAAAAATATTTTTTATGTCATTAATGTATATGAATACCCAAAAAATATACTTAAAAATAATATCACGGAATATAACATTTTAAAATTGAAAATTACATAAAAAAACTAAAAATTTACTAAATATTAGGAAATAAATTATCATTAAAATTAATCTTGTAAAAAAATAAAGGAAGATTCAATGAAATGAGTGTCCATGATGTATGGTTATAATGTACATGTCATGTAATTTAAAAAAACTATTACTCTACACTCTCTTGAGAAAGATAAAGAGAGAATCGTTTAGAAAACGACTAGAATATATTTTTTATAAAATTTGTAAAAAGTGAAACATGGGTAAAAATTAAATTTATAATCCATTTTGGAATATTAAAATAATTTGTGAAAATATTTTTATAAAACATGCATATGGAATACAATTTTTCAATCATTGAGGATAATAAATTCATCTTCTATTGAATTTTTTCATAAATTTAAATAGATAAGAGGGGGAAAAGGTAATATTATTTGAATCATTTTAAATTATTATACAATTAGAAATAAATAAATTCGATTCAAGATACTGAGATAAAAAATTCTCAAAATGTAGACATAAACATTAAAATCTAAAATAATTATGGGAATGTGAAATAATCACTAAAACATTAGTGTATTATGATTAATAATCCCCATGAAAGATAAAACACCGACATGAACATTAAATACAATAAATATAATTATATTCATCATAAAACAAATCAAACTAACAGTATATACCCCAAAGAGATTAAAAAATTGTTGAATATGGCGTATATCCCACATAAGAAGAAATATTTGACAAGAAACCTTTATGACAGGTCTAATTTTCATTTTATATATCTGGAACACCAATATAATAAATATATATGTTTTTATAAATCTATCACAAATTTGTAATAATATACATCATACCATATAAGATTTACTAAATATAATTTATCCCCCATGTATTTATTTTTTATATTAAAATCAAATTTTCATGTAATAATTGATTTATATTTCATGTATCATTTTGTTTGGTAGATTCAGTCCATGTATATTCATCATTGTTTCATTATATAAAAAGTTTTAAACATAATTTAAATAACCTATATATTAATTATATAATTATTAAAAATATCTCGTAAAATTTCAACGTAGAAATATTAGTTATATTGTCCGGGAGATGATAATCCATATGTTCTAAGAGATATTGACTTCATATTTTTTAATGGAATTAATGAAATAATTTTAAATACTATTTAAAATTATAAAAATCATAGTTATATCATATATATATATATATATATTCCTTAAATATATTCAAATTTCCATATGTGAATAAATATACTACAAATTGCATTAAATCGTTGTGTGGAGGTGATCGTCAATATGTATGCATGATTGGCATTATCCTTTTCCAATAGGTAGGAATGTAAGAAGTTATATATTTTATTGTATTTATAAATATTTATTAATTTATTTAATATCATATATAAACATTATATAAATTTTCAGATCCATCTATGATCCCCCATGTTGGAAAAAAATTATATTGGTTCGCAATGAAATGGTTTTTCATACACATGACCGAAGGTACCATTTACTATTTGATTGAAGAGTATATAGATATAAGTTATTTCTATAATATAACAACATATTCATATGTTTAAGTTATTGGAGAAATTATTTCCACATATTTTAAAATTATTTTTTTGAGGTGGAATAAGAAATAATTCTGAAAAGATAGTTTAAGGGTGATTTGTATTTTTCAGACATCCTTGTTAGCATTTCACGAGTAGGATACATATAATTTTTTAATGATAAAAACAAGGAATATAGAATGAGTTTATGGATGGAATTAAATTATTTTTGTTTTTTTTCCATTCCAAATTTCCCTTTAATTTGGAAGAGGTTACGAAAGGGGATGGCTTTATATATGTGGGCGAGATGACACACTTGGAGAATTTAAATGATTAAATAATAACCACATTATCCACCTTTTTAAAGTCTTATAAATGGATTTTCACATTACTTTAGAATATATATGTATTAAATATGTCGATAAACTAGGAATTGGGCTTGTTTTCTTATAATTTTTAAGCTTCTTCTCTTTGTTTAATCCATGTAAATTTGTTTCAACCATAGTCAGAGTATTTAATTTTTACTGATTTTACCTTTAATTAAGACGAAAAAGATATTGAATTATTATATAATATAAATTTTATTATCCAAAATATTGAATTTATTTTATCGAATTCTCTTCAAAGAAGAGGAATATTAAAATTTAAAATGAAACTCTTAGATGGTTTAAAAACATTTATTACAATGAAATGTTTTCAATACAATAATGAGTTTTTATCTGAAAAATGATCATTTCATTGATAAAGTTGACCAAAATTGAATTAAATATTAAATCATAGAACTAATATTTTTTTTACAATGTTAAATAAAGTAACTTTTATATTCTTTGAAAAAAGTGTGTTTTCATTGAAAATCAATAGTATCCACTATTAAACAAACAATAATTTCATTCAAAAAATTATAAAAAATAAAATATAAGAAAATATAGATATTATTAATTCTAATATATAGTTTTTTTGAAAATATATAAATTTTGTATGAATTGAATTTTAAATAATTTTTGAAAATGATAAAAACCTATTTTTAATAAAATAATTGTAGTTTCTATGTGTCAATTGGATTTATTAATCTCTCATGATTACTATAAATATTCTATGAATTCTTAAAATAATTATTGATTATATAATATATAAATTTCCATAGAATCATCACCAATAGGGTTAATTTTAATTTATTTTGATAGAACACATTGTACACATATAAATATTTTTTCATAAAAAAATTTCTTTTACATTAAAATGATTTTTAATTTCAAATGTATTAAATTTATTACAAATGAATTTATTTTCTATGTTTGTAAACCATTTAATTTTAATAATTTAATTATTAATATTCATAGCAACCTATTTAACAGGAATTTTGTAATGGTCATATATAAAAAATATAGTTCACAAGCCATTTAACATTGTTGTCGCATTCCTTGTATACTATTGAAAACAAAATTCTTCCTTTAATTTTTTTTATATTATCTAAAAATATAATAAATTTATTACTACCAATTTAATAACTCGCTTGGAAATCAAGGGTTTTCCTCCTAAAAATATCCTATAAAAATCTGACTTTGTAGAAAATTTTAATTTCAATTCTTATTGATAAGGGACAAACGTAAGAATGATGGTTATTTAGAATTAATCATAACTAGGTTTCCATGTAAAAATTGTTATTAGAAGGAGATAAATAAAAAGAAAATTTGATATAATTATGGGTATTGATAGAGATCATGGAGCACGATAATTTTATAATCATTAAAAATTTAATGACCACCAAACCATAAATCTATGATTGTAGAAAAAATAGTTTATTATTCAAAAATGAAGGAAAAAAGATAAATTTTTTTATATTATGATCCTTCTTTGAATGTTTGGGTATTTATTTACAGCCAACATAAAAGACACAATAAAATATACTAAATTAGTGTCTTTTTGTTTCATATTTAGGATTTCATCATTTGGTTGTTCTAAATCAATTCCCACTTAATTTCACTCTTAATGAGTTGAATATCCATGAATAATTTTTTATGAATGAAGAATTAAAATAAATTTTTTTATAGATCATATATTTTTAAAATAATTACAAACAATACATCTACTAATTAATAAAAATACAATGGATCAAAAAATGTATGATAATTACCAAAATTAAATACCATCATTAGGGTAAATGAATCATTAATATCCAATATTCATTAATAATAAAATGTCTTAACAAATATCCTTCCATATATAAATATCTCTTTATCCAAAATAACTACAACACCCTAAACATTAATGAATATTTTATCCTTAATGGTTATCACATATCCTTCATACTACACAATGAAAAATGTAATAGATTTTTTTTATAAATAATCCATTATGTTAATCATCAATAATATATATACCTCAATCCAATAAAACTTATCTAGATATATCATTTGTCCCAACATAATTGAAAATATATTAACCTAGAAAATGTTAGAAAAAATGAACCTAATATATATCCATAAAACCATTTGAGTAAAAAAAAGAAATGATTCAAAGTACGTCACATTGTTTATTAGTAGGAATTGAACCATTATTGACCATCAATATTGTGTTTAGATTCCACTATATTTCAGGATTCAACAAGTTGAATCATGATATATGGGTGGCCTATATTCAAAAATTGTTTTAATATTGTAACTATAATATTTAGTAAATTCAAATCAACTACCTCAAAAAGAACATTTTTCAAACAATAACTTTTCAAACGCATGGTTATCGAAATGATAAAACTCCTATATTCTAATTACGCATAAACACCTCATAATGAAAAAAAATTTAAAACCTAAAGGTTTTAAATACAATTAAAATTCTGTCACTAAAAATTAAATGACTTCTTCCTGAAATAACATTTCCCCCACAACCCATAGTAATACCATATGCCTTATTGCACTAAATTTATTCCAAAATTTCATTAAAACCAAATCACTTAAGACCATAAAAGGGGATTCATAGAAATTAAAGATTTGATCACACATAAACTCATAAACCCAAAATTGTATCAATAATGCTTCACTTACATAAAGAGTGTGAAATACATGCTTCCAAAAATTTACACAATCCATAGATGTTTCATTATTATTATAACTAAAATAAAACTGATAAAACATACATATATATAATAAATATTGATTCATAATACATAAAATCTAAAATACTGACACATTAATGATTTTTATAACATAAGACCATTTTTGGTGTAGGAGTTGTCCTCTAATAGATCTCATATAATTTGATAATGAGCAACTTCAGATCATTTAGGGAAAAAATATATTAAATATATCTATAAGGTGATATTTATTACTCTCTATTTAACACGTCACATTTCCTTAGTAATTCATTTCACTATTCCCCACATTTCGACTCATAAAACATTTCCATATAATTTTTAGATATTCTCCTGGGTGTCTCTTTCTGTATTTTTTACACGAGTGAAATTTATTTTTCCTTCCACCCTTGTATCTATTACTTTTCCTATTAGTGGACTCCATAATTATATTCATTGTTGAGTAATTGGGTTGGTTATGGTATGGTTTACTTTTTATATATTGGGGTAATTGATTATGTATAGTCACAATATCATTTCATTTAGTAATCATCCCATTTGGTTCCTCATAATAATAAAATTTTCCAGCTTATTCAAAGTTAACATGATTCTTTTGGGTTCCATCCATCGACTGATAACAAAAATCATAGTGTGAGTCATAATAATAATCGTGGAAAACTATTTAATTTTCTTTTCAATGTATAAATCATGATACTTTCTCTTCATACTATTAAAATATTATTTTAACACATGTCATTAATTATCATCATAAAATCAATTCATTAATAATGTTTCCAAATAAAAACTGTGAACAAACCTGAGAATATCTGTCGTACCACTGGTTTCGTGTATATATCCACTTTCCGCACGTTTTTTATATTTTGGTGTTCAAAATAGAGAGTTTCTATAAAATAGAGAGTTCCCAAAAAGTAGGGAGTTTCCATAAAATAGTTAGTTTCCATAAAAAAGAGAAATTCAATAATTTAGATAGTTTTCAATAATTTTGTGGTGTCCATAATGTTGGTTGATTCCATAAAGTTGGTTGTTTACCTAAAATGGGGAGTTTCCATAAAGTGTGTTGTTTCCATAAAGTGGGGTGTTTCCCTAAAGTTGGATGTTTCCATAAAAAAATGTGTTTCCATAAAAAGGGTAAAGGTGACCTATGAGAGATTTTTTGGATTATATAAGGATTGTTGGGACCAAAAGGATAGTCACACGATCCATACATGGTTGGCCCAAAACCCTATTTCCAATCATTGCATAGAGGTCAAATCTATATCATATTTTTTAGGAGCATACACGTTTTTTCTCTATATATTTCTACTTGTCTTACAAACTACCCAATTTTATGATTACTCTCTCTATAAGGATAGAAGATAACCCCCCCCCCCACCTCACAGGTGTTGGAGCCATCTCAGTGCCTTCCCTTGTTGATTTCATGTCTGATTATTGAGGTAAGTCACCATTTGAACATGATATCCCGAGATCTGTTGTAGGAGGCATGATGGTACCTATTGGAAATGGTGGGAACTCAATCGCTGGGAATAAAAGAAAAGGGACACATAATTCCAAGGTCTATGTGAAAATCATAACCATAAGGTTGTATCAGTAAACCTTCCTCCATGACCCAATAGAAAAGCATGTTGTTTTTAATGTGTCTTACTTGACCACATAAAGAGAGATTTTACGACACATCCTACAAAATTACATAATTGCAAAAATATGGTTCATCCTCCGTGCTATTGTCACAATGCTCAAATAACATGTGCTCGATACACTTCTCAATTGTCTCAAGAATCATATGCTTTAACTGGACAAGGACAGCAGAATCAGTCTTGTCAACAGAGTAGAGCTAGCTATGGTGATTCTAGAAATTCCATGACTCATCGTCTCGGGAATCCTTAGTAAGGAAACAAGGAGGAAAGTTTAGTGAAGAAACAATTATGTGGAGATGAGCAGATAATTATTGATGATCAGGTTGGACAATCTACAATGATATGTACAATCCTTTTGAATTATACCTTTTTGATAGGGTTGATTGATTCTGGTGCATCAAATTCATTTATTGATACTTTTGTTTTCGATTTTCTATGTTTAAAAGATGAAATAATGCCTTCTGTTTTGAAACTAAAAACTACTCTTATTGAAAATGAATGACATGACTTTCTGTGTAGAGAATGTTATATAATAGTCGAAGGAGGTAAGCTAAAATGGGACTTCTCCATGTTAGATATGGATTTCTATGATGTAATCATGGGTATGTATTGGCTGAAAACATTCAAGGATCAAATCGACTATTATAGGAGAACAATTAGTTTCATGACTGAGGATGGCATCGAGCATCTCATTAGAAGAGAGTGGATTGTATAGATGGGTGAAAAGAGCTTGTTTGAACCAATGGTGGGAACAATCTCTTACAAATTTGCAGAATTGAATTAGAAACCAATGAAATAGACCGAGGACAGTAGTTTTCCAGCTATTGTGGATAAATATCCAGATTATATTCCCAAGAACATCTCAGTGTTTCCACTTCAAAGGATGTTGTAGTTACGATTGATCTCCTTCTGTGGATGAGTCCTTTTTCCCATTCGTCTTATAGGATGGCACCAAATGAGTTATGGGAATTCAAAGTTCAATTTTTGGAGCTGCATGAAAGGGATGCATTCAACCATGTATGTCTCCATGGGTAGCACTGGTTTTGTTCATGAATAAGGAAGATGGAACTCTCTGGTTGTGTGTTGATTATCACAAGATTAACCATGTTACGTTAAAGAAAAAATATACAATTCCACGCATTTATGATATGTTTGATCCATTAATGGGAGCTCTGTGGTTCTCCAATATTGACATTATATTATGATATCAACAATTGAGAGTTCAGAAAGAGGATATTCCAAAGACAACTTTCATAATTAGATATGGCACTATGAATATATAGTTATTCCTTTCGGTCTACTGAATTCACCAGTGGACTTCATGTAATTAATGAATTAGATATTTCAAAAATATCTAGATTTATTTGTTTTGGTGTTTGTGGATGTCATTTTGTTCTATTTGAAGACAAGGGATGATAATGAGGTGTACATGGAAACAATTTTACTAATCCTGAGAGATCATCGTTGATATGCCAAATTATCAAAGTCTGAATTTTGGAAACAAGAAGTATTTTTTCTTGGCCATGTAATTTCTGAGAAATGAGATCCTGTTGATCCTAAAAAGATAGAATATTTTATCTCTTGGCAACCACAGAAGATTTTATTCGATATGTGATGTTTTCTTGGTCTGGATGGTTACTATATATTCTTTGTTGCTGATTTCTCATGACTAGATTCACCAATGACATCAATGAAAAAGTAGAATGCTCGATTCCAATGGATTGAGGAATGTTACAAGTATTTCTAGGAACTAAACATTTGGATTACATCGACACCTATATTTACCTGTCCAAAATCATGACAGGGGAATGCGGTGTATTGTGATGTTTCAGGATCATGGTTTGGCTATGTTCTCATGAAAAGAGATCCTAAGGATTCTTATGGTTCATGGATGTTGAGGGTGCATGGGAAGAATTATCCAACAGATGATTTGGAGTTAGTTTCTTTTGTCTATTCTTTGAAAACATAGAGACATTATCTCTTTGGTGAGAAATTTACTGTTTTTACGAATCAAATAAGATTGAATCACTTTATTAGATAGTGATATTTGTATCTTAGTAAAAGGATATGGTTGGGGTCTCCCAAAATATTTGACATTAACTTGATGTACACATTAGGGAAATGAAATTTGTTGGTGGATGCATTGAGGATAAATTCATATGCTCTGTTGTCGAATTATGCTTAAGATGAATGGTTGCTGATTTCGGTCATAGCCGAAATGCATGTGGAATGTGAAGATCGAGGTGATGTTGATGTTTTTTTTTCATCTGTGCCTATTCTTGATTTAGCAAAAACGATCAAAGAGGAAAAACATATGATGCAAAATGTTTTTTTGTATGTTTAAAACTAAATGGTGGGGAGACCATTAAGGTCTGGAAACATAATGGGTGTTCAATTTTGGGTTTCAGAGATTGGATGGTTGTACCTGTGGTTTTTCAGGAACAAATCCTTCATTCTTACCACTATTCGAGATGGGTTGTACATCCAGGTACATAGAAGATGTATAAGGCATTAAAGGAACAGTTTTGGTTGAGAGGCATGAAAAGGAATGTGGGAGAGATCACCTCAGGGTTCTCAACATGTGAGTATGTTAAAGTAGTGCATCAGATACCAGCTAGAATGTTACAATATTTTCCCATCCTAAAGTGGAAATGGGATCAGATAGCAATGGATTTAGTTACAGATCATCCACGGATGATCCAGAAACACGATTCCATTAGGGTGATAGTGGTTCATCGAACCAAGTGGGTGTATTTCATCCCTATTCATGAAACACATACGGTGGATGATCTTTCAAAAATCTATAGCTATGAAGCGGTAAAGAGGCTCGGTGTACCAGTTTCCATAGACTAATATTGTGATATGAGGTTCACATCTCGTTTTTGGAAATCCTTATAGAAATCCCTTAGGACTTAGTTGACTATGAGAACAACGTATCATCATTAGATGGATGTGATATCCAGTTGGATGATACAAAAATTGGAAGACATGTTATGGGATTCTGTAAATTTTTTGTGGATTATGGGAGGATTATATACAGTTAGTGGACTTCTCATAAAATAAAAGTTATAATGCCTCTATATTCATTGCTCTGTTTGAATCATTATATAGTCACCCTTGTCATTTTCCACTATGTTGGGTTGAAATTGGTGAAACTTCACTAGCTGGGCCAGGCCTTGTCCAAGAAACAATAGATAAGATTCCATTTATTAGAATGAGTATAGAGATGGCTCAGAGTCATAAAAAATCATATGCAGATCACCATCGAAGACTGTTTCCATTCACTTTGGGTGATCACTTCTTTATAAGGATCACTCCAAGGCTTGGAAATCATCGCTTTGGGAAGCCAGGAAAGATAACTCCTAGATACATTCTCCCTTTTGAGATACTGGAATGGTTTGGAGAGGTGGAATATCTGTTGGAATTACCACTATGGTTTATATTGGGGCATAATGTGTTCCATGTATCCCAGTTGAAATAGTATCACCCTAATCCCGACCATGTTATCAGATGGGATCATGATGAGCTAGAACATGATGCATCACTGATACATATCCAAGTGCATATTATGGATAGATAAGAGAATGTCTTGAATTGGAAATTAATTGGCTTAGTGTGGTTTTTCGGGAAACATGGTCAGATTCTGGAAGAGATTTGGGATTGTGAGAAAGAAATGAAAGAGCAGTGGTCAGAACTCGATTTGGCCAGGAAGGGTTTTCTACTTTTTAAGGACAGAAAGAACAATGGTGGGGAGAATTTAGTAGCCCCAGTATTAGGTTCATAACACATTTCATCATGTTTTTCTAAATTGGAGTGTGTACATTATAGAGTTTCCAAAAAATAGAGAGTTTCCATAAAATAGAGAGTTTCTATAAAAAATGGTGTTTCATAAAATAGTGAGATCCCATAATATAGTGATCTTCTATTATGTTTGGTGTTTCCATAATGGTGGTTGTTTCTAAAAAGTGGGTTCTTTCTATAATGTGTGGTGTTTCCATAATTTGGGTGTTTCCATAAAGTGGGTTATTTCCATAAAATTGGGTGTTTCTAAAAGTGGGTTGTTTCCATAAAAAAATATTATTCTATAAAAAGGTTAAAGCTGAAGGATTGGAGATCTTGGGTGTTTTATAAGTAGTGTTGGGTCCAAAAGGAAGGTCACATGATCCATACATGGTTGGCCCGAACCGTGTGGTCAATCCTTGCGCAGAGGTCAAATCTAGATCCTATTTTCTTGGAGCTTACTCATTTTTTCCTATATATTTCTTTTTGGATTCAATTAGCCCATATTTCGAGATTACTCTCCCTTTATGGCTTGATAACCCTCCCCACACCATATGGATCCATCCTTGAACCTTCCCTTGGTGATTTCGAGTCCGATTCTTGAGGTGTGTTTCCATTCATTGCAGATTTGTCATGTTTTCTAATATCAGATTAGATCTACTTCTCTAATTTCCATTCAGTCACATATCTGAAACAATATAGGTTAGATCAATGTTTTTTGATGCTGAATAATTCAATGTTGAGTCATCATCATGATAGGATTAGGGAACTAATTCCATTATTAGAGAATCGACCCACTTTCTTGTTTATTCATCGCCTGTTGTCAAATTTTCGCAAAATCGTCGAGGTAGGTGGATTCAATCTCAACTCCTATTTCTAGAATTTATTGTCTAAGTATAAAATTGGTTTATTTATTGTGAAATTCATGGAAAATATTCATTTGTGATTACTTATTATTCTTATGAAATTGTGTGATCTTGATGAATAGTTGTGAAAAAGGGTGTTTAGTTTCATTAATTTAAAATGATGATGTAAAATTATGGATTTTCTTGATTTTATAAATGGTTGATGAAAAGGATATTTTCAATATAAATGGTTATCAATAAATATTTAGTTTTTCTAAAATGGTAAGGAATTGAAATGGTTTGGAAGTAAAATCATTTTAACGGAAAAAGTTTTCAATAAAAAGGTCTTTTTATTGAAAGGGTTCTTTTGGCATGATCATTGGGAAAATATTAGTCTGTGAGTTCATATTTAATTTATAGGGCTTTGTGGAAATATGACCTTGTGATCATATATAATGGTTAAATGTCACACATGATATATATATCATATTGCATATACGAGGCTTGATTGAAGTACGACATTGTGTTCGGTGCCAAATGGTTAATGGAACATAAGAAACAATTACATTGGGAAGACTTGGTGGATAGACGAGAAACCACTCATGAGTATGGAACTATCATAACATAGCATGCATGGTTGGTTTCATGGGTTTGAGGAATAGTTGTTTATGCTAATAAGGGGATATTTTGAGATGGTTGCAAATAGTGTTTTGTTATTTTTTTGGAAAAATATCTTGCTGGGAAAATTGGTTTCAATTATACATTTATACATTTGGTAATAAATTGTTTTGGAAACATTATTATATTATGTTATAAACATTTTTTTAGAATTTTTTGAACTATTTTATATAATTGTATTTAACTCTTCTAACCTAGTGGAGTAAGAAGGGAAGTTTTTGGGGGAAAATATATTGAAATTTATACTCACCCCTGCTTTTGGAAGATTGGTGCATTTGAAGATGCTATCATCTTGGACAAAGGAAAAGCTAATTTTTCACATGTGTATAGCACAACCTAGTAATGTTTGGGCTGTTCATAAATTTTGGAACTTGGATCTTATAGGCCATAGAGTCTTGATGTCTATGGAGAGTACTCTGTGGTTTTTCTATAGTGTACTTTGATTCCTGGTTATTCTTTTGTTATTTCTTCAATTGATTTGGTTTTTAGATAGATGAAGTTGTTGAGTTTCCATTCATTTTTTCATGAATCACATATTGAATATTTGGTTATGGTTGGTAGGTTTATTGGATTAGTTCTTAAATGGTAAATCATCCCCCATTTTAATTTGAAACCCTTCGGCATTTATTTCCAACCTTAGGCATCTTGGGGGTGTCTCTTAAGGCCTAGCAGTGACATGTTTTACTCCCATGCCAATGATAATTGGTGGTTCATTACAATATCACTCTTGAGTATCTAACTATATTCATAACAAGGCCCATTTTCATGCACCATGTGATGATAAATTCAATTCACAATGTTCCCAATTTAGAGTTATTACACATAGATAAAAATGTTCTTGATCCATTTCCACTTATATGTTATATAAAGGGATATATTTCTAATAATTCTATATAATATCTACATTACAATAACCCTATGATATTATCACACACACACACACTAATATTTAATGTCCATAGTAGGGTTATATTCCCCAACCTATGTTTTCCAGATTCTGGTTTTCATGTTTTCTATTAAAATTCCTCTAATACAAAATCTAAAGGGCTCGAACCAAGTAGTATAGAGTCATTAGTTACCTTATTAAATTGGACCAAGGTATATGGATTTTGTCAAATGGAAATGACTTGTCTATTAATCCTATTAAACTAGATATATACACGAATCTCACATTATATTTTAAATAATTAAATAACAGATATTGTTTTCATTATGTAAACAACTATATTATGAAAAGTAACTGTATATATCAATCATAATACCCATATTTTAATCGTAGTGAAATGAATCATAATAATGGGGTGACATCACATGCTCGTCTAGGGTATGCATACAGAGGAAAATAATAAGGAATGAATAATATGATAATAAAAAATGTTAATCAAATAACAACATATAAATAAACACATGGGATAGGAAATTTTACATGGAATTTATAAAAATAAAACATGGATGTAAATTTTATTTCATATTAATGTAATGTTTAATTTCATACATCTAAAAAATATCATCATTCCTGAATTCCAATATATCTATTTTGCTGAGGCCTCATGCAATGACATATTACATAAATGGGAATTTTGGTGGCCAAATAACCATGGTATTTTGTCTAATGAGTCAAGTAATTGCATCATGGTTCCATGTAAATTTGGAACCCACACATTATGTAACACATACAATTTATTCATCATATGTGTAATCAATAAAACATAATTAAAATTCCATAAAAATTAATTCCATCCCATATTGGAAGAAGAATAATACCTAATATGAATAATTTAACAATTTAAAATAATTATAAGGCATCACAATAATTTATAATGAGGGTATAAATACATCATATAACCAGTTAATAATTAATAAAACAACATGTATATGTTATTTATTTATTTAAATAACACCAAAATATCCTTAAAATAATTACTGAATAAAATAACCTCATTAATGTTGAAAATTAATTTTTTAAAAATATTTTCTAGTATATTTGGAAATAAATTTTCATTGTAACTAAAAATGTACAATTTTAAAGTAATATTGAATGAGATGAGTGTAAATGAATAAGTTTAATTATATACATGTAATATGAGTTAGAAAAAACATTCATTTCACTCTATTTGTAAAATGTTTAAATATACCTCATTTTGAAAATAATAATATGATTCCTTAAAAACAATTTTGTAAAATGTTAAAAGTGGTTAAAATATTCTTTAATAATACATTTGGATAACATTGATAAAAAACTAAATGTATTTTTGTAAAACATAAATATGGGGGAATAAATATTTTCAACTAAAGAGAAAAATAATGTAATATTTTCTTGAAAAAATTATCTCAATCATTTTAAGTAAAAAATATAGGGATATAGTAATATTTTTTTAATTTTCATTATTAAACATAAGAAAATAAAATAAATAGGGTTCATGATATATTTATCAAATAATTCTCCCAATAGATACATAAAGATAAATAATCCAAAATAATAAATGGTTTATGAAGAAGACATTTAACATTATGGTGTCTTTTGAATTGTAAGCCCCTTGAAATAAATAACATCAATATAGACTCCAAAAACTATGAGTATAAATATATTCATGAAAAAAATGGTAATGTTGTATTATATACATCACATAAAAGTAATAAGTGGTGAATATGGATTATGTCTCATAAAAGTAAATGTGGGATTGGAAACCCATACCTGAGGTCCAATTTAATTAATAAATGTATTCATATCCTATATAATAAATATAGAATAATAATAAACCTGTTTTAAAGACCATAAAAATATATATCAAACAATATATGATTTAAAATAAATTCTTTTATTACTCAATTATTAACTGTTCAATATTAAAATCACAGTTTTGTGTAATAACGACTTCATTTATCATTATATTTTAGTTTGGAAGTTTTATTCCTTATAAATTGATAATTATTCATCAATATATAACATTTAAACCTATATATCTATAATGTATTTATATTATACCATAAAATTAGATATGGAAACATGGGTTACATTTTAATGAGGAATATAAGTCGTACGAACGCAAAAATGTTGTTTTAATTTTTTCAATGGATTGAATAATAGAATGGAAATTGTAAATTAATAATTTAAAATCATTATTATATCATATATATCTGTAAAATATAACTTTATTATATTTTATGTAAATATAAACAGAAAAACAAATCAAATCACAACATTGAGTAAGTACTCACCCTGTATGCATGAGCGATGTTATCATTTTCAAATGAATTTGAATGTAAGAATTTAGATGTTTTAATATAAATTAATTGGTTTATATATTTGATAAATAACATGTAGAAACATTTAATATATCATTTTACACATTTGTGAGAGACAACGATGAAAAATGAATTACATTGGTTTCTAGGAGGTTCTATGCTACGAACATTAACGAAGTTTTCATTTACAAATTTATGGAATCAATGATATATATATTATATAAAAATAACATAATGGTGTAAATATATATGGTATATACTTATTTTATTATTACACCATACATTGAATTATATTTTAATGTGGTGGATGAAGACAAAAATCATAACTAACTATTTAAGAATAATACCTCTTTATCATACAACCTCTTTAGTCTCTCACCAAAATCCTTCATAGAAGGCTTTTATGATCCAAACATGGAAGCTATGAAATAGATAGGTATTTATGTAAATTATTTATCAAATTATTTAAAATACTATAGGTCTTTGGATGTTTGAATATGAGAGGTGATAGGTGGTCATTTATTAGTGGTTGAGCGGACACACATGGTAGTTTTTCAAAGTGTAAATTATACCATGGTTTTTAACGTTAAAAAAGGATACATAATGTCTCTTCATAAACTCAAACTTTATATAAGCTCTAAATATTTCCCTACTATATAAATTTTCTATTCTTGAGTTCATTTTAACCCTTATCTACTAAGTTTAACACCTATAAAATATGTTTTAACCATAACTAAAATAATTAAATTTTTTCTTTTTCAGTTAATTATGATAAATTATTATGATAAAATTAATATATTATTTGAATTATTATTATTAAAATATATATAATCAATTGTTTTCAAATTAAATTTATAGACGCGGCAGAATTCAATTCAAAATTAATCCCATTGATGTGTGAAAAAATGGTTTTCTAATTGAATCATTTTCAAAACTATAATATACATGTATATAAATATTTAACATATATTTTTTTATAATGACAAATTTTCAATAAATTATAACATTATATAGGTAATGTTAAATTTTATTTTATTTTAAAACACAATGAAACATGTATGTATTTCCCGGAACACAGAAACCTAGGGCATGTACATTACTTTACTTCATTGGCATGATGATAAGTAATCAAATAGCAAAGGAATGGTCAGTCTAGTAGTTAAAAAAACAGATTCGATATATGATTACGATATTACATCGGGAAACAAAAAAATAAATCATTATTCATAACAAGGAATATTATACTACAAACATGAAACTCCATCCAATAATTCATATTCATATATTGGGGAAATTAAATAAAATAAGGGTGACCTCAAATGATATGTAAGGGTAAGTTACTAATGTACATAATCATAAATAAATAATAATAAATAATATTTCATGGAATATAACTTAACACACTTTTTTTAAACAACCAGTGAAGGAATAATCAATATGGAAATGTAAATAATATACACACCTTACATTAAATAATGAAGCGAAGAATAAAATGAAACAATAAATAATGTAAAAGAAAAAAAAGTCATATAAAATAAAAATAATATCTAATTTCTCAATAAAATATATTAATAATAATTGAAATCTATATTTCATGGTAGTAATGTGCCCTTATTTTCAAGGCCTTTTAAAATATGGTTCAACATCTCAAGTAGAAAGCTATATAATTTTGCCAACTAATTGGACTTGTGAAACTACAGATATATCTAGGGGATTTTATTACATTGTCCCCAACCCATGTCATACTAATATAACAAATTTAATTTATTTTTAATAATTTACTTAATTAGAAAAAAATGTTCTTTATCCTCTAATATCCCTATTGAATAAAAGATACATATTTATTAAAATTCACATAGTTAATCAAATAAATTTCACTATAAAAACCGTATGCAAAAATACAAATCTATTTAGAAAATTAAAATATAAATCACACAATAATATTCTAATTTTATATAAATTTTCTATATAGTATGAATAATGATATTAATGGACTGAATGGTTCAATTTATTGTTAATAATAACAAAAGAAATGTTAAATTGAAGAGATAAATTTTTCCCCGTAGAAATTTTCATGTGAAGACCCCTTGTATAATATAATTAATTATGTAACATAAAATACAGTTATATATGATTTAATTGTTTTATAAAATTAAAAGCATGATGTATAAACAAAACATTTATGTGGAATGGTTCACAACATCAAATATGTCTCAATGGAATGTAAATTGAGGCGTAATCCCTTTCCTTGAGTCCAACATGTCACATGCATCATTTAAGTCATGATTAATAAAATTTTATAAATTATTTATAGTTTAGATAATAAGTTTAATGTTTTTTATAAAATTCATTTCACTTATTAGAATGTTGTAACTACTTAAACAATTATGTTTAATTTGGGTGTTTAAACAAAATTCGGTTCATGTGTCAAAAATGACTTCGTTAGGAAGACTATGGTAAAAGGGGATATTTTAGAAACATATATATGATAATAATCATGAAATAAATATAATATTTTATTATTAATTACTCATCTAATATCAATAATGAAATTTGGTAATGAAAATTGTACCTACATTACAATCTTATAGATAGTAGGTCGTATATATGCATGAGTAACGTTTTAATTTTTCAATGATCATTATGGAATGAATTTATGTGACATTATACATTCCAGAATGATCATTTTATCATAAATACCATGATTATAAAATCATTTATACATATAAATAAAATTCTATTGATGTAAATAGATTCACATCGTGTGGAGGAAGCGGTAGTCCACATATCTGTAAATGAAATTATAACTTTTTTAGTGTCTAAAAAATCCTAATAAGAATAATGATATATTATAATAACATAAAATAATTATTTCAACGAAATAATATATATTTCATTTATTTCATATATATATTGTTAAATCAATCCTTATTTCAATTATGTATGGTTTGAACATATCACATTTATTTCTGGAGGTAATGGTCCATACATCCAAAAAGGATATTATTATCTTTTCACCAAATGGAATGCATAATTTTAGGTGTTATATACAAATTATCTTTGTATTTAGTGAATATTAATATCATAAATGTCATATAAAAATTATTTTTTCATCATAATTTACAATCAGTAGAGGTGGAAATAGAAAACAACATCATTTCATGTGGTGGTAGTTCTTTGTAGATAAATATTAATGTAGTTACCTTTTTTATGGAATTTTTTGTAGAATTAGTTCAAAATAATAATAGAAATCCCACTCATTATATTGAGGATACATATTTTATTATATAATACTGTAATTAGAATATTTTAAATGGTTTAGAAAGAATTAAAATATAAATGTATGTTGTATAATGTTAACCCTTTTCATGTATCTTCTTTTTCATTGAACTAAAGGGATTCCATGGTTTTAATTAATCCCAAAGTGAGGACTATAGACTGATGGGTGTGATGTTGGGAGCCTTATTTTTTAGGGTTTTTATGATAAAAATTTCCATCACAGGTGTGAGTAAGGGGAAGAGTGAATTTCATTTATTAGTTGAAAAGGAATTTCATTCTCATTAATTAAAAAGGTAAACACAATTGGGAGGCCTCCTTTACCTCAGTTCATTCCAAAATAGAGAAAAAATGTATTAAATTAGATATATTGATGATAAAAACTCAGAAAACATAAAAATAAAAAAATTATTTTGTTCCCTAGTCATTATGTTTATTTATTATTACAATTTTAGTTATTATTAAAGTAATAGTTTATCTATACTATATACTTTTACCATTAGTACTAAATTAACATGACCTTTATAAAAAATATAGACACAATTATCTCTAAATATTAAATCTAATTTATAGAATAATAATCCCAATTCTTTTGGAAACTAATTTTAAAAAGAGGATATATAAGGCGAAAGAACACTTCTTTAACCCGACCCATGATAACTATGTTTTTATTATCTATGGGTCAATATATTTTTTATGAAAGACATATTGGTCCATTAATGGTCCTTGTTTGAAATTTATATACACTTAATAATAAATTGGATTAATATTGTTTTTTTAATAATTTTAAAACATTTAATAAAATATAATTTATTGAAAAATGAAAATAATGGAAATATTTATGTTATTTAAATAATTTAAGTTAAAAAATATAAAAAATGGTCTAATTAATAAAATATTATGAAAACAGATGTGTAAAAGGATATATTCAACTCAAAAAATAATGGAACAAAATAATTTATTAAATTTACAATCCTTTTAATTATTTATCATTATTTATATATTATATTTATTAACAAAATAATCATTGTGTTAGCATTTGGTAAGAATATAATGTAACTAATTAATATCTAAAAATTATAATCAAAATTTCAGGATAAAAAATCATTAAACATTATAAATAATAATTATTACCAAAACTATGTACCTTGTTACATACTCCAATGCTTTATAAGAATTAAAATTAAGGAAAGATAATTTTTCATCATTTTATTTACATAACTTAATAAATAGGTGATCTTCATTGAATAGAATCCTATTAATTATTAAAATATTAATTAATATAAAATATTGTAGAAGTAATGGCTTAATATTTCTTTCGGACTAGATTATATGACATTTTGTCACTTTATTGTATTTTTTAGTACCTTGTTAAGGTTAATTTCACCTTAATCCTTGTAATACATTTTTTTACTTTCACTAATATTATTAGTAAAAAAATATGTTGACATTTTTATAATATAAGTATTATAATTATTCAAACTATATCTATTATTTTTTACATATTAAATTCATAGCTGTGGAAAAATTATGTTTCATGATAATCTTGTAGGCATGGTGATAAAAAGGGTTTTCAAAAAGAAAATGTTCAAAAGATAATTAAGTTTTTATATCTAAATTAAATTTAATATTGATGAAAATTTGCTAAATTGGATTAATATATGTATAATTACAATATTTGGAGTTTAAAACCATGTTATAAAGTAAATCACCATTAGGTATTTTTAAAAAAAAAGGATATTTTCAAATAAAATTCAATATTTTAACTATTCTTCAAAAAATGAAACATCAACAAAAAAAATTCATCCTAATATAATTTTGAAAATCCCAATTCAAAAACTAGATTTATTTTGAATAATAAAATTTATATACGTGGGAAAAATTTCTTTAAAATAGTTACACCATTAAGAAGGCTTAAAACTCAATATTACTTGTAATAAAATCTAACTTAGTGTTGTGTATAGCATAAGCATAACATGGTGATTCATATAATGAAATATTGGAAAAATTATTTTTTCTTTCTAAAATTTAATTATTTTAATGTCTTTGGGTGTTTCATTCTCCCAATAATAATTATATTACCTCCTCACAATTTAACCTTCATATTGGTATTCAAGGGATTGATATTTGAAAATAAACAATTTTTAAATATCCCACATAATAATGGGGTAAATAAAAAATCTTCTTATTAAGATATATATGTAAGTTAGAAGTTCACATAACAAATATACCAATCATTAGAGCATAGGTGGGAAATGAAAAAATGTACATAGAAGAAAAGGAATAAATAAATATAGTCATTGATCACAATAAACTAGGTGATCAATGAAGATTTTTGGGAATCATAACCATAAATCTATGATGATATGTCAAAACAGTTCATTAAAGAGATATGAAAATAATAGGATAATTTTTTTATTTCAAGATAAATTTCCTTTATTTTAATAATTCCTTCAACCATTAAGGATATAAGTAAATATATGTTACTATATCATAATTAAAATATTATCCTTTGATTTTTCCTTAATCTATTTAAACATAATTTCATAAAACACAATTCATCATAAGGTGATGTAATATACAAATCAATAAAGATGCACCCAATGTTAAACATAAATAATTTCATGAAATTTGAATTTTCTAAAGGATTATAATTCATCACATTACATTGCAGTTCATATAATTTATAAAACAACATATAAATAATATGTCAAAAACATGAAAGAGTTATTATTTTTCTTATTTGAATCATTTGAATACCTTCATCATGTACTTTATTGAATCATGTTGGCAACCTTAATTACAATTAAAATTTATTATAAACAGGAGTTATTCATTATTTCATTAGTAAAATACATATTTTTGGATATATTTATTCACTAATACAAAAAATAGTCTTTATCCACACTCAAAATGGGATTTATTAGCACTAAAAAAGCGATGTAAAGCTCAGCACTGATAAAAGGGTGGTCCCCTTAATCAGTACTGAAAAGGTGCTGATAAAAAACCCTTTATCAGCATAAAAGAGCACTGATAAATTTGTTCATTATCGGTGCCCTTTTAGCACTGATAAATGACATGTCTGCTGCTAAAACAAAACTTCACCAGCACACCCAAACACCTGCAAAAAATTCAACATCTCAATAAGCTAATTAGACCAATAATTCCAATAAAAAATTAACACATAAATCATAAGCTAATAATTCCAATTATACCCATACAACAACTATACATGTACACCATTAAAAATTAATTCCTACGTTAATTAAGTACAGAAAGATCTCAATTAAGAATTCAGGGGGTTGGGGGGATGTTCAGTGGTTTGGGGTGTCTGTCCAAGGGGGTGGTAGGGGGTGTCCAGGGCGATAGGGGTTTTAGAGGGGAAAGGGGTGTCTAGGGGCGGTGGGGGCGGTCTTGGAGATTGGAGGGTTTTCCAAAGATGGTGGGGGTGCCCAGGGTGTGGGGGTGTCCAGCTGGGGGGGGGGTATCCATGTGGTTGTCCAGGGGGGTGGGCTGGTGTCCAAGGTGTCGCATGGGCTTTCCAGGGGGTGGGGGTGTCCTGGGGGTTGAGGGCGGGCCAGGGGGTTTGTGGGGTTGTCCATGGGGGTGGGGTGGTGTATAGGAAGGTGGGATTGGGGTTTCCAGTGGGATTGGGGTGTCAACGGTGTTGGGGTGTCCAGGGGGTGGTGGGTCGAGGGGTTGGGGGATTGTACAAGGGGGGTGGGGTGGTGTCCAAGGAGGGGGTGTCCGGGTGGAGGGGTGCTGTCTGTGGGGTGTCCAGGTGGGTGGGCTAGTGTCCGGGAGGGTGGGGGTTACCTTCCATTGGTGGGGGTTATACAAGGGGTTCAGATATCCAGGTGGTGGTGTGGTGTCTAGGAGGGGTGGGGGTGTCGTCTAGGGGGTTGTTGTTGTCAAGGGGGTGGGGTTGTCTGGGGGGGTGTCTGAGGTTGGTGGGGGGTAATCCATGGGCATGTATAGGGAGTGGCAGTGTCTAGGTGGTTGAGGGGGAATTCCATGTGGTGTGGGTGACCAGAGGGGTGGGGGTGTCCAGGTCGTATGTCAGTTGTTGTTTTCACTTAAAATTATGTCCATTATAAATAGAAGAGAGAAACTTTGAGTGATACTAGCCACACCATTCCTCGGATTGAGGCAGGGTTGACTCATATACATTTAAAATGACCCATGGATCGTTATCCTATAGGATCAACACAATCCGAATAAGATTGGTCATATTTCGGTATGTCAGTTGTTGTTTTCTCTTTAAATTGTGTCCATTTTAAACAAATGAGAGACCCTTTGAGTGATATCGGCCACATAGTGCCTCATATTGAGGACAGGTTGAAATTCAGAAGTCAAAAAGGACCCATGTATCATTGTCCTAAACGATTAATTAAATAATAATGCATTTGGTTCGATTTTCGTAGGTCAACTGTTGTTTTCCATTAAAATTATGTCCATTTTAAACAATAGAGAGACACTTTGAGTGATACCAGCCACACCTAGACTTAGATTGAGGTAGGTTTTACTTGTACACATCAAAAAGGAGTCAGGGATCATTAACCAATAGTATAAAGACAGTCAGAATGTGTTTGGTCAGATTTTCATAGGTTAGATGTTGTTTTCACTTAAAATTGTGTCCATTTTAAACAAAAGAGAGACACTTTGAGTGATACCGGCCAAACCATGCCTCATATTGAAGCTGGGTTGACTTTTACACTTACCAAAGGACCCATATATCATTATCCAATAGGATAAACACTCTCCTAATTCGTTTGGACGGATTTTTGTATGTTAGTTGTTGTTTTCACTTAAAATTGTGTCCATTTTAAACAAATGAGAGTCCCTTTGATTGATACTGGGAACACCATGCCTCTAATTGACACCAGGATGAATCATGAACGTAAGAAAGAACGCATGGATCATTCTAGTAAAGTATAAACACAATCCAAATGTTTTTGGCCGGATTTTCTAAGGTCAGTTGTTGTTTTCACTTAAAATTGTGCCCATTTTAAACAAGAGAGAGACACTTTGAGTGATGGAAGATATGAAATGCTTCATATTGAGGAAAAATTTACTCTTACACATCTCTAAATCACCTATGAATTGTTCTACTAATGTATCAACACTATTCGAATGCGTTTGGTCAGATTTCCATAAGTCAGTTGTTGTTTTCACTTAAAATTGTGTCTGCTTTAAACAAAAGAGAGACACATTGAGTGATACAGTCTAAACCGTTCCTTGGTTTGAGGTAAGGATGACTCATAAAAGTCTCAAAGGATGAATTTATTGTTCTCCAATAAGATCAAGACAATGTAAATGTGTTTGGTCAGATTTTCGTAGGTAAGTTGTTGTTTACACATAAAATTGTGTCCATTTCAAAAAAAGAGAGACACTTTGAGTGATACCGGCCAAACCGTTCCTCGGAGTGAGGAAGGATTTACTCATACCCATCAGAAAGGTCCCATGGATCGTTCTCCCCTAGGATAAACGAAATATAAAGGCATTTTTCATCTTTTTGTAGGTCAGTTCTTGTTTTCACTTAAATTTGTTTCCATTTTCACAAAAGAGAGACACTTTGAGTGATACTTGATAAACCGTGCCTTCGATTGAGGCATGATTGACTCGTACACATCTCCAATGCACCCATAGATCAATATCCTCAAGTATAAACATAATCCAAATGCGTTTGTTCAGATATCTATACATCACTAGTTGTTTTAACTTAAAATTGTGTCCATTTTGAAAAATGAGTGACACATTGAGTGATACCGGGAAAAGTGGGCCTTGAATTGAGGCATAGATTACTAGTACATGATTCAAAGGACCCATGTACCATTCTAATATAGGATCATCATAATTTGTATGTGTTTTTTCAGATTTATGTAGGTCAGTTGTTGTTTTCACTTTAAACTTTGTCCATTTTAAACAATCGAGAGACCCTTTGAGTGATACCGGTCACACTGTGCCTAGGATTGAGGCTGGGTTGAATCTTAAACATCAAAAAGGACCCATGGATAATTCTTATAAAGGATCAGGACACTCTAAATGCGTTTGGATGGATTTTCTTAGGTCATTTTTTGTTTTCACTTAAAATTGTGTCCATTTTAAACAAAAGAGAGACACTTTGAGTGATATCAGATGTACCATGCCTCAGATTGAGGCCGGGATAACATATACACATCTCGAACACAACCTTGGATCTTTCTCCTAATGTATCAACATAATATGGATCCATTTGGTGGTATTTCCATACGTCAGTTGTTGGTTTCACTTAAAATTGTGCCCATTTTTTAAAAAAAATGAGAGACACTTATAGTGATAATCGAAATAATGGGCCTCAGATTGAGGTGGGGATGACTCGTACTCATCGCAAAGGTACCATGGATCATTCTCTTATAGGATCAACACAATATGAATATTTTTTATTGGATTTATATAGGTCAATTATTGTTTGCACTTAAAATTATGTCTATTTTAAACAAATGAGATTCCCTTTGAGAGATATCGGTCACACCGTGCCTTTGATTGAGGGTGGGTTGGCTCGTTCACATCACAAAGGACCCATGGTTCAGTTTCATAAAGTATCAAGACAATAATAATGCGTTTGGTCATATATTCATCAGTCAGTTGTTTTTTTACCTTAATATTATGTCCCTTTTAATCAATAGAGAGACACTTTGAGTGATATTAGCTATACCGTGCCTTAGATTGGAGGTAGGGATGGCTCGTACATGTCTCCAATTCAACCATGGATCATTATACTAAAGAATCAACATAATACAAATGCATTTTTTCAGGTTTTGGTATGTTAGTTGTTGTTTTCACTTAAAATTCTGTCCAATTTAAAAAATGATATACACATTGAGTGATACCACCAATAGCGGGCTTTGGATTGAGGCGATGTTGACTCATACACGTCTCAAAGTACGCATGGATCATTCTCCTATAGGATCAACACAATCCGAAATTTTTTCATATTTCTATAGGATATTTGTTGTTTTCACATAAAATAGTTTCCACTTTAAACAAATGAGACACCCTTTGAGTAATATCTATCACATCGTGCCTCAAATTGAGGCCGAGTTGACTCATACATGTTGAAAAGAACCCATTGAATGTCCTCATAAAGGATCAACATAGTCTGAATGTGTTTGTTCAGATTTGCGTAGGTCATTTGTTGTTTTCACTTGAAAATGTGTCCATTCTAAAATAATAGAGAGACACTTTGACTAGTTCATCATTATTTCTTGTTGCTGGTACATATCATCTGTTGAAATGGGAAATTGACTCACCAGATAAAATATGTTTTATTTAATAACAATTAAAATTTTCCTCTGAACATTATCACACAACAATGATTAAGCTTTTTATCCCCTTAACCACTCTCAAAAATGACCGCCAATTGTACATGTCATCAAGTCAGATGTTCATAAAATTTGTGTACAATCTGCTATCAGGTATGCGGACCACTCGTTTCTGAAAAAATCTATTTCATATTGTGAGTATGATGCTATTTGACAGTCATAGTAGTACTAAAAAATATAAAAAAATACAAATAATAATTAAATTAAATGAACTTGTAGATGTTTTTGAAAATTTATCTTTATGGATTCTAGTTTGTTGATGAAAAACGAACTCTTTAAAAAATATACATACATAATAACTGCAATCATTATCGTATGATTGTTTTCGAAACATCATAAAAATTATTTATTAGGAGAATATGTACCTACTATTGAGATGTGTTTGGATAGTGAAATTTTATTATATATAACCTGATATTTGACCAGACATAGTACTTGATCGCCTCCTAATGCTTAGCCCCAGTCCTCATTCCTTTTTTAGATGATAATGATACACTGCACTATCATAACAGAATCCTCAGTAAAAGGAAATATAAATTATATTACATTATGTTTAGACCTAAAACATAGGATTTAGTGTCTTACAGATCCACAAACTCCATCATGTGTGGTCAATTTGATGGATATCCTTTCTTTGAATCCATAAAATTCCTTTAACAGTTTTTCATATTTACATCTTTCAATAATATAAAATGCATTTAGTCATAATTGAATCATTAGATCAGCTTTTAGAAAATTAATTCATGAAATCACAACCCATATATATATATTTAAAAATATGATGCATAGAAAACCATTATCAAGGATCTCATTTACATTTTCAGAAGCAAAATAATCTTGACTTTCCTCTATTTATATATTCTCATCGAAAACCACTATATGACTACTACTACCTGTTAGATTATTATCCAAATGAGTCTTCAATGCTAGTAATGTTGATAGATAACATGTTGTGTTATTGTTCTTTTAGTAGATCCTTTGGATCAGATGGTCGATCCTTTATATGTTTTTCAGCCAACGTTTGTCACCCCCTTGTCTTTCTCCATCTATAATAACATTAATTGTGTCATACCAATTTTTTATTAATTTTTAATGGTTTTTCTTGAAAAAAGAGAGGAAATAAATACATCTTTGTACCCATGTAGTATTAAATGTTGTGATGACCACGCAATTAATGTCCCAATATCCTTTTCGACCATATTAATATGATCGTCATCATGTGTAATTGGAAGCTCTGCATTTGTCCCATGAGCTACAGTAATCATCACTTTTAGATGATCTTCCGGATGTGGTCTATTTTTTATCAAGTCTTCTAGGATTTTGAACAATATAGCCCTCGCTACAAAGTGGAAGGTGGGTGTTGACAGATATAAACCACAATCAGTATCACCCTGTAGAAGACTAGTACAAGAAAAGTATCAGTGTTTTTCTGATTCTCATTATTTGAGAACAATTATTTGAATAATTTTTACCATGAATAAGACATCACTTTGAAGGGAATGACTTGCCTCAAACTGGTCGGTGGGGGGGGGGGTTCTTGCGCTAGTGGTTCCTGAGTTGTTTCTTCTCCTAGCATATCACCCTTAAAAGTTTCTAGAAACTCTCCATGCTATTACAATCATTCTTCAAGGGTTTCAAATCTTTCACTCATTGGTTTCAATTTTTCATCTCTATCATCTGTTTTTTTTTTCATCACAAAATATACTCATGGTGTCACCCCAATCCACGCTCCTCTTCCATGACCGTATTGTTATGGCTGCTTCAAAGCCATCGATAATAGGTCTGCACCCACAGCTGGAGTAGCTAATTCCTATGTCTATCAGATATAGGATAATAACTAATTATTTTTATGTAATAGAAATTTAAAACAATTTTTTTATCATCGTGTCATACTAACACATATTTTCAACACTTATTTTGTGTTCTCATCTACTAGATTCCCTTCCTTATTCACACGTGCCTCCTTCCATAGCACATGATGTGGGATGGAAGTGTCTTTGGTTTTAGACTCATCAATCTACATATAAACATAGAACGATAATTATGATGTTGTTTTTTGGCACCTAAAAATATTATTGTAAATTTAAAATACGTACCATTTTCTTTTATAGTGAAGAGTACCTCATCCTTGATTTACGATAGGGTTATGTTGGTTTTGATGGTTGTTCCTTATTTTTAGTACAGAGTTGATGTTTCATAAATGAATTATTGAAAATTAAATTGATGAATACATGTATCATCAAACAACGTATTATCACCCAAAATATAACTAAAACTTCTCATCCCCATGGTGGCCAATAAATGAATCCCATGCTTCTGGGGATATCAAGTGAGCATAGAAAATGGGTGGGAGTAGGTTTATTTTACCTTTGGAATATTTCAAGTGACATATTGTTTAAATAGAATGAAAACCGCGATGAAACCTTCATGGAAGCCTTAGTACATAATCCGTGTGTGAATAGTCTACTATAAATTTACTCTGTAAGATACTTATAACAGTAATACATTGTTTCATTATTTTATTTTCTAGTAAATTAAAGAAATAAATTAATAATTATAACTTAATTTCTTCCCATATCATAGCCTTAGTGTGGACACAACATGGTGCCATGAATCTATTTCAATGGGCACGCATTGCCGAGTAACAACTCAATGGTAACTAATAAACATAACATTTTTTGGATTCACTTGTTGGCCTCATGCATTCTATCCAACATTAAATTTGATTCATTTGTTTTTTGGGTTAGTAACATTGGCTAACACCATCAAACTACGACACACATGTGTTTTCGGTGACGTCGGTCCTTCAATCATGACCATTTCATAGAAATAAACATCATCTATATGTTCATCTAGAATAGTAGAAATGTCATGTGATGATGGTTGTTGGAACTCATGAATAGGAGCAACAACAAGTTAAGAAACATGTTGTTGCTCAACACTCTTAGTAGCCGCAACAGGAGCAGCAGTAGCCGTAGATGTAGCCACTTGAGAGACTTGTTTAGCTTCATGGTTTGGAGTACCAAGATATGAAGAAGTCATCTTTTACAAAAGTGGTTGAACAGTCAATTTAGATTACATAAATTCAATCATGATAAGATAAATACACGAGATAACAAGATCTGTATTACAAACAAAATATAACCAATTTATAGAACACTCATTCTTTTTTTTGAAAGGAAAAAGGGATTTGGAACCTCTATTGATTATCCATATACATTCATTGTTGTCTCCTTTAAAATACAAAACATCATCTACATTGGGACCGTTGTGAAATGATTACGACGTACCATTATAAATTGTTCGTCTTTGTACCCTTCTTTACTAAAATCACCTTTCACAAATCCCCATTCATCTATTTTAACACCACTATTGTTATAAACCCATTTCCATTGAAAAATAGCCAAATGGACTATCGTATAATCCAACTAAAATATTAGTGTGATAATACCAAAATATGGAAAATTTGCATAAAATGGATTTTTTTCCTTACTACTAGAAACATGCATTGCTTCATCCACTTGTGTAACTCCACTATTTGGCAAGGTACTATCTTTATCATGTTCATCTGTATAGAATTTATAACCATTAATTACATAACCACTGTAAGATAATACATACACACATGGTCTTGTGGCTATCCATAGATGTCGTTCTAAAATTGAATTCATATTTTCATCCAACATCATAAATATATGGTCCTAAAACCATCATATAAACTAGTGATTATGTGTATTTGATAACCATTTTTCTTCCCTTCGTGGATTCAACTACCTATGAATTTCTGTGTGAGTCCCAATATATGGTGCAACCTCCCAACTGTTATGCATAACATAAAGGTGGGACTGATCCCGATCTGTAATATTAATTGTCACAACATCTCTTCCAGAAATTGCCTCACCCTAAATGCCTCCTTTGTGACGAGATTTTGGGAGAACAATGCATTCAACATTAGATAGTTATTCTGTACAAAATTCGATGGCTTCCACATTAATATATCGCTCCAATATACTACCCTCTCGACGACATCGATTTTTGACATACCCTTTCAGAATCCTGATATACCGTTCAATTGGATACAAAAATCTATACTGCAGAGGACCACAAAGTCGAATCTCTCTCACCATGTGAATCATAAAATGAACAATAATATCAAAGGATTTTGTCGGGAAGATCATTTCAAATTCTCATAATATGATGACAATTTTTTTTCAATATCTGGCTATTTTGTGGAGTCTAAATTTTTTTTATATATATCTTTGAAAAGGAAACAATTTTTGGTGAACATATGATGAACATTCTTGGAAAAAATGAACCGTAATGCTATAGGAATTAGATCATTTATCAAAACATGGCATTCATGTGATATCAAACTTTTTTAACTTCAAATCATTCATTGACTATATTTCCTTGATATTTGATGAATACTGCTCTGGAACGTATACATCATTGAAGAAATTGAAAAACTGATATCTCTCCTCCCTATAACGAGTATAAGCAGCTAGAGGTAGAAACATTAAATTTTCACCCTTCATGGGAGCCAACTCTTCTCGTATTCCCATGTCAACCATTTACAACATTTCCTTAATTCCATCCTTTGTTTTCCATGGGTTATTTAGCAATGTTCTGATAAAACTGTCACATACGTTATTTTCCACATAAATCACATCAATACAATTCTGACATACAAACAATTCCAGGACTGTAATTAAAAACAAACTGATCTCATTTTCCAACTGATATTCGTAAGGTTTTTCGAAAATGGTTTACCAAAAAAAGTGTTTACATCTTTTACTTTCTCATAGAGCTGATCACTTGTTAGTGGAGACAGTGCTGCGCATTGTTCTGAACTTCCATTGAATGATGTCATACAAGATCAGTAATTATGCTGACGTGGTAGAAATCTACACTGTCGTATAAACATATATTTCAATGATTGTTTCAACATAATTGATTCTGTATCTTCTTCGGACAAGATAAACCCTTGGGTTCCTTTAATCCTATAGCCTAAAAAATTTCAATAAATAGGGAAATCATTTATTGTCCCATAAGACATCGCCCTCAACGTAATGTATTCACTTTTATAAGCATCATACATCATATCACCTGAATCCCACAGTAACATCAAATCCTAGATCAATGGATCCAAATAAACATCAATATCATTACCTGGTTGTTTTTTCCTGATATAAGCATAGATAAAATGATGAATTGTCATTTCATGCATAACCAGGGTGTCATGTTATAATTTACCAACATAAAATTCCATGTACTATGATTTTTAGTTTCAACATCAAAAGGATTCACTCCATATGTAGATAAAACAAGAAGAAGTTTTCTCAGCTCTTTTCCAAATTCAGGATACTAATGATCACTTTTCTTCCATTGAGGAGAGTCGGACGGATGACATAATTTCCCATCATTATTTATTTTATCTACATGCCACAACAATGTTCATGTTGTTTTTTCACTTCCATATAGATGCCTAAACCTTGTAATGCTGGAATGTAGCAAACAAATTTCATAGGATTGGATTCATCTCTCTTGTATTCAGAAGCACCACACTTTGTACATTCTAAATTTGATTTGTTCTCCTTGAGAAACAATATACAGCCTTTCAAGAAAGCATTTATTCTTTCATAAATCATACCCATTGAGTGTCACATTCATTTAGCTTCATATTTCCAGCTTGGGAGCTTATTATCTTCTAGGAGAATTTCATTCAAGAGAGCAAGTTGTTCTGTAAAATTGACATCACTCCATCTGTTGCCTGCTTTCAATTTATATATCATCTGTAAAACTGGAAATAATGTATATTTAGTGCAACCAGCATAAATTTCCCTCTTCCAAAATTCTTTAACATCTCAAACATTTTTGGGCAATAACAGAGTTCATCTACAACTATCTTTGACATTTACTGAATACGATCATCATCATCATTGAAATCTGTAATAACCTCCTCCAAATGGTCCTCTTCATTATACATATTTGTATTCATATCTGACGATCTATAAAATGCAGTTTTATCCCAGCCAGTAGCTAAATTTTGTTTTTCTCTGTGTTTATTACAACATTTATAACTCCGATCTATTCTGTGACATAACAAATGTTCTTCCAACTCCTCTAGAGTAAGTAGTGATGAATAAAAACAACGTAAACATGGACCAAGGATTTGACATGGATCCTTTGTGTGATCCTTTGCAAACTTGATGAACACCATCACACCGTTCTCATACTCTATTGTAAAACGATTAGCATCTGTCGAATATTTATTCATATCCATCCTATTTGAATCTCAAATATTAGTATTTATGTTTCAAGTACACAAAACAAGTCTTCCAAATATAGTACAAGAGAACCACTTCATTATAAAAATAGAGATTAATAGAGCCTAACAATTTCCAATAATGATTAGGAAATCAACATAACTAGGATAGAACCCCCTCAGAATCAACACAGTTTCCACACACAAAGGGGATCATAGGGATACTCACATGTGTCATAGATGGTAGAACTCACACGACATCATCCTCTATGGATCATCCTCCTCTATCGGTTCAACCATTCTATGGTCCACTAGTCCATCCTTTTAAACCTAACCATCCTAAAATACATTTTGATGAAAACTACGAGCCAAATCTATAAGTTAATAAGGGATTCTCATAATCTATAAAAATGGATTTCATTAAATATAATTACTTTAGATTAATTATATTTTCCTCAAATCACCCCAATACAAACACAAGAATAATCACGAATGATACATCTACCAGTCCACGGTATCTTCCCAACATTCAATATCATCATGCCTAAACACCCATATATCCACACTTACATTCCACAAACAAATAAAAAACCATATCCACATTAGAAACAATGTACCCATATGGATTTTAATCGGGTTACTCGACTCAAGTTGTGGTGTGTAAGAAATAATATGAAAATATAATAAGTATATAGTCACACATTAATCTCAACCTCCCTCTATAGTGGTAGACCAAAACAGACTAAAGGAAACACTTTTGGAAATTCAATAGCTACTGGGGGATGTTCACTATATTTCTCTTCCTACTCTAGTTCGATATCATAAATGGATATCACCCCACTCAACTCTAGAATAAGAGGTCTAGGTCGACTAGACCTCAGGTCTGATACTATAAGGAAAACCAGGAATTCCCCATCGGGGGCAGTGAAGGACTCCCACTGATGATAATAGTAAATCCAAGATTGATTAGAAACTAGTCAGTCCATTATAAGAATAATATATTGGGGAATAATTTTAAGAACCAAAAAATATCATATGATCTAAATCTCTAAAATAGAGAAAGCATGAGAGGGGAATCTGAGACATTACTCCCTCTTTATCCAGAGAGATGTTACAATCTCTCTGACATAATCCATGAGCTCTATTATAAGTTTTAGTAATTCTATATTGAGGTTTGATATGAAAAAATTATAGTATCCAATATCAAATAAAACATACACTAAAGAAAATTAAATGGAAATGGTGACTCCCACTATCGCATGACCCACATCAGTTCCTACTAAATATTAATCCACTAGGTGTTGTTTTTTCCTAATACATGTTTCTAGGATCCCATTTTTATTGAATAATATTACTATGATTTAGTACCTCTCAATATTTATTTTTCCATTACACTACAAAGGGTAGTAAAAACATGTAAAAACATCTTCATGGGGGATTAATGTATGTACGAGATGTAAATCTGGAATGATTCCACGAAATAATGCTTTGGAATCCAAAAATTTCCAGGCAAAAATCAACTTTAAAATTCATACTCACATAAAATCTATTTTCTAACATGTTTAGAATCACATTCACAATTCAAAGACACATATCAGGTTAAAAAAATACAACATTCTCCAAATATATATTTCTCTTATTAAATCAACATTCAAAACATTCAAACCCTTAATAATATTTGAAAATTAATTTTATTTCAAACCTTTCACACATGATATAAATTATATTTAAGAAACACCTCAACAAAGATAACATGAAACATAAAACCAGTCATTTAGAAAAATCTTCTTCTCAGGTGGATCTCAAAACCTTTCTAAAACATATTTCACACCAAAAAAGTAATCCACAAGACACATTCATGAAACTATGAAAGTATATCAAAATCATCTAACAATGTATAAGAATTTAATAAATTACCACACCCTTGGATACTTCTAGTGGTGGAGGTGCAAGGGAGGAGGTGCACGAGAGGAGCCACCAACAGAAGAGAAATGGAGGAGTACGGTGTGTGGGGTGTATGGTCGAGCAAAGAGGAGTAGAATTAGTGTTTTCGGGGAGGAGGATCAGTCGAAAGGTTCAAGAGGGAGGATTAAAAGAAGGGATAGCGGTGGAGGTCCGTCAATGTGTAGATCGTGGGAGGGGGAGGACTGGCAATGTGAAGATTGGGGGCAGAAGAGGGGAGTCACATGGTTACAGTACTGCAAGAGCATTAGGTCATGATACACCCAGGACACTGGGCGACAGATTTTTTTAAATATGGGAATATGGTTTTATCAGCACTAAAAAAGATCTAATAAAGGTAGCCGTTATCAGTTCAAAAAAAGCACTAATAAATCCTTTCGGTATGAACACTATCATTTTAGAGCTGATACATGCCGTCTTTATTAGTGATTTTCTAGAGCTGATAAAGGTTCTCTTTATCATCAATTTTTTAGCGCTTATAAAGGTTACTTTGTATCAGTGCTAAAATTTTAGCACTGATACTGGTAAGCTTTATCAGAACATTCCTAGAACTAATTCAGGGCTTATTTATCAGTGGTTTTATCTCAGTGCTGATATAAGGTGGTTCTTACCATGCCTGTTTTTGTAGAAGTGATTAAATAAAAAAGTGTTACAAACTCCATCAATGGTATAATAAACCTTTTTTTTGAGAAATTATTTATGTGTACCAAGGTAGTATGTAATTTAAAACATTATTAATTCATATCAATCATATCATTATATACATATTATTACATCAATATTAGGATCATATTAAGGTTTATGTTTTTGCCAATGAGGTTTGTTCCAAAAATGTTCAACTATATACCGAATCACATTTCTTGGTTATAGACACAGATCAACCCAATTTGATAAATACATGATTAAAAATAATATAGTTAAATAATCATATGTTTTATAATTATTATTACTAATACCTTACTGATAAACTACTCAAATGATATAATTATTTGATAATAATACAGGATTATTATTCATTACTCTCCATATATGGTAATAAAAAAAAGTATGACAATGATTCAATAACCTCTTTTATGATATATTCCATTAATACTTGATAAATTTATTTATTTATTACCCTGACTCATTGTAGTAGAATAACATTTCATTGGGATCCTTTTTTTATCCATGACATCACAATCACGGTTGAATTTTTTCTACACTTGTATTGAACTCCCATTTCATTTAAAAATTTACATGGTGATTATTTGTAGAATCATAATGTGTGGTAAAATACATCATTCCATTCTTCCAAATATCCAATTTTTTCCTAGTTATTTTTATGTTCTCGTAATTCCCTTCGATGCCATAATACATTAATAATACTTTATCTATCTCATTACAACATGATATTGTTTCATCATATGATGAGAATTCATTGTAGACTAGTTCCCTTTGAAATATTTGTTTGTGACCATAAAAGAAACCATTGTTCATTCTATTTGGATCATGTACATTGGTGAGGATCATATTCTTTCTGCTAGGCAACATTTATAAATATTGAAATTGACTTAATGTGAACATTCATTTATAATCCCTAATCTGGTGATGTGTATATAATAAATTGAAAAAATTATGCATACATAATATCATAATGGAAAAAACGATTTTTTGAGATTTTAATCAATAAATATCATTAAATTACACCTTAGGTATATTTAAACTAATATATATTTTTTCAAATTGTACACTATGGTTTCTACACAACTTCCTTTCATAGAAATTATAACATCGTAACCCCCGAAGACTAGAGTTTGTGGATTATTTTATTACATTATAATGATAACAAGGAATATAATCATGAATGACTAATCAGTTTTACTATTTTGGAAACCCTGATTACATTCAATTTACCCATATTATAATTTCAAATAGATGTTATAATGTAATAAATAACGAAAAACTGCATCCTTGAAACTCATTCTAATAATTCATCTTCATATCATAGGGAAAGGAAACCCAATAAGGGTGGGATCAAATGCTCATTAAGGTTATGTGCACTGTGGAAGAAATATTAAATCAACAACATTAAAAAAAATTGAATATTAATTAACTGAAAAAGAATTATTTTTAAATAACATGATACGAAATAATGAAAATGGCGTAGTAAATATCTAAAACACATTTCATTTAATTGGTAAACATAAACTGAAACACATCTATGGATGATGAAAAAACTCATTGATAATAATAATAAATGTATAATTATTAAAAAATAAAATGATTAATTATTTTACTACCTGATTACTATGTACATGGAACAATTACCTTCATTACCTTTCACAATACAGTTTTTCATATATGGTAAAAAGCCATCTGATTTTGCCAAATGATTCATATCATCAGACTATCGATGAATCTATGTGATTACATCAAATCACCCTAACCCATTTCATACATGTTTTAAGGAGATCTTCTATGTGTAGTAATCTATTTAATTAATAAATAATATAATTTTTAAAAAAATATCTACATAGAATAAATGATACAGATTTATCAAAATGTCTCTTGTTAATCAAATAACATTCAAAATAAACACCATATGTAATCATGGAATATAGATTATAAATAAACAAAATCCATAAAACATGAATATTAATAGTTTTATTTTTTTAATATAAAATAATAAAACTTATCAAAATCAAGTGATTGTTTCAAGAGGAAGTTCACAATCCCAAAAGAAAGTTAGAATGTAATGATATATTTTACCACTAGTTAATTTTCATGTCAAAACACAATTTCTAGGAATAAAATTGAAAAATAAAATACCATTATATGTAAGTGATTTAATACTAAAAAAGGTTTAATATATAATCCACATTGAATAGAATTGGGGCATAACAACTATTATGTCTCAATGGAATTTAAATCAAGATTAAATCCCTTACCTTGAGTCTGAATCATCACAACTGACTTTGTCCTGTTAAATAATAAATAAATGTAAATTATTTACAGTCCAGGGAACCTTTTTAATGTTTATTATTACCTTTATTTCACTATTTAATAGGTTTTAAATATTTAAATAATTAGTATTAAGTCATAAGTTTTAACCATATTATGTTCCTGTGTTGAAAATGACTTTTGTCGATGGAATTGGTCAAACAGGTCATTATATAAATACATAAAGAATTTAAAAAAATACTTATCATATTTATAAATTATTTATTCTTTCAAAACCAATAGTGAACAGTGGTTATAAAAAATGAACCAACGTTACAATCTGTGAGACGATATGTCGTACATACGCACAATTAATGTTCTTATATTTTTAGTGATCATTATAGAAAGAAGGTAAGTAAAAATATATATTTATAAAATTATAATAATATATTGTCTAAAATTTTATTTAATAATGTATACTCATATATAGATCTACAATGATTAAAAAGTAATCAAATCACGTCGAGAAGGATGTAGTACACACATCCACGAGCGATGTTACCAATTTTTTAATTTGTGATAAGGGAAATAATTAAAATGATATATTATATTTATAGATATTTAATTATTTCATTAATATCATATGTATTTTATTTATGAATTATATGATTAATTAAACCCATCTTTAATACATTCAACATAATGTGTGAACAAGCCACGTCGCTCTAAAGAGATAGTTGTCCAAATGTTCACAACTGATGTTATCATATTTACACCAAATTGAATGCATAATATAATTTGTTATATAAAAAATAAATAATTATTATTACAACATATATTTCATATATATCATATAAAATATGTTGTCCATCCTTATTCGCAACCATGAGATTTGGAAAAAAAGAAATGAAGGACATTGTTCCATAACATCATAGTTTACCGTACATGAGAGGTACTTTCATTAATCATTTTATGGATGTGGGTATTGGATTTGGTATAAACCATTACATAAGAATGTATGAATATATTAATGATACTTAATTTATTATATAATATTGGAATAATAATAAATTACTCATTGTAGAAAGAAATAAAATATAAATTCAGGTTGAAAAATGATACCTCTTTTTTATGTAACACATTTTGGTTTTCACCAAAAAGATTTATTTAAGGGATTTAATTCCAATAATGAGGACCATAGGTTCAGATAATTTAAATTGGAATATTATATGGTTATGGTTTGTATAATTCAACATCAATTTAGGGGTGTGGGGAAGGAGAATAGTTAAATCCTTTTTACAGTGGATGAGGAGTGGAATTTACGTAAAAACTAAAAGGTAACACTATTTTGAGGTCTCCCTTAACTAGTTTTCTTAAAAAATGTTAATAAAATATGTTAATTGGGAATTATGGTATTGAAAAATTAATACAAAACAAAAATAAAATAATTTTTATCATTTTATTCCATATGCATTATGTTTCATTATTTTTATTATTTTAAGATTTTATAAAAGAAATTAGTATTATCTCCTAAATAATTTTACCATTATGATTAATTTTAATAAATATCTATTATAAAATATAGAACCAATGAATTATAAATTTTATATGTAATTTTAAAAAATAAAAAACCCATTTTTTGGAAATTAATTTTAAAATATCTGCATATAACATGAAAAAAACTACATTAACTCGTAATGTGCTAAAAATGTTTTTTTCTATATATGGGTAAATATATTAATTATAAAAGAATAATTGGTCCTTGAATTGAACATATTTTATATTAATAAACACATAAAAATATATTGGAATATGATACAAGTTTTAATAATTATAAATCAACTAATAAATTATGATTTATTTTAAAATAACAGCAATGTAAATTTGGATGTTATCTAATTAATTTATATTTTAAAATACAATGATATTTTTCAAGACCCGTCCCCCAGGGCCCGTGCCATGACTACCCCAAACTCGACTTCCATAGGCCAGATTCTGGCGACTAGCACCAAAGGCATAAATCCCTAAACTGGGTAGACATTGCCTTATATCCTATAAAGACACAAAACAGAGAACATTATGGAAGAAAAAAACTATGTAAAACTGTATACAAAAAAAGAGGTAAAGTAAAAGGGGCTGGAAATACATGCCCAACTGTATAGTACACGTACAGGAAAAAGGGAAAACGGATCCTAGATTATCCACCAGAAAATCCTACCTGAATGGTAGGTATAGATAGAATCCACAACACTACATGTCTATTCGTCTCCTCTGTGCACCATCATGTTGTGTGGTCCACCTCCAGGTACCGTCCAGTCCCGATGCTCTCAGCCTCGTTCATTGATGTCTATTGTCTACAACTAACACAATTAGGTGCAGGCATAGCCCGTACAGGGGTGAGTATAACAATACTCAGTAGGGACCCTAAGATCCTCATGGTCTCACAGAATCCAATAAGAATAAACCATAAAGTATGAATTCAACAAATAACATCACTTAGGTATATTCCCATACATATACCTATGTTATCAAGTTATCCATCTCAATCATGAGGTAGACACAAAAGTTACTGAATCAGCTCAATCTAGGATTTTATTCTAGGGGTAGTATCAAGTAACAACCCCAGTCACACAGTTGAAACCTCAACTACTGGAGAACTACTTCACTATCAAGTACAGTGGGCCTGCAATGATACTAGGGCACTTCCCACTATCCTTGGACCGGTGAGTCCCGTATCCTGTCGAGTACTATGGGTCTGCTACATCACCAAGGTCCTCCTCATCGTGGGTCGGCAGCATCACCGAGGTGCTCCCCCTCATAGCTGTAGAGACCCGAAGCTTGACATACATGGATATTACATTACATTTACGGAATACATAATACATAACAAAAACAGACACACAAGGACCGTAATAGTTTATTGTCTTTGGGAACATGGAACGTAATCTTCTAATCGTGGTGAAAGATCTTCATCATCTCACATTAAGATCATCCAAATTTTGTTTCCTTACCAAAAACCTTTATTTTAATCCTGTGGGATATTAAAACATAAAAAGGGTGAGCTAAAATTCACAGTAAGGGAAAGCATGGATAAAATAAAACATACCATATACATTTGAACATAAAAACATGAACATAATGTTTAAACATCAAAATCATGATCAACGACATAAAACATGGAAGTACATAAGGCATAGATCATAATGGAACATAAATCATGATAACATAGTATGGGAATAAAACATGTAATTGTGGAATCCATTAAGCACATGTAATGATTTCCATAGTATCCAAGTCATTGCTTACAAGACCATCTTAGTGGACAAAGTCCCTTTCTGAATCGAGTTCACTCCTCGTTCTAGTCTTCTATTACTGAACCAGCTTAACATACCATTATAGCCATGTATATTTCATGAGATTTAATTCTTTACCCAATGCATTGGAGGGAGATATAGGTCCCACCCATCTCATAATGAAATCATTTTTACTTGTTCCACAAAATAAACATACATCATTCATAATAACCCATCAAATAAAATGGGTTTCATAAACATAATCCCATCATCACATAATCCATATAGAAGAAATGGATATCATTTCATAATTAGTAAAGTGAAACCATGTAAATCATAGAGACATTATACTTGAAACATACACATATGAAATAATATCATCTTAGATGGAAAATGGTTTTGATAAAACACTTGAAATGAATTCTTGAGGAAAATATACTTTCTTCTTCAAAGTCAATTTATTTTCATAAAAAAATCATCTAATTTTAAAAGAAAGATATTTTGTTGAAAATATTCATGAAATATTTTGTAGGAAGCTTCTTGAAAATAAGGCTTTATAAAAAAGTAAAAATCCATTTGTGCCGTATCAGTTAAAAATATATTCTTCTCGTACTTTTGCGGGAAAAGACAAAAAGTACCTTATAAAAGAATGATTCCATACATACCATGCAGTAAAAGTAAAAAATGGGTAAAAATGACATTAAACATACAATAAACCATTTTTTGGAAACATGGACATGGGTGAGAACAATAACCCCAGTAAATACATACGAATAAACAATCTCGGATAAAAATGAGATTGGAATAATTATCCCTTACCTTAGGTCTTATATGCTTCGTACGTATCTGAACCTCTTGTATAATGATTTAAATAATGTCATTGACTTATTAAATAATCATATTCATTGTTATGATATCATATATGGTTCACTTATGACTTTATATTACCCATTCTTTTGCAAATTCAATGTTAAAATGTGTTTTGAGTAAAATCGTTTCATTTGTCATCCATGTTTTAACTTTTAATTATTCAAATGATTACATAGATAATGATTACTTACTTCGAGAATATAAAACATGATTTATATGTATTATATATTCAGAGTCTACATATATAAAATAGATCGATAAATGGAAAGAAATACACCGTTGATGGAGACGGTAGGTCGTACGTACGCATGAACGTTGTTTTCGTTTCCTCATTGAATTGAATGGAATTAATTGGATGACATACATATATATATATATATATATATATATAAATCCAGTATCATTATTAAGTCATATATTTCATGATTACTTATTATATATACTATATAATTATTCATGAATGGTTAATCATTGAGAATGAATCTCATCGCGTCGTGGAGACGGTATTCCGTACATACGCACGAGCGATGATATTGGTCCCATGATCGTGGGATTTTATTGGAATGTATGTATACTATTACAAAACCAATATCACATTAAAATAATCATATATAGTTATTATTTACACCATTATACCTATCCATGTAAGGTGGTGGTGCAAAATAGATCACACCACAACGTGGAGACGGTATTTCGTACGTACGCACACATGGTGATTTCGTTTTCCATAGGATGGATAGATGGTGAAATAGGGTTGTTTAATACATATAACAACATATCAGTATTTTAGTGATACTAATGTTATTACTTCATAATGAAACAACCTAAGAAGAATTAGTGGAAGAAGAAATAAAGTTGAAAGAATCGGTAATGGACATTACATCTTCTTTGAAGTGCCTCTTTGAGACCTTCTCTTAGGGAACTAAAATTGGTCTTTGAAGAGTACCAGTACATCTAGGATGTTTCTAGAGAAGTGTAGAAGATAATTTGGCAGGGGTTTTCCGAGCATGAAGGCTCAATGTGGTGTGAGGAAGAGAGGGAGGAGGTTCCCTTTTATAAGGGAGGAGAGGGGCACCTTTGGAAAAAATAAAAATATTATTTTATTATAAAGTCATATTCGGGTTTTAATAGCTCAAAATTGATTTATTTCGAATCTATGGTGGGGATGGGTCGAAATACTCTCATAAAGTATAATTTAGACAAGTTTAGGTTTCGATTTTAACCTTATCATTTAGATTTAACCTTAAGTTAAATAATTTTACTTTTACCGTGTCTTCTTGTTTTCTTACACTATAAGGTTAATAAATTTAATATAATTAGCCAAAAGAACCCCAATTTTTTTATTATTAATATATATAAAGTTATCTTAGTCATTTGGCCGAACCTAATTTTTTTAGAAATAAAAAATTAATTAATAATATAATATTTTTTTAATAACAATTTTATGTCAATTTTGACACTATTTGGTAATTGATTTTTGTGAAAATCATAACAGAATTATTAGTTCTATAAAAGATAACTAAATCAATTATAACATGTCATATTAACCTATAAAAGTAGTGTAATTCATAAAAAGTCTCAAATTACTTTTATTTTGGTATTTATAACATCAATTATATCAATATTTCATTAATAAGATAATTACTATATCATCATTGTGTCAAAAATTAAATTAAATTATTTAATGAATAAAAATTATAAATAAAATACCATTATGTAAGAAATCTTTTAATCTTTCTAATGAATATTTATAGTCAAATTTGTCTTATGTATAACTCTATATTAAAAATGATTTACTTATTAAACATTGATTTTAACAATTTTAACCCTTCTTTAAATAAATTAATATTAAATGTCCTAATCTAATCCATGTGGGAATAATTGTCATATTTTAATCCTAAGGTTGTTTTTGGTTGAATTAAACTTTTCCAATACAATTAGTACATGTGTTAGGGTAATAATAATATCATTTTTACCCTTAATTACCCTATTTACTTTTTACCGTGGTAAATTAAAGTAAAAAGTTACTATTTACCAAAAATTATTTTCATCTCATTGAACCACATATTAGTCATTGATATTAACCGTGTCTATCAGATTTTTGAAATTCCACTCACAGAAGTGGTAAAATTAAGTTTTATAAAAAATTCAGTTTTTTAACTACCACTTAGTGGTTTCACTATTCATCAAAAAATGAAAGTTTCAGAAAAATACCAAAAATTAGGCCTAATCTATATTTTATATTATGAATTCAAAAATGTTTTCTATTTTACCAAATTCAAATCATATCAGTTACATTAACTAATTTAAAAATTAATTCCGGTCGTCATAACAAATAGTGTGTTTTTAAGAGATAATAACTATCAAAAGATTGACACTTGTTTATGTCTGGTTTAAATGTGAAATTACATCCAATGACCAACATTTTATTAAATTGTAAAAATATATTATAAATATACTTTAAAAACACTCAAATTAATAATTTATCACTATTAATTATTTCAATTAAAAAATTTGTTTATAATTAAAATTTAGTAATTTTCACTATTCATCAAAATATGAAATTATTCGAAAAGTACCAAAATTTCACTCCAATATAATTTCGATAATCCGAATCCAAAAATGAAGTCCATTTTGAAAGATAAAATTTATAAAATTTCAAAAAGTGGGTATTAATATTCATAACGGATAGTTCATAATAATATTATAATAATATCTTGTTTAGTGAAACTCGGTATTGCGTACTACACATGCTATCGAGGAAGGTCGTGATTGCGTGTAATGAAAGGCACATTAGGGATGCATGTTTTGAAAGCTCCTTTTGGTGTAGCGTACAACACAAGACATTAATGAAATTAAAAATGATATTTTTCATAAAATCTCGGGGTGTTACATTCTTCCCCCCTTAAATGAATTTCTCACTCGAAATGTGTCAGGGTTATAAATTGTTTACCACTTGAAAGATTCATTAATAGAAACCCACATCGTAAAAAGGAATACCAAAAATTTTCTTTAAAAACTAAATTATGAAACTTAATGGTTACCCAAATTAACTCATCATTGGGTTTCCACGTAGAAGAACATAGGTGAAAATATGGATATGGAAGAAAAATCTAACCATCAAGTTCTAGTGGAGAGTGGTAGAGAACATGGTTATAAAAAATCCAACAGTCAAAAAGCCATAAATTTGTGATGATCTAAGGTACCATCTGATTCATCATATATAAGAGCACTGGGACAACATTTTTGGTTTTCAAGATCATTTCCCTAAAGATGATGAAATTGGAATTAGAAGAAATAATTTCCTGATTTTGGTACAGTCTCACCATTGGTCACTCTTTGGAAAATTTACACATCATATCATAAATAAATGAAGTTGAATTTTCCATTCGCCAACTGTTAGCAGATCATGTGATAGACTGATGGGTCATTCCATCTGTCTAAATCAAAAGGTTAGAAAAGTTATCAGAAAAATACATATGTCTATCTATAGTGAGATTAATCATATATGGTTCCTAAAATGGACTTATACGTCATATATCATACTTAATAATATAATAAAACTAGTTTCTACTAAATAGGGACTTCATGTAGGCCAGTGGTAGGTGATAAAGGCTAGTTGCACTTCGGTTGTTGGTTCGATTCCCACAGCCATGTCCGACGTGATGGGCTGTCGCCCATCCTGCAGGTTGACCTTTTTCGAAAACTACATTACTATAAAATCCCATCAATAATATCAAAAAAAACGACTATCCTTAAACTATACTATCTTATGTCCAACATAATCCATTCCAATCTTTAGGCTTATCCAAAATACTGTTGTCTAATCTCATATTACAGTGAAAATGATTACCAAAGAGTTTATATAACAAGCATGTTAATACCATCGTTGATCCCCATATATCATGAGATCTGTCTTTTTTGTCACATTCCAAACATTCGAAGTCCTTAATCATGTATTATCTTGAAAAATTAATACCCATTGAATCATAGTGAAAACATGAGTGCTGTGAAAAGTTAACTCTTTCCACGTACCAAAACCCCAAAATTCTATAAACTCAAACCATGATATAACTTTTTCCTTATATCAGTAATGAGATCATGAATTCTGTAGAACATTTCATTTTATCCTTATCCCTTCATTATGTGAATATCATCTTTTTCCCAAATATATCTCAATCACTTTACATGGTTACGGGTACCATAAAATTATTGAAAACCACAATATACCAATACATAAATATTCCAATATTCCACGATACTATATACAACATTATTTTGGAATCCCATTACATAAACACTCAATCATTCCACCACATCGTTTTCATATTCAACATCACCAATTGTGACCGCATGCGACTTCCCTTTTTCCTTTTCCTTAAATTTTTGCTCAAGTCGATCAACACTAACAATTGGATTAGGGAATTTATTAACATAATTCCCCATTTCCTTGGACTTGAAGCATAGAAGTGTTGGTGGTCAGTTCTCTGCAGTTTTTTCATTATTCAAATCATTAGAAACCCTTTTTCCATTACATAGACACTCAGTTGCTCGATGACCTTATTTTCCATGCTTAAAAAATTTTCTAGTCCCTTTTAGACAATCTCCACCATGCTTCTTTCCACACTTTGAGCATAAGGAAACATTCATCTTCTTTTCACCATTATTCTGATATTTCTCCTTGAACTCCATCTTTCGTTTCATGTCAAATCTATGAGATGGATAAGTAACACCAATTTATGTTTCTACCTTGATAGCACAACACATAATTTATTCATATATAATGAAGTCTCTTATAGCTAATGCCCTTCGACGATTTCATTTTAAGCCACTGAAGAATCGATCAACTTTACTTTCAGGTTGGATGATAAAGGCAGATGCATACCTTGCAAGCCTTGAAAAATTTGCATCGTATACACCAACAGATTCATCATCCTTTTTCTTCAGTTCAAGAAACTCCTTCTCCATCTTTGATCGAAAAATACGAGGGAAGTACCTATTGAAAAATAAGTTATTGAACTCGTCTCATTCATTGGACTCAATTTCATCTCTTGGCCTTGTATTCTTGATAAGATTCTACCATTGATCAGCTTCACCTCCCAAACGATATACTGCTAAGATGACTTTATCATGTTCATAACATTGAATAACTGATAATATCTTTTCAGTGGTACTGATCAAATTTTCATCAACAAGTGGATCAGAAGACCAATTGAAAGTAGGTGGACGTTTCCTCATGAAGGAATCAATAGAATATATTTCCCTTCTCTACTAATTTGGAAGTACAGAATTATTTATAGACGGTGCAAGTATGACAATAAGATTTTTCACTCCATCTTCCATAACATTTGTTTGTTCAGGAGGAAAATCATTTCATTGTCCATTACATTGATCAACACGGTTCCTTCAGGTTCCAGCCATCATCTAAAACCCAAAAAGAATAGTGTGAGAGGTAAAAATCATGCTAGGGAAAACACAATAGTACAGGGGGAGTACCCTCAATATCTAACATCTTAGATTAAATTCTATGATCGTTAGCGCAATTATAGGACTATAACCTATACTCATACTTAACCTTATGGACATCCCTAGACATACCATAGAAATATCTCTAGGGATCTCACTAAAGTTTTCGCATCCTAGTTTCCAAAGGTTGACTAATCCTCCCTCTGATACCAATTGTAGAGACCCGAAGCATGACATACATCGATATTACATTACTTTTTTTGAATACATAATACATAACCAAAACAGACACACAAGGATCGTAATAGTTTAGTGTCTTTGTAAACTTGGAACGTAATATTCTAATCGTGGTAAAAGATCTTCAACATCTCCCATAAAGATCATCCACTTTTTGTTTCCTTATCTAAAACCATTTTTTTAATCCTAGGGAAAAATAAAACATAAAAAGGGTGAGCTCAAATGCTCAGTAAGGGTAAGCATGGATAAAATAAAACATACCATATACATTTGAACTTAAAAACATGAACATAATGTTTAAACATCAAAATCATGACAACGACGTAAAACATGGAAGTACATAAGGAATTGATAATAATGGAACATAAATCATGATAACATAGTATGGGAATAAAACAGGTAATTGTGGCATCCATTAAGCACATGTAATGATTTCCATAGTAGCCAAGACATTTCTGCAAGACCATCTTAGTGGACAATGTCCCTTTCTGAATCGAGTTCACTCCTCATTTCAGTCTTGTAATACTAAACTGGATTAACTTACCGTTCCAAACATGTCTATCTCATGAGATATAAATATTTACCCAATGAACTGGAGGGAGATATAGGTTCCACCAATCTCATAATGAAATCATTCATACTTTTTCCACAAAATAAACATACATCATTCATAATAACCCAACGAATAAAATGGGTTTCATAAACATAATCACATCATCACATAATCCATATAAAAGAAATGGATATCATTTCATAATTAGGAATGTGAAACCATGTAAATCATAGAGACATTATACGTGAAACATACACATATGAAATAATGTCATCTTAGATGGAAAATGGTTTTGATAAAAAACTTGAAATGAATTCTTGAGGAAAATATCCTTTTTTTCTTCAAAATCAATTTATTTTAACAAAACGTCATCTAATTTTAAAAGAAAGATATTTTTTTGAAAATAGTCATGAAATATTTTTTAGGAAGCTTAATGAAAATAATGATTTATAAAACCATAAAAATCAGTTTGTTCTGTATATGTTAAAAAATATTCTTCTCGTACTTTTGCCGGAAAAGTAAAAAAGTACCTTGTAAAATAATGATTCCATACATACCATGTAGTAGAAGTAAAAAATGGGTAAAAATGAAATTAAACATACATGAAACAATTTTTTGGAAACATGGACTTGGATGAGAACAATAACCCCAGTAAATACTTAAGAAAAAACAATCTCGGAAAAGAATGAAATTGGAATAATTATCCCTTACGTTAGGTCCGATATACTTCGTACGTATCCGAACCTCCTATATAATGAGTTAAATAATGTGATTGAATTATTATAGAATCATATTCATTGTTATGATATCATATATGGTTCACTTATGACTTTATATTACCCGTTCTTTTGTAAATTCCATGTTAAAGAGTGTTTTAGGTAAAATCGTTTCATTTGTCGTCCTTGTTTTGACTTGTAATTATTCATATGATTACGTAGATCATGATTAATTAATTATATAATATAAAACATTATTTATATATATTATTCATTCAAAATCTATATATATATAATAGATCGATAAATGGAAATAAATACACTGTTCATGGATACGGTAGGCCGTACAAACCCATGTATGGTGTTTTCATTTCCTCATTGAATTGAATGGAATTAATTGGATGACATAAATATAAATATTTATACATAAATACAGTATCAATATTATGTCATATATTTCATGATTACTTATTATATATACATTATAATTATTTATGAATGGTTAATCATTGAGAATGAATCTCATCGTGTAGTGGAGACGTTATTCCGTACGTACGCACGAGTGATGATATCATTCCCATGATCGTGGAATTTTATTGGACTGTATGTATACTATTAAAAAATCAATATCACTTTACAATAATCATATATTGTTATTATTTACACTATTATACCCATCCATGTAAGGTGGTGGTGGAAAATAGATTACACCACGGCGTGGAGACGGTATTCCGTATGTACGCACGCGTGGTGATTTCTTTTTCCATAAGATGGATATATGGTGAAATAGAATTTTTTTCGTACATATAAAAACATATCATTATATGTGTTATACTAATGTTATTACTTCATAATGAAAAAACCTAAGAATAAGAAGGGAAGAAGAAATAATGATGAAAGAATCGGTAACAGACATTAACTCTTATTTGAAGTGCCTCTTTGAGACATCCTCTTAAGGAACTAAAATTGGTCTTTGAAGAAGACCAGGACCTCTAGGATGTTTCTAGGGAAGTGGAGAAGAGAAGTTGTCAGGGTTTTTCCGAGTTTGAAGGCTCAAAGTGGTGTGAGGAAGAGAGGGAGGAGGTTCCACTTTATAAGGGAGGAGAGGGGCACCTTTGGAAAAACGTAAAATATTATTTTATTATAAAGTCACATTCATTTTTTAATAGCTCCAAATTGATATATTTCGAAGATAAGGTGTGGATGGGTCGAAATCCTCTCATCCAATAGAATTTAAACATGTTTAGCTTTCTATTTTAACATTATCATTTAGATTTAACCTTACGTTAAATAATTTTACTTTTACCGTGTCTTCTTGTTTTCTTACACTATAAGGTTAATAAACATACTATAACAAGCCAAAAAAACCCCAGGTTGTTTATAATTAATATATATAACCTTATCTACGTCATTTGGTGGATCCTTAGATTTTTAGGAATAAAATAACAATTAATAATATAATACATGTTTTAAAAACTATTTTATGTCAATTTTGACACTATTTGGTAATTGATTTTTGTGAAAATCATAATAGAATGATTAATTCGAAAAAAGTTAACTAAATCAATACTAACATGTCATATTAACCTAAAAAATTAGTGGAATACCTAAAAAGACTCAAATTACATTTATTTGGGTAATTATAACATCAATTATGTTAATATTTAAATAATAAGATAATTACTACATAATCATTGTGTCAAAAATAAATTAAATTATTTAATGTCTAAAAATTATAAATAAAATACCATTATATCTGAAATCTTTTTATATATGTAATTAATATTTATAGTCGAATTTTTCTTATTTAAAACCCAATATTAAAAATGATTTACTTATTAAATATTGATTTTAACTATTTTAACCCTTCTTAAAATAAATTAATATTAAATATCCTAATCTAATCCAAGTGGGCCTAAATGGTCATATTTTATTCCAAAGGTTTTTTTCGGTCGAATTACACTTATCCAATAGAATTAGGACATGTGTTAGGGTAATAATAATATCATTTTTACCCTTAATTACCATATTTACTTTTAACCGTGGTAAATAAAAGAAAAAAATTACTATTCACCAAAAATTATTTTCATCTCATTGAACCACATTTTAGTCCTTGATATTAACTATGTCTCTTGGATTTTCGAAATTCCACACTCAGAAGCGGTAAAATTATGTTTCATGAAAAATTCAGTTTTTTAACTACCACATAGTGGTTTCACTATTCATCAAAAAATGAATGTTTCCATAAAAATAAAAAAATTTATGCCTAAGATATATTTAATTCCCGTCGTCAAAACAAATAGGGTGTTTTTAAGAGATAATAACTATTAAAAGATTGACACTTGTTTATGTCTGCTTTAAATGTGAAATTACATCCAATGACCAACATTGTATTAAATTGTAAAAATATATTCTACATATACTTTAAAACCACTCAATTAAATAATTTATCACTATTAATTATTTCGATTAAAAATGTTATGTTTAATTATAATTTAGTAATTTTCATTATTCATCAGAATATGAATGTTTTCCGAAAAGTACAAAAATTTCACCCTAAGCTAATTTCGATATTCCAAATCCAAAAATGAATTCCATTTTCAAAGATAAAATTTATAAATTTGCAAAAAGTGGGTATTACTATTCATAATGGCTATTTCATAATAATATTATAATAATAACTCGTTTAGTGAAACTCAATATTACGTACTACACATGCTATCGAGGAAGGTTGTGATTGAGTTTAATGCAAGGAAAGTCATGTATGCATGTTGTGAAAGCTCCTTTTGGTATTGCATACAACACATGACATTAATGAAATCAAAAAGAATAGTTTTCAAAAAATCTCGAGGTGTTACAATAACCTACTGAGGTACTCCTCCTGTTGAGTACCAAAAGTCTGCCAAGAAACCAAGGCGCTCTCCCTTGCGGGTCTTTCGCGACATCAAGGTGATCCCTGCAGGGCTAGTAGAGTCACTCCGAGTCAAAATGGTCAGTAGTCTTCATGTCAAAACCAGCTACTAGGTATCTGCGCTACGCTCGCTCGTCTACCTGAGGATCCCCTCCACCGGCTAATGGTCGACACTCCCACTGTTGAAAACCCCAGGAAGGGAATCCCAAATTTATTCCATTACAGGGGTCTCAATGAAACAGACAACACGTCAATCGAACACCCAGTCTATGAGTAATTAGCCTTTTAGTCCTGGTGGCCTGGTTGGATTTGTGCACGATCCAACCTGATCGTAGCTCAACAATACCCAAAACTCTAGTGGGGTATAAACAATGGTACAGTCACACTACACAAATACCACCCCCGTTAAAGATTCTTCAAATGATCTTCTAGTGCAAATGATATGGCCAATGAAAGTAAAGGGTCAGTAGTGGGATCAGGTCCGGTATGACCAGGGCACTGGTTCCACCAGGGGTCGGATCGGGTGGCCAGGAGACGGGGGTGGTCGACCATGCCGGAAAATGGGCCGACGGGCTGCCGGCCAGTGTGCGGAATGGCCGACAGGTGGCCGGGCAGGGCACCAGGAGGGTTGAAGAGCGGTCGGGTGGCCCGACGGGTGGTTTGGGAGCCCTGCACGGCGCAGCTCGGTCGGTACGGCCTGAAGCCCGGGGTGAAGTGTGGCGCGGGCCGACGGGTGGCGTGGCCAGAGGTAGCATGATGCGGCCCTAGGCGGTGGAGCCGATTCATCCGTAGCACTGTGAGGGCGATGCGGGTTGCGGAGGCCGCGAGTAGCACGACAGTTTCCATTTTCATCGCATTTCCTCATCGCCATGCCAAAGAACATCACAAAAGTGAATGGAGGATGGGTCAGTCCATGGTGGTTTGGTCCTCACGCTCCGCCTTTATGGAGGGAGCACTTGTTTTATCAAGAAAAATTCAAAAAAAAAACATACGCCATGATAAATCCCAAAACCCAAAAAAGGAAAACATATGCGGATCAAAAAGTTTGAAGTTAATCGAATTTCTTTGTAATAGAAGGAAATAATCACGTGAATATAAATTCAAACACAAAAAACCCCTTCCTCAGATTCTTTTCCATCAAGAATGATGTTGGAGAAGTCGAGGACGACGCCTTCAATTTTCTTCAACGACGGCACTAGATCCCTCATTCTAGTTGCAGATCGAAGAAGAAGATGTCTATCATTTTCGGATGAAGTGTTCTTTATACTTTGATGGTCGTTCTTCGTTGGGAGGAGCATTCTTCATTGGGTGAATTCCCCCAATAATCATCCTCTCAAACCACCAATGTGAATATATGTGCCAAATAATATATTATAATACCTATTATTTCATTGGAATGAATTCAAAATAATTATCTAAAAACTTGGTTGGGACATTAAAATTTATTGAGGAGTAATTTGCACCATTAATTGGGTGTGTTGGAAATTTTAATTTGGTGGAATCTGTAGAGGCTCTTCCACATTAAATAAGGTGTTGAGAGGTTTTCCTCTCCTCCCAATTAATTGGGGTCAGTTCGTCCCCGCCACTAATATACAAATTAGGAGGTTATGTGGTCTCAGGTGGTCCCCAAAACATAAACCATGAAGAGGAAGTTGAGGGGAGGTGGTCCCCACCACCAACCTCCACAAGGAGGTTATTGATCCAGTGGGACCCACCTGCAAACATCCGCATGGTTCCTCATATAAAAATAAAAATAATATCAGATTTTATATTATTATTTTACAAGATAACACAAAAAAAACTTTTATTCAAGACCCACTATTGTCAATGTTAAATTCTCCATAAGCGAATACGGGCACTGCGAGTTCAACAGTGTTCTCAGATTTCAATTCCGAGCAGCGGTTCAAACGTTATAAAATCGTACTTGTACATTTACTGATCGTACAAGAAAAAACGTCAAAAATTGATTCCGGGCACAATGGGACTCGAAATCATGCATCGATAATTTTATCTGACTAATAAAATTCCCATTTATATAAGAAAAATATTTCCTCAGAGTTTGCATGTTTTTTACATTCTCCCCACCCCCAGGGATTTAGGTCCATGTTATCTACAACTCAAATTAAGGGAACATGTGGGGGTACTGAGTACACATATGATCCTCCCACTCCCATGTGCTCTCCTAGAGGTTCTTGTGCTGCCAGTGAACGCTCACTAGATGTATCGACTATCCACATAGGACCCACTCCTGTCGATCTTCAATCTCCACTAGACCACTGTGAAATTATCCCCCTCATCGACATCCAGCTATCCATAGTCGATGAGGTGATAAGAGACATGCACATATCTACTCAGTTGAGATACATGGAAGATGTCGTGCACCCGGTGTGACTGAGGTGGAAGAGATAAACGGTAAGCCACCTCGCCAACACTACTAAGGACCTGAAAAGGTCTGATGAATCTAGGAGAAAACTTGACGCCTCGGCTAAATCCCCGTAGACCACGTTGAGTTGAGATACGTAGAAATACGTGGTCAACAACCCCGATCTCTATATGTACCTATCTCCTGTCAGCATACAAATTATGTCTGCTCTCCGTAGTCTTCATCAGCTCCTGGATGATATGCACCATCTCCTTGGTAGCTCGTACCATCTATGTTCCCACAAGTGCTGACTCCCCTGGGTTAGTCCTGCACAAATGTGATCTTCAAGGTCATCCGTATAACACCTTAAAAGGTGTCATCCCTATGGTAAAGTGATAGTTTTTGTTATATTAAAATTACACCAATGGAATGTGTTCCTCCTAGCTGTGACTGAAGTCAAGGATGCAAGAATGTAGCATGTACATAAGTGTCAGAATGGTCCACTCAGTATGGCCATCTGTCTGAGGTTGGAAGGCACTGCTCAGACGAAGCTGCATCACAAAAGCCTCATGTAACCCCTTCCTTATTCGGGAAGTAAACCGTGCGTCACGATCGGAAACAATAATAGAAGGTACTCCATGTAGGCACATAATCTCATGCATATATAGGATTCCCATGATCTCTACTTAACCCTTCTCTCAAATTGATAGGAAGTGGACCATCTTGGTGAATCGATCAACGATCCCACAAATCTAGTCGTGACCCCAGGATGTACGGGGATTTCCTATCATGAAGTCCATGGAAATTCCATCCCACATCCACTCTGGGACCTCTATAGGATAAACCAAGTCAGCTTGTACCTGTTACATCACCTTCACTAGATGACAAGTGAGGCATCGAGAGACATACTAAACTAAACCATGCTTTATAACCAGCCACTAGTGCTATTTTTGAATGTCCTGGTACATCATCGCCACTCCTATATGTACCGCTAAATGGAATGTGTGGAAATCCCTCAACACTTCCTCCTGAAGTGACACTAGTACAAAAGTACATCCTCTAAAGAATATGTCGTGCTACCCACCATCCACAAATCCATCAGGTGCCAGCCCTGTGGATATCTGATCATGTCGTGTCTCGCAGTCAGATTCCCCATGCTATTCCTCAATGAATCGTTGAAGAAGTGGGGTTGTGACTGTAAGGGACTAAAGGAAAGTGGCTACATCACTATCCACAATGGATATCTGTAAAGTAGCCATCTACTCTGTCGCCTCACCTAGTAGCTTTATACCAGACCTCCTACTGAGTTCATCTACAACAACATTCCTTTACTGGGAGTGTAGACTATATCGAAGTCATAGTCTTGGATTAAGTCAATCCAACTTCATTGTCTATGGTTCATGTCCTTCTGGGAGAAGATATACCTCGCCTATCTGATAGTGTTGCCACATCTCCCAGGCGAAAACCACTGTAGCTAACATTAGGTCATGGGTATCTTAGTTCTACTCATGTTGTCTCAGCTTCCGAGAACCATACGCAATCACTCCTTGCTCTTGCATCAGGACACACCCGAGTATGGTCCCTGATGTGTCGTAGTAGACTACGTAACCTACGCCTTCCTCTGGAAGCCTCATTATGGCGGCACTAGTCAGCCTATTCCTCATCTCATGAAAGCTCTGCTGACATATCTCTGACAACAAGATGGGTTTTCCCTTCTTCGTCAAGGCTAATATTGGTGCTCCAACACTAGAGAAGTCTGGTATGAACCTCTGGTAGTAATCGGCCAAAAAAATTCCCTCTCCCTTTGGAGTGGTAAACCTAGAAACATCTTTTGAAAGGTTGTCCCCTATCTCTTCCACTTCTGCTTAAAATTATACACTCATATGCATTACCTTATCCTGTGATTCATGGAATTCTTTTATTCTCCTACTAAAGAAATCCTCATTCCAACGTTGAAGATAAACCACACCATTTTTTCATAATACATTCAATCTCAGTGAGATCATTAGTTGTCAAGTCCAAACCCAAACTAACATCGTAAGGCCTTGACTCTTCCACCAAGAAGTTCCAACCTAAACTCTCGCCTCAAGGGTCAGATCCCACTGTTAGTGTAAGTGTTATTATCGAGTCTCATCCCAAAGGTATCTACAGACATGAGGGTCAAGTAAACGGTTTAACCGGAAACTCATGGTCTTGAGAAGTATTCATGGGAATATTTAATGATTGGTACATATGTATATTGATACCGAATCTAGTAGTATAAACAAACAATACCTCAAATCAATCCTACAACCCTTGGGTAACCCTCCTTGACCACATGCAGCTACTCCCTTCCCCTTTCCTCCATCTCCCTAACCCTGGTGGGGTCCACAAAAGGGGTGCGGTTGTATCATGTCAAAATGTATACCACCTCATGCTTCTCTCCTAGAACTTCTTCCACATCTGCTACCCTATAGATTCATCTTTCCTTAACATTTCCTCTTCCCAAACCATTTTACATGCTCAAGTCTCTGAGACTAGCTCTGGTTTCTTTCTATCCCACTGCTAACATTCACTGGCTATATCTGCTCATACAAAGAACATTCAACCACCAAGGTTCTCTATATAACCCTAACATAATTAGGAATGCATAGAGAAAAAGTGATGTCTAATACATCCATAAACACACCTCTTTCAAAGGTATGATCTCTGAAGAATTGATCGTGTCGATTTCATTGAGTACTCGGAATGATTGGTACACCTCGATGAATACTCACCTACAGATATGTCGTCCAGCCGAAGCTGTAGAAGCTCTATAGAACTCTCAGCCACATCCTCTAGCCAGTCCTCAGCCGCATATAAATTGTGCTCACCTTGGAACCTAAGGTGTCTCTGATACCAATACACATGCAAGGAACTAAGCCTACACCTGTCCTCTACCAGTATTGTAGTTCGTAACCACTGAACAACGGGCAATGTATAGCTAATGCACTACCCGAAGGTATAATCTTGGTAAACGTTCCACGTTCCACGTACCAAAACCACATCACTATGCGGACCATCCTCATGGTCACTTATTGAAAAGACTAGTAGCTCATATCTCCATATTATCTACTGGTGTCTTAACTAGGCCAAAATCTCCACAAATCGCCTCAAGCCAGCCCTTAGTTGCATGGGAATCTATCTCGTCTCAAAACTGTAGAGGCCTCTACTACTGGAACTCGTGCATCCTTCTTAGTCGGCGTGCATTATACACTAGTGCAGGTGGGGGTAACTTCTTCCCAACAGGTTGTGGTGTGGCTGGTGCACCACCCGATGGTGCCAACATAGTAAGAGGGCCCTGCACCGTAGCCTCGTCGCTAAGTGGGCCTTCATCATGTACTCTCTCGGATCCCTAGCAAGCTGTCTATGAAGCCATATCCTGATAAAAAAAGGTGTGACACAATCATAAGTTATAACTGGTGAGTTGAACTGGTTGAGTTGACAAAAAGAAAACATTTTAAAACACAAACGCAATCAGTGTATTCGTGCACCGAATTAGAAATCAGTATTCAGGATCCTGGTGTATGGATATGTCAGTTGCCACACAAACACTGGACTCCCTGAACTGAAAACCACACTCTGTTCCCTTAACACTCTTGCTTCCTAGAAAAGATTTGAGTCCTATGTTCTGTGGTACAACTGAATCCTCTAATACCAATGGTTCATGACCCATCCCCCATGGCCCGTGTGGTCACTACCCTAATCCCTACTTCCATAGGCCCAGTGATGGCGACTAGCACCAAAGGCATAAATCCCTAAGCTGGGAAGGCATTTCCTTTATATCTTGTAAACTCACAAAATAGAGTATAATATAGAAACAAAACACTAAGTAAAACTATATACAAAGTAGTGCTGAAATGTAAAAGGGGGTGGAAATACAAGACTAAATGTAATGTACAAGTACTTGAAAAAGGGAAAACATCACCATGAATATCCACCAGGAAATCCTACCTGAAGGGTAGGTACGTATAGCCTCCTCAGTACTCCACTTCCTTCTGTCTCCTCCCTGCACCATTACGCCATGTGGTCCACCTCCGGGTACCGTCCAGTCTTGATGCTCTCAGCCTCGGTCAACCCTATCTGTCATCTAAATCAAATACAACGAGGTGCGGTCATAGCCTGTGGAGGGGTGAGTATAACGATACTCAGTAGGGACTCTAAGACCCTTAAGGTCTCAAAAAATACATCATGGATAAAACACAAAGTATGAATTCAACAGATAACCTCACTTAGGTATATTCCATACAAATACCTATGTTATCAAGTAATCCATCTCAATCATGATGTAAACACAAATGTTACTAACTCACCTCAAACAAGGATTATATTCTAGGGGTACTATCAAGTAACAAACCCAGTAACACTGTCAAAATCTCTAGTGATGGATAACTCCTCCTCTATCGAGTACTGTGGGCATGTCGTGACATTAAAACTCTTCCCAATAACATTTTACTACTGAGGTACTTCTCCTATAGAGTACTATGGGTCTGTTGCATCACCATGGTTCTCCCCACCGTGGGTATACTGCATCACCAAGGTGCTCCCCCTCATAGCCTGCTGCGGTAATCCTCTTGTTGAGTATCGTGGGTCTATCGTGACATGAAGGAGCTCCCCACTACGGGTCTACCTTGACTCCATGACATTCCCTACTAGGCTAGTAGAGTCACATCGAGTCAAAATGTTCACTAGCCATATGGTCTTAGACAACTACTAGGTCTATGTGTTATGCTCTCTTGTCTCCAGGAGGATCTTCTCTGTGAGCTACTGGTCGATACTCAAACTGTAAATAAGTCACAGGAAGAGTATCCCAAAGGTCCACCACATCATAGGTGTATCAACGCAACAGAAGATGCGTCAATCTGACGCATGGTCTGTGAGTTATTAGCCATCTAGTCTCGGGGCCCCGGTTGGATTCGTGCATGATCCAACCTGACCGTATCTCAACTATACCCAAAAATCTGTTGGGGTATACCCAAAGTGACCATTCCTCTCCAAGAATACAATTGACGCTGAAGGTTCATCAAACGATTGTCCGGATAAAAATATATATCCAAATAAGGTAAGGGTCGGTAGTGGGCTCATGTTTGGTCCAAACCCGGTTGGACCGACACGGTCTGGTTTGACCCAGTTAGACAATTTGGTATGGCCCGACACATTGGGCGGGCTAGCGAATTAGGTTCGGCTCGGCCTCCTCGGCCCAGCCCAGTAGGCCACAAGGGAGGTTCGGCCTGGGCTCGGGGCCGGTTCATCCTGGGGGGCTGCGAGTGTGCGGCCTGACGTAGTTTGGCCCGGAGGGCATGGCCGGGACGGTGCATCCAGGGCACCGTGAGGGGGGGGGGTTGCGGGTCAACTTGGGAGGCTGGCGTAGCCAGGGTGCTGGTTCAGTTGGGTGGCTGCCCGGGTGGTCGGGAGATGGGAGGCGTCTAGGCAGGGTGTGACGAGGGCGGTGGGTGGCCAGACAGTCGAGCAGGAGGGCCGGTGGGCGATCAGGTAGGGTGTCGGGTGGATGGCCGGGCAGGGCGCCAGGCGGCCTGCCGGGCAGGGTTCCATGAGTTCTGGTGTTCGGCTGGGCAGGCCGTGACCAGGCTAGCTGGCGGCTGGGCAGGTCGCAAAAATGCCGGTGGGAGGCCGGGTAGGGTGCCATTCGGGCCAGCGGGCGGCTGGGAAGGCCAGTAGGGTGGAGGGCCGACCATGGATAGGTTGACAGTCGGCCGGGAAGGCCGACAGGCGGCGCGAGAGGCGGTGCAGCCCGGCATGGCCAGTTCGGCCGGAAGGCCAGGGCGTGACGTTTCTTGGCCGGTTCGGACGGAAGGCCGGGGCACGGTGTTGCCGATAGCGGTGTGATTTGGCTCGGATCGGCAAAGCCGTTTCGGTCAGAGCATCGTGAGTGTGGTGTGGGTTGCGGATGCTGCGGGTAGCGTGACTGTTGCCTTCGTCGTCTCGTTGCCTCGTCACCATGATGAATAAAATCACAAAAGGGAACATTGGAGGTGTGGGGCCATGTTGGTTTGCCCCTCACCCTCCACTTTTAGGGTGGTAGAAATTTGATCATCAAGAACAACGCACAACAAAACCCTTCAACCATGATCAATCCCAAATACCGAAAAAGGAAAACTTATGCAGACCAACATATTAGAAGTTGATCTTCATTATTTGTTTTAGACGTAAGGAATCAAGGGAATATAAAATCAAACATAAAATACCCTACCTCGGATTCATTGTCGTCAGGAGAGAAGGTGAAGAAGTAGAGGATGACGTCGTCAGCATCCTTCAAGGAAGGCATTGCCTCCATTGTTCTGATTTGAGATCAATGAAGAAGATGTTCGTCTTTGGCGGAAGAAGTGTTCTTCATTCTTCTATGGTCATTCTTCATTGGGAGGAGCGTTCTTCGTTGGGAGCATTCACCCAATAATCCTCCACTCAAATAAAAAAAGTGAATAGATGTGCCAAATAATAGATTATAATATCTATTATTTCATTGGAAAGAATTTTAAAAAATTATTTAAACAGTTGGTTAGGACATTAAAAGTAATGGAGGAGTAATTGGCACCATTAAATGGGTGTTTTGGAAACTTTAGTTGGTAGTAATCACAAGAGGTACCTCCACTTTAAAAAGGGTGTTGAGTGGTTTTCCTCTCATCCCATTTAATAGGGGTTGGGTGGTCCCCGCCCCTAATATTAAAATTAGGAGGTTATGTGGTCTCTGGTTGTACCCACCACATTAACCATGAAGAGTATGTTGAGGTGTGGTGGTCCCCACAAAAAACCTCCAGAAGGAGGATATTGATCCAGTGTGACCCTCCTCCAAACACCAACATGGTGGCTCGAATAAAAATAAATTGAAGCTCACTTTTTATATTATTATTTTCCATGAAATCCTAAAAACTAACTTTTATTCTCGACCCACTTCCATCGAAGTGAATGTCTCCTTAATAGAATAACGACGATGTGAGTTCAACGGTGCCCTCAGATTTCAATTCTGAGCATCGATTCAAATGTTATAAAAACCTTCTCGTATGTTTACTTAAGGAACCTGAAGAAAATATCAGAAATTGATTTTGGGCAAACCGGCCCTCGAAATCATGTACCGTTAATTTTCACGGACTCATAAAAATCCAGTGTATTTAAGAAAGAAATTTCCTTATAATTTCCAGGTCTTTACATTCTCCCCACCTCAGGGCGATATGTCTATGTTATCTACAACTCGAATTAAGGGAACATGTGGGGGGTAATGAGCACTCATATGAGCCTCCCTCTCCCATGAGTTCTCCTTGAGGATCCCATGCTGCCAACAAATGCGCACAAGAGGTATCGACTATCCACGTAGGACCCACTCCTTTCAATCCTCAATCTCCACTGGAACCAATATGAATCTCTTCCCATCGCCGACATCCAACTCTCTACGGTCGATGATGTGATAAGGTTCATTCACTTATCTCATCAGTTGAGAGACATGGAAGACATCGTGCACCTGGGGAAACTAAGGTGGAAGATCTAAACTGTAAGACACCTTGCCGACACTATTGAGGGCCTGAAAACATCTGAGGAATCTCGAAGATAACATGCCTCCTCGGCCAAATATCCATATACAACGTTGATATGAGACCCGTAGAAATATGTGGTCTCCCTCCACTATCTTCAGAGGTCTCTCACTACTGTAAGAATAAGGCTTATGTCTGCTTTGTGAAGTCTTCATACGCTTCTGAATGATCTGCACCTTCTCCTTGGTAGCTCATACCATCTATGGTCCCATTAGTGTTTACTCCCCAAGGTTTTTCCCGCACCAATGCGATCTGCAAGGTTGTCTATATAACACCTCAAAAGGTGCTATCCCTATGATGAAGTGTTAGTTTTTGTTGAATGAAAACTCCACCATTGGAAAGTGATCCTCCTAGCTGTGACCGAAGTCAATGTCCCATGAACGTAGCTTGTACATAAGAGTCGGAATGGTCGGCTCAGTCTGGACATCCATCTGAGGTTGCAAGGTGATACTCAAATGAAGCTGCGTCCCAAAAGCCTCATGTAACCTCTTCCATAGCCGGGAAGTAAACTGTGCGTCACGATCGGAGACAATAGAAGAAGGTACTCCATGTAGCCACAAAATCACTTGCATAGAGAGGCATCCCATGATCTCTACTAAACCCTGCACTCTAATCAGTAGGAAGTGGACCGACTTGGTGAGTTGATCAACTATCACCCAAATCGAGTCGTTACCTCTGGATGTATGTGGATGTCATGTCACAGAGTCCATGTATATCCCATACCACATCCACTCTGGGACCTCTAAAGGCTAAAACATGTCTTCTTTTACCAGATGCTCCACCTTCACATGCTGAGAAGTGAGGCATCGGGAGACATACTACAGTAAGCCCTTTTTCATAACCAGTCAGCATTGATATTTTCGACGGTCATGGTACATATTTCCATTTATTGATGTACCGCTAAAGGGAATGTGTGGAACTCCATCAACACTTCTTCCTGAAGTTACACGAGTTACATAGTACGACCTCTGAATAGGATGACGTGCTACGCACTATCGGAAAATACATTCGGTTTCTGCCCTATGTATATCTGAGCACGTCGTGTCTTACAGTTAGCGGCCCCATGCTATGACTCCATTAATCGTTGAATAAGTGGGGGAGTGACTTTAAGGGACTAAAGGAACGAATCACTATCTTTATCAGAAAAGGATATCTGTAAAGCAGCTAGCTACTCTGCCACCTGGCCTAGTAGTTGTATACCAGACCTCATGTTGAGTGCATCTACAATAAAATTCCAATGCCTGGAGTGTAGACTATTTAGAAGTCATAGTGTTATAGGAACTGAAGCCAACATCGTTGTCTCATGTTCAAGTCCTTCTAAGAGAAGATATACCAGAGAATCTTGTGATAGGAGTACATAGTAAAACGTTCGACTATCAGATAGTGATGCCAAATCTTCAAGGCGAAAATCGCTGCTGATAAATCCAGGTCATGGGTAGCGTATTTCTACTCATGTTTTCTCAGCTGTAGAGACTCATATATGATCACTTCTTACTCTTGCATCAGGACACACCCGAGTCTGGTCCCTGATGTGTCGCATTACACTACATACCCTACGCCTTCCACTGTAAGCCTTAAGATGGGGGCACTAGTCAGCCTCTACCTCATCTCTTGAAAGCCCTTCTACCATCTATCTGACCCCACTAAGGGTTTCCCCTTCTTCGTCAAGGCTGATAGTGGTGATGAAACTTTGGAGATGCCAAGTAAGAACCTCAGGTAGTTACCGGCCAAAGAAAATTCTCTCTCCCTTTTAGAAGGTAAAACTGGAAACATATTTTGAAAGGTTGTCCCCAAACTCTGCCACTTTTTCTGAAATTTCAACACTCATACACACGACCATATCATGTACATCATGGGTTTCCTTTTTCTGCCGACTTATGAAAACATCATTCCAACGTAGACGATAAACGACAACCTTTTTTCATAATACAGTTAATCTGAGTGAGAACTATGGGTTTCAAGTCCAAAACCAATCTAACATCATAAGGCATTGATGCATCAACCAAGAGGTTCCAACCAAAACTCTCACCTCAAGGGTCATATCACTTTGTCAGCTTAAGTGTGATTATCGAGTATCCTCCAAATGGTATCTCTAGATGTGAGGGTCATTTAGACGGTTTAACCGGAAACTGTTGGTCTTGAACATGATTCTTGGAAATACAAAATGATTGGTACCTATGTCTATTGATACGGTATCTAGTAGTAGACACAGATCTTACCTCGAATAATTACTAGAGCCCTTGGTTCACCTCCCCTGATAATATACAGCCACTACCTTCCACATTCTTCTAAATCCATAACACTAGTGGGGTCCACAAAAAGGTTGTTTTTTATCATGTCGAAAATTATATCACCTTATGCTGCTCTCCAAGTTCGGCTTCCATGTATGCTGACCTACAGATTCATCTTTCCTTAGCACTTCCTCTTCCCAAAACATTTTACACGCTCAATCCTTTGAGAGTGGCCCCAGATTTATACTTTCTCACTGCTAACATTCAATGCTTATATCCGCTCAACCAATGAACATTCAACCAGAAAGGTTCCCTATAGCACCCTAATATAAGTAGTAATGCATAAAGGAATGTCTTGTCTCAGATATCCATAAGCACACCAATCTCAAATTTCTGAGCTTTTAAGCATTGATCTTGTCGTATTTATAGAGTACCTAGAACGATGGGTACACATCGATGAATACTACCCTACCAACATGTCATCCTGCCGAAGCTGTAGAAGATCTAGAGAACTCTTAGAGACCTCCTCAAGCCAGTCTTCAGACACCTCTATGTTGGGCGCACCTCGGAACCTATGGGGTATTTGATACTGAAACACTTTCAAGGCACTATGACTACATGTTTCCTCTACCAGTATGGCAATTCGTAATTACATACCAACGAGCAGTGGTATAGCTGACGCATTACCCGAAGGTACTATTCGGGAAACGGTCTGCGTACCAAAACATCATCATTATATATACCACCCTCAAGGTCACATACTGAAAAGACTAGTACCTAAGATCTCCATCTTCTCTAGTAGTGTCTTAAGTAGGTGGAAAACTCCAGGATTCACCTCCAGCCAGCCCTTGGCTACGTGGGAATCTATATCGCATCGAAACCACCGAGGCCTCTACTACTGGAACTTGTGAAACACCCTTAGTCTGCATGCACCGTCCACCAGTGCGGTTGGGGGTAACTGCGGCCCAACGGGTGGTGGTGCGGCTGGTGCACCACATGATGGTGCCAACATATTAAGAGGGCCATGCACCGGAGCCTCGTCACTCTGTGGGCCTTCATCGTGAACTTCTCGGAACCCTAGTTGGCTGTCTACGGAGCCACATCATGAAAAAAATAGGTGTTCCATGGTCAAACGTTATACTTGGTGAGCTAAACTGGTGGAGTTGACATAATGAAATCTTTTTAAAACACACACACACAATAAGTGTTTTCATGCACCAAGTCAAAAATCAGAATTCAGGGTCCTGGTGTTTGGATACATCAGCTGTCGCACTAACACTGGAATCCCTAAACTAAAAACGACACTCCTTACCCTTAACACTATTTCTTCATAGATAGGAGCTGAGTCCTATGTTATGTGGTATAACTGACTCCTCTGATACCAATTTTTCACGACCCATCCTCCAGGGCCCGTGCTCTGACTACCCCAAGCCCACATTCCACAGCCCAGGGGTTCGCGACTAGCACCAAAGATGTAAATCCATAAACAGGGAAGGCATTGCCTTTATATCTTGTTAACACACACAACTGTGTACATTATAGAAGCAAAACACTAAGTAATACTTTATACAAAGTAGTGCTGAAAAGTAAAATAGACCTGAAATATAGAAACAAATGTAAAGTACAAGTACTTAAAAAAGAGAAAACAACTTCTTGATCGTCCACCGGGAAATCATATCTAATGGGTAGGTACATATAGCATCCACAAAACTCCACCTCCTTCCATCTCTTTTGTGCACCATCACGCCATGTGGTCCACCTCCGGGTACCGTCTACTCCCGATGCTCTCAGCCTCAGTCAATGTTGTCTATCATCTGTATCCAACACAAAGAACTGTGGGCATAGCCCATGCAGGAGTGGGCATAACGATACTCAGTAGGGACCCCGAGACCTTCAAGGTGTCATAAAATCTATCAAGGATAAACCACAAAGTATGAATTTAACAGATAACCTCACTTAGGAATATTCCTTACATATACCTATGTTATCATGTAATCCATCACAATCATGTGGTAAACACAAATGTTACTAACTCACCTCAAACATGGATTTTATTCTAGGGGTAGTATCAAGTATCAAACCAAGTCACACTATCAAAACCTTGGATGCTGGAGTACTCCTCCTCTATCGAGTACAGTGGGAAAGCTACGACACTTTGACTCTTCCCACTTACCATGGACTATTGAGGATATTCTTTAGTCGACTATCATGGGTCTACTGCGTCACCAAGGAACTCCCCACCGTGGGTTTGTCGCATCACCAAGGTGCTCCACTTCATATCCTACTGAGATAATTCTCCAATTGAGTATAGTGGGTCTGCTGCGACATGAAGGAGCTCCCCAATGAGGATCTGTCACGACACCATGGCTCTCCCTGGTGGTCTAGTAGAGTCACTCCGAGTCAAAATGATCACTAGTTATCTGGTCATAACCAACTACTAGGTCTTTGCGCTATGCTCACATGTCTCCAGGAGGATCCGCTCCTCATTCCATAGTCGATACTCCAACTTTCACAAAGTCTAACGAACAGTACCCCAATGTTCCACCACATCATATGGGTATCAACACAACAGATGGTGCATCAATCAGACTCTCGACCTGTGAGTTATTAGCCTTCTAGTACCGCGGCCCCGGTTGGATTTGTGCACAATCCAACCTGATTGTATCTCAACAATACACAAAACTCCAGTGGGGTATACACAATGTGATCATTGCGCTCTAGATTAATAGTGAAACTGACGTTTCATCAAATGGTCATTTGGTACCAATGATATGGACAAAAAAAGTAATGGGTCGGTAGTGGGCCTGGGTCCTGTGCAACCTGGTTGGACCGACCCAGTCCAGGTTGACCCAGTCAAACCATTAGGTCTGGCCAGGATCATTGGGTGGCCTGGCCTGTTAAGTTCGCCTCGGCCCATAGGGCCCAGCCTAGCAGGCCACAAAGGGGGTTCGACCTGGTATCGGGGCTGGTTCGTCCCGGAGCGATGCGAGTGTGCACCTCGATGCGGATCGTACGTAGGGCGCAGCCGGGCCGGTTCGTCCCGGCCTCCACGAGGGGGGGGGGGGTCGCGGGCCAACTTGGGAGGCAGGGCCAGCGAGGGCGCCGATTCGGTTGGGTGGCAGCCCGGGTGGCCGAGAGCCGGGAGGAGACCGGGCAGGGCGCTGCGAGGCCGAAAATCAGCCGGGCAGCCGAAAGCGGGCTGGTGGGTGACCCGGCAGGGCGCCGGGTGGGTGGATGTGCAGGGTGCTAGGAGTGCCGGTGGGTGGCCGGGCAGAGCGCCAGGTGGGCCGGCGGGCAACGGGGCAGGGCGCGGCCCGGCCAGTGGGAGGCTGGGTCGGGCGCTAGGCGGGACAGCATGCGGCAGGAAAGGCGAGCAGGGGGGCCGGTCTAGGCATGGACATGTCAAAAGTTGGTCGGGCTGGGCACTAGGTGGTCCGAGGGGTGACCTTGAATTCCATCAGGCAGAGAGAGAGGTGGTGCGACCCGGCGTGTCCGGTTCAACCGAAAGGTCAGGGCGCGGCATGGCTCGGCATGTTCGGATAGAAGGTTAGGGAGTGAAGTGGCCAGGGCTGTCGGGTGGCACAGTAGACATCGGCATAATTCGGCTCGGGTCGGCATAGACGATTCGGCCGGAGCACCTGATGGGGACACTGGTTGGAGAGGCCACGCGTAGCGCGGGTGTTTCCTTCATCGTCACATTGCCTCGTCTCCATGCCCAATAAAATCACAAAAGATAACGAAAAAGGGGTCGGGCCATGTTAGTTTGGTCTGAACCCTCCACATATAGGGTGGTATCAATTGGTTCATCAAGAACAATGCACAACAAAACCCTTTTTCAATGATCAATCCCAAAACCTACGAAAGGAAAACTATTCAGACAAAAAAGATAGAAGTTGATCTACATTCATTATTTTAGAAGGAAACAATAATGTGAATATAAAATCAAACACAAAAACCCCCTACCTCAGATCCGATGACATCAGGAAATAAGTTGAAGATGTTGAGAATGACATCGTTAACATTCAACAAGGACAGCGCTTCCTCCCTTGTTCCGGTTGGAGATAAAAAATAGATGTCCATCCTTGGCGAATGAAGCGTTCTTCATTTTTTGATGGTTGTTCTTCGTTGGGAGGAGCGTTCTTCGTTGTGAGATTTCACCCAATAATCCTCCACTCAAATCACCAAAGAGATTATACATTCCAAATAATAGATTACAATATCTATTATTTCATATGAAAAAATTCAAAAACAAATATCTAAACACTTTTTTGGCACATGAAAATTAATGGAGGAGTAATCGGTACCATTAATTGGGTGTGTAGGAAACTTTAATATAGAGGAAGATCAAGAAGCTCCTTTACATTATAGAGTGGGTTGAGTGGTTTTCCTCTCCTCCCTTTTAATAGGGGTCTGGTGGATCCCACCCCTAATATTCAAATTAGGAAGTTATGTGTTCTTGTGTGGTCCCCACCACATTAACCATGAAGAGGAGTTTGAGGCGTGGTGGTCCCCACCCCCAACCTCCACAGTAAAGTTACAGATCATGTGGGACCCACATCCAAACCCCCACATGGTATCTCAAATAAAAAAAATGTGAAGCTTACATTATTTTAAAATTTTCCAGGAAAACCAAAAAACTAACTTTTATTCTCGACCCACTACTGTCGAAGTGAAAGTCTCCTTAAGTGAATATTGGTGCCACGAGTTCAATGGTACCCTCAGATTTCAATTCTGAGCACCAATTAAAATTTTATAAAAATCCCGCTTATACATTTACTTAACTTACCTGAACAAAACTTCTGAAATTGATTCCGGAAAAACCGGGCCTCAGAATAATGCATCGTCAATATTCGAGAACTCATAAAATTCTCATCTATTTTTGAAAAATCATTTCATTGGAATTTTCGGGTCCTTACAATATTAATGTAATAATAATATACCACTAATATTGTTGTTTAAGTTGATATATTATTTTACAAAAAATGATAAACAAGAATTTATTAAATAAGCATTATTTTTAATGTTGTCTATATAATGTTTTTTAATTATTAACTAAATATTCCACGACTATGAATTTGTGATGTGTTAAATGAAATTAATTAATCTCAAAAAATTATTGTAAAATTATCATGATAAAAAGTCATTTCCCTTTTAAATTAATGTGTATAACCTGATCTTTTTTTCTTATTCCACACTCAAAAAATTTATAAGAATATTATGTAATGAAGGTACATATTTGTTTTCATTAAATAACTTTTTATATAGATAGAATTATTGGAATTATTTCCAAATAACTCAAACAAATATAAAAAATTGGACATATTTAATATATATTGGTATAAAATATATTTTGGACATGATTCTATGTCATTTTATCCTATAAGATTATTTATTATACCCATGTTATGCTCAATATTACATTAATCACTGCAATAAATTTTAATTACATTAATTAACACTATGGTTTAAAAATTATGTTGATATTACATTAACAAAAACAATATACTTATTTTAAATATTTAAATAAAATTTTCTAAATTGAATTCATAGAAGTGGAAAAAATGTTTTTAACGTTAATCCCACAATCGTGGTGAGAAAGCGAGGTTTTAAAGATAAAATTTCCAAAATGTATTTAAGGCTGTATATCTAAAATAAAGATCAAAATCATTCCAATGAACTAAATTTGATTAATAGATATATAAAAGATCAAATTTTTTACTTCAATTCCAATTTAAAATGTAATTTATCTTTAATAATTCATCACATGAAAAAGCAAATCTAAAATAAAATGTATTAATCGTCACTGTTCGTAAAAAAATGAAACATCAACGTAAAAAAAATATTCATCCTATTTTTTAAAATTAATAATTCCAAAATGATGATTTGATTTACAAGTAAAATTTTTTACCCTGTCAAAATTTATTTTCAAAATACGCATTCCATTAAAAGGTGGTAAAATCTGATCTTTTTTGAAACATGTGATAACTCAATGTGTTCTGTAGTGTAATACTAAAATGGTGATGCATGTAAATAAATATATAAAAGAAATAAATATTATTCTCAAATTATAATATTTTTATGTCTTATGGTGTTACATTGATACTTATTTTAAAAAAATAATAGTTTTTGATTAAGAAAATAAATTTTTTAACTAATCATTGACAATTTATTCGTTGAATAAAACTATAAAGAATTCACAAAAAGATAAAATTTAAATTCACATTTCAAAAATTAAGATAATATTTTTAATTTAATGTGGAATAATTTTTACAAATTAATTTTAAAATAAGTATGAAAATTGTGAAGAAAAGGCTATTAACAAAATAGAGATTATAAAAATAAACTAGATTTATTCATATCCCATTATATCCCAAAATATTCAAAGAAGGTTAAAAAATTAGAGAATTTATAATATATAAATTTCTATTAAATAATGGGAAAATAACGATTAATTTATGTTAATATGTTAAAAAACATTTCACTCAAAAAAGTTGTTTTTCATGAAAAAAAATTGCATTTACCATTAAATGTTTTTTATTATCATTTCTAATAAATTGTAAAAAATTTATTTTATTTTATACAGGTGTAACCCATAATTGTTTCTTAATTTAGATATTTTGATTCAAAGCATCCAATTTAATGGATAGGTTATAATGGTAATATTAAATAAATATATTCCATTTGTCATTTAAGATTAGTGTTGTGTGTTGTACAGACTATCTATTATAATATTTTTATTTTAAAATATTTTGGTGTTTCAAATATGTTTTGGATGCCACAAATATCTTTGTTTGAACCCATTATAAATACAATAAGAAATAAATAAAAAGGGAGATTTTTCCATACCCCATATTGGTCAAAAATATCAAAAGAACAAGTTAAAATGGGGATAGATTCTCCATACCATCATTTTTATATGAATAAGGAAAAATTCCAATCATAAACCTCAATATTTAAAATTTATCATTCAATTGTCTTATAGTGTAATCGATTTTTATTTTAACCTTTTTGGGATTAGATTCCAACATTGACACATTTTTCTCCACAAGATCATGGATGAAGTGATATTTTATATCAATGTTCTTTGACAATAAATACAACCTATTATTTACCAATTAATTGATGGTACATTTATTACAGGTGAAAATAAGTAGCGGTAACATTAATTAATGCTTGATATCTTCCCATTGGCTCCTTATCTACATCTATAGAGTAACATCATGAGATAAATCCATATATTCTAATTCATTGATACTCATGAATACTACTATTTAGATATTTATTTTCTAACAAAAACACATTTCACCCATAATTAAAAATCTATTAGATATTGACAACTTATCATCAATGTATACATTATAAAAATAGGTTATATTGATTGTCAAAGAACATTGATTATCATAGTTCTTTGATAATCAATATAATTTATAATGTTGAATATATATTGTATAGAAAATATCCAATTAATTTTTTTGATTCCTTTTAGTCATATTTTTTTCCATTCCTTCCATACATAGTATGGTTCCCATATAAATTGGTTCAATAGTGGGTTCTAATATAAAATTACAAAATTTTTATAAGTTATAGAGAATATTTATCTTAATAAAGAAAAAAATTATCTTTCTCTTGAAGATTTAGTAGGCCCAAATGGTATATTATGTATCTGAGAATGGTAATTTCATATTACATCTTCATTTATAAAGAAAATATTGCAGAAAGTCATACATTATTTTCAAATATAATTCTTCACACACACATTATTAATGTCTAATAAAAATTGTATCTTTTACATAACCTATAACTATAATTAGTACATATTTTTCATCTTAAATAGAGTTTTTGTTTCCCAATATTCATTTATTTAACATTATATACTTCGATAATGAATCTAAATAAGAATTTAGTTATACAATTTCTTATTTTAACCTTTGTAGAACCTTCCATAAAATGAAACAAAATATTAACCAAGAATGAAAAAATTGGGTTGGTCAATGTACACTTCCGCTTCAAACACTATTTTACAAAGGGTAGATATTCCATCTATTTAAAAAAAATATATCCATTTGGATATAATAATTAGATGTATCATATGGTTATCTATTCTAGAATACAATATGAAATTATCAACAAACTAATTTCATTCAATATGTGTGTTATATTCTAACATAAGCCATTAATTCTTATATAAATCATAACCTCTTATATTCATCATGATTCAAAACTCTCAGTTCATCTTGAGGAGATTTTTTATCTAAATTGGTAATAATTTAATAGTTTCATTCATCTCAACAAATGACATGCTCATATTCCATGATGAATTTTTTAAGAAAATAAATTTATTTTAAATAGTTTATAATAAGAAGACCAATAAATTTCATAGTTTTTTCATATTATGGGATTCTTGAATTGTGGAGTAAGAATTCTATAAATAGAATGAGGAATGTTGATTTTTAATTTTTAATTTATAATATATGGAATTTTGATTGATTTATTATTAAGGGGTTTTAATGTTTATAAATTATTTTTTAGGCACATTTTAAAAAAAGTTTTTAAGAGAAGAAGTCACTCAAACTGGTGATAAAGCCACATTACCATTTATAGATATACCAAACTGACCAAAAATTAGAGATATAAGTAGGTAACATGCAAGGAAGACCCAAACCATGGCTATAAAGCTTCATAAATAGGCCTAGATAGGCCCGAACTGATATGTATGATTTAGGGATATCCCAAAGTAACCAACATCATTATATGATGGAATGTATTACCATGATAATAGTGCACATGGGGTCCTGTACAGGTTGAGCAGTACAAATCTGCCCAGGGTTGTGTGTGTATGTGTGTGTGTGTGTGTGTGTTTCTAGAAGCCCACCTAGATGCGGGATTTTGGCCAGTGTATTCTGATCCATTTTTATAAACCATCATTATACAAATAGCTCTTTTTGACATGCAATGGTTATGTATATATTAGTCATAACAATTTAAAATTTTACGTTCCAATAAATGAACAGACAATTTCCACTACCACCACTGTGACATCACCTCTCAATGTTTTCATCCACCATTTATATTCATAGAGACCCACCATTCCAACACCTCGAGAGCTCAAATCGTTCTTTATACCATTTTCTGCATCACTTCTTATTATAGAATAATCTCTGGGTAGTTTTATATCTACCATAAGCCCATTTCCACGATTCATTCAGACATGTGAGGTCTAGAAAACATTGATGTTTCCCACCACCATTTCTATTCTTGCTAAAGTCAAAATATAAATTCCATTCCATAGGATTTCCATCCACATGGCTACATATCCATGAAAACCATGAATGAAATGTAAGAAGGACGAGGATGTCCTATTGAGCTAGTACATGTGTAAAAAATTAAACACCAAAATTCCATTGGTCTTCCATAATCAGAACATTGGGTATTGTGGTGTAATATAAAATAAAATATAATATTTGTTATTATTTAGGATTACATGAGGCTTTAGATAATCATGATTGATGTTTTCCCCCTCTATTAATAGAAAAGAATATTCCCATTGATGAGGAGTTTTCACCCCATAAAGGGGGATGCTCGACTGAGGGAGTTATATCCCATTTCTTGATTTCCTTGTTTACATTCTATTTTTATAAGTTTTATATTAATTGGATAAATTTTATTCCGCAATTTTAATTCCATTTATTAAAATAATTATTGCATTTTGATTTTAAATTATGTTCTTAACCTAACATCTTATTCATCTATTCTTTTCCGAATTCCCATATTTTTCTTCTTATTTTAATTTCATTATTATTTTATTTTATTTTATATTTACTATTCTATCTTTCTTTCATCTTCAATTATTATTATTCTTTTATTTTATGTGTTTAATTTCTTTATTATAATTTTATTCTTATTTTCAATTTTATTTTATTTCACCTCTCTCTAATAATCTTTTTATTTTATTGTATTTCCATATCTATTACCTTGTCTCTTTCAACAACGTTCTGTATTAATCTTGATAATGGTAGTCTAACCCTTGGCATAAACTAAGGGATGTAAAGTTGTTCTTTAATAGTTTGGTAATTTTAATTTTATATCATAGTATCATATAAGTGGTATGGATGGATGTGTAAATTTTACCCCATTCTATGAAACACAATTTTATTTCAACTCATTAATTTTATTTATTTTCCATTTATTCATTATTTATTAGTTAATAGAATGGAATTGATCCCTTCAGTGGATGATACTCAATTTGATAGATCTTGGTCATTGAATTTGCCATGCCTTAAAAAGAGGTACTCTATCAATCCTTATTACATGATATGATAGAATTTATATATCATAATAGAATTTAATATTTCAAATTACAGTATAAAAGAATAGTTATTCGTTATGAATTTTCATGATTATATTATCAAACAAAACATTAAAAAATATAATACTGTTGGAACCCCTAACTAAACTTAGGACTGTATTAAGTATTTCATTATTCATTTTTTTAGCATTCCATGTTATAATACGATTAAAATGTGACTCATCATGAATTTTAAATATTTAGTAAACATACCCAAACTAGAAAATTTATCATTGTTTTCATAAAATAATAATAAACGATATAATAATTGATTTATATTATGTGATTGTATAAATTTTGATGTTATTTAATTGAGTTGGCCCTTGTCAGCCATAATGTTGTATTCAAAAATAGATTTTCTTTTTCCACACTATATGATAGACGTGATCAAATAATAGTGTAATTTAATATTATATAATTATTATTTATCATTACTTTTCTAATTTAAAAATTTAGAATTCCATTATTTTTAAAAAAACATAAAAATTATTTTTTTCTATAATTTATTAAAATGAATATAATTCGTCATGGACTACAAAATTATTGTTAAAAGAACTCGTAGAAGAATGAACATGGTCTAAAGGGGATATTTTTATATATTTTTCTAGATATATTAGGTGATCTAGATGACAAATAATTATTGGGAAATAATTTAAGGACATCCTTCAAGAGCTTAAGGATACACCTACACAACTAGTCATTCATGTATTTTCTATAGAGTTAACTAAATTTTGGGAGTACATACCAAAATATTATCATAAAGTGGAGAATACACTTGTATATCCATCCTTCTTTTATCGAAACACTTTTTATGAAATTACATAGGTGAAATTATAGGAGGACGATAAAAATATTAAACTAAAAAATATATATTATATTGCTAGAAGATATGGTGAAATATCTGCATGTATAAAATGTATTAGATAACTAAGAAAAACAATATTTATTTTACGTAACATAAACATAATCCATAAGATGTGTATGATTTTTTTCATGATTAATTAAATGATATACCAGAATTTAAATCCAATCATGAGTACTATCAATAGACCAACCATCAGAATGATTAGATCCTAAATGATCTTGATCTGTTATAATGGATTCAATATGAGGAAGACATGATAGCTGATCTATGGTTCAGAGATAAAAAAGATATGGATGTATTTTAGAATGAGTATGAGGTATAATATGATATCCCTAGTCCCTAAAATGTATAATAACCAAATTCATTTCATATATTTCAATTTTTGGAATAATACACTAAATAAAAAGCACTCACTACATTAGAAGAGATTGATCATCAAAAAAATCAGGGTGTTATTTTATATAAAACTATATTAAATTATATTTTATTCAAACTGAATTGAGTATTAATTCCCACTACATTTAATTTTAATATTTATACAATATTATCTATTCCATTGAGGTAGATGATAAATTATAATATGTACCTTTTGTGGAACACATAGAGCTCCATGATTTTGGAGAATATACATTTGAGGGATCCCATGAGGAAACTCAAGTTATTGAGCCTATGAAAATCAATATAGTGACATAACATATTTAAATGTGGAGTTTTATTATTAATAAATCATATTTATATTTTTATTATCAGAAAATGTCTTCTTACTTTCCCTATGATCATTCAATCCATAATTCCCATGCTATTCTATAAGAAAAAAATAAGAAGATGGTGGAATAAGAAGCAATCATGGAAGAGGAAGATTCTTACATCATCCTTACCCCTCTAGATAGTATAAAACTAATTTTAATGGGGGGTAAGAATTATACTATATAAATTGATCATTTGGTACAATAAATAACGAAGTAAAACTTGGTAAAGGTCAAATATGGTGGATAAAATCCAAAAGATCCACCCACTATCAAGTTATGGATAACACCTGGAACTACCATCTAGAGGTATAAAAATATAGGGCCGACAGAGTGGTTCATAAAAATAATTATCCCTTTAACTTTCATACTTTTAATTTAAATTTCATTTTTAGGATTAGTCGGCATGAATTCAAATCCCTATTCTTCTTTTGAGCCTATCTGATATGAATCTTTTTCTTTATTGATAGATTTACTTTTATAGGATCATGATAGAATACAGAATCCCGAAAAAAGGTACGGAGGATAGATGATTAATATTAATGGTAATGTGAGTTAATTATTTATTTTACAACTTTTAAACTCGATACATTTTTTAACTAAATAACTATTTTGATTTTTGAAAGATAAATGTCACCCCCATGCATGAATAATTCTATACCTGATTTATCTAGAATACATGAGTTTCATAAGTATCCAATGATTCCATGTTTTATATTTTAGTGTAAATGATATGTATTGTATAAAATAGAGAATTTTATTGTTAAAGATATTCATGGATATAAATATGAGGAATAATATTTGAGGGAATTAATTGATTCATGTAAATTAAATGTCCCTGTCATTTTTCATGATTTGATTTTATAAAAATCAGGATAATTTATTTTTTATTATTATTCATTTATTGAGTGATTTTCCAATAAAAATGGTCAATTACATTGAGGATATCATGACCATGTATTTATTATTTATTCTTGATCATATTTCAGATGTGATCTTTTTTCATGTCAACTACCAAAACATACATTGATACGTGACATTGCTTTGACTATTCAAAAACCCATTTAATGCTATTGAGGAATAATTTGAAAGTTTCTTATCCTAAAAAACACACTTACATCAACCATTTTTTGTACTATAAAAACCATGAATGAATTTTATTTGGATAATCCAAATGTTGTGAAATTTTTATCCATTCATATATTCCTCTACGCATTATCATGATATTTTAATGTTAATGTGTGGGAGTGAAGGGGATAAAGAAGAAATGTATTATTTAAATTATAAAAAAATAGTGTGGTTGAGCTATATACTGTGATTGAAAAATATTTTATTCATTATACAAATATGTTTTCCCCTCTTTCAAAAAATTAAAAATGAAATAATGAACATGATTTATTTTTGTGGGATGTGTATTAGAAGAATCAAGAATCAACCTCAATGGAGTAGTTATATTTCTTATGTTTTGTTATCCAGTTGATGTTTGATTTATTCTAATAATATATTTTCAAAAATACAAAAATAACTTTTTTTTTTCAAATGAAAACCATAGTATTAATGTAGAGAAAAAATCAAGAGGGTTTAGAAAATTTTCATTATTATTTAAATTTATCCATACTTTATATTGAGTTTTGTGAAATTAGGAGTTGTAAACATTTTGTGGGATGAACTTAATTACACCTTTACATCAGCTATCATTCTTTATACATTAAGAGATAACCCTCTTCCATGAGGATTTATTTTTAAAATATAAATTCCCACAAACTATAATCCTTAGAGTCATTCAAACCAGGAATAACAAGACCTATTAATTTTCAGTGACTCGTTTCCTTTATAATGTACTTAAAATTGCGCCTTTAACGTCATATTAATAAGGTTCACGTTCTCCTTATTTTATCATAAATATTATTGAGTTGTATCATGGTTGATTAGATAAATGATTCAATTGGGGTAAATTATGATTTGGGTTGTTTAATAATAATAAATTATAGATCATCAATTAATTATGTGATATGTAAAATCATTTTCAATTGGGATATTTTAAAATACATTACTAATTGTTACTATTCAACATTAAATATTTTCCTCAATTGTTCTCGAACATACGAGCACTGCTATCACCACATTGGATCTACCACTAATCATTTATACGCACCACCACCAATTCTAGAGATCTACCATTACTGAATAAGGATAGCTCGACACAATATTTAGAAATATTAAAGTTCCACAGAATTCCATGAAATCATATCTAGCCAATTTTATGACCTCCATAAATCCTTTTTATGGAATCATCATCAAATTTGACGGCTAGATATCATGTATGTATCCAATGAAACATCCATTCATAGTGTATTATCATACACCAATTACATGCCACATCCATTCATTCAATGTGGTTGTGATGCAATTAAAACTATTCTCATTAATAAAGATGGACTGTAACACCCCATGTAAATAAAGAGTACGAAATTTTCACATTTATCCATATTTGTGAATAAAATATTAAAATAACTTTAAAGGGGACGCTATGCTCGACGGAGTACCCAACACGCAACAATGAGTTTCTTGGAAATCTTACGTTGCACTCTAATAATAAAATAATATTATTTTAAATGGTAGTTAATGCCTAGCTGTTGTGATGGCGGGAATGAATAGAACTAAATAAAAAATTATTACATATGTTTGTCAAATATCTTTACTCTTTACAATAAATGTTATAGGATTAAAAATGAGAATGAATCCATTTTTAAGCGTAAACATTCCAATATTTTTTAAAAGGCCGATTAACCGCCTTTTGATGGAGAACCTCTTTTAAATCCACTTTTTTAAAATTTTATGTGGTATATTTAACAAAATAAAATTTTTCTTTAGAATCGGGACATCAAAATTTAGTTTGTGTAAATTTTTGGTATCTTTCTGATAAAGTTCATTTTTTAATGAATAGTGACAAATGTTGTATTTTAATTCAAAACCTCATTTTAATCTAATTTATTTATATGATTAAATTATTTTTTGAATTGTTATTACAGTAAAATTATAATATATTTTTACCATTTAATCCAATAGTGGTCGTTGGAATTAATTTTACTTTGAAATTGGACTTAAACTAGTGTCAATCTTTTGATACTTATTGTTTCATAAAAACACGCTATTTGCTCTGACAGCTAGATTTAATTATTAAATTAATTAATTAAACATATATGTATTTAATTTTGTAAAATAGACATAATTTTTGATTTCGGAATATCAAATTTATCTTAGGGTGATTTTTTTGGTAATTTTCTGAAAAACATCAATTTTTGATGAATAGTGAAACCACTAAGTGGTACATAGAAAAACTGATTTTCCGTTTAAATGAAACTATTCCACCTTTGTGTTTTTAATTTCAAAAATCCGACATACATGGTTGTCATTAAGAATAAAAATGTGGTTCAATGGGATTAAAATAATTTTTTGGTGAATAGTAACTTATTATGTTTTTAATCGCGATTAGAGGTAATTAGTGTCGTTTAAGGTAAAAATAATGTTTTAATAATATTAAATGACCTAGACACATGTCCTAACATCATTGGATGAGTAATGGAGGACCAAGACAATCCATGGGTCAACTTGTGGGCCCCATGGAGCCACATTGGTTGGAAAATGACTTATATACCTTTTTATTTAATGTTAAAATTAAAATGTCACAAACATGAGTTGTTTAACTAAAACAATTATTACATGGGGTTATACAAGTAATATATTTGACTATAAATAGTCATTGGAAAGATAAAAAGATTTCATACATCATTGTATGTTGGTTATAATTTTTAGACATTAAATAAATTAAATTATTTATGACATCATGATGATGTAGCGATGACCTCATTATTTAACGATTTAAATAAAATGGAAGGATAATGTAACATCTAAGACCTACACATGTCCAAAACCTATTTTATGTGTGGAATTCGAAACTGTATCACCTTATCCTTGAAACAAATCAATTTGGGACCATTAAAATCCGAATATCATTCTAAAATAATGTAACATTTCTTTAGTTTCCAAGAGTGCCCCTCCTCTCCTCTTATAAAAGGCCCCCACCTCTACCTATTTACCCACACATCTAAAGCCTTTGGATCGGCAATACACTGTCCATTTTGTCTCTCCAAATCCCTCTATAACTCCTTGAAGCCTCACATTGGGAAGAAGTCTTCTCATGGAATCCTTTGAGCTCAAACCAAAGGGAGTTACCCGATTTTATGGTAATGTCTTCACTTGTGTCCTTTTGTTTTATTTTGCTTCTCCAACCCTCTAAACACTTTTTATTAATTTATTTTGTAACAAATACAGTATCTTAAATATAATAGGATTTTTTTATAAAATGTTTTCGAGATACACTTACACACACCTACATCTAATGGTTAAGCAACATACTGTTTCCGTGGATGGCGAATTTCTGCCTCACGAAACGATGATTGTTCAACATTCTTCTAACACCTTAAAAGGTGGACATTAAGATGCCAATATATTTATTTATGATATATAAAATTTTTATGTTTTACATAAGCTTCTTTATTTTAAATTTATGGCATACCTTTATGGTTTCCATTATGGGTAAACGCGATATCTTCATTTAAGGAAGTGCGGACTACTGCCCCCTCAACGTGATTTGATTCGTTAATACCATAGGTGGTACGTATAAAAGATATATTTAATGATATTATATATGATACAATACTGGAATTAAAATACTATTATGTATCATTATGTTTTAATTTCATTAAATATGAAATAGAAATGGAAGTATCATTCATGCGTACGTACTGCTTACCGTCTCCATGAACGGTACATTTCATTTCTTATCTCAAAATGTTATGTACTATTAAAAATACACATATATAATGGATATAGATGTAATATATTAAATCTTAATTATGGATATTATACTGGAATTATAATATATATATATATCATTTATTTTTAATACCATTAATATGACAAAAAAAGGAAAGTAGCGTTCATGCGCACGTACGGCCTACCGTCTCCATGAACGGTGCTTTTCGTTTTTTATCTCCATATGATATGGAATAGTATAAAATGAATATTTAGTGTATATATATGATATTTTAATCATTAATACTATTCTGGAAATTATTTACTTATAACTACATGGACAATCATTTTTCAACAAGTTCAATTTTTAACTCATGTACCAAACATCGACAAAAACATCTGATATGAACTCATATTATTAACCAACTATTATAAAATTAAAATATGTGATATTAACAGAATAATAATCTTCATAGGAGGTCCTTATGAAATTATAAATTGACCAAAGATTATTATTCAGGAATATAAAGAAACAAACAAGAAAATTTGGACATGAGTTAAGGGATCCTACTCCTCTGTTTCTTTTTAAGTACACTCTATTATGTAATTCCTTGTAAAGCTCATATTTCTTGTTATTGTGATGTTATTTTATATTACACTTACTTTAATTTTTATTTTCATATGATGAGAGACCATATTCTCTCTCATCAATCCTTTTTGGACGTTTTAGAGTGGCGCCGTTAGGCTTCCGAATTTTTTTAAGAGATCTAACCTCTCTCTTTCTTTTGAAGTACTCTCCTTTATGTCACTTCTTTTAAGCTCCTCTTTGTTATGTTGGGGGGTGTTATTTTATATTCATCTTTCTGTAAACTTTATGTTTATATGATGAAAGACCCTATTGGATCTCATCAATCCATTTTTGTATGTTTTAAGTGGCGCGGTTAGGCTGCCGAGTTTTTGTAAAGGATTTTTCATCTCACTTTTATTCACATTAGATTTATGCTACATTTTCCACAATTTCCTTTGATTGGTGTATGTACTACCCATTATTTTACTCATTGTGTAATATAGATTCATTTATGAGTATTTACATCAATTTTGTATTGTCCTTCATTCATGGGGTGTATCTTTCGAAAGATACCCATGTCGGTAAGGGAACCTTACACCCTCCTCTTTTTAAAAGACTTCCTTTGTTATGTCTTTTAATTCACATACTATTATTTTGTGATATGTTCTTATATATCCTTATTGATTTAAATTTTATGACCATGTGATGAGATACCCTTTTTATCTCTTATCAACTCATTTTCTGAATTTTGTAGTGACGCCGCTAGGCTGTCAAATTTTTGCAAGTGAACTTCTTAACCCAAATTTGATTCTTTGGGATAAACTTCTACTCCTTGAATAAGTCGATCTATGAATATGTGTGAATTACCTCTTATTTTTTACACATAATATCCACTTATATTTGGTGTATTCTTTTGTCACACATAATTATGTTATTTATTTATCCTTAAACCAAGGATACCGTCTTTGTATGGGAATCTGTCTCAATCTCCTTTCATGAAGGCATATTTTGTTTTATACACAACTTTCTTTTATACGGTGTATAAACACCATTGGAATTTATGCTTATTCAAAATGAATATTTTTTATACGAATCGTTTTACTAAATGACAAAAGGAATGTTTTTTTTGTCGTACGTATGCGGAGACAACGACTTATCCGCCGCCGTGACCATTATTTGAGTTTCAGCTTCCTCTACAAGTCATACCTTTTTTTAAAAGAAAAATAAATACCATGTTTTACTTTTCTTTTTTTTTGGTATTGAAAATGTTTTTTATAAGGTTTTTTATATCAATGGGTTTTATTGATATCTTGTGATTGAAATGTTGAAATGTTATGTTTCATTTATGCATGTATTATGTGGTATGATTATGTTATGGTTCTTGGGAATTGTTATGAAGATGGGTGGTTCCATGATAAACTAAGGGCGGGTGATCCCGATATAGCTCTCCAATGCATTGGGTAATGCGAAGGAGTGAAACTTTAAGGTTTCTCTAAAGAGATTTAGGGAATATACTGTGGTGGGTATTCCAAACGTAAACAGGAGGGTTACTACCTAAGTAAGAATTTTATAAATGCATCAAGTTACCTTTTATGAATTATGATTTCAATGATTTATTCTTGAATTGAAGAGGTATCTTAATGTGCCTGTGTTTTATGGGTATTGTATGATTTCATTCTTATGTATGTATGAACTCATGTTTTCTTTTACATATTTTTTTTAACCCTTACCGAGCTTTTTATGCTCATCCCACATTTTTGAAATGTTTTTTCACAGGTCAATGGAAAGGTACATGATGTGATGATAGTGTCAAGGATGTTTCAATAAAGAATCTATGTTTTATTTTAAATATGTTTCTGTTGATGGGAAAAATGAATACTACCTTTTATGTAACCACCTTGTTTAAATGTGGAATGTAATGCAAGTTTCATGATCTAATTCACTAAAACTCTAAACCTGAAAAGATCCTCAATGTCTAATCTTGTAATAACTCAATATTAAGTAAGGTTTAAGGCTAGGGCCTTATATGGACGAAGCTTCCCAATAGAACTAGCCCACCATTCAAAATTTATACACATGAATTATACTGGGGTTTCAAAAATTAGAAATGGGGGTATCATTATGTATATTTAAATAATAAAGAAAAATTAAATTTAATCACCTTGACTACAGAATTTTTAGAACCAATAGTGAAGAAATCATCTTATATATGTAGAGTAATATATTCCCATTAATTAGGACTTCAACCCAACAATGGAGGATTCTCAGATAAGGGGGATTATTCCCATTTCATTATTTCTTTTTTATTTATCATTAATTTTGTTTATTTTCATATTATTATTTTAATATATATTTTTTAGATTTTTAAATTTTGGTTCCTTTTATTAAAGTACTGCATGAATACTGATTTTAATTTAAATTTTCCACCCATCAACTTCTTCTTATATTCTTCTCCTTTTCATTTTCTTATAATTATTTTTGTTTCTTTCACATTTTATATTATATTAATTTTATTATTCATCCACATTATTCATCAATTATTATTCTTATATTATTTTATGTGGGTATTAATAATATTGTCTTCATATTCTTATATTCGTTGTTATTTTATTTTCATTCTCTATATCAGTATAATATAATATTTTATTATTTTCATTTCCCTTAAATTATATTATCTATTTCCACCAAGATATATCATACACATAATAATGAAAGTAAAACATAAGGCTTATCCTAGGGATGAATAAGGCATTCCAGAATTTTTTCTTAAAGAATATTTTTTATCAGTGGTAGATATGAGAGGAATTTCTTTGTTGTTTTGGCCTTCTCTCATTTCATGAAACTGATACCTATTTCATATTTTTTAATTTTTCCCTCCCTTTATTGGGATTTTCATCACATAATGGTGTTAATCTATTCAATGGATAAAACATCAATTTATGTAGTGGGTTTGTGGATAATGTCACACAATCGAACGAGGTGTTCTATCAACCTTGATTATAGGTGGAGGTGGAAATTTTATTTTTTAATAGAGTCAAATATTTCATAATTAATAAAAAAAATATCAATTAATTATGACATTTCATGGGATCATTATAAAACTAAAACCAATCCAACAAATGAGAATAATGATGAATCACAAAAAAGAACAAATGAACTGTTATTTTTTATTAACTAATTCTGATTAATATTGCCTACAATTATATGATTAGATTTTCATTTTTAATGTATTCCCAGTATTTAGAAACTAAACTAATAGAAGATAATTTATCATTATATTCATTGAATAATTAAATATAAAAATAATATATTATATTATGTAGATTATGTGAGTGAATCACCTGAGAAGCTCTAAAAGTGAGATGACCTTGGTCATCCACTACGCAGGATTATGAAAATAACAAATATTTTTTCCATTACTTATAATATAAATGATTCAATATTATCTAATTATTTAATTGTAACATTAATCCACCAATGATCTTAGAAATATTCTCTCACTTCATTGGGATCGAATTCACAAAATAAGATTGTATGTATTGTGGTAATTAAATATCATCGAGTATGAAACAATTTTACTTATTCTCCTATGATAATTTAGAATTAAACCTTCTTTGATAGCCTTTGATATAATTAAAATAGTTTACATTCACCATTTGATATGTATTCATCATCTTCATGAACATGAAATTCATATAAATGTTTTTATTTTTCAAAAAATGATAACCATTCATATTAATAACAATTGTTTCATCATGAAAATATTGAATTTAATTATTGAAATAAATTTCATTATTTGAGTGCCCTAGAATCGTTTCATCATATGTATCGAAAATATTATATATATATTTACTATAATTGAAATATCCTCTTTCATTTTAGCCATTCACAATGAAAATAAAAAGGATTAAAAAAACATAGATATTTAAAATAAGGGGAGATAATATAATAAATATCTTAATGTTATTTATCCAAAAAAATCATTAAAATAGTGGTTATAAATTTTAACTGCTTCATATATTTCTTATCTTTGAAAATACGGATAAGATTCATACTTCATTATAATTTTGTTAGATATCTCTATAAATTATCTTTTGTCACATTTAGAAATATCATTTATTTTTATTTTTTAATGTTAGTTGAGTTTTTGGTGAATACAATAATTCTAAATATATTCATTAAATATTCTATTAAAATGTTCTTCGCCACTGTTCTTCTAAATAGTTTTCATGGAGAAATCAAACTCTATTTTGGTACATATAAAAGCACTAAATATTTTTAAATAATATAACTTATACAATATAAAAATAACAAAATATAAAAACATAACTATATAAAGAATGAGAAAAAATTAATTATATCCACTTATTGATTGCTTCTTCATAGCCCCCCAAATTCTAAAATAAAAAAATATCTAATGGATGGTATGTTTGAATGACTACTCTAACATAGAGTTAAAAACATGTTCCTCCATACGTATAATGCACATTGTATTTATCTTAAATTATCATAGTTATATAAAGAAAAGTATCTAATTTTTTAATTATTATCATGTTATTTTATACAATATAATCAAGCCTTCAATGTCATAATAGATTTTCATCTGTTAAGCATGTGTTTCATGGGTTATCAGCATCCCCAACATAAAACAAGTTTCCTTGTGTTTCATTTATTCCCATTAATACACATATATCTTCTATCAACGTCTCTATGTAGATATAGTTTCATAAAATAAATTCATTACCTTCATGAAATAGGTGAGATACAGTTAATAGTTTATGTTTTAGACCATCAATATACAATGTGTTCTTGGACATCAACATATCCTTTCCAATATCTTCTAATCCACCGAATTTTATATTCAATGAATAATCATTTGAAAAGGTCATTGTGACTTCCTTTTACATTTAAACATACATAAATTTATTAAAAAATATTCCCTTTTGTGAAAATTGTCCGCTATCCAGAATCTATGGAGATTAATTTTTAGATGATTTCAATGAAACACCAATAAAAAAACTTTTCCTGGCATTCTCATTCTTCTTTTGAGACATTTCAGTAATATAATTAATAATCAATTTGTATATTAGTATGGTGATACAGTATTCATAAATGTTTCACTTTTTATTATATATTATGAAAATTAATTCTAATTGTTGAAATTTATTCTAAACATATAGCCCAAAATTTTCAATTTTCTAGTGCAGTTTTGTAGTAGACGTGACTGAAAAAACCAGATAATTTTACTCAAAACATCATTTTTTATAAATATTTTTATTTAAACCAATATTTACATCAATGTTACCATGTTCAATTTAGTGGAAATTATATAAATAAAATTCATATTAACACTGATAAAAGTTTGAACTATAAATATTAAAATTGTCATTTATGAAATCATTGGGGATTAATTAAAGATCCATTCTAGAGCAAAAAATTTATTTGAATATGAATAATAAATTCGTGAACATATTAGTATTTCAATAATTTTTTTAATCACCATTTGAATCAGTATTTAACATTGAGTTAGGGTTGAAATGATTTCTAAATTTCAATGTATCAACTTATTTATCCACACACATGACATTCTTCACTAATAAATTTTTTTAATCCTTTCTTCTAAGACCAAAATTATATATTCAAAAAACATTAGTGTAAAGATATATGGTTAAAATGAGCCTCATCATTTCTTGAATCTTCTTCATATTTCGCAACCATCTACTTCAATATTTCACCCACTTTATGAATATAATTCTCCATGTTGGAGTTTTATTTTTACAATTCCTTTTTATTGTTAATAAAATTAAATTGGATAGTATATTATTATTCTTAAATATAATCATATCTGTTATTTATATTTTTAAAGAATTTTTCTTAGTAATAAAGGTATTCAGTAATTGATCATCTTTTAAATTAATAACACTTTACCAGTAGGAGTATAATGATTTTTTCATATAGATTAATTTCCTTTTCTTTAAATTTTCAATATAATTCTCTATTTTTTATATCATTAAAATAATTTCATTGAGTTATTTCTTAAACATTATTTTTATTTATATATAATCCTCAAACTAAATATCATTAATTCGATCATTTTTTATTTATTCCATATTTAAATATTCAATCAATAGTTTCTCATCAACATCACTAATATTCTCAACTATATCTTCTCAATATCTATAATTAAATTTTTTCTAAAAATTATTATGAAATCTATATTTTCATATTTTGAGTGACTTTCACCCTTATATTTGGATGAACATAGTTGTTTATTATAATTTTATTATTATGAATGGATCTCAATTTCATTTCATCATCACATACAAAAAATTCTTCTAATTTCAGCATTATATAATATAATTTTTTTTGAATAGAGCCAAACATTAAACATATAATTAAAATATAATACATAAAAAATAAATAACATATTAGAACACTATAAATAAAAAGGACACTATTTTATAAATTTTTACTTCATTAAAATCAACTTCTTCTCCAGAATGTTCTTCTATTATAAGTACTTTAATATTCATATTTTATAGATGTTATGTAATAAAGGAAATTTCCAACCCATCCATACCCATATTTTAGAGGAAAAATTTGTTCCCCACTTCATATTTACTTATTATGATGTCTAAAACATCTAAATGAAGATTAAAAAATTAATGATCCTCATGATTCAAGACGTTTTCATTAAACATGCCTATTTATTTGCATATTATTTTCTCACAACAAATTAAATCATTTAACTTTTCATAAGAAAATTTATCTGTGATCTCAAAGTAATTTACTATATTATTTTTTAATACTAACATTCTACAATATAAATAATAAGATCTTAATACATTAATCATTAAAAATGTGTTTTTGATTTCTGTAGATTGTTATTGTTGTTATAGTTATTTTATAACTTATCTCATATGCCCATCTCAATCATGATCTCATTCACCTTGATAACTACATATCTAAATTTTATAATTAAATTTATTTTTGACAATGACCAAAATTTTCCAATTACATTCTATCAACTAATTTCATTCTAGATCACTTTAATGTTGGGAAAAAAAATATAAGTTGAAGTCTCAAAAACAACTAAACTGACTGATAATTATGAGCTCAACATTTGATCATTCGATATATAATATTGTTTATAAAAATGATTGTAATTATTTTATTTTTGTCTCAAATAATATTTTCAATAAACATAGAGGAAATTTTATAATAATCAATAAAAATATAGAAGAACTATTTTTCATTAGAATATATAAATTAAACAATTCTTGAAGGGACCTGAGATATGATACCACATAAAAATGGAAATACAAAACCAATGAGGATTCAGTAAGAGGGGGATGAATTAGTGTATACAATTCCTATTTATGTTTCATAGAGAAAAAAACTTTTTCAACCAATTAATTGATTAATTTTATCATTTGTAAAAAAACACTAAAGTAAACTCATGGAAGAAACAAATGTATTTACATCATTCACTACTCAAAAAGAATAGCTATTGAATTCATTGAACAGGATTCGCCTTAGTCATACTTTCTACTAGTTTAATCATGTGGATTAAAAAAGAATATAATTTATCCATTTTATATGATAAAAAATGTATCACGACTATGATTATTGAATCCATAAAATCAATATAGTAAATATTATTTTATAAAATATTATTTTTTAAAATAAAATTATAATTATTTCAACTTATTGTTTAGAAACATATTATTCACCTTCATCATATTCATCATCCTATTTTTCTTGCATAAATTTAACTATACTCTTGTTCTTCCACTTATTTTATTAATATAATTATACTTCACCATGTCCATTTTAATATTTTTACAACAATATCACAAATATTTCTTCCCATCATTCATTGAAGTTATTCATCTACGACTCTTACTTTTAAATTCAACTTCAATATAACTACATTATTTAAATACCTTAAACATCTATAAGTTCTTATCTCTAATTTTCATTAATTATATTGATGTATCCTAGTAGAAAAATGGAAATGTAATAAAGTGGAAGAAATTATAACAATGTGATAGACCATTTATTTTCATGAAAATAAATCATTCAAGATATTTCATATTTTTTCGTAGAAAAATGAAACTCATTTCCTTAGAATATAATGAAAAATATAATTAATTGTTGATAATCAGGGAAAAAAACTCTACTTCACATATCCATGATTCCATTATGATGATATGACTATATCAACTTATTTCAAAGATGAAAACAACACTATTTATATATCAATTTATTTTTTTGATATTTTAAAAATGATATAATAAAATTAAAATCACCTAGATTAAATATTTAGAGTACTCTGTAATAACTAAAAATTTATTCTATGAACTCTCGGTCAAATTTTCAAAACATGATATTTTATATATGTTTAAAAATATATCTATTTGAAAAAATAACTCTTATATTAGTACAGAATTACTCTTACACACGAAAAAAATGAATCCTAATCATATAATTTTTTTCATAAATGATTCATAAATACTGAACTTATCATTAAAATAAATCTTTCATAAACCTATAATAACTTATATTTTTCTCAAAATAAATATTATGCATGTTTGGAATGACTCTTAATAATTTTTCACATATATATTTTTTGGATTCCAATATATATAGTTAACCTTATACATGAGTAAAATTATAATTACTAATACATGGTCTGTTTCAAAATTTTATGTATTTTATCATGTTTAGTGGAAGGACAATTACAATGGATCATAATTACTATTATATAAATAAGGATAGCTAAATAACTCTTATAATTTATAGTGATGGGAATAGACATAATGACATGCATATACCATAGTTACTATTAAACATATATGAGATTTTCAAAATTTTAGTTTTAAATTATTAATCTCAAAGAACACTACAAAATTACTTCAAAAAGTTCCAATATTCAAAAATTATACTTCAAACACCATCAAGCATCAAAATAACCATAAAATAATATAAAAACCATTATTTTTTGAGTTTGAATAGAATTTATTAATTAATAAAAAATAGAACTCAATAACCATATCCACTTCTTCCACACTATGTATTATTTTATAAAAAATACCTCATGCTAAATGACTCATCATCCACTCAATTTCAGATAAAAATAATTATTGGTATCAGTAATGATCCCCCATGTTGACAGTGAATTCAGGTCTCATTATCTTTTTAAAAATATTTTTATTCATTAATAATTTATTTAATTATTTTAAATCACACAATATATATTATATTTGTTGTGATTATTAATTCAGTGGTAATCCAACAGTCAATTCATAATCTGATTCTCATTTATCTTAATATTAAAAAAATTCTAGTAATTTTTTAATACATTACCCAAAATCACTCATTTATTTAATATGAATCCATTATTGTCTATTTTATAATATTTGAGTTTGATTTTATATGGTTTTTAAATTTATTGGAATTGAAATAACACAATATATGAATTGGATCACACATACATTTGTTCCTTCGGGATCAATTGTTACTTGTTTTTTGTTCCATATCTAAATGGATAATTTGTAGCATTTTATTTATGTATATACTTTTTTCTCAATTTATTATATTTATTTTTTTATTGATTTTTACTTTTATTGTAAAATAATTACCCACTATTTAAAATTGAATCATATCTATCACTATAGTTTTTGATTTATTTATGTGTTTATTAGGATATAATATAAATAAATATATATTTCTTATAAACACTACAATCCTCTTTTATTAATTATATATATTTTTAATATTTTTTTAAAATAATTATGTATTATTTCAAGAATATTTTCTCCAATTTGGTTTAGAGATCCACATTCCATAGGCTGCATTCTAAGACTACACGTTATTTTAAAATTCACAAATATTTTGAAAATAATAGATCATTGAATTAGTGATTATAAAACAGAGAAAACATGTCACCCATCCAAGACACAAAATAATCATTCTTTTATATAGATGAAATATTCAAAACAATAACAAATAATTGAAATCACACACATGTGAAATGTAAATATATGGGTTAATGTTGTTATGGAAAATCCCTACTCTAAGGGATAAACACTACGACTAATTATTATAAATTGAAGAACAATATAATAGATTATCTTTATAAAATTCCTGAGACCCTAGTGAAATATATATACGAAGGACTAGTAGATCTAGAAGTTCCTCTATTATTTGATATTTTTGAATGAAGCTGGTATTATCATTTCCACCACTATCTTACTAGAAAATGTTAAATTGTAACTACCAACATCCAAAATATATTTCATTCATTAAAACATATACATAAACTTTTTCTAAAATTATAAAAATGTATATTCTCTGTTGTATGTCATTTTTAATGAAACCCAGAACTATTTCCACTATCTCCACCAAATTCCAAATATATAATTCTAGAAATCTTCATTAGAATTGATTCCATGAATTAACTATAAAATAGTGTTTAAAGATAACCAGAAAATATCCTATGTGAATATTGGGTTTCATGGTTCTATGAAAAATTATATTAGATCATTTCACAAATTCCAAATCAACATATAATCAATCAAACATTCATTCATTTCTAGACACTCAATCCCAATTGATTTACGCCATCTCAAAACAATTTCTTATTTTATGGCCAATTATTATATAGAAATTGGTATCTAGGTTTATCCAAACATCTATACATTCATCACTCTATATTTTATAAAATATTCAATGATGTTCTACATTACATGTATGTCATATATACAAGAGTGAATAAAAAAATTCATTAAAAGATGGATTCTAGATTGACTATAATATAAAAACATTCAATATTTTCACTTACTTCTATGTTACTATAAAAAAACATCATCCATTACATCTCCTTCCATACATCTATATAATAAACTTATAATTTATAGTAAAAATCACAGCCACTAACATTAGCATCAACATCCAACCAATTACCATCAATTTGATTCTAAAATCAAAGATTGAGACACTCTCCCATATATCCCTATAATTACTAAATGTTTTATCAATATATCCTTGTAAGAAATGAGTTATTCTAAAATACAAATATAATTATTTGATAAATCTTAGATACCATTGAATCTTGTTTAATTATTCTCATTGAGTATTTTTTAGATTCACTGTAAACCCATTAACAATAACACTATATGATAAATCGTTGACCATTTAATACAACTAAGATAAGAACATGGTTTCAATCATTTAGTTTTTTAAAATCAATATCCTAGTTGTTATTTAGTTTCATACAAATCCTTAATTTGAAAATTATTTGAAAAAACATATGATAATTCCATAATTTTTTTAATATTTATACATACTAGGTGTGTACCATCAATTTAAAAGATAATTATGACAAAAATTACATTATTGAATATATTTTTTATTAGTAATTACTCTGATTTGTTTGGATAATACCTTCACTACAATAAATGTACCAAAATATTGGTTCCATTAAATTGGTATGTGTTTTATCAAAAATGAAATCTTTTTGTGCCATGATAGTAGATTTATTTTGAATTTGATGTATCATTTTTGCTACTCAATGATGTTTTCCTACTCACAATCATCATGAAGGAAAGTTATTTTCAAATTAATTATCAATCTTTTATCTCACATAATTTTAATAAAACTTCCACAATCCATATTTTTATATGATTAATAATTGTTTAAATATTTAAAAAAATTGAACATTTCATTTATTGCTACCCCTAAAAATATAACCATGTATTATACCTTTCTTTTCATATTCTCTCTCCATAAAAAAGTAGAATTATTATTTTTTTATTCCTCCCATAAAATTTATAATTCAATGACATCTCATTTTCTTTTGACATATACAAATTCAAATTACACTTTTATTTCTAACTAAAAATATTTCAAATAATAATGGAATATAATGTATTATGAGATTTTAGGTTCTCCACCATTCGTAAATAGAATGTGGTATGGATTAGTTATAAACATTCTCACTGATGGTCAAATCATTATACACCTCCTCAATTCCACATAATGTACTACACTATCTAAAATAAAATCCCATGGAATTATTCAATGATATTCTGTAGTCTTGGAGAATTATTATTCATTCAGGAGGAATATTTATTCATGAATATTTTTACCCTCTGAAATTTTCAGAAATTATTATATTTAGTTTTGATCAAAATTGGTATGAAGGTTTATTATTTGACATATTCCATATAATTTCCTATGTTTCAATAGTATCTTATGATCTTGGCATTGTGGAGTGAATTCCATGTTTTATTGACTTCCATTAATTAGAATATTTTCTCTAAAATATAGTGTTTTTTCACTATAACCTGTAAATAAACCTGATTAGGATTCTGTTTTAGGAATATATATTCTATTTAATCAACATGGACATAAAAAACACGTATAAAATCATTGAAGAGAATGAAAAAAACCATTATTCTACTCAATATTGATACAATAAATATCTAGAACAATTGTGTTTAAAAACACTAATCAATAAGATAAGGGGAATAGATAATTGATTGTTCTGAACAATCCTTGAGGAAACAATCATGAAACATATTTGTATATGTTCTCTTTATAAATGTCTTATTAATTATTTCTTCTATGGTAATGTTATCATGTCTAGGATTATTTTAGTTACAAAAATTATTTATTTTAATAAAACTTATGAAATTCATTTCATTAGTACTATCCTTTATTATCAGACAATATGCTTTTCAAATCAATGATGTTACATTTAAAATAAAAATTAGATAACCCCTATATTTTAACCTATGTTATAAGGCCCACTCATTTTTGTTGAATCCTAGATGGATAATCATATCACAAATAAACTCTATAACAATGAACGAGGTTTTTTTCCAAAACATCCATGGGAACTAGAAAAAACATTTGATTCATTGATCTCTTTACTTTTATTATGAAGGAAAGCATATTCTACATCCAAATTCCTCAACTATAACATTTTGTAAACTCTATTAGACTAATATGAAATATTCATTTAGCTACAATGACTCCCATGTTAGTATCACTAATATTCCCAAAATAAAAATTACATAACACTGAACATCATGATGATAATGTTTTGAAAATTAGAAATTGTTATGATTTTTTCAAAAGATACATTGTTATATATTTTACACCATTATCCACTATCCTGGATCCTTTTGTGATATTACAAACTAAATCAATAAAATTAGTACAAATACACACTATATAAATATAACATAGCAACAATATGTAATTTTTTAATCTTGATATATTTCAATTTCACAAAAATTCATGTAATACTTCAATTGTAATTAAAAATTTTACACCCCCTTTATCGTGATCCATAGTCCCAGTGCCTTAATGATGTGATCATTCATAAACTAATTTCTCTATATTCTCATTATATTAACCTCTTAAACTAAAGATCTGAATCCTTCCAGTACATGTAATACTGAAATTTTATTATCCATATTCCAAAATATGATCATTCAAATTTATTAATGTGAATGATTCACACATCAAATATTGTTCCACCTGAATAAACTCTATCTAAATTGAAATTATAAAGACATGTTATTTTGTATCAAATTTAATCTATTTTTAAAATCATGTACCCTGACACATTCTTAATAAAAATCATGGATACCTCATTTTCGCCAACTAAAATATGTAAGTGAAGCTATCTTATAGTACATCACATGTAAAATAATGATTAGAAAATTTATAAAATTTTCAATTCCCACAATTTATTTTTCCATGTCTTTTAATACATTTCACAAATACCATACAGAGAATCCTTACACTTTATTGTTGTAATAACTTGTGGACTATGAAAAAAACCATATAACACTCTCATAAAAATAAAAAACAATAATTAATTTGGTTTTAGACTTTTCTAACACGAAAGGAAAAACATTGTTTCTTTTTATTAGTAATTTAAGAAGAAGAAGATGATTTGTTCTTCATTTAGTAATCATGACCATGTTAGCCATTATATCAAAATGTACATCCAGTTCTACTAGTTATACTACTATATAATATTTTTTAATTATCACCATTTGATAATGGCCAACCACATATACCAAGTAATTGTACCTAATCAACTATTAATTTATCATTAATAGTGAATTTTTAGAACACGTCCTACATCTACATATAAACTTTAAATTATTAATATTTTTCATTATATACTTCTTGTCTTATAACCTAGTATCATTGATAATGTCAACATGAGGTTCTAAATCAATTCATTTGAAAATAAATATTCCATAAGATCTCAATAATTTCATTAAAAAATAACTTATATATCAAGCCTACCAAAAAAATTATTTTTAGTTATAACCTATGTCAGTAGTATGGTTATTTAATTTACTGTATTTTGTATTGTATTTAAAATTTATAAGAATGATATTTTTAAACTAAATAATTATATATTAATATAAATATATATATATATATATAGTTATTTATTTTATTTAATTTCATATCAATAGGTTGTCAACTATAAATTTAATCAGACATACAGTTTAACATTGTTAATATATTTTGATTTATATGTTCAAATTGACCATCTGTTTTCTTTAAATTATATATTTCAATATTACCCACATTTTATGGATCATTTATTTAGGATTATGGTTTTCGTAATAAATCTATTATTCATCAAATATTAATTAAATCACCTATATTAATGTTATTTTGGGTTAGCTTGTAAATTATTTTTCCTATACATGTAATTGATATATTTGACAACACATAAATTTTGAATTCATCCTTTTTATCTATATACAATGAGTATAATAAATTTAATAATAAATTATGTGGTAATTTCCTCTCAGATGAGTTGTGACAATTTCAATAATTCACTTGATGTTTTTTAGTTGATTATGATTCACATATAAGTGTCATAGGTGAAACCAATTAATTAATTAAGTATTTCATATTTTTATTTTTCATTTATCAATATGAGTGTAAATTTTATTTTATATAAAATTAATAAAATAATTATAATTGGATATGATTTAGTTTTTAACTTCTTGGATGTTTGACTAATAAATGACAAATGAGTTATTTATAAATAATATACTTCAATCTTGTATATTTTTTTAAAAAAATAGTAAAAATTTATGATACATATTAATTATGTGATTATGAATTATAAATAATTCATTTGTGACATTAAAATTTTGTAACTATCAAAAATTAATTATTTTTCATCTATAAATTGATATATATATATATATATGATGATTTTCATATTTATTAATATTTCCAATTTGTTGTCCTTATAATTTTAAAATTTCAATATTCACTAGAATGGGTTACTTTTTGGGTATGTATGATGTAATTTCATAAAACAAGACCTATAGAATATCAAGTTCATAATCCTATATGATATTGGTTTAAAAAAATCATCATCATTTTTAGGAAATATATAAATGTTTAACTTTACCAATTAATTTACAAAAAATAATGTACTATTTTGGATTTCAAAATATTTTAATAGTTTCCATATATCACATTAATATTATTTAACATGTATAGAACTATTTTATTGTATGTAAATATTATGTCTATAACATGTATTTTTATAAAAAAATTATAATATTTTTTTTCTATTATTCTATGTAATATTTAATTCGACCCTTCTAGATATTTTCATTGTATTTCATAGAGTTATGTTAATTTCATTGAAAAAAATTTAAGAATTTATCTATATGAAATACTATACGGATAAATATTTTCATATTATAATTGAAATAATAATGATTTAATATATATGGAAAATAACTATTTATTAATGAACTTTTCCCATATTTTTCATGTCATATTATTTGTTTTATTTAGTTTAATTAATGAAATATCCCTAATAATGTTGAATTATATAAATTTAAATTTTTCTTTATATTGGACATTTTCCAGAATATTGGATTAAATTTATATTTTTTGATTATTTATAATGAAATAATGTTTAATATATAACCCAAAAAGGATATTATCAACTATTAATTAATTACATTATTTCATAGACATTTTCCTGAATAGATATACTATTCCTAACTAGATAAGAGTATTATACCCCTAAACAACATGTTATATGTATTAAATATTTTTCTATAAACTATGATATACAGAGTAGGATGTATTTTATTAATGAATATTTTGTGGAATATAATGTAGAAACACCTATGTGTAGGTGGAATAAATGGTATATTCTTTGAAGCTAAATTTTCCATGTCTAAATGAGATATTTTTTATAGTTATGAATGTTCATTTCACATGTGTAAGGATAAATAAATGTTCATTGATATATTAACACATATTCATAGGAAAATAATTATTTTTTTTCTATGGAGTGTGAACATATATGGTAGTGATTGAGGATTTATGTTTTCTTGTGATAATTTATACTATAACGAATATGATTTTTTTATTCTATGATATTGAATCATTATATTACAAAATAATTTTATATTTAGTAGAAATAGTTTACACCATTAATTTCACAATCCAACTCTAGGTCCCCCTGAATCTGACACATGATCTTGGCCACATCATACCGAGTTTCATTCCATATTATCTTGGGTTGGAATGTAGTTTTAGGGAATCAAATAGTGACACATGGTTAGTAATATTTACTGTAAATAATTATATGCATATAAATCCCACCAAGAATTCCATGATGTACAATCAATGAATCAATGACCCATTATTAGTATAAAAGGAATTTTTATGGGAAAAAATAAAACAAACAAGGTGTAATACGATGAAACCAAAAAATAAATACCCAATAGCAACTGAATAAAGATACAATATAGAAAATGGGAGGCTGATATGGGTGATACATCCATAATAAAAAATTAAAAAACAAAAATCCTATGATACGTGAAAAGATATTCATATTACCTATTTATCAAATTACCCCAATATAACAAACCCACTCATACAGAGATGAATAAAAATAACTTGAACCTACTAGATTTCTTTGGTTTATGGATTTTGAGTGGAAAAAATATTGTGTGTGCATAAAATAGTTTAGAAGGTATGAACCACATTTTCCATACATATAATATATATAAAAACACATACATACTAGTTAGATAATACCCATGTGAATGTAAAGTCTTTTACATTGTTCTAAAAAACATATTTATTTCATAAACCCCATTTAAAATACCAGTTAAATCATTCATTAAATCGTTCCCATTTAATGAAATCCAAAAATTAAACCACAATTAAGAATAAACCCAGAAATAAATAAAAATAAACATCGAAATGATAGATTAATAAACCAATAAAATTAACTTCAGAAAGTAAATAACTTTTAAAATCATTATAAATCAATAATAAATTAAAATTATATGATACCTATTGTACGATAAAATAGTAAGAAAATTAATACATGTAATCATGATCAATGACTAATTATCCAATGAGGATAAAAAAGATATAAATGCTTTGTAACCATCTATCAAACTATTGATTAATTACAAAGTTTATGAAGAACCGAATACCCTCTACTAGACTCACTAGTGAATATACCAAATGAATAATCCAATGTCATTCAGAAGGGGATCTAGTCAATTTAATTTTGGCAAGATACTTACCATAACCACTTCCATATAAAGAATCATAGGACCCAAATGATGATATTAAGGGGGTATTTGTATCTTACTCAAACAAAACATCAATTACCATTCAACACACTCTAACAATATGTGTTCATCGGAGCACGTAAAAATAATCCTTGCAAAAAAACAATTTAAATGTAATAAATGAAATTTAATGAAAACTGAGAGAGATGGTATTCTATTGAGGGTTAATACAAATTCTATAAAACCATTCCTAATTAATAATTATGCCTTAGTATTTGTGGAAGTATAAAATATTCTATAAATTTTTTATTTCTTTAAATACAATTCAAAACCCCAAATTTAATATCAAAATTATTTCATAAATATCCAAATGGTCTCAAAAATCAATATTTTATAAATAATACATTCAAATTATGCTTTGGAAATCATTTATGATACCAAGAAACCAATTGATAATGCAATATTAAATGAATGAATCATATTATATTTCTATATATATATATATGCACATACATACATACATACATAATCTGGTTAATACAAACAGACACACAAACATATATATATATATGTGTGTACATATCCATAGGAATATTCATATTAATATTCAAAGAGAATACCATGAGAAAAACAGTGAGATACAATTCAAGTCACTAATCAAAACATAAAAACATACATGTAACACCAATAAATATTACAAATATAAATAACCCCAAAAATCCAAATTCATCATTATTATACATCCTAGAATATAATTTAAATTCAAATAATTATTTCAATCAAAAATATCCTTTGAAAATGTACACATAAGAATTTTGGAAAATTAATTTTCTGCATATAGTTTCGTGACAATGAATAAATAATTGATACCATGGGGAAATGATTTTTTAATCACATTATTAACTAATAAATCATTAAAAATATAATTATATATTTAAAAACATGATATATTTAATTAAACAGAATTTTCGAAACACTAGGAGTTTATAAGTGTTCTATTAAAAGGAAAAGTATGAAAACATCTACCTTAACAGATTATCGATGAAGAAAATTCCATAATTATGGATTTAACATCACCTTAATAACCAACCATAGACAATAACATTAATATAAACATCCCAATTGGGATAAGTGTAACCATATGGTTTTTTCAAGAAGAATCCAATGAAATAATAGAATTTTAATCCAGAGGAAATTGAAAAATAAGAGAAAATGTGATTTACTTTGGAGAAAATCAACTTTTACAATGAGGGGGACAAACAAATGTGGTGGGAGAGGGGAATAATCAATGATTTCCTCTTTTTAAAGTAAATTAATGGAGTTATGTTCCCCAAATGCGGTTTTTATGTTAGGAGGGTCAAAAGTTTGTGTCTGAAAAATAAAAAAACTGGGAAAATTACTCCACAACATTGTAAAATAGTTATGGAGTGACTGCCCTTCTAGGAATACCTTATGATGATTCCCCTGTGTATTTAGAGGGGTGGTTCCCAATTAATTTTTCATCACTTTGACCTACCTACAATCATGCTATAGAGTGTATTCCGCTTAATAAACCCCTGAAACATTGTGGGGTAACATGATCAGGCAGAATAGATTACCATAATAACCTGGGTCACTAACATATAGCCTCTAATATTATTTAGAATATATAATTATCATTAGTAATATAAAATTATACTTAGATAATATATTTGATAGTAACAACATGTTATCCAATAGATAATATTTTTTTATATTTATATTAATAAACTAAAAATGACTTTTCCAAAAAAATATTTTCTATAGAAATTAATTATTTAATAAAAAAAATTTCTTTATATATAAATATATCAGTTACATTATCATTCCAAGAAAATATTTTTTTACAGGAAAGTTATTTTTGGGTTATTAATTATAATTAAAAATATATATTTTATCATTATAAAAATATGATGCTATAAATTATTAAATAAATAAATATTTATTCAAATGATATATTAAATATTTATTATATTAATTAATTTTCATTAGATAAATATTTGATAAAAAAATATTTTAAAATTATATATAATCATTGGATGTGTTATGTCTGGTTCTATTTCTATTTTTAAAATATTACAACTTTTTATAATATTATTTTCAAAATTAATAAATTAAAAAAAATGATTTCATATATATATTTTCCTTCAAATAAAAACACAATCGTCATGTACATAAAATTAATTTCAAATAACACATTCCCCAAAATTTTCCCATCACACCATCGAAATGAAAAACATCACATATCCAAATTGTTTGGATCTTATTGGATAATGATTAATATAAAATAATTCACCCCCAAATTATTCTATGTCGCTTTATATTATAACTACTCATTATCCTTTGGTTTTTTCCACATATTTTATGTGACACCATTCATCACCATGTATGACTATAATTGATAGCATTCCATTAGAATCAATGATATCACTCCATTTATGTATTTTGTTCAACATCTTCCTATACCTCCCCATCTCATGTTATCATATACAGTCTCATTGAAATTCCTTGAAATTGGGATTTAATACTTATATCAGGAATCCTTTTATAAAAACATACTCAAAATGTTTTTTTAATTAAATAAAAAAATAAATTACTGGTAAAATTATTTCGAATTTGGTTTAGAAGAATTTATTGGAAGTGAAAAATTGTTAAGTTCCAATAAATCTATTAAAATATATGGGTTTTATTTTTTTGTGATTTAATCAATCATACAATTATTTTCTACAATATTTTAAAAATATTATTTTCATCATAAAATTTATGACCCCCATCTAAATAGTAGTTATTAATGAGTGAATTTTATGTATTCAATACTAATATAGAGGAAAAGATGAAATAAACATATATATTCAAACATAAAATGTTCTTGATAAAGAGAGTCATTGATATGTCACAATATAATGGGATCCATGATGATATAGTTGATCATTCATAAAATATATATTTACTATCCACCCTTACAATTACCATTCCAGATGCAGATTTTTTTTTATTTAAAAGATTTTTAATCATTATACATTTGGAATATATACAGATCTAGGTGAAATTTTACACCTTTAATTGGTTGATATTAAATGTGTTATGTTTGAATAAAAAACATAATCATCTAATATGAAAGGGATTCATTCCTACCTTATCTAATAATTTTTGGGCTATTTGTATTTGGTTAAATTTATATCCATGATATTAGTGTGTGGAATGATTCAATGTTTTGATTTATATTAATAATTTTATTATTCTAAAAACTATAAATTTTTAAATACAAGATATTAATATTAAAAAATTAATTTTCCACAATAGACAATATTATGATACTAATTTTTTATTACTAAATTTTTATGAACTATTATTGTTTTTATTTGAAGAATTGAAACTTTTCTATTCAAATTTTTTGCAAATCTTGATCCGTTAAATTTAATCTTATATTTTTTGTTGAAAGTTGATTATTATTAATTGACGTGCTTATAGCCAATGAATATTATTTTTTAGATGTTCAGGTTGTTATGAATAGAATAGGGTAGGTTGATATATAAAATCAAACGTGGTATGGGTGAGTTAAAAGTGCTAAATTTTAATATTTATTCCATTCAATAGAATGAATTTATCTATATGTATTTATTATTTATCTCATTATATCAATTATTATATTTTAGTGTCATGTATGAAATTTTAAAATGTAATGACATAGTTGTTATTTAATGTACTCCAACAACATTCTCACTCAGTGAAGTTTATTCTTATTTCATTGAAACGCTATTTAATGAATTAAAAAATAAAATTAATTATTTTATGTATTCATTTTTTAATATATATTATATTTTCATGATAATATTGATAATACATTAAATAATATTTATGACGTTTTCAGTTGATTATTATTACAACTCCCATGTGAATACTAGTTTTAAATTATTATTTAATTTGGGAAACTAAATGAACAAAATTTAAGTAATTTAATTTTGTGTAATTAAATCATTAAAGTATTATTTTATTAAAATAGATTTATTTATTATCCCCTCTCACATATAAATTTAGATATAATCTATCCACTTACTATTTATATCAGTATCAAGGCTCAAGAAGAAAACACAATTAACATTTCCAGAAAGTTATGTGTATTTTCTATGTTAATTTCCTCACTAGTATTCAAATCATTGGTTAATCATTTACAATTGTGATGTGGTGAAGATGCTTATTTGTTCCTTTTCTACATGAATTTAAAATATTTTTCAAATCTAGGGGCTCTAAATCCAATGGGATGGAAAATATAGAGATACCTACATCGAAAAAACATGACGACTTATCCTATTTAGTTTTCATCATTAACATTATTTTAAAAAAAAATAACACATGAAAATATTTTTTGATACATATTAAAATCATTATCATAATTTGTAGATAATGAATTTTTTAATTTTTAATGAAACTTATATGCACTTAATTTATTATATATAAATAATTCTCATTCTAGATCCATTTTTAATGAGTAATTTTTATTTTAGGTAATTTTTGTTTTAGGGTGAATTTTGGGTGGTTAAATATGGGATAATGGTTTTACATATATACATAATGATTATTAGAATAGTGAATTTGTATCAACTATTTTGTTCTTAATTTTAGTGTTTTTTTGCAGGCAGTTATGTCTACTCTAATACTTCCCCTATGAAAAATGCATACTTTTTTATAGTACAAATTACATGATAACTATTAAATTTATGATTTCAAATTAGGGAAGAATTTTTATGCATGTATATTTAATGTAATGAAAATTGATTCCATTTATTAGGTCATCCCTATGATCTAATTATAGTTATTTATATTTTACTCGGTTTTTTTCTGTTGTAAATATAAAAATTTCATGGATTACTTATTTTGATAAATTTTCTACACATTTTTGTTTCTAAAACCTACATTGAGTGGGGGTAATCATATTTTCTTAATCCATTGAATATATTAATTAGATGTTTTATTACTTTTCATGATATCTATTTATCAACAACATTTTTTTAATTGATGGTTTCTATATTATTATAATACTATAGTCTTTTCATTTAATCCTCACATAATAAAATGAAAATGAAACGTGATTTTCATTATCATGATATATATAATTGTTATATTTAATTTTATCATATAGAAATTTTTTATAATAATCTTGGGTTTTGTTTATTTGATGAGTGTTTCATTGTTTCATCCATAAAGAATCACTTGCAAAGATGTTGGATCAATTGATAAACTAGACTCTTAAATTTTATCATCATATTCCATGTACTAATCATACTAAAACTCATTTCTCCATGTATCGATGTAACTCATACTCAATAAAACAATTTTTTATATTAATTTATTATTGTCCAATTTAAATTTTTTTATGTCATCGAATTGAAGATTAAATCATATTTATTTTGATTCTATGGATATCTAAGTAAAAAATTGATATAAAATTTAGATGATTTATTTTGTTATCAAAATATTTCATTGCGATTCGATAAAATTTTATTATCAATAGTTTGAACCCCCATTACAATATAATGATCTTGTTTCTTGTTATGTTTAAAGATACTAGATATTAGTTATTCAGCTTGAGTGGAATGATTAATGGTGACCAACAAGTTATTTTCCACCTATATTATTACTCTTTATAATAAAATTTTTTTCATTATCACCATTTAAAATTTGGAAAAATATTTTCATAACATTGGTTTGTATATATGCCTTACATATTATTCATTTACATTACTTCCAATGATTTTGATATTTTTTATAATGATTATGCTTCTCATTTTTTGAATTATTTTTTCACATAGAAGTCAAATATGAAAATTTTCAGCATTATGGAATAAAATTTTAATGATTATCTCCCATAAAAAAATTTATCAAATTTAATGAATAATCATGGATTTCATACCTTTTATTCTTATTTTATAGTCTTTTTATTTTTCAAAATTTGAGAATGTTTTAACATAAATAGTTATGTTGGGTTGCTTTATATTTATTTCTCTTTGAGTGGGAATAATTTATCTCAATATCTTTTATATTATTAATACAACATTCCTATCAGAATGTACCAATTTTTTTTATAAATAATAAAAATCATTGCACATGATCTATTACTAAAAATGGGCATGAATATAAATTTTTTTATATTTTTTAATTCTTGATTTTTAATAAAATGAGTGGATATAATTATATATATATATTAAACAATTTTTTAAAAATATCATTGAATTATTTTTTGAAAATTTTTTATGACTTCACTACTACATCTTCATTCACATAATAATCATTGATATTATGATAAAAACCATATTGTAAGATATTCATGATTATTGAGATGGTGGTGGCCACAAATCTATCTTAATCATTGACAAATTACTATTTTTGTCCCTCATTTTAGTAGGTCTACTAGATACTAGAAAAAAATTATGGACACCCCATCATTAGTAATTTTGGGACCTTATGGAATATAATTTATCATGCTTTTCTTCAATTCATTGTGGGTAAACAACATCCTGCTAGTTCTAGTTTCATTCAAAATTTATGTGTGGTGAATCATTTGTTTGATTAAAATTATTGATTTTAAACAAACACTTGTGTTTGGGTGTGTTATGATAGAATTATATGTTTTTAAAATAGAAGTATATGTTTATATTGGTTTTAATGAAACAGAAAAATTATATTTTTAGGGTTATTTTGGAATTATATATTTCTGCTTTCCTTTTATGTCATGGGATTTCACCCGATTCTAGAAAAATACATAGAGACACACTGTGGAAGGATTTTAGGTGGAATAATTTTATAAACAAATAACATGGAATTATAGTATGTATACCAAATGATAATGTAGAATATTTATTTGTGGGTTCATGGGGGACAAAATTCTAATGGCCTGAAAGTTATGTGTTTTAATTTTTGTATTTTTACTATTAGTTTTTTATTATTATCCTGGTTTAAAATAGGTTCAATTAGTTATTTTCTATAAATATACCATTAATGTTCAAAATAAGTACATCAAATTCCCTACATAGAATTTAATTTAAATTGCACACTATTTTTAACTCTCCAAAATTTCATTTCAAATGACTTTGGAAGGTCTAAAATGTAAAATCTTATAATATTACAATAATATTGTTCCACTATTGAAATTCCCACTAGTGGTTAGTTTTAATCCTTTAAAAATTAATTTCAAATGAACATTTTGGTTATTCAATTTCAAACGTTAAATGATTCCATGAATATTATTTAGAATCCGATGAAAGTTAAAATTATTATTGGTTTAAAGTTCATATAGGGATATAATTTTCACCTAAATATTTTAATATTTCAATTGTATATAAACTATTTGAAATTTCAATATTAAAGGGTTCCTTATAAAATATCTATGTCATTTTTTTAGGATTTCATACTCCTCAATTTTTTTCAATGACCAATTAATTAAATTTAATCCTTTTTCTATAAAAGGGTAATTTTTATTTAACCATAAATTTAAATTACCATATGATTTCACAACATATTGACAGATCTATTTTATATAAGAATATTTCATAAAATAAGGAAAAAATAAATTTTATTCAAATAATTATTTTACAAATAATATGTAATTTTCTCATTTAATGTGTTGTTTTATTTTGTAGGCATTTACTCCCTTGGTATTTTATTTAATACAAATCGTTTTCTTGTTTCCAGTGATATCTTTTAATTTGGATAGTTATACAAATAAATTAATTAATCGAGATCTATTTAGGTGAGTTTGTATGAGCATATTCCTCTATCCACTATAGTGTGTTACCTGTGTACTAAATTAGTGATCATCGGTCAATTTGATCATACTTTATGTGATTGGTGATATTGTGGTCATATGATGATTGAAAAATTGAATTATGTCTGGACCTCATTGCCCATGTGAATGAAGATAGTGACACATGATTTCATAGAGAAGTAGATTCAGAAAGTTGTTATTAGAGTTTCATGCAATTTTTTTTATTATGATTGAAAGCATTTATGAAATGCTTCTTAAAAAAATCATAGTTTTTGAACTTATTTTTAAACTATTTTTAAACACGTTTTCTTGATCAAGTTATTTCAATTAAAGGGTATTTTATTTAGAGTTTCATATAATATTATATTTTAATTACTATATGATAATAATAAAAAATTTATTTTATATAATTAAATTGAAAATTATAGAAAATTATTTTAGACAAAAATATGGGAATAATAATACAATATATGTTTTTTTTAAAAACTAGTTAAAACATATATTAAATGTTGTTATTATATATAATGATTGATAAAATAGTATTTATAATCATATTAACATTGGAATGATAAATATTGTAAATAATATTACCAATATGTATAAATTTTATTTGAATCTATTTCAAATCATAATTACAATCATATATTCTATCTGTTGGTATAACTATAATTGAAAGAGAATTATATTATCTAACTTAATAACATATAACGATTGAGTTTTTTTCCAATAATTTAGTGATTGAAAATTAATTTTTGATAAAATGATTTACCAAACAGAAAATTCATCATATTTAAACGATATTTCCCTTTAAGAAAACGATAAAAAATAGATAGTATAGCATATAGGATCTCGTTATTCACTAAAAACTACCATATAATGTAAAACCTCATCCCAATGGTGCAACTTTATTAATATATATTTACTCAATACCCCCAATGTATCTTACAGACTTACCCATACAAATATTCTAATATACCCTATCAGAACTCCATCAATGGAAAATGATTCTCTCTATGTCATGGACACACCATCTGAATTTAATATTAACCAATATACAACACAAACTACAGTGAAACCTTATCCCAATTCTATGGTCCAAATCCCTTTGAAAAAACATAATCTCCATGGCGCTCACTGAAATGTAAATCACTACTTTGTGGTATCCAACTACATCCTATACTCACACAATATAACCCCCCACTATAATTCTGAATCATTTAGAATATAAAATTCATTAAATTTATAAATATTAAAGTAAAACCAATAAGATTTACAAACATTGAAAAAAACATCTAAAAAACAATAGTGACACGAATTTAGAAAAATTCTTCCCCACATGACGCTTTCATTCCCATATAGTTACCGAATTAATTAATAGGGAAATAGAAATGAAAATCCATCATTGGAGAAGAAACCACCCAATGTACCATCCCAGTTTGATTTCACCTAGATGGACCCACAAAATTACATATCCAAAACAGAACACACTCAAGGATGCAACAAAAAATAGGATTATCTCATTAAGCCATAATAAAATGGATTCCCTTAGTGAATCTCCATACCATTTAAGGAATACAGTAGCATGATGGAATTAAATGAAAAATAAATATCCAAAAGACCAAAATGTAACATTTACTTCTCTTCTAACTAAAATGCAATCATATTTGATTCTTATTTATAATCATATATGTAATCACTCCTCAAAAAACATATTCTCTAAATAATCACATTTTATATAATTTACATAAAATAAAATTAATGGATCAATTATAATAAATGAATAAATGAATAAAAAAAATGTAGGCAGAGTCTACTACGGGATACCTCACATGATTATATGGGAATAATATCATGATTTTGTAGTCTAAAATGACATATTATTCATTTTATAAGATATTGAACTAGAAAAATGTTGAATCTATCATAGTCATTCAAAATGCATACGGGTCTCCAGATCACTAGATTAAGGGTCAAATTTGTGTTCTAATTGAAAAAATTAAAATCATCAATGGGAGTAAAATACTTAAAATGAACCAAAAAAAGAAGAAGACCACTCAAAATTATGTTATTATGATTTATACTCCTCATAAAAATGGGAACCTTCATTACAACCAAAGGAAATAGGAGTTTTTTCCTTAATGGATTTTTCTATGTCAGCCAGTATTACAAGATAATAATAATACAAAATTTAATTAAATAAGAAAAAATAGATGAATGGATTCTAGAAAAAATTTCCAGTGGAACACCGATCATGAATTTATGAGCCTTTAATATATCACAAGAAACCTTATTTGGGTAAAAAGGAATAATATTGTAGAGGTGGTTAACATAATCCTTTTTCATTTATTTGACATATTAAATACTTGTATTCTTTACCATACACAACATATTTACTCCTTCAGGAAGAACCCGCTAAATGAAAGTTTTATTAATGATTTACTATATCATTATATATTCTACTAGGAATGGAACAAAAACATTCCAGTAATCTGGACTCAAAACCATGAACATGTCTCAGATAGCTATGACTCTAAAGGATTAATGCGTACTCAGGGGAATGAAAATTTATAAACTATAATCTAGTAACTTTACAACCCCATAGAAATCATACTCACTATAAATTATATGAGTTATTGAGATGATCATGGATCTACCACTCTACTCTGATCTTGGTATGAGTCGACTACAAGTGGAAATACAATTATTCCCTCCAAGAAAGACATATTATGATATATAAGAACCATTTTAGAAATAATAAATTAATTAAGAATGAGGAACATAGGATTAAATCATTCAAAAACTAAAACTCTAACCATACATACCTAGAAATTAATCTCAATTATAAATAATACCCAAAAAACCATGTAACAACACTACTTGTTAAATCATTAAAAGAGGAAAATATTAAAATTTATCTTTTATTACTCTGATTAAATCAATAAATTTTAAATTATAAAATTTATATGTATTTTTTTAAAATATTTTTCTCATCATAAAATCATTTATCAATGTAAAAAACATAAAAAATTAGAATCCATTAACACCAAAAATCAAATTAGAGTTACTACTAGATGTTCCTGAATTTGGATCATGGGTTAGAAAACCATATTACAATCATGAAACCGCCACTCCATGCAATTTCAAAGTAGGTAATAATTCTTGAAATGGTCGTTCAGGCATTGTAATATCTTAATATTATTCCATCTATACTCCCATTATTATTCCAAAAACATATAAATCATTTTCAAAATCCACAATACCATATAAATTAACATAAATACCCTTAAAAATATATGGAAAACACATAAATCAGGGATTATAAAATAGAATGTCATGGTAACTTTTGAATTAGAGTAAGCAAGGGATATCATGGATATTCCTCCCCCTTCATGGCTTGTTCTCGTTATCCTATTCTAATGTACACATAACAAATAAATAATGGAAATCAAAGAAACTAAGACCTCTTAATAGCATAGTCTATAAAACCATTTTTTGATGAACCAACTGTGTTTCACCCCAAATTAGTCATCTAAACGGGTCTCTGATATAGCTAAGTTGCATTGTTCAGCACCTCAGGATGGAAACTAGAGCCTATATGTCACATAATATCTCACTGGAATGAATTATACCAATATGTAATAAGATAAATGGATCTTTCGATTGTAATCCTTGCATGAAAAATGCATGCATTATATATCATGTCATGGCCTGTCCCATGGGGCCCATGTCGTGACATCCACAAATCTGACCTCTCGAAGGCCAGGGGTTGACCACTAGCACTGAAGTCACTAACCTATAAGTGGGAGGAATTTTACTGAGTACCGATATGAACACACACCAAACTGCGTCCCAATGTAGGAAAGGTAATCTTGTAGGACACTTAATAGTCACTAATTAAAAGTAAAAACTATAGGTCAAATATGCTTGAATACAAACTCAACAATAGATGAACATAAAATAGGAATTTACAATAAATCCTTGAAAGTTGTCAGCTAAATACCCCCATCGACTGTGTAAGTTTAGAATATCACATTGAAGATATAGAATAACATCATGCCTGCCTGATCTCCCATAAAACCGCCATGTCATGGGCCACCACGTCCTCCGCTAAGTAGGCGGTCGTCTACAGTAGACACAACACGTGTGAGCGGCATCCGTGTAGTGATGAGTAAATAATACTATATACGGACCCTAAATCAACAAGGGAACACCACAATGAAATCCTTTGGAAAACAATGAACTATGATCATAATGGATGATCACAATGCCAGACCGCTCACACCATGTATAATCATGAGTAAGGAAAGTAGGACCATCATTCATTGGGTGATAAGCTATGCTCATTTTCAGCTGAGTCCCAAACACTTCATGTAATCTCTTCCAAAGCCGGGATGTAAAGAGAGTATCACCGTCTAAGATGATCATCTAAGGGAACCCGTGTAGCTACACTATCTCCTATACGAAGAAGCACCCCAAGCCCTCTATCGACCCCTGCTTTCAGATGGGTAAGAAATGAGTCAACTTGTTCAGTCGTTCAACAATCCCCCATATAATAATGTGGACCCTGGACATGCATGGTAATCCCATAATGAATTCTATCGATATACCATCACACTTCTAGTCTAGTACCTCAAATGGTAGAGCCATTCGTATTGGTACCTGATGGCCAACCTTCCCTTGCTGACAATTGAGGCAACATGAAATGAACTCTGCCATATCATTCTATATCCCTGACCACTAGTACTGTTGTCTGAGGTCCTGGTAAATCTTCTCCACAAAAAGATGTACCCCCCAAGTGGATTTGTGGAACCACCTAAAAACTTCCTCCTGCAACGTCATAGGTACTACGATGAATCTTATATAAATAATGGTGTTCTATTAACCTATCGAAAATCCATCAAGAGTATGTCTTGAGGATAATTTGGAATGTCATTCCTTAAGGAAAATTTCCACAAGTTTTGCCTCCCTAACTTGAAGTATTATTGGGTGAGTGACATTATTTTAATGAATATAGGCTTGTCTGTTATTATCCATGAAGTATATCTACATCACGGCTAACTGCTCCATCACCACACTGAGAAACTATATAACAGACCTTCTTCTATGCATGTATGCCACCACATTCCCCATTTATGGAGTATGGATTATCTTAAAGTCATAGTAATGGAGTAACTCCAGCTATTTCAACTATCTTATGTTGAGGCCCTTCTATGATAATATTTACTTGAGAATTTATGTTTATAGTAGACGTTAAACCATTCACACGTCATGTAGTGCTTCCAAATATTCAATGAAAATACCACTACTTCTATCTCCATGTCATAGGACGTGTAGTTTTAATCGTGTTTCATAAAAATCCTTGATCCGTAGGAAATCACCACTTGCTCCTTCATCAGGACTCAAACCATTCTGTTTCATTATGCATCACAGAAAACAACATTCCCATCTCTCTCCTCAAGTAGTCTCAATATGGATGAACTCATAAGTCTCTACCTCAGCTCCGGAAAACTCTTCCAGAACTTGTTATTCTATATAAATGGATGTCCTTTACATGTCATGTCTGAAAAAGTATGTTCTACTTTGTAATGGATTGGCATTAACCAATGGTAATATCCAGAAAACCCAAGGAAACTCTACAATGCAGTCAAACTGCAGGGTTTCTCCCAAGAAATAACTGAATCTATCATATCTGGATCCACTGCAACTCCAGCCTCTAGGCTGGCATGTCCCCAAAAGAGGACCTCCTAAATCCAGAACTACCACTTCGAGAGGATCCCATAATTCTTGTGCTCTCAGAGTGTATCCATGACTATCTGTAAGTGTGTAGAATTCTCTCCTTTTGAAGACGAGTATACCAAGATGTCATCAAAGAATACCAATATGTAATGATTAAGGTAAGGTAGGAAGATCCTATTCCCAAGTCTCATGAACACTGATGGGACATTTTTCATGATTAAAGGAATCTCAAAATACTCATAGTGAATATACTGGCATCAAAAGTCTATCTTGGGTATGTCATCATTCCGTACCTAAAACTAATGATAGCCTGTTATAAGTTTTATCTTAAAGACAACCTTGGTGTCTTCAGCTGGTCAAATATGTCATCAATCCCCGAGAGTGGACACATGTTCTTCATGGTTACCTAGTTGAGGCACTAGAAGTCCATACATAGCCTCAATCTCTCATCTTCAATCATGGAATACAACATTGGGGCTACCCATGTTGAAACAATAGGCCTCACGAATCCCTTATATGTCAAGACCTTTATTTGGTCCCTCAATTCAAAAAGCTCCCTATGGGACATCTGAAATGATGGTCTGGATATCGGTGTTGTCCCTTTATACAGTTCGATGCTAAAGTCTACCTCCCTGTGATGAGGTAGTCCTGGAACATCTTCAGTAAATACATCTTCATAATCGTCTACCACTACTATAATGCTTGACACCTATCATACACCATACTGAGGGTGAGGCAATACAATTGTGGAGTGATGGGTTGTAGCCTCCTTCATGAAAGTCATACATATAATGAAATATTTACCTTCTATCTAGTGATGTAAAACCTGGTCCCATCCTCATAGAAACACCACAATTTGCACCTAATACATTCAATATGAGCATGGACTATAGATTACCACTCCATACCCAAGATGGCGTCATAATTCCTTGATGCCGCTACTAGGAGATCCCAGTCAAATATCTTTCCTCCTAGTGTAATCTCACACTTCCTTCACCATTGTGTAATCATCAAATCCCCTCTCTTAGGAGTCTCTATTCGTAATTATAGAACCAACGACTCCACCGTAATCTCCGAGCCTCGAATGAGTTCTGCGACAAGGAATGAGTGACTGGAACCTACGTATATAAGAAATGTAGCTATGCTGGAGAAGACATTGATCATACCTCTAATCATCACCAAATCAACGTGGTGAGAATACTGTACTTCCAAATACTGTGCTCGCCTCTATCCACATGCTCCCTGAGGTCGGGGTGGACCACATGGGGGGGGGGTAGTACCTAGAACTTTCTACATCCTCCTACTGTAATACATCTCCCCTTCCACATATAATATGATGTATAACCCACTGATCAAGCCTCTGTCTCTACCTCTGTGGTCCCTTAACCATCTATTGATCGGCTATGCGGTGTGTCTGGATGTCATGTGCCAGGTGTCCCTATCCTCCGCATGTGAAGCAGAGCCTAGCTCCTGGACAATTCCCTCTACTCTGGGATCACGACACTTCCGACCCTGATCCAAAGGGTCATTACATGAATGATCTGACCCTCTTTGGTCCTTGGTTCCACTACCTGCTACGTACTTCTTAAGAATCTACCACCTGATTCTAGATGGTGGCTCCGGATATTGGTGCATTCTGTTCTAGGAAGATCTCCAAAATAAGGTCTCGCTCCAGCATGCCATCCTTAGTGGAGATGCTGAGAGACACCATGGATGCCTTGATATCTCGTCCAAGTCCATGATGAATGTATTGGGCCCTGATTAATGTGACCAACACCATATTTGTAAAATAGGGGGAGAGGTCAGTAAACCACGCAGATTACTCAAACAGTAACATGATGTCCTTCTATAGGTGAATTGACTCCTATATGAGTACTGAGCAGAAGGTCACTGGGAAAAATTGTCCCATAAAATCCACTCGATATCTGCCCAAGAGAGGATTTCCTAATCATGAGTTTGAATATTTAGGCTCATCCATCTCCTCGTCGATCCATGAAGAAGGATCACAACCATGAATTACATCTGGTCTAGTGGAATCCTCACTAAGCATATGACCCATGCACCCGCCTCTAGCATGTCGTCAGTGGCCTGATGATCTATCACTCCCCTGAAATTGGGAGGGCTTTGGCTCTGAAACACATTATCGGTGTTGAGATTGCGTTCATCTTGTACCAGTAATACTGGTAGTAAATTCCAATCAATAGGTGGTGGTTCCAGTACTGAACCACATGGCGGTACCATCTCTAGTACGGGTCCATGAAATGATGCCTCACCACTAGGAAGATAGTCCTCACAGTCATTCATCAGATTCCTAGATGGGTGTCTAAGTGGAGGCATCCTAATGCATATCAAGATGTACCATAGTCAATAGATTATACCTGGTGAACTGACTGTAATTCAATAATAACATGAAGAAAACACACAATTCCATTATGATGCTTGCAACATCTTTTTTTATGTATAGAGTCCAAAAGCAGCATTCATGGTCAGGCTGTATGGATACGTTGGTCTCTGAACAAACATTTAAATCCACGAATCATAAGGACAAACATGAAACATTTTACATTGTTTCCCAAAAAAAAAACAAACTCCCGGTCTTTGAGGTAGAACCAACCAGCACTGATACCACTTTTTCATGACTAGTCCCTAGAGGACCATGCCATGAAATCCCCCAATCCCAACTCCCCATGGCTAGGGGTTGGTTATGAGTGCTGAAGGAATTATCCTTAAAGTGGAATTCATTTTCCTAAGTACTTGTACACAAACACACACAACAACATCCCAATTCTTTAAAAGTAAACATTCATGCCACTGAACAAAAATTATGTAAAATTACAAGCTATATGTCAAATGAGCCTGAATAAAAACCAATCCAAAGACAAATTAGAAACATGAAAGTGCAAGGAAACCCTGAGAGCCTTTCATTGAAGACCCCACAATATGGGTATGTGCAGAGAAGTAGCTGCAAGCCATAAAGCATTTCATGCCTACCTGATCTCACTGGGCACCACCTGGTCCTAAGCAACAATGTCCTCCCCCAATTCATAGTTCGTCTGCACCAAATACAACACATGTGGGTGGGGCCCACATAGGGGTGAGTAACAAAATACTTAGTAGGGACCCCAAACCAACATGTATATAACACAAATAAATCCATATGAAAATGGCGAATAATGATCATGATACATGATCATGATGTTAGACATATCACACCAGGTATAATAAAGAGTATGGAATGTATGACCATTAGTTGTAACATAGAAAAACTTGGGCTGCTAGATAACACCTCCCCAATGAGTATTGTGGGACTACCGGGTCACATATAGATGCTTCACACTATCATTGTGCTATTGTGGTCCTCATCCCTGATCAGTACCGTGGGTATGCCAGATCACACATAGATGCTCCCCACAGTGGTCATTTCTCGTCACATAGAGCCGCTTCCCACATAGCTATCATAGATGATCCACACAAGGTATCTTGTTAACATTCATTAGGCCACATCCAACCGCATGGTTTCTTAACGTAGTGTGCTTAATTCATGGAGAACCATTCCCCAATCCATTTTTCATATTTCAAAATCCATTAATTCTTCCATAGAGTGTTCCAAAATATCCACCTCGTTTTAGGGTTCTAGCACCCATAACAGCTTTTAAATTAGATGCATGGTTTTTATATTGTTGGTGTTTTAGTAAATAGAGGACGATTGCATTTGGGCCTAGTCTGACTCGGTCGTACCGACCCAACCATCCCGGACCAAGGTCCCCACATGCCTCAATTTAGTTCAAGTGACCCAATCCAACCCAATTCATGTATGGGTTATCCTAGTCCATGCTCCACAATGGGACCATCCCATTAGGAATTTCTAGACCCAGATCAGTTCGGTCGGGCAACCTTCCCATTGGGTCCCCCTACAACCTGGTCACATCCAACCCAACCCGAGAGGTGGGTCTAGACTGTTGGGCATATGTGAAGCCTTCTAGGTGCTATTCCAGCACAATTTGTGTTTTCTAGTTCCTACATGGTCTACCTCCCTTCATCCCAGAGGCGTAGCGCATCTAGGGCACTATCACGTGGCCAGTCGAACCCAATCACTCATGTTACACACACTGCCAAGGGACCTCGTGACACACAACACTGTAGTTTGTGACTACTAGCCAGTCCACTGATGTGGCCGAGGATGTGGATCTCTCATGAAGTCGCTAGTGGGGTATTCATTGGACCTTCGGGTCTGCTCCAGTGGTCTATTCATTGTGCTGCTTGATCCTCCAGCCTCCGGGGGATTCCATATTCCCTGGGAGTTCCCCGAATCCTTGTTGCCTCCATTTCAATGATGTGGCCATCAAGATCTCAAAAAACACCAAATGTGGAGGGGTTGGGCCATGTTCATGTCAGGTTGAACCCTCCACGTAAGATGATTACAAACATGGAACAAAGGTATGATGGTTCATCACCATGAATCAAATAATCACAGTAAAAAACCCCCAAGAATAGTAACATCCCGAAAGAATGAGGGATCCACAGATTAACCTATTAATGTGTTGTAATTTTTTCATCATTTATAATAATGAACAAGTAATGTAAAAAAGATCATATCTCATTGGATTCCATTGTTGAAACGATCTATCGATAGGGATTCAAGGTCCATTTGCGGTGAATGAAGTCACTGCATTTGTAGTTCAATGAACCACTATTTACATCTAGTTTTCGATCATAATTTGGGATGATATGATATAATATGTGTTTTTTGTTCATCATCATCACCCTCAGTAGCTTCAGAGTAGAACCAGGATTGTGAAAATAATCCTTTTTTGTCTCCTTGTCCATTAAAAGGTGAAATATAAATCAGTTATTCGGTTACATTTCAGTTACATTGTTGTTATGATGTTTCATTTAATGAAACACCATATTCATTTTCTATTGGTTGAAAAACTGTTGAGATTCAATGATTTTGAAATTGTGAAAAGTAAAATAAAACATGTTTATTTTACTTTTATCTTTTTCCTTAAAATGTCTGACAAAGTATCTTTTTTCCTCAACCTTCGCTGGTCGAGGTTAAGTCCATTTTAGGTGAATCCTGCCATTCTACGTTCAAATGTGGCTTCAGTTTTTTTATCTGAGTATTTGTTTAAATGGTAGATAAACATTCTCTCATGTTTACTAAAATGAACATAAAATGATTAAAAATTTGTATTATGATCTCACTAGGCCTCAAAATCAAGTGTTGTCAAAGCACCTAGTCTCAAAATAATTCCATATAATTTAAAGAAAATAACACAGAATTTCTAATATATTACATATACATTCACATTATCATGTTAACATTTAAATAAAAACAATAAATGAGGTATAATCTTAACATACTCCAAAATAAATACAAAATAGTAGTGAAAAAAATAAATAATCTAGAAAACAACATGAAAACAAAGAAAATAGATCTACACCAAATAATAAATAGAAAAAAACACAATGATACCTAACATGATCCCCATAAGACATCTTTTTCACCAACAATCTATAAAACAAACTCTCTCTTAGAGAAATCAGAAAACATAACATGAACCTAAAAAACATCCCAAGTCCACCGTTGTTGATTGGAAGAAATAGGTTGCGAGAATAAAATATTTTATTAATTAAGAAACATAGAATATATAAATTTAATTTAATAAAACACCATCATTTTGGTTTTAAAATACTATAGTGAATGTATATTACTTATTATTTGTCGAAAAATCGTATTTTTTTCTCATACACTCATTAAATTCCAATTCATTATATTCATTAAAATGTTACAATTTAACAAAATCATATTTTCAGACCCAATTAAATAATAATATGAGAAAATATCCCAAAGAACATAAACTCAATAAATAAATTATCCAAGATAACTGAACGTTGTATATGAACAATCAGGCACATCATAACAGATCAGTAGTAATTCTAAAGTAAATTATATCTAATGTATAAGTGAATTTTCATATGTTTATAATATTAATTAATGGTTAGTTATTAAATATACAAAGATTTCAACATATATATACTTAGGTTGGAACTAGCTATCTGCCATTTGATACAGTTATAAGTCTATTACCCACTAGCATACTCTAAAATAGCCACACCGGTGGAACTCCCCCATGGAAAAATCCTAGGTATTTTTATAGATATTATAATTTGTATCATCATTAATATATATTACCAATATCTCAACCCTCAATAAGTTTCCCTGGATCTCAATGATGATAGTAATGGGAGGCGAGAATACAATTACACATATGAATCTAAAATCTACAAATCCCAAACATATATTTTGAACCCCCTCCCTACAACCATCAATATAAAACAACCCTTTTAAAAAATGAAATAACATCTCAATATGACTAAAAGAGGGGTCCTTCCATAAAGGTTTCATAATTTTTATGAAAAACTATTTCAATGTACCAACAAAGACATTGGATTCGAAAAAGTTAATAATTTAATTGGAAAAAATTATTTCATTCCATTCCATTAAATTTCTAATGTGAGAGTTAATCTATTTTCACAATTATCCAAATGGTCATCTATATATTCATTTTTAAAAAACACATTTAAATTCTCATTTGGAATGTATTTTAGAAACCAAGAAACCATTTTTGATCACAAACATTAATGAAGTAACATATTAAATTTATATATATATATATATGAATATATATATATATATAATATTGAACATAAATATATTTATGTAAATATTCTAATGATTATATATATATGGACATTTATAGGGATTACCTAGTTAACAGTCAAATAGATACAATTTGAGTCACTAATAAAAACATAAGAACGTCCATGAAACACCACTATTACCTCAATATATAAATAATCAAAAGACCCCCCAATTAAACATCATGAATCTACGTATATAGAATTTTAGAGACGGATCATCATAGAAAAAAAAATTTAAAATCATTATTTTCATTATAATACACTTTTCTTGCATAAATTTTAAACAATAATAAATAATTATTGAATTATTGTAAACCTCAATTTTCAATAAAACCATGAACTCATAAGGTTTGAAAAATTACTATATAGACTTAAAAACATATTAAATTTAATTAACATAAATTTTGAAAGAATCGAATAGTGTGATACGTAAAAGAAACGAATGGAAAAACTACCTCAATAGAGTTTATATTATGTTCAATCCATGGTTATGGAAGGAAAATGACCCAATGAATCAACCACAAGCCCTATAATCAAAGGAAAAACCACAATAGTTATATCCATAACCAAGGTTTTCAGACAAGTGTAACCCTAGTAAGAGAAATAGAGAAAAATATAATTAATGAAATAAATTATAGAATATGATCCTTTAATATGGATAAAATAATTATGAATAAGTAGATATCTAATAAAACATGTGTATAGACATGGATAAGAAACAATGACTCCCTTACCATAATGAAAATAAATTAAGGGAAATAAACCCAAAATGGGTTTTAATTCAATAGTTTAAAATGATTAAATTCCAAAAATAATTAATTACCCATGTATATTACTTCAAGTAATATCCCTTATGGCTAGTTATGGAGGCACTCCCAATCAAATATTGAAGAAAATACCTTTGGGAATTTATGTAATGTTTTAAAAATTGGAATGATATGCTTCAATCCATCATGTTATTTTGCCTTCAATGCTACGACGTGGATACCTCCTTAGGAAAACCTATATAGCGTAACATCTACACATTATCATGTTGTACCTTGACCAAAAATAATGAATTGCCTCAATAACCATAGTCACACCACTGTGGAATCTTATATTTTATTTTATTCAACCTTCATGCACTTTATAAAAAATCCTTCCATTGGGAAACATCATTCCTATAGTGTCACATCTTTCCAATACCCTTATGTACTACCCCAATGAAAGATCTATTATTACCATTTCACAAAATCCAATACACCCTTACCAAAATCCCACCATTTAGTAGCCTTATACATATTCTATGGTGACCCATTTAGTGCTTATATACACCCACACATATAGCTCATCACTACACACCCTTATCCCTTCCCCAAAGACGTCAAAACATTTCTGAAACTCACAAATTCCATTTCACATTCCCCCAATCCATAGTGATCTTTGATAAATTGTTGTATCTAACCAAACCACATCGAATAGCCCTCCCGACCACTATCGCATTGTGTCTTACAAAATGTAGAATTATATAAAGTTCAATATACTTATATGAAACATATGAATATTTAAATTCACCATTAAAATTAATAAATAAATTTTTATACTCGAGTGAGTGACACACATTCTATAAAATATATGTAGTTAATGTTTTTGGATTAATAAATAATGTGTTCCATTTTTTTAGTTGTGAACGATATGTCTTATAGAGATATATTATATAAATCATCAAATATTTATTTGGTAATGATAATATATATAAATATATGAATATAATAAAATTTGAAAATAAAACATTTGATTTATTATTATTATATAATTATTTCTATTTATTCGAAAAAAATTGTTCTTTGGCCCTCTATTATTTGATATGTAGTGAAATAAAAGGAAGTTATGTATACTAAAGGAGATAACTAATCATGAATTTTAATGTATTTTATATGGTTTATGGTTGATGATTTGGTGTAATTTAAATAATCTCATTTTAATGGTTGATTTTATTTTAATGGGGATGCATTTATAAACTAATCCTGAGATTAAATCAATGTGTCTTTTAATTCAATCATGTAAAGGCCTGATAAAAAAAATAGCAATTACTATCATCAATCTAATTATGGAATCAATCACATTAATTAAAATGTAAATAAAATTGAATGAACTTAATGAAAATATATTCAAATTTAAGAAGTTTATACAAGTTTTCTGACTTGTTCATAATCCTAAAGAAGTAAAAATGACCTTCAATTTGAGCCTAAAAATTTTTAAATGGTTTTTGGAAGATCATATGAGTTTGATAAAACATTTGACACATCTCTATGAATTTCATGAAATATTCATTATAGTAAAAATAATGATATCTTGTGATTAAATTTTTATTTTCCATTTATTATAATGTAGTGGATATTTCTAAACTCTAGAATAAACATTGGGATAATGTGAGATCATTGTCCATGTTACCATGATTAATTAAAGTGCACAAAAATTGTTTGTTTGTTTCTTCAAATTTGATACATAGAAAATTAAAATGGTTATTTATTGTAATGGATTTCAAATTTATATAATAAAATAATGTTAATATATTATATTCTAAACCTATATATATATAAACTAATATTTTACTTTTTTCTTATATTACATGAAAATAAAAAATAATATCATTTCCTATAATTTCCAAATTAAATAAATAAATTCAGTCCAAAATAGTACTCCATATAGGTTAAACATGGTAACAACAAAATTAATAATGATATAAATAACAATGGTCTTTTTGGTGAAATAAAACAAATTTTTATAACATTTTGATGGATAAAATATTATACATCCAATAATATATATATATATATATATTATTTTAATTATTTTGAGTTTCCCACATAAAAGGTACTTCATGGATTCTTTTTTGGGTACACCATATAATGTATTTTTATTATATTTAGCCAAAAAATCCAATAAAATATTATAAAAATTCCCAAAATGTATAGATAAACTAAATCATAAAATCTAAAATCAAGCAAAACATTATAATATACCCATAATTTTTTCATTATAAAAATAATTACTAACCCATTTCTAGGTAATCCATGAACATTAATATTATTTTGTAAAATTTTATTATCACTTAAAATAGATATATATATATTTTTTAAATTCTTTTTATTAAATGTGGGATTAAATTTTTTTAGTGTAAATAGAAATTAGAATATATTGATATGGTTGGCATGGAAATATGGATTAACTACTATATTTATCTAGTTGTGTTGTAGGGTTAATTGTGAATATAAGATGGGTAAATAGTAGTCAATATTATGAGTAGTGATACGATATATTTGATGACAAAAAGTAAATTAATTGACCAATTGACTAATATTTTATTGTTTTTAATTTATATCATCTATTAAGTCCCAAAAGTAAATTTTCCAGGCCTTTGAACTCAAATTTTCTAAATTTCTCAGTAAATTAATAATAAAAAATTTAATATTAACTTCTATGAGGTATTAATATCCATATTTAAATAATGGTTTTCTGAAAACATTACATTGCTATTTTTTTGGGTTTGTTATCATGAAGGTCTAAATAGATATATTTTATTATTTTTCAATTGTAAACAATCCATTTGTTGCTTATATAAAGGTAAAAAATGTTAGAGTTTCATTTCAAAATTGGTACATTAGTGAAGATGAAACAATGATATATTTAAATGACATGTATAAAACTAAAACTCTGATATAAATTTATCATTATATAATTAAAATAACTTCAAAAAGAAATTTAATGCATTATATATATGGAGATTATTATATAATTATGATTTTATTATGGGAATAAGTTCTAATCCAATGGAGGAACGATATATATTATTTATACCACTCATTTTCAATAACTATATATATATTTATTTACAATGAAGTATGGATAACATGATATAATATATTAAGAAAAGTAAACATGATAATTTTACTCCATCAATAATTAAAATGTTTTCTACCATATAGCATTTGGTACGTAAATACTGTTATTATTTTCATTGAAATTATAAGTAATCCAACTATGGTTATCTATGAAAAATATTCCACATACTCTACTAACTAATGGATAGTATTCCAATAAATGTTTCAATAAATAAAAAACATTTTACTCTTCAAAGGTGAACCATATTTTAATAAATTAACTTAATTTTATGCTAATATTTTTTCATTCATTTCGTTAATTTTTTATGATATTTTTATATCCATTTTTTAAATATAAAACTAATATATTTTTGAAACTATTTGTTTAAAAAAATTATATATCAATGAAACTGATTCTACATGTATCCTTGCGATTTTACATTATATAATGTGATTATTTTTATCACATATACATTTTTTCCATGTGCATACATTAATCTAATTTCTTATGGATTCATCTCCACTAAAAATAATGGAAATAGTGTGTTTTAACAATATGTGATGTGTTATTTTGGGGTAATATTTTTATTTTATTTTGACTTTTAACCAAATGTATATTTTTTACATATATTCCACATGATGAATAGTTTTTATCATCACATAAATATGGAATTTAAGTAAAACTATCATGAAAAGATTTTTTTTAAATGAAATGACTCATTTTATTGAGAATCCATGAATTAAGAGAGTAAGTGACTATTTTTATGTGTTTTGAAGAATTTTATTTTAGATTTAAGATTTATTTGTGAGTTATCTAATGAATTTTTTATTTATTATGAACTCAATTTAAATATTTCAAATAAAAAAATGGTATGATGATTCTATTGAAAATTTTACATAAAAACATAAATGAAGTATAAATTATAATAGACATAAGGATTTAATTTATACCTTTAATGCCTCAACAAACACACATATACTCTTGTGGGGGTGATTATGGTGAAAATATTTAGTTATGGTTTCGTAAACCCAAATGATTTAGAATGAATATGTGTTAATGTACCCATCCGCATAAGAATTGTTTTTAAAAAAAAATCATATTTGGAGATTGATTATTTTAATTGGTTATTTTATATGATTCATCCAATTTATTAAAAAAAATTAGAAAATAGTGTTGTATGTGTGTGTCTCAATTTTAGGAGGTAATAGAAAAAAGAAATTTTTATATTTAAAAAATAATAATTAGAACTCCTAATATCAATGAATTAATTGAATATATATATTCAAATTATATTATGTTTCATCAAAATTATTGAGTTTATTTTAGAAGTGGATACATTAATTAATGAAATTAGTCTTACTCTTGAAAATTCAGGAAATATATTTATTTACATGAGCTTTATTTAAAGGATGTTTAGTCTTAACATTTTTTTATTCCATTTACTATAAATTTTGTTGAAATTTTTAATGGAGAAAATATGATTTAAGAGAGAAGGTAATTGAAAAAAATGTATTTATTTTTCATATTTTTATTTAAAATTATTTGAATTTATGGTGATTATTTTAAATAATACATCGAATTAGAGTTGAATTTATTTAAGCAGAAATTTTGGGGTATATTTTAATTAATAAATACCCCTATGAGGAATCACAACACAAAGTGTCAAATAATTTATTGGTAATGGGAGACTATATATATATATTATTTCCATATTACTTGGAAACAAAAAAAATATTAGAAACAACATCATAACACTGTTATTCATCATTGAAATCATTAAAGACCAAAATGTAACATTTAATTCTCTTCTAACTAAAACGAAATCATATTTGATTCTTATTTATAATCATATATGAAATCACTCCTCAAAAAACATATTCTCTAAATAATCACATGTTATATAATTTACATAAAATAAAATTAATGGATCAATTATAATAAATGAATAAATGAATAAAAAAATGTAGGCAGAGTCTACTACGGGATACCTCACAAGATTATATGGGAATAATATCATGATTTTGTAGTCTAAAATGACATATTATTAATTTTATAAGATACCGAACTAGAAAAATGTTGAATCTATCATAGTCATTCAAAATGAATACGGGTCTCCATATCACTAGATAAGGGTCAAATTTGTGTTCTAATTGAAAAAATTAAAATAAAAAATGGGAGTAAAATCCTTAAAATGAAACAAAAAAGGAAGAATACCACTTAAAATTATGTTATTCTGATTTATAATCCTCATCAAAATGGGAAACTTCATTAAAACCAAAGGAAATAGGAGTTGTTTCCTTAATGGATTTTTCTATGTCAGCCAGTATTACAAGATAATAATAATTCAAAATTTCATTAAATAAGAAAAAATAGATGAATGGATTCTAGAAAACATTTCTAGTGGAAGACCGATCATGAATTTATGAGCCTTTAATATATCACAAGAAACCTTATTTGGGTAAAAAGGAATAATATTATAGAGGTGGTTAACATAATCCTTTGTCATTTATTTGACATATTAAATACTTGTATTCTTTACCATACACAACATATTTACTCCTTCAAAAAAAAACCCACTAAATGAATGTTTTATTAATGATTTACTACATCATTATATATTCTACTAGGAATGGAACAAAAACATTCCAGTAATCTGGACTCAAAACCATGAACATGTCTCAGATAGCTATGACTCTAAAGGATTAATGTGTACTCAGGGGAATAAAAATTTATAAACTATAATCTAGTAACTTTACAACCAACTAGAAATCATACTCACTATAAATGATATGAGTTATTGAGATGATCATGGATCTACCACTCTACTCCGATCTTGGGATGAGTCGACTACAAGTGGAAATACAATTATTCTCTCCAAGAAAGACATATTATGATATATAAGAACCATTTTAGAAATAATAAATTAATTAAGAATGAGGAACAAAGGATTAAATCATTCAAAAACTAAAACTCTAACCATACATACCTAGAAATTAATCTCAATTATAAATAATATCCAAAAAACCATGTAACAACACTACTTGTTAAATCATTAAAAGAGGAAAATATTAAAATTTATCTTTTATTATTCTAATTAAATAAATAAATTTTAAATAATAAAATTTATATGTATTTTTTTAAAATATATTTCTCATCATAAAATAATTTATCAAAGTAAAAAACATAAAAAATTAGAATCCCTTAACACCAAAAATCAAATTAGATTTACTACTAGATGTTCCTGAATTTGGATCATGGGTTAGAAAACCATATTACAATCATGAAACCGACACTCTATGCAATTTCAAACTAGGTAATAATTCTTGAAATGGTCTTTCAGGCATTGTAATATCTTAACATTATTCCATCTATACTCCCATTATTATTCCAAAAACATATAAATCATTTTCAAAATCCACAATACCATAGAAATTAACATAAATACCCTTAAAAAATATATGGAAAACACATAAATCAGGGATTATAAGATAGAATGTCATGGTAACTTTTGAATTAGAGTAAGCAAGGGATAGCATGGATATTCCTTCCCCTTCATGGCTTGTTCTAGTTATCCTATTCTAATGTACACATAACAAATAAATAAGGTAAATCAAAGAAACTAAGACCTCTTAATAGCATAGTCTATAAAACCATTGTTTGATGAACCAACTGTGTTTCACCCCAAATTAGTCATCTAAACTGGTCTCTGATATAGATAAGTTGCATTGTTCAGCACCTCAGGATGAAAACTAGAGCCTATATGTCACATAATATCTCACTGGAATGAATTATACCAATATTTAATAAGATAAATGGATCATTCGATTGTAATCCTTGCATGAAAAATGCATGCATTATATATCATGTCATGGCCTGTCCCATGGGGCCCATGTCGTGACATCCACAAATATGACCACTCGAAGGCCAGGGGTTGACCACTAGCATTGAAGTCACCAACCTATAAGTGGGAGGAATTTTACTGAGTAACGATATGAACACACACCAAACTGCGTCCCAATGTAGGAAAGGTAATCTTGTAGGACACTAAATAGTCTCTAATTAAAAGTAAAAACTATTGGTCAAATATTCTTGAATACAAACTCAACAATAGATGAACATAAAATAGGAATTTACAATAAATACTTGAAAGTTGTCAGCTAAATACCCCCATCGACTGTGTAAGTTTAGAATATCACATTGAAGATATAGAAGAACATCATGCCTACCTGATCTCCCATAAAACTGCCATGTCATGGGCCACCACGTCCTCCGCTAAGTAGGCGGTCGTCTGCAGTAGACACAACACGTGTGAGCGGCATCCGTGTAGTGATGAGTAAATAATACTATATAGGGACCCTAAATAAACAAGGTAACACCACAATGAAATCCTTTGGAAAACCATGAACTATGATTATAACGGATGATCACAATGCCAGACCGCTCACACCATGTATAATCTTGAGTAAGGAAAGTAGGACCATCATTCATTGGGTGATAAGCTATGCACATTTTCAGCTGAGTCCCAAACACTTCATGTAATCTCTTCCAAATCCGGGATGTAAAGAGATTATCACCATCTAAGATGATCATCTAAGGCACCTCGTGTAGCTACACTATCTCCTAGACGAAGAAGCACCCCAAGCCCTCTATCGACCCCTGCTTTCAGATGGGTAAGAAATGAGACAACTTGTTCAGTCATTCAACAATCCCCCATATAATAATGTGGCCCCTGGACATGCATGGTAATCCCATCATGAATTCTATCGAGATACCATCACACTTCAAGTCTAGTACCTCAAATGGTAGAGCCATTCGTATTGGTACCTGATGGCCAACCTTCCCTTGCTAACAATTGAGGCAACATGAAATGAACTCTGCCATAACATTCTATATCCCTGACCACTAGTTCTATTGTCTGAGGTCCTGGTACATCTTCTCCACAAAAAGATGTACCCCCCAAGTGGATTTGTGGAACCACCTAAAAACCACCTCCTGCAACGTCATAGGTACTACGATGAATCTTATGAAAATAATGGTGTTCTATTAACCTATCGAAAATCCATCAAGAGTATGTCTTGAGGATAATTTGGAATGTCATGCCTTAAGGAAAATTTACACAAGTTTTGCCTCCCTAACATGAAGTATGATTTGGCGAGTGACATTATTTTAGTGAATATAGGCTTGTCCATTATTATCCATGAAGTATATCTACATCACGGCTAACTGCTCCATCACCACACTGAGAAACTATATAACAGACTTTCTTCTATGCCTGTATGCCACCACATTCCCCATTTAAGGAGTATGGATTGTCATAAAGTCATAGTAATGGAGTAACTCCATCTATTTACACTATCTCATGTTGAGGCCCTTCTATGATAATATTTACTTGAGAATTTCTGTTCAGAGTAGACGTTAAACCATTCACACGTCATGTAGTGCTTCCAAATATTCAATGAAAAGACCACTACTGCTATCTCCATGTCATAGGACGTGTAGTTTTATTCATGTTTCATAAACTTCCTTGATCCGTAGGAAATCACCACCTGCTCCTTCATCAGGACTCAATCCATTCTGTTTCATTATGCATCACAGAAAACAACATTCCCATCTCTCTCCTCAAGTAGTCTCAAGATGGAGGAACTCATAAGTCTCTACCTCAGCTCCTGAAAACTCTTTCAGAACTTATTATTCTATATAAATGGATGTCCTTTACATGTCATGTCTGAAAAAGTAGGTTCTACACTGTAATGGATTGGAATTAACCAATAGTAATATCCAGCAAACCCAAGGAAACTCTACAATGCAGTCAAACTGCAGGGTTTCTCCCAAGAAATAACTGAATCTATCATATCTGGATCCACTGCAACTCCAGCCTCTAGGCTGGCATGTCCCCAAAAGTGGACCTCCTAAATCGAGAACTACCACTTCGAAAGGATCCCATAATTCTAGTGCTCTCAGAGTGTATCCATGACTATCTATAAGTGTGTAGAATGCTCTCCTTTTGAAGACGAGTATACCAAGATGTAATCAAAGAATACCAATATGTAATGATTAAGGTAAGGTAGGTAGATCCTATTCCCAAGTCTCATGAACACTAATGGGACATTTTTCATGATTAATGGAATCTCAAAATACTCATAGTGAATATACTGGCATCAAAAGTCTATCTTGGGTATGTCATCATTCCGTACCTAAAACTAATGATAGCCTGTTATGAGTTTTATCTTAAAGACAACCTTGGTGTCTTCAGCTGGTCAAATATGTCATCAATCCCCGAGAGTGGATACTTGTTCTTCATGGTTACCTGGTTGAGGCACTAGAAGTCCATACATAGCCTCAATCTCTCATCTTCAATCATGGAATACAACATTGGGGCTACCCATGTTGAAACACTAGGCCTCACGAATCCCTTATATGTCAAGACCTTTATTTGGTCCCTCAATTCAAAAAGCTCCCTATGGGACATCCGATATGATGGTGTGGATATCCGTGTTTTCCCTTTATACAGTTCGATGCTAAAGTCTACCTCCCTGTGATGAGGTAGTCCTGGAACATCTTCAGTAAATACATCTTCATAATCGTCTACCACTACTATAATGCTTGACACCTATCATACACCATACTGAGGGTGAGGCAATACAATTGTGGAGTGATGGGTTGTAGCCTCCTTCATGAAAGTCATACCTATAATGAAATATTTACCTTCTATCTAGTGAAGTAAAACCTGGTCCCATCCTCATAGAAACACCACAATTTGCACCTAATACATTCAATATGTGCATGGACTATAGATTACCACTCCATACCCAAGATGGCGTCGTAATTCCTTGATGCCGCTACTAGGAGATCCCAGTCAAATATCTTTCCTCCTAGTGTAATCTCACACTTCCTTCACCATTGTGTAATAATCAAATCCCCTCTCTTAGGAGTCTCTATTCGTAATTATAGAACCAACGACTCCACCGTAATCTCCGAGCCTCGAATGAGTTTTGCGACAAGGAATGAGTGACTGGAACCTATGTATATAAGAAATGTAGCTATGCTGGAGAAGACATAGATCATACCTCTAATCATCACCAAATCAACGTGGTGAGAATACTCTAATTCCAGATGCTGCGCTCGCCTCTATCCACATGCTCCCTGAGGTCGGGGTGGACCACATGGGGGGTAGTACCTAGAACTTTCTACCTCCTCCTACTGTAATACATCTCCCCTTCCACATTTAATATGATGTATAACCCACTGATCAAACCTCTGTCTCTACCTCTGTGGTCCCTTAACCATCTATTGATCGGCTATGCGATGTGTCTGGAAGTCATGTGACAGGTGTCCCTATCCTCTGCATGTGAAGCAGAGCCTAGCTCCTGGACAATTCCCTCTACTCTGGGATCCCGACACTTCCGACCCTGATCCAAAGGGTCATAACATGAATGATCTGACCCTCTTTGGTCCTTGGTTCCACTACCTGCTACGTACTTCTTAAGAATCTACCACCTGATTCTGGATGGTGGCTCCGGATATCGGTGCATTCTGTTCTAGGAAGATCTCCAAAATAAGCTCTCGCTCCAGCATGCCATCCTGAGTGGAGATGCTGAGAGACACCATGGATGCCTTGATATCTCGTCCAAGTCCATGGTGAATGTATTGGGCCCTGATTAAAGTTCCCAACACCATATTTGTAAAATAGGGGGAGAGGTCAGTAAACCACGCAGATTACTCAACCAGTAACATGATGTCCTTCTATAGGTGAATTGACTCCTATATGAGTACTGAGTAGAAGGTCACTGGGAAAAATTGTCCAATAAAATCCACTCGATATCTGCCCAAGAGAGGATTTCCTCATCATGAGTTTGAATCTTTAGGCTCATCCATCTCCCAGTCGATCCCTGAAGAAGGATCACAACCAAGAATTACATCTGGTCTAGTGGAATCCTCACTAAGCATATGACCCATGCACCCGCATCTAGCATGTCGTCAGTGGCCTGAAGATCTATCACTCCCCTGAAATTGGGAGGGCTTTGGCTCTGAAACACATTATCGGTGTTGAGATTGCGTTCATCTTGTACCAGTAATACTGGTAGTAACTTCCAATCAATAGGTGGCGGTGCCAGTACTGCACCACATGGTGGTACCATCTCTAGTACGGGTCCATGAAATGATGTCTCACCACTAGGTAGATAGTCCTCACAGTCATTCATCAGATTCCTAGATGGATGTCTTATTGGAGGCATCCTAATGCATATCAAGATGTACCATAGTCAATAGATTATACCTGGTGAACTGACTGTAATTCAATAATAACATGAAGAAAACACACAATTCCATTATGATGCTTGCAACATCTTTTTTTATGTATAGAGTCGAAAAGCAGCATTCAAGGTGAGGGTGTATGGATACGTTGGTCTCCGCACAAACATTGTACTCCACGAATCATAAGGTCAAACATGAAACATTTTACATTGTTTCCTAAAAAAAACTCCCGATCTTTGAGGTAGAACCAACCAGCACTGATACCACTTTTTCATGACAAGTCCCCAGAGGACCATGCCATGAAATACCCCAATCCCAACTCCCCATGGCTAGGGGTTGGTTATGAGTGCTGAAGGAATTATCCTTAAAGTGGAATTCATTTTCCTAAGTACTTGTACACACACACACACAACAACATCCCAATTCTTTAAAAGTAAACATTCATGCCACTGAACAAAAATTATTTAAAATTACAAGCTATATGTCAAATGAGCCCGAATAAAAACCAATCCAAAGACAAATTAGAAACATGAAAGTGCAAGGAAACCCTGAGAGCCTTTTGTTGAATACCCCACAATATGGGTATGTGTAGAGAAGTAGCTGCAAGCCATAAAAGCATTTCATGCCTACCTGATCTCACTGGGCACCACCTAGTCCTAAGCAACAAAGTCCTCCCCCAAGTCATAGGTCGTCTGCACCAAACACAACACATGCAGGTGGGGCCCACATAGGGGTGAGTAACAAAATACTTAGTAGGGACCCCAAACCAACATGTATATAACACAAATAAATCCATATGAAAATGGTGAATTATGGTCATGATACATGATCATGATACATGATCATGATGTTAGACATATCACACGAGGTATAATATAGAGTATGGAATGTATGACCATTAGTTGTAACATAGAAAAACTTGGGCTGCCGGATAACACCTCCCCAATGAGTATTGTGGGACTACCGGGTCACATGTAGATGCTTCACACTATCATTGTGCTATTGTGGTCCTCATCCCCGATCAGTACTGTGGGTATGCCGGGTCACACATAGATGCTCCCCACAGTGGTCATTTCTCGTCACACAGAGCTGCTTCCCACCAGGCTATCATAGATGATCCACACATGGTCTTTTGTCAACATTCATTAGGCCTCATCCAACTGCATGGTTTCTGAACGTAGTGTGCTTAATTCATGGAGAACCATTCCCCAATCCATTTTTCATATTTCAAAATCCATTAATTCCTCCATAGAGTGTTCCAAAATATCCACCTCGTTTTTAGGGTTCCATCACCCATAACAACTTTTAAATTAGATGCATGGTTTTTATGTTGTTGGTGTTTTAGTAAATAGAGGAAAATTGCATTTGGGCCTAGTCTGACTCGGTCGTACCGACCCAACCATCCCGGACCAAGGGCCCCACATGCCTCGATTTAGTTCAAGTGACCCAATCCAACCCAATTCATGTATGGGTTATCCTAGTCCATGCTCCACAATGGGACCATCCCATTAGTCATTTCTAGACCCAGATCAGTTCGGTCGGGCAACCTTCCCATTGGGTCCCCCTACAACCTGGTCATATCCAACCCAACCCGAGGGGTGGGTCTAGACTGTTGGGAATATGTCCAGCCTTCTAGGTGCTATTCCAGCACACTTTGTGTTTTCTAGTTCCTACATGGTCTACCTCCCTTCTGCCCGGAGGCGTAGCGCATCTAGGGAGCTATCACGTGGCCAGTCGAACCCAATCACTCATGTTACACACACTGCCAAGGGACCTCATGACACACAACACTGTAGTTTGTGACTACTAGCCAGTATAATGATGTGGCCGAGGATGTGGATCTCTCATGCAGTCGCTAGAGGGGTATTCCTTGGACCTTCGGGTCTGCTCTAGTGGTCTATTCATTGTGTCGCTTGATCCTCCAGCCTCCGGGGGATGCCATATTCCCTGGGAGTTCCCCGAATCCTTGTTTCCCCCATTTCAATGATGTGGCCATCAAGAACTCAAAAAACACCAAATGTGGAGGGGTTGGGCCTTGTTCATATCAAGTTGAACCCTTCACGTAAGATGATTAAAAACATGGGACAACGGTATGATGGTTCCTCACAATGAATCAAATAATCACATTAAGAAACCCCCAAGAATAGTACCATCCCGAAAGAATGAGGGATCCACAGATTAACCTATTAATGTGTTGTAATTTTTTCATCATTTATAATAATGAACAAGTAATGTAAAAAAGATCATATCTCATTGGAGTCCATGGTTGAAACGATCTATCGATAGGGATTCAAGGTCCATTTGCGGTGAATGATGTCACTGCATTTGTAGTTCCATGAACCACTATTTACATACAGTTTTTGATCATAATTTGGGATGATATGATATAATAGGTGTTTTTTGTTCATCATCATCATCCTCAGTAGCTTCAGAGTAGAACCAGGATTGTGAAAATAATCCTTTGTTGTCTCCTTGTCCATTAAAAGGTGAAATATAAATCAGTTATTCGGTTACATTTCAGTTACAATGTCGTTATGATGTTTCATTTAATGAAACACCATATTCATTTTCTATTGGTTGAAAAACTGTTGAGATTCAATGATTTTGAAATTGTGAAAAGTAAAATAAAACATGTTTATTTTAATTTTATCTTTTTCCTTAAAATGTTTGACAAAGTATCTTTTTTCCTCAACCTTCGCTGGTCGAGGTTAAGTCCATTTTAGGTGAATCCTTCCATTCTACGTTCAAATGTGGCTTCAGATTTTTTATCTGAGTATTGGTTTAAATGGTAGATAAACATTCTCGCATGTTTACTAAAATGAACATAAAATGGTTAAAATTTTGTATTATGATCTCACTAGGCCTCAAAATCAAGTGTTGTCAAAGCACCTAGTCTCAAAATAATTCCATATAATTTAAAGAAAATTACACAGAATTTCTAATAAATTACATATACATTCACATTATCATGTTAACATTTAAATAAAAACAATAAATGCGGTATAATCTTAACATACTCCAAAATAAATACAAAATAGTGGTGAAAAAAATAAATAATCCAAAAAACAACATGAAAACAAAGAAAATAGATCTACACCAAATAATAAATAGAAAAAAAACACAATGATACCTAACATGATCCCCATAAGACATCTTTTTCACCAACAATCTATAAAACAAACTCTCTCTTAGAGAAATCATAAAACTTAACATAAACCTAAAAAATATCCCAAGTCCACCGTTGTTTATTGGAATAAATAGGTTGTGAGCATAAAATATTTTATTAGTTAAGAAACATAGAATATATAAATTTACTTTAATAAAACACCATCATTTTGGTTTAAAAATACTATAGTGAATGTATATTACTTATTATTTTTCTAAAAATCATATTTTTTTTCTCATACACTCATTAAATTCCAATTCATTATATTCATTAAAATGATACAATTTAAGAAAATCATATTTTCAGACCCAAATAAATAATAATATGAGAAAATAACCAAAAGAACATAAACTCAATAAATAAATTATCCAAGATAACTGAACTTTGAATATGAACAACCAGGCACATCATAATAGATCAGTAGTAATTCTAAAGTAAATTATATCTAATGTATAAGTAAATTTTCATATGTTTATAATATTAATTAATGGTTAGTTATTAAATATACCACGATTTCAACATATATATACTTAGGTTGGAACCATCTATCTGCCATTTGATAGAGTTATAAGTCTATTACCCACTAGCATACTCTAAAATAGCCACACCAGTGGAACTCCCCCATGTAATAATCCTAGGTCTTTTTATAGATAATATAATTTGTATCATCATTAATATATATTACCAATATCTCAACCCTCAATAAGTTTCCCTGGATCTCAATGATGATAGTAATGGGAGGTGAGAATACAATTATACATATGAATCAAAAATCTAAAAATCCCAAACATATATTTTGAACCCCCTCCCTACAACCATCAATATAAAACAACCCTTTTAAAAAATGAAATAACATCTCAATATGACTAAAAGAGGGGTCCTTCCATAAAGGTTTCATAATTTTTATGAAAAACTATTTCAATGTACCAACAAAGACATTGGATTCGAAAAAGTTAATAATTTAATTGGAAAAACTTATTTCATTCAATTCCATTAAATGTCTAATGTGAGAGTTAATATGTTTTCACAATTATCCAAATGGTCATCTATATATTCATTTTTAAAACACACATTTAAATTCTCATTTGGAATGTATTTTAGAAACCCAGAAAACATTTTTGATCACAAACATTAATGAAGTAACATACTAAATTTATATATATATATATATGAATATATATATATATATATATAATATTGAACATAAATATATTTATGTAAATATTCTAATGATTATATATATATGGACATTTATAGGGATTACCTAGGTAACAATAAAATAGATACAATTAGAGTCACTAATAAAAACATAAGAACCTCCATGAAACACCACTATTACCTCAATATATAAATAATCAAAAGAACCCCCAATTAAACATCATGAATCTAAATATATAGAATTTTAGAGACGGATCATCATAGAAAAAAATTTAAAATCATTATTTTCATTATAATACACTTTTCTTGCATAAATTTTAAACAATAATAAATAATTATTGAATTATTGTAAAGCTCAATTTTCAATAAAACCATGAACTCATAAGGTTTGAAAAATTACTATATAGACTTAAAAACATATTAAATTTAATTAACATAAATTTATAAAGAATCGAATAGTGTGATATGTAAATGAAACGAATGGAAGAAATACCTCAATAGAGTTTATATTATGTTAAATCCATGGTTATGGAAGGAAAATGACCCAATGAATCAACCACAAGCCCTATAATCAAAGGCCAAACCACAATAGTTTTATCCATAACCAAGGTTTTCAGATAAGAGTAACCCTGGTAATAGAAATAGAGAAAAATATAATTAATGAAATAAATGATAGAATATGAGCCTTTAATATGGATAAAATAATTATGAATAAGTAGATATCTAATAAATCATGTGTATAGATATGGAGAAGAAACAATGACTCCCTTCCCATAATGAAAATAAATTAAGGGAAATAAACCCAAAATGGTTTTTAATTCAATAGTTAAAAATGAGTAAATTCCAAAAATAATTAATTACCCATGTATATTACTTCAAGTAATATCCCTTATGGCTAGTTATGGAGGCACTCCCAATCATATATTGTAGAAAATACCTTTGGGAATTTATGTAATGTTTTAAAAATTGGAATGATATGCTTCAATCCATCATGTTATTTTGCCTTCAATGCTACGACGTGGATACCTCCTTAGGAAAACCTATATAGCGTAACATCTACACATTATCATGCTGTACCTTGACCAAAAATAATGAATTGCCTCAATAACCATAGTCACACCAATGTGGAATCTTATATTTTATTTTATTCAACCTTCATGCACTTTATAAAAAATCCTTCTATTGGGAAACATCATTCTTATAGTGTCACATCCTTCCAATACCCTTATGCACTACCCCAATGAAAGATCCATTATTACCATTTCACAAAATCCAATACACCCATACCAAAATCCCACCATTTAGTAGCCTTATACATATTCTATGGTGACCCATTGAGTCCTTATATACACCCACACATATAGCTCATCACTACACAACCTTATCCCTTCCCCAAAGACGTCAAAACATTTCTGAAACTCACAAATTCCATTTCACATTCCCCCAATCCATAGTGATCTTTGAAAAATTGTTGTATCTAACCAAACCACATCGAATAGCCCTCCTGCCCACTATCCCATTGTGACTTACAAAATGTAGAATTATATAAAGTTCAATATACTTATATGAAACATATGAATATTTAAATTCACCATTAAAATTAATAAATAAATTTTTATACTCGAGTGAGTGACACACATTCTATAAAATATATGTAGTTAATGTTTTTGGATTAATGAATAATGTGTTACAATTTTTTTGTTGTGAACGATATGTCTTATATAGATATATTATATAAATCATCAAATATTTATTTGGTAATGATAAAATATATAAATATATGAATATAATAAAATTTGAAAATAAAACATTTTATTTATTATTATTATATAATTATTTCTATTTATTCGAAAAAAAATGTTCTTTGGCCCTCTATTATTTGATATGTAGTGAAATAAAAGGAAGTTATGTATACTAAAAGAGATAACTAATCATGAATTTTTATGGATTTTATATGGTTTATGGTTGATGATTTGGTGTAATTTAAATAATCTCATTTAAATGGTTGATTTTATTTTAATGGGGATGCATTTATAAACTAATCCTGAGATTAAATCAATGTGTCTTTTAATTCAATCATGTAAAGGCCTGATTAAAAAAATTAGCAATGACTATCATCAATCTAATTGTGGAATCAATCACATTAATTAAAATGTAAATAAAATTGAATGAACTTAATGAAAATATATTCAAATTTAAGAAGTTTATAAATGTTTTATGACTTGTTCATAATCCTAAAGAAGTAAAAATGACCTTCAATTTGAGCCTAAAAATTTTTAAATGGTTATTGGAAGATCATATGAGTTTGATAGAACATTTGACACATCTCTATGAATTTCATGAAATATTCATTATAGTAAAAATAATGATATCTTGTGATTACATTTTTATTTTCCATTTATTATAATGTAGTGGATATTTTTAAACTCTAGAATAAATATTGGGATCATGTGAGATCATTGTCCATGTTACCACGATTAATTAATGTGCACAAAAATTGTGTGTTTGTTTCTTCAAATTTGATACATAGAAAATTAAAATGGTTATTTATTGTAATGGATTTCAAATTTATATCATAAAATAATGTTAATATATTATATTCTAAACATATATATATATAAACTACTATTTAACTTTTTTCTTATATTACATGAAAATAAAAAATAATATCATTTTCTATAATTTCCAAATTAAATAAATAAATTCAGTCCAAAATAGTACTCCATATAGGTTAAACATGTTAAAAACAAAATTAATAATGATATAAATAACAATGGGCTTTTTAGTGAAATAAAAAAAAAATTTATAACATTTCGATGGATAAAATATTATAAATCCAATTATATATATATATATATATATATTATTTTCATTATTTTGAGTTTCCCACATAAAAGGTACTTCATGGATTCCTTTTTGGGTACACCATATACTGTATTTTTATTATATTTAGCCAAAAAATCCAATAAAATATTATAAAAATTCCCAAAATGTACAGATAAACTAAATCATAAAATCTAAAATCAAGAAAAACACTATAATAGACCCATAATGTTTTCATTATAGAAATAATTACTAACCCATTTCTAGGTAATCCATGAACATTAATATTATTTTGTAAAATTTTATTATCACTTAAAATAGATATATATAAATATTTTTTAAATTATTTTTATTAAATGTGGGATTAATTTTTTCTTGTGTAAATAGAAATTAAAATATATAGATATGGTTGGCATGGAAATATGGATTAACTACTATATTTATCTAGTTGTGTTGTAGGGTTAATAGTGAATATAAGATGGGTAAATAGTAGTCAATATTATGAGTAGTGATACGATATATTTGATGACAAAAAGTAAATTAATTGACCAATGGACTAATATTTTATTGTTTATAATTGATATCATCTATTAAGTCCCAAAAGTAAATTTTCCAGGCCTTTGAACTCAAATTATCTAAATTTCTCAGTAAATTAATAATCAATAATTTAATATTAACTTCTATGTGGTATTAATATCCATATTTAAATAATGGTTTTCTGAAAACATTACATTAATATTTTTTTGGTTTTGTTATCATGAAGGTCGAAATAGATATATTTTATTATTTTTCAATTGTAAACAATCCATTTGTTGCTTATATAAAGGTAAAAAATGTTGGAGTTTCATTTCAAAATTGGTACATTAGTAAAGATGAAACAATGATATATTTAAATGACATTTATAAAACTAAAACTCTGATATAAATTTATCATTATATAATTAAAATAACTTCAAAAAGAAATTTAATGCATTATATATAGAGAGATTATTATATAATTATGATTTTATTATGGAAATATGTTCTAATCCAATGGAGGAACGATATATATTATTTATACCACTCATTTTAAATAACTATATATTTATTTATTTACAATGAAGTATGGATAACATGATATAATATATTAATAAAAGTAAACACGATAATTTTACTCCATCAATAATTAAAATGGTTTCTACCATACAGCATTTGGTACGTAAATACTGTTATTATTTTCATTGACATTATAAGTAATCCAACTATGGTTGTCTATGAAAAATAATCCACATACTCTACTAACTAATGGATAGTATTCTAATAAATGTTTCAATAAATAAAAAACATTTTACTCTTCAAAGGTGAACCGTATTTCAATAAATTAACTTAATTTTATGCTAATATTTTTTCATTCATTTCGTTAATTTTATATGATATTTTTATATCCATTTTTTAAATATATAACTAATATATTTTTGAAACTATTTGTTTAAAAAAATTATATATCAATGAAACTGATTCTACAAGTATCCATGCGATTTTACATTATACAATGTGATTATTTTTATCACATATACATTTTTTCCATGTGCATACATTAATCTAATTTCTTATGGATTCATCTCCACTAAAAATAATGGAAATTGTGTGTTTTAACAATATGCGATGTGTTATTTTGGGGTAATATTTTTATTTTATTTTGACTTTTAACCAAATGTATATTTTTTACTTATATTCCACATGATGAATAGTTTTTATCATCACATAAATATGGAATTTAAATAAAACTATCATGAAAAGATTTTTTTAAATGAAATGACTCATTTTATTGAGAATCCATGAATTAAGAGAGTAATTGACTATTTTTATGTGTTTTGAATAATTTTATTTTAGATTTAAGATTTATTTGTGAGTTATCTAATGTATTATTCATTTATTATGAACTCAATTTAAATACTTCAAATAAAAAAATGGTATGATGATTCTTTTGAAAATTTTACATAAAAACATAAATGAAGTATAAATTATAATAGACATAAGGATTTAATTTATACCTTTAATTCCTCAACAACCACACATATACTCTTGTGGGGGTGATTATCGTGGAATTATTTAGTTATGGTTTCGTAAACCCTAATGATTTAGAATGAATATGTGTTAATGTACCCATTTGCATAAGAATTTTTTTGAAAAAAAAAATCATATTTGGAGATTGATTATTTTAATTGGTTATCTTATATGATTAATCCAATTTATTAAAAACAATTAGAAAATAGTTTTGTATCTGTGTGTCGCAATTTTAGGAGGTAATAGAAAAAAGTGATTTTTATATTTAAAAAATAATAATTAGAACTTGTTATATCAATGAATTAATTGAATATATATATTCAAATTATATTATGTTTCGTCAAAATTATTGAGTTCATTTGAGAATTGGATACATTAATTAATGAAATTAGTCTTACTCTTGATAATTCAGGAAATATATTTATTTACATGAGCTTTATTTAAAGGATGTTTAGTCTTAACATTTTGTTATTCCATTTACTATAAATTTTTTTGAAATTTTCAATGGAAAAAATATGATTCAAGAGAGAAGGTAATTGAAAAAATTTATTCATTTATCATATTTTTATTTAAAATTATTTGAATTTATGGTGATTAATTTAAATAATACATCGAATTAGAGTTGAGTTTATTTAAGCAGAAATTTTGGGGTATATTCTAATTAATAAATACCCCTATGAGGAATCACAACACAAAGTGTCAAATAATTTATTGGTAATGGGATACTATATACATAAATTATTTCCATATTACATGGAAACAAAAAAAGATTAGAAACTACATCATAACACTGTTATTCCTAATTGAAATCATTAAAGATACCTATTTCGCCCCTTGGAGAAATGAATAAAAATAAATTGTGAAATCAAATTACCTATAAGGGTTTCATAAAAGATAAGATATCATGTTTGAAAATGTAAAACACATTATTGTAGGGTGAACAAAATTTAAATTTTTTATATAATCAATAGAATGATCATTAAAGTTGTCCATGAAAAACATATCAATTTCAATATTCTCATGGATAATAATACGAAGTGGTAATTATATATGGTTTGGGAAGAACTATGTAATAAAATTAAAATCATATCCTCTGAGATTTTCATACAGAATATACTATTATGATCACTTATCTGGTATCTAGATGATATCATGTTAATATACATCCATCATTTTTCATTATAATCACCCCGAAGAGCATTTTTTCTAATAATTCTAATACATATTCACAGAAACTTTTAGAGATTAATCTAAAAATAAGGATTAATAAATGGATCAATAAATACCAAAAACATAATTAAAGTGATGATAATTTGTAAAATAATAGGTATATACAACATATAAATGATTATATTTTAATAACACAAAATATATTTCAAAAAAGGAAATTTTGAAGTGAGAATGATTTCTATATTGGAATAATTCAAATCAAAATTCTATGAAATAAATATCAAGATATTTATTTTTAAATATATTATTTTAAATGAAAATTTTGTTATTGAAAATTCAAAGGTCAGTACGTAAACCGCATAAATAAATAATGTGGAGAGTGAGGAAACATCTTAATGAGATGATATTTGAGATGAGAAAACCATTAAAATAAAGGAATCTCTAGAATCAAAATAATAAAAAAATATAGAACATCATATGTATTTATATATTCATTTAATTTCATAAAATTTTGATAAAAATATCCATTGGGTGTTATACACACTAAACAATATAAAACAAGTGGTGATTTTTGGATTTCTCTTAAATAAATATTAATTTTATGAGAAACACATAACATTAACTCACAACAATAATAAAATAGCATTAACATACTATATAATAAACATAACCATCATGATGACATATTTTTATAAACTTATTAAAATCAATTACCTATATAATATTTGATTATAAACATTTATTGTTTTTTACTACTTGAAATAGGAAATATTCCAAGTTTTTGGCCAAACCATTGGTAGAAGTCACTTATATGGACTTATAATGCCAGTTTGTTCTAAACCATTATTATAGGTCACTAATATAGACTTATACCAATGATTTATCCAAAATTGTTGGTATAGGTAACTCATTTGGACTTATACCAACGGGTTGGAAAAAATGTTGGTATAGGTCCACCCTACAACAATGGTTTTATCCAAACCATTTGTATAGTTATAAAATCAAAAACATATACCAATGGCTCTCAAAATAAATGGTATATTAATGTTTTGGAGAACCGTTGGTATAAGTATATATATATTTTATGGATTATTTTTTCAAATAACATTTAATAGATTATATGTTAAAATACATATGAATATATATAAATATATATTTAGGAAATTATTTTTAATGAAGTCATGTTATTTTAGTGGTTAGGTAAGTGGATTATAAAAGGTAGGTGTTGGGATCAAAACCAAGTAGTGATTTTTTTAATTAACCATACCAATATTTTTATGAATCAGTTGGTATTGGTTTTTAATATGACCTATAGAACTGGTTTTCCCAAAACTATTTGTATAATCCTATGCCTACGCAAAACCAGCCATGTTTTTGGAGAGCTATACAAATTATTCCAAACCGTTGGTATATAGATTTTTTATATTATTGAACTCATTATAAATTAATGATTATAATCATTTGGAGATATTTTTAATAATTACTATTTCATAGATGTTTTTGAAATTATTATGTTGATGAAAAGTCCATGAATTAATGTTCATAATTCCAATATTATCCTTGGATTTAGAATATATGATTTGTAAGGATTTATAATGTTCTTATTTTAGTCCTGATTAATGAATAAAAAAACATGAGGAGCTTAATATTTTTCTTTTACAAATATTAATACATTACTATTTAATAATCAATATTTTTTTAACTTTATAGGACCATATTAATGAATTATATTAATACTTAATCACATATAAATCATTAAAAATTTCTTTATTATTTTTCATTTTAGGTGATGCTGAAAATACATTTCATCCATGGAGATAAAGGTTAGCACTTATACATGAGTAAAAATTTCAATATCTACATAATAAAATGATGGAAGAAATTAATTATTCTATTCAGAGTCATTATCATGTTATATATAATGGTTTTGAATCTATTAGACCATAGGTTTTGAGTTTTGGGAGTTTTAGGTACCTAGATAAGGTTTTATGGTGTTTTATAGAGTAAATGAAGAAAATTTTTGGTTCCTCTACCATTAGTGTCTAGTTTTCAATTTGGATCCCTAGAAAATTTCATATGGTAGGTGACCGTGGAGTTGATATAATGGTTGGGTTATAGTTATATGGGGAAGAACTAACAATTATGGCATGATTATGGCATTGTATAATTGTGGTGTTGTAGAGTTTTAATCGGATGAATTTTTCATTCTTTCAGATCTGGGGGTCATTGGGCCATGAATGTAGTTTACAACATAATATCCCATCACTGTTCATGTGGTCTATAGAGTAATGATCTTGGATACACTGTCGTCTATCAACATGAAAACAGTATCTGCTTTGGATCTCCATCATATTCCTCACACACAAGCTTTAACCATCGGAGAAACAACATGGACCCCTACATTGCACTGTATTATACTCAGTGTAAGGTATTTTTGATGTGATAGAGGTTAATTATCCTTTCCTTCAGTTTTCTTCTATTGGATCTCATTTTACTACCAGTATTATTTTAATTATATGGAATTTTATCTCAATCATTATACTGTTGTTTCCATTGATTTTTTCTAATGATTTATTGGAAAAACAACACTGGGAGAAGATATTTTCTATTAATGAGAGGTAATTAACGATCTTTGTCATGGTTATATTTCATTATTAATAAAACCCGATTTATGATTAAGAGGATTCACTACTTATCCTATTTATTTTTATGAAATCTGAAATTGAATGTGTTTTATCCCTTCAAATGGTAGTTGAATTATCCTAGTTAATATTAAAGTAGATTAAAGAATGAAATTGGTTTACACTTCATTATTGAAATTTGATGTGTTCAAGTATATTAAATATTTTCAACTTGATTTAATAGATATTGTGATATTTATGTTACACTTGAAAACATTTTTTTATGTTGTTATAATGTTTTTAAATGATTTCAATATCAATGAATTTTAATTCGGTAATAATACATCATATTGATAAATAATTAAGACGATTCATGTTTAATGAATTCATAAATTCCTAAAAATTAATTGTAAAAAATTGATTAAAATGCATGTTTAATTGAATATTGTATTCCATGTCTTAAGGGAATTGGATAAATTACATGAAACTATAATTCATGTTTATTTGATTAATTATTAATGTAATATTAAAAGAGAATTTATATTCTAATATGAAATTTATATACTCAAACTTAAAAGAAACATAATTAAGAAATTCAATATATTTTTTAGATTATCCCTTTGGTTACCCATTGTTAGAAACATTTCTAATTGAATCATTGAATTATAAAATGAAAAAATATATTTTTTGATAAATATAATTCTTTTGATCTTATCGGTCATTCCATATTGTGGGGGCTGATTTCTGTGTGTTTATTAATGAGTTATCCATTTTCTCTGAAATGATAAATGTATTATTATTATAATCTTCTATCCATGTTAAATATTAATTTTTTTTCTACCTATTGTATGGTCTGGATTTGAGAATTCTCACATGATGTGATGTGAAGTGGTCTTGGGATGGCCGATGTGATATGTGTGTGGTGGCATGGGGTTTTGTCTGAAATTTATGCCTATGCTAGTAAGATTCCTGGTGATATGCATGAGGGTGTCAAGGGTGGGACAATAGAAAATTTAAAGTGTTGAAGCTCAGATTCCCTATTATTGGGTTGAATGATAAGATTATTTCTTGCGAATTGTTATTTCTAATGTCCTAATTCTAGAGTTCCTAGTTTGTCATTATACCTTTCCCCACTACAAGTGGAATATGGATGATCATAGTTTCATCTATTTATAGAAGATTAAGATGTTTTGATTTATTAAATAAAATTATAAAATGGGGATTAATTTTTAATTAATATCCTGACCCATGGGGTTGATTTTTCTATAATTCAATTATATCATTCTTGAAAAATATAATCTAATTGGGTATGCTAGGACAGAATATAATTTTCAATGAAGGTTAATGTTTAATTTCTAATAATTTTTTAAATTAATTGTTAGAGAATTAATTTATTAAAATTTCCCAATTTAAAAAATATAAAATTTAATATTGAAATTTGAAATCTTTCATGTTTATTAGAGTTTTTTACAATTGTGGTGGTAGTCAGGTGTTTGAGTGATGATAGATACAGTTGATCCTAGGACTAGATTATTCACATATCATGGTTTTTATTTATATTATAGAATGGATTTTATGTAATTTCATATGAAACCAGCCCCATGTTTGTTTTGGCGACTGATACCCAGTGGACACTAGGAGGGTCTTTTCCCCAAACTATATGTTAGTGAGGGACAGATGTCTGACTACTCTCTCCATACCAGCTCTATTATAATTGTAGAATTAGGTTCTATTATTCATGATGGAATTTTTAAAAATATAATTCTATAGAGGGTTGTAATGGCCTGTGGTTAATTCACAAAAATGTCACTATGGGTATAATTTTATATTAATTTTTATATATATGACACGTATAGGTTGTGATGTCATTATTTACCTTACTCGTTGTTTGGGTTGAATTAGATTTATTTAAAACACATTATGTGTGATAAAAGTCATATGCGATATGGTGTATCCTGGAATGTAATATGTTTCTATATGTATACGTGGATTGGATAATGAGTTCAGGTGTTCACAAATATCATGTTGTGGTACTTGAGTTAAGGTGTCTTTTAAAAGGGTTCTTTTGGAGAGTGATGGATCTAGATATGCGATGTTGGTATATAGTTGAAAACTAGTAGGTAAGTGTTATTAGGTTTATCATATTGATTTATTAATACAATGTATTATATATTTTATGATATACTTAGTGATATATTACCACAGTGAGACTAATAAATTAGTTTACCTATTTTGGTGATGAGTTGTTTTAATTTTATTCAATTTGATTTATTATGATTTCTTTATGTTTTTATTGAGAGTATCTCGGGATAATCCTTCTTAGTAAACCTATTATAATATACATATATATATATATATATTTGGTTTTTTCAGTTAGTAGTGTCATGTTGGAGATCATTATAGATGTTAATATCTCGTGGATATACATGAGATGTATATAATTTTTTTCACTACTAGGATAATATTTTAGAACTTATTGTTTTTATTTCCAGTTGTTATAGAATTTTATGACATAATATTTATGTAAATGGAATATATTTTATATATCTTTTAATTATTTTAATAGTATATCTAATATGCCCCTCTATTTTTTATGATCTATCAGAGGGAAATTCATTTTTTATGTATATTATATACTTGGTTCAACTTACCCACTTGGGGGCTACAGGAGGAAGACACTGGTGGTCATCATCTACCTTCTCTCATTTTCATCCAAATAGGGGTAACTTTGGGGGGAGGGGAATGTTAGAGTGATATCAAATTCTTGGGCTAAGGAATAATATTGATTTTGGGAGTTATTCTTATTTAAGGATCAAATGTGTTGATATTGAATTTTAGTTAGATATGTTTAGTAATATATATCAACAATGGGAGTCCAACTTAGACACAAGTATTTAGTCCCCCCAATGATCTGGAATATGGATCATTATTTCTAAAAATACTACTTAGAGAAGTAATAGTGGTTTCCATTTAGATACCTTGTAATGTATTATTCATCAATAGTTTTAATTAATGCAATTGAAATGGGTATACCATACGATATGTCAATGATGAAAAAATAAAAATAAAAATTATTTATTTTTGTTAAATATTTCTAGACTCTTGGTTTAAGAGCCTCAAACCTTTTTAAATATTATATATATGGATGATGGATAATTTCATCATTAGTATTGTGATGAATATTTTCTACATATGTTTCTAATTAAACAAAAATATAGTAGTGGTTGAAGATGAGGACACGTGGGGGATCCCTAATTCTAAGAAACACACCAAATTAAATAATGAAACACTTAATCCAAACATCATTCTTCAAAACATTTATTGTGATGATGTTCCATTAAATAGTTTTCTAGTTCACTATAATGGATTATTTGGATCTCTTTCAACTAATAACACAATTATTTATGCAAAAAAAACTGATTGATATATCATATAAAATTTATCGAATTGTTAAATTAATATCATGGTACCCTTTAATATGAGATCCTATTCTCTTCAATGTACATGAAAATATCCTTACTTATTCTTAAGAACATAATGACGTTCTCTATAGTAATACATTGGATCTCATGATAATAATATTGGTATCTACTAGTTATGATTAAATAATATATAATGATCAAAATATCAAACACACAGATCTAGTGAAAAAATTTATAATATTTAATCTATTGGTCTCTAATACTAATGAAAATCTCCAAATTTCATCCATTGAAAACATAAATCATCAATAGGAAATATTTGATCACTTTTATACCCAACAACAATTTAGGATTTGAGATTTATGCCTTTTAGAAAAATATTTCACAAAAAAATGATATATAAAAAAGTTTTTCATAAAAATATACATAATCACTCACTAAATTAATCATATGTAAAAAAATTTATTTGCATAAAATACATAGAAACATTTTTAAAACCTAGTGAAAAGTAAAAGATATGAAGGGGTTTCGAAAATGATCTATATGGGAAAACATAAGCATCATCAATTCCATATAATCTGCAAGCATAATAAAAACCAATGATGTGATGACATAATCATTGTTCATTAGTATAAAATAATATAATTAATACCCATCAATACATAGATCATTCTTCATGAAACATGGAATGAGAATATAACATTATATAAGAGTAATATAAGTCACCAATCATGGTCCCTATGATAACAATACATGTTCAAGGATTCATTAGAAACACATAACAAGAATATAGAAAATAATTTGGTATCAAGTAAAATTGAATTTATATCACTCTTACAGTAAAACATTCAAGGAAATGAGTAATACGGTTGACAAGAATATACAATCTCTAGATAAAATACTCATCACCCTATCCTTTAGAGGGCTATAACAGAACCACCTATCTCTGGTTTATAATATAACCAAAATTCCTTGGTTTATAATGAAACAAAACATCCCGAAAATATAATGAAACCATCCATCATCATAAATATTTTCCAAGAACCATATCATGAATAGAGTTTATATTGATATAATTTCATTATAAATTTATAGTCCTTGATACTAGTTGCCTGTAGTTGGCGCGTTATTTCATTAAATTGGAATATAAACATAAATCATGCATCCTAAAAAACCATATAGTTTAGTAGTGTTTGAAAAGAAGATACAACAATATGTTCATCATTATATCATGAAATAATATACAATATATAAATTACTTTGAACGAATAAACAACTCTTAGATTATCCCTACAGATCATTCATAATATACAACTTAAATTCCTATAAAAATAAAACATAAGGAAGAGGATAGATCAATTTATAAGAAGGTTAATAAATAAAATGGATCATATCATAAACATAATCATTAGGCATGGTTGATAACTAAAACAATTTCTTTTAAAAATAGAACTGAGCATAATATGGTACGAATAAAAACTGATTAAAAAACACCACAGTAAAAGACAACCATGCATCTTATACTAGCCAAATAATTACATGGACATTCAATTAATAGTTTTTAATGAGGAAATTCATAATATGGGACATCTATACCATATCATCAATGCCTTAGACAAGACAACTAAAAATGATTAAGACATAGACCAAAACCACATATAAAAATGGGTAAGGCCTCACCCAAGTCCATATATAATTTTTCTTGTGAGAACTATCGATGCATCGATTGGATATATATGGTCCCACCCAAAACATTCCAGGTCCAACTCAAAATCACTTAACATTATGAGTAATAAGGTGAATTTTATTATAATAGAACATCCATAGTAATACTGATCATAAACCATTTAATAAAATATATGGTTAATGATATCATAATTGCTTAATCCTAATTAAACATAAGAATTTTTTTTAAAAAAATACAAAAATACTCTTATAATTTCACTGTGTAATTATTGTGAGAATTATATATTTAATATAGAAAGAATAGTTCATGTGGAAATTATTTTATATAAAAATAGAATTGAACTCAGACAATTCACTCATAAAAAATTTTGGATTTTAGAAATTTTGTTGTGTAATAATATATAATTTAAAGTGAACTTACAAATAGGAATGAATTTGAGATGTTCTTTATATTTTTTGTATGTTGTGAGGAATTATTGAATGAACCATTTAACACGTGAAACTCCCCCAAAAATTAATGATTGTTTGTGATTGGTAAACATATATAGAAAATTCAAAAATAATTTATGAGAGGTATGTAAGAATTACTAAGAATTTCATTTATGTAATATACTAATAATAGTTACCCAAAAGAAAATGGAGGTTTGGGTAGTAATCCATACCTTAATTCCAAATGTATTCTACATATAAACATAGTGTCTTGGGTAATCAAATTAAATCAATTAATTAATTAATTCAAAAAACATATCCTATATATTTGATTCATTAGAGTATTATTTAGCTTATTAATGTCTATATTGATATGATATATGATTGAATTTTGTCATTCCAGAATGTCCATTTCCATTATTTCATGATCTATTCTATTGATTATAGGTAATGGAATTCATATAAAGTGGGTATAATTTTTTAGAATTGGAATATCTTGTTATTAATGAAAACTGATAAGTTCAATTGTTGTTATTTATTTTTTTGGTTTAATATATGATCATGAATCAAAATATAATGTATTTGTGATAATCGTTTTCCTTGATTTTTTATGTATTTGATCGCAACAAACTATTTTTGTTAAATTAATTAATATCATGTATATATAATGTTTCAGTTACCATAAATTAAATATAATTAATCTTTTATGATTTGGATGAAGCATAAACATGGTTTATGATAATATATGGGGGAGAAATTAACGAATGAATGTTCATCATCAATGACGGTTGTACATCAGCACCTCTCGGACAATGATTTCATTTTTATAATAAAATAGTTAGATAATAAAGAGATTGATAATGAATGTTACATAAACATGATATCATTCTAGTAGATAGGTTATTTTGGATTTATCATGATCATTTTTAAAGAGTATTCAATGAGATAATAATAGGTTAAAGTAAATTGAGAAGGAATTAAATGAAACAGGAAATGGATTTAATTCATGAATTATCCTCCTTGAGAAACTCCATAATAGAATGAATTTTTTGCTTTTGAAAAAACCAAGAACTCATATACATGGGGATAGAATAGGGGAGAGGTTTTGGGAAGAACATTTAACGGTTCAAGGCATAGAAAAGTTAGAATAATAGGGGGTGATGGGTGTCTTTATAATGGAGGAGAGGGGGGTGTCCTTGAATTTTTTTATAAGATTACTATTTGGATCAAGAAAATGAATAGATTGAACATTATCATAAAATATATTAGATTAATGAAATTAAGTTATAAATTATGGTTCATTCATTATCCTTGATATAAGGAATAGTTTATTTTTCTTCTAATGTATTTATATTGTAAATTACTATATTTTAAAATTCACTTTTAATTCAAATATTTTAGAATTATACAAAACATTCACAGTTACCATTTTTCACATGTGGAATCCAAAAATGGACTCCATTTTATCAAAATAATTCTATAAACATGTGAAATTATGTTTTTTAATAAAATCATTATTTAACTGAAAAATTAATATTTTTAAATATAAAACTATTTTTATAACACTTTGAAAAATTAATCAGGGTATAAATAAATTATCCTAAAATCATAAGGGAAAAAAATATTTATGTATGAATCCATTTTATAAAAAATAATTTTCTTTTAAATAATGTTATTTAATATAATATTGTAATTAAATATTTATGACTAATAAACAAAGAAGCAATTAAATATTAATTTTTAAAATATTTACTTACATTTACTATGATAAAATTATCTCAAACATTAACTTATGAGATGTATAAATTTTATTCATACATTCATTGGTATTTATAAATTCATTATATCGATATAGTATTCATATGGGTCATATTTATACTCCTATGGTCAAGTTACAATATCATCAGTTTATGTTTTTAACGTCTTGAAATGCCTCAATTTCTGTCATTCATCATTTATAATGTCTGTATTGTGTTGTATTAATTACTAAATGTGATCTATACTATATGAAAAAAATCATAGGAGTGGAAATTAACTTATATGGATTTTGGTCCTCACATTCCCCTATACAACAAAAATTTAATCCTCAAAATTTCAATATTGTCACCTTATAGATAGATTTGGGTAGTTATTTATCATATTATCCCCAGGCTCCCATGTCACATCTTTAATTTTATGATTATTTCGATGTGACATTTCCAGTCGAGTCATATGATTCCTTAACAAATTTCCATTAGTTTCTACATTCCCGATAGTCTATTCACGGTATGATAATTCTGGTTCCAATTCTATACCTTTATATGTGAGTACACGTGTTGGGTATACCAAGTACTTCCTTAGAAATAATAAACACAATACAATGATTACCTTATAAAGTCTATGGTACGTTGCCAAATGATAATCCATTACTCAAAATCACTATATAATTTAAAATGAGAAAATTTAGCTTCGTATTAGTGTCCCATTCTTCTCAAATATTGTAACACCCTTCCATATAGATACTTTTACAGAAACCTGATCTCCCACTTTAAATTCCAAATAATTCCTTCGACTGTCAGCATAGATATTTTTCATACTTTTTGATAATTTGATATGATTTTGAATACTTGTTACCATTTCTATTGATTAATCCACAAGAAAGAGGCCTAAAATCTTCATTCCACTAACATCATCCCTACAAGGATGTGTTCAAAATATATTTACATACCATGCTTCATATGGTTCCATTAAAATTCCATAACAGAATCTATTATGGTAGGAAAAACTCCACTGACTTTAAATACTGATCCCATGTACTTTGAATGCCATGCTAACATGATCTCAATATGTCTTATAATTTTTTTGGAATTTACTTTCTGAATATCTATTAGATTGAGGGTGATAAGCATTACTCAAACGAAATTTAATAACAAAAAATTTCTATTGACTTTTTCCATATTTTTGATGTAAATTGTGTATCCTGATTAAACTCAATTGAGAGCAGTAATCCAAGTATTCTTACAACTTCATTTATATAGAGTCATCCAAGGTGATCAATTGGAAAATATTCCATTATAGTTAGGAAATGAGAATATTTTTGAAGACAATAAAAAATCAAACATATTAAATCATTTTGACACTGGGTTTCTGGTAATCCAATGGAAAAATCTAGAGTGATGTCATCCCATTACAAGGATGGAACAGGAAGAAGTTCCCTGACTCTTGTAGGATGTTTTATTTTAGACTTCGCCTATTGAAAAACTAAACTTCTTGACAAATAATCATGAATTTTTATTTTCATTTAATGCAACAAGAAATGTTCCATCAAATCTATATACGACATAGTGATATTAGGGGCTATTGAGAAATTCGAGTTTTGGGCATCATCTAATAGATTTCTTTTCAGCTCGGGTATAGAGGGGACACATAACCTCTTCCCCAATTTCATAATTCCATCCTCACAAAAAATGTAAACCAACTTCCCATAATTCACATTATTAGTTTTATTTTGAATATTCTCATCATGAGAATGTGAAATTTTAATCCTTTATAGTAAATATGTTTGGAAAACCAATTTAAAAAGTAATGATGTTTCACTTTCCTTGATAATTATAATATTTATCTTTGCTATATCCATGTCCCCAAGGACCATGTAAATACTCATTTTCCTAAGAACTCCATGATCCATCCTTCCCAATGCATCAACTACCTTATATGCCTTTCATGGGTGATGGTGTATTGAACATTCATAATCCTATAGTAGTTAAAACCATCACCAATTCCTCATGTTGATTTCATTTTTTGAGAATACTTTTTTTAAACTCGTAACATCCATATATATCTCAAATCATTATCCATAGATATATTTTCTCCAAATCGTTAGAGAAAATAGTACTAATATTAAGTCAAGATGATGAGTTGTATAGTTCTATTTAGTAGTTTTTAACTACCTTTATGAATAGTTAATAACTCTATCACTCTACATGATGAAATAACCATGTCCTTTCATTGATGAATCACTAAAAATAAAAAATGCTCCCCTTTTTGAAAGTATATTCATGATCGGAGTATTCACTAATATCCTATTTAATTTTTAAAAACAGCCTTCTCATTTTTTCCATACTCACTTAATCCCTTTAAGAGTATTATTGGTTAACGTGTTTCCTAATCGGGTGATGATTTGAATGAGTCAATAATAATAATAATGTCATAATACCATAAATCTATGAACAACAATTATTTTATTTTGGGTAGAACATTCCTATGCATCTATTGACTTTTTAAGATCAACTAAGATTCCATCATTAGAGATAACAAGGCCTAGAAAAAGAAATATTTGAATCCAGAATTCACAGTTACAAAATTTTCCATCGAAATAAATCATCAAGATATTACATGAAAACATTATTAATTAGATCCATGAAAATGTAGGGTGATTTTGTTAATCTAAAAGGCATTACTATAAACATGTATGCCCATACCTACTTTGAAATACTATCTTTCTGATATTATTCTTCCCCACATGTAACCAATGACATCCATATCAATGTTCAATATACGATTTATATTCGGCTCTATGATGTTTTCTAATAAATCATTATTGTAAGAAATGTGATACTTGTTCTTTATCTTAATATCATTGATTTCAAAATATTTAATGCACATCCTCATATATCTATTTATATTATAAATGAAATGAATGGGTTCTCCCAATAGAGAAATAGTTGGATGAATAAACCCCTCACTACTTTATTCCTCTAGTTTTTTCTTCCGCTCCAATAATTAAATTGTTTCCATTATATAATAAGTATTTTATATAGGGATTGTATTTGGAATTAAATCAGTAGAAAGCTCAATTTCCCACTATGGATAATGTTTAGGTAAATCCTCTAGTGACACTTAAATATATTATTGCACAATATATACATCCTCAAATTGATTATTTCTTTCCTCATACATAGATATGGGGTTTTTATCATCTATAAGAATTTTATTTAGTTTAGATACAAGGGTGGATGCAAATAAGAATTTGATTATGATGATTCTTCTCTAAAGATAAGGGATTATTCATTGTTCAAAAAAATTAACATCATCCTTTTTGAAATAGTACTTTGCATCAAAATATTAAAGCTAATCTATACCATTAATTATTACATATTCAATCATGTGTTTTATGATAACATATTCAACTAAATCACAATTATGTGACCAAAAGGGTATTGGCTGACAAATATTTGTTGTAATGATACTTATATTATGATTTTGGACTAACAACTATTTTATTAAATAACATTGGAATTTCATAGAAAACTGGGAATATATAAAACAATGAAATGCTCGAGAGTCACATAAATAATTTTCTATATTTGAGTATATTATTAAATTACTCGTGAAAAAGTTGTTTGGATTTTCGACCTCGGTAGTTGTGGTTGCATAAAAATGGCTTTTCACCCTTGGAATTTTCTAAGGCGTATTTCCAAAAAAACATTACAAATTCATTAGCATAGTGTCCCATCTACCTGAAATTAAGGAATACAAAATTGATATAATATTTATTTCATTTTAATCAATAGCATTATGGACATTATATCCACACATGTAATACACTAATTTTTCTATTTACTAGGCACCAAGGTGTTTCCTTCCACAAGTACAACATATTGGAAAATTACCCTCTTTATTCATAAATTTATCCATTATATCCTTCACTACCATATTTATATATATTATCCAATGAAATCATTATAAATAGTTAATCTTTATCTATATTCATAGTACATGAGACAATATATTTATATGAAGAGAATGTTTTGGAAAATAGTCACCTTCAGTGGAATAGTTTTAAACCATCAAAGAATCGATAAATATTGCTCCTTAGATTATGTATGTAGTCTACAAAATTCATTGATACCCTCATATAGTAGGCCTTAGAAATTGAAATATTTTCATACCATTTTTTTCCGAGACACAAGAATTTCCTCTCCATGTCCACCCATTTGTCACAATGTTATTATTTTCCTATAAATATTTTCATAAAGTCCCTCCATTCAATAAATTCAATCTTAAAATCCTCCTTTGTTATTTGAATCTTCTGCCACAACTGATATTCATCTCATTGGTAGATGACATGCTACTATGACCACATTATATAATTTGTTACTTCCTAATGTGAGAAATATCTTCTATAAAGTACTTATATAGTGCTTTACAACGAATGTGTCTATAATACCAATAAATGAAGGAATATTTTGTCTTAAAATGATTAATAACATTACTCCTAAACATTGAGGGTCAAGATGCTCAATATGGTTAAATTTATTGTTCATAAACAGAGATAGTCATCTGTGTATAGTATAATGTTGTTCAGTTCCAGACGCAACTCCAGTATTAATATCATTATCTTTAACAAGAGTAAAATCTCTACATGGGATATGAACATTCATGTGGTATCCATTCCTTCCACTATGAGACACTTCTAAATAATGTAATACACTAAAATAGGTTCTAAATCATAATGTATAATATCAACATAAGATAAAATAAAATAATATGCATAGATAATCCCATAATCATTATCTTGGGTTATTTGAGGTAAATGTTATTTCAAGTACTTTATAAAGATTTGTAATAAAAAAGTGAATTATCCTTTCATAACCCCGAGGAGTTTCAAACTAGGTATGTTGTAAGACCCACTATCATTTACCAGGTTGCACTCACTCGGGCCCGGAACACCTTGTCGAAGTTGTTACTCTTAGGTGAATCTATGTTTGAACCACGTCCACTTATACTATCCAAACAGGGATGAATATCTAGGAAGATGCATATCACAAAATTATAAGATGATCTTTTATTTGTATCCTTGAAGTCTATATTAGGTATTTCATTCATAATCTATGTTTTTTACTTCCATTTTCCATGTTTTATATTATAGCTCATTTAATAACAATTGTAACGACCCCTACAATGGTTTCCTGGTGTTGGTGCCATATTTAATTACATTGGAATATAAACAAGGAATGTACATCCTGATGAAATGAATAATTATTATTTTTTAATCAAGATAGATACATATATTGAACATTATGACATAAAATGAAATACAATATATATTTTGTTATATACATCAACTACTCCAATATTATCCCAAAATGTCATTCATAATACACATCTTCTCATTCCATAAACATAAAACAAAAGTAATCGGTGAGCTCAGATTCTCAATAAGGGTAATAAATACTGTTAAACATATCATAATCAGAAACAATAATCATGATGAATAACTAAATCAAATGCATTTAGAAATAAACTTGAGCATAATATAGTTGGAATAAGAGCTGATTAAATAAAACTATAATCAAATATAACAACATATATTATATTAGTAGAATAATCACATGGACTATTACTTACCACTTCATAATGAGGGAATGAATAATATGTGATATATAATTCATACCCTCAAGGATACCTCCATGACAAATAATAATGATTAATGCATCAGCCAAAACCATATCTGAAAATGGGAATGGTCTCAGCCAAGTCCATATTAATTTTGTCTCTTCATACCTATTAATGATTAGTGGGGATATATGAGGCACCACTCTTCAATTACTTGTTCTAAATCATTAATCTTATGAATGGGGCTAGACCTAATCAACGTATACAAATGATATGTATGTTACTTTCCCCCAAAAGTAATTACAATCACTAAGCATTCAGAGTAATTAGTTCAATGTTATCGAAATAGACAATCCAAAATCAAACTGACAATAATTTTTTTTATAAAATTCGATTGATGATAATATATATGATTAATCCCTATTAAACATATTAATTAATAAGAGTGTTTAAATAGATGAAACTACACTTATAAAATCACCATGTAATTCTTGAGAGAACTAAACTTTTTCATTAAAAGAAAGAGTTCTATTTGAAAAATATTAGCATAAAAACAAAAGTGATATAAGATATTTTTTCATTATAAATTGTGTGATATTAGTAAAATATTATTTTCTTGAAACAAATAATAGTGTGCACATGAGAATATATAGATATTTGAAAAATTTCCATGAATCAGACTTGTTTTTCCGAAATAAATTTTTAACGATCCATTTAAAACATTTCAATCCCCCTTAAAGATAGAAGGATTATTATCAGTAAACATATATAGAACATTAATAAGTAATTTATCAGTATTAAATATGTATATTTATGAATTTAATGGAGGTAAGTATATAATAATATTATGATGAATGAAAATCGAGGTCCGGGTTTGAATCCTTAGATTATGATTGAATGTATTATGCACATGACTGTAATTCCTTGGATAATCAAATTAAATACATTAATTAATTAAATAATAACATTATATACATATATTTGATTAATTATTTCTCTGTTATGTACGTTTATGTCTGTATTTATAGGTTATTCTATTTAATTTGTTTATTTTTGAGTGTTCATTTCCATGATTTCATGATCAGTTCCCTAGATTATAGGTAGTGAAGTTCATGGGAAAGGGTATAATTCTCTAAAATTGGAACATAATGTTATTAACTAACAAACAAAAGCTTAATTAGTGTTATTTTTTTTCAATCTATGAGGATGAATATTTATATAACATATTAATGATAACCATTGAGATAACTCTTAGAGGTTTTGGATCACAACAAACTAGTTTTGTTATATAATATTAAATCCTGTATATAAAATGGTTCAAAAGAAATATATATGATATAATACATATTTTACAATATTTTCAACCATATAAATGGTTTCACTAACATAATTGAAGTAGAAATTAATGAAAAATGTACTTCATCCATGAAGGTTGTTAATCTGAACATCCCGGATGATGATTTCGATTTTCAAATAAAATAGAGATAGAGTAAGGATATTGATAATGGATGTTCTATTAAATTGATGTCATTAAATTAAATATATGTTTCTAGATTTATCAATATCATTTTTATATAATATGTTTATATTTAATTGTAAATTAAAATTAATTGATATGAAATAAATGAATTAGGAAGAAGGATTACCCCTTGAATTATCTACTTATAGAACCTCCATAATGGAAGGTGTTTTGGTCCTTTGTAAATAACAAAATATCTTGGTCATGAGGAGTGTATAGGATAGTGTATATTGATACAAAATTTTTATGATTAATGGATTAGAGGTGTGAGGATTAGATGGGGTGATGTGTGGCTTTTATAGTGGAAGAGAGGGGGGGTTTCTCGAATTTTTTAATAATATGTTTACTATTTGGCTCAAAACTATGAATAATTTGAGCATTATCATGAAATATATTAAAATAATAAATTTTAGTTAGATATTATAGTGATTACATAATATATTACTAATGTTATAATTTAATTATATATTAATGTATTTATATTGTAAATTGTCATATTTTTCTATTAAAAAAAAGATTATATAATTTTAGAAAAATCCATAAAATTAGAATAACAAATTTTATCCATGTAGAATCCAACAATGGTCTCCATTTTATCAAAATAATTTTCCAACTATGATAAATATATTTTTAATTAAATTCATTATTTACATGAAAAATAAATTTTTTAAATCCCAAAATGATGTTATAACACTCTAAAATTTTAACTAAGGGCACATTAAATTATCCTAATATCATAAGATAAAAAACTATTTTGTTACATATCCATTTAATGAAATATATATATTTTAAATAATTTTATTTATTATATATTTTTAAATAAATATTTATGGCTTATAAAAATACCAACAATTAAATATAAAATTTTAATCAATTCACTATGTTTTTAAATGATAAAATTATATAATAATTTCACATATGAGAGCACTAAATTTTATTTATACTGTCATTGGTGATGTTACTATTCCATAGTCCTATTTACTAATCATAAAGGTCATATTACTATTCCTAAGGGCTTGTTACTATTTCATTAGTATATGTTCCTTATCGTCTTCAAATACCGCTATTTTATTCATTATTCATTTATAATGTATATATTCTGTCATATATGTAATTGAATGTGATATATATTATATTAAATAAACATATTATGTTAAATTTATTGATAGAGTTTTGGTTCGTTGCAATAAATCTCATAAAACAACTATTGTTACTTTAATGACATGATTATCTCATGGAAATGAATTGTGATCCATGAAAATATATTTGAAAAAAAAAATCTTTAAAATTAAATAATTATAAAGATATCATTAGAAATATATATCATGTATTGAATAAGTATCCTCGTGGTTTTTGTCACTAGTGAATAAAAATTCCATTAAACGATCATTGAAATTATTTTTGAGGAAAATACCTTATCAACATAAAAAATCACTTGTAAAAACTATACATTTATAGATTTTTATGAAATTTTAATATTAAAAGAACCATGGGAACTTTTAAATGAATAGTCAAATAATTTAGTGTCCATGACGTTGGTAAATTTAATTCAGTTTGAAATTATTGAAACAAATATTCTCTTCACATCTTCAGTCAGATGTTATGTATTAAAAAATTAATAGACTATTATTCTACATAATATCAATAAAATGTAATACATGTTTAAATTGACCATAAATAAAAAAATCAAAAATATAAACATTATTTCTATATTTTTTTTATAAAATATGGAAATGGATGATAACATTTTCCAACATAAAATGTTAAATAAGGTATGTTATTCGTAAAAACAACCTTTAAATTATTTTGCGTAACAAGGAGATGAAAATGAAACCAAAACATAAAATATTTTTAAAAAACTAGGGATTAATATGAATGGAATCTATAACATAAGGACCAAAATATTTCCTCCATAAAAATTAAATCATATTCAATACATATTATAATGGGACTGAGTCATAAACCCCTTTATACATTGGAATGATTTGAATCATATTCCATGTGAATGATTAATATAAAATGGAATCGTAAATATCATTAAAATATTTATATACATGAGAAAAAATGTCAGTATTTAGGTATATATATCTCATAATATAATATAAGTGCATACCTTAAATGTACGTCCTAAAGAAAAAAAAATAAAAAAATTCCCTTCCAAAGATCATATAATTGAATTGATAATTAATAATTTGAGAGATTATTTGTAAAAACATTAATTAAATCATATCAATTTAAATAAATAATATATTAAAAATCTCATTTCACACATATTCATGAAAAAATATAACCAAAAAAAATTTTATATAACACAATGAAATGAAATTGAGATAGTATAATATTTTTCACTTGGTAAAATTCTTTTCAAATCCCCTTGGATAATATAATTTAAATTTTAACATAAAATACCAATAAACATATCAGATTCAGGATATAACAAAACAAATGGGTTGTATATTCATCATATAAAAGAAGATAGATTCATAACATTAAATATTTACTCAATGATGAAATATTGATATGAAAATAATTGAATCAATTTTGGACATTCATTATATGTTCATTATGGAATGTTTAATAATATTATATAAATTTATGTTATTCATCATAATTTTTTTTTAAATTATCATTAAATCATTTATTCCATTTTTATAGTTAAAATTTAATGACATACTCGATTATTTCCATTTCATTTTTTTGGGCGATGTGTTCATCATAAGTACAAAAGGTATTCAGTCTGTTAATTGTGGTCACGGAGATCATTCTTACATCATATATAAAATAGAAATATTTTCATAATTATATTTTTTATTCATCAATTACATTTTTAAGCCATCCATGAAATATATTTATGAAAAATGAACTACATTACAATCACGGAGACAGTAGGTCAAATGTTGTCATGAGTTACATTTTTATTTTTCAATGAACAAGATGGAAAGAAGATAAGTATTAATTTATCTATATATAATTATTATTATATCATAAGAATAATATTAATTATTAAAATGAACATATATATAGAATAAATTTTATCTATTGAAGAAAAATGTATCATATCCCTTCGTAGTGATGGTAATCCACACATACACATGATTGAGGTTGTAATTTTCCAATTGATTGAATGGTAAGAAAAAAATATGATATAATTTCACTAATTAATTATAATTATGTTATGAATAATATATATATATTAATGTAACCCATCATTATTACTAGTTGTAAGAGGTAGTAATAGTAAAGTAAATATAGTGGTCCACGTAGAGGTAGTCGACCATACACATGATTGATCATTTAATTTCCCATTTGATACATTAGGGGACACATATATTTTGTTAAAATTTAAATAATAACATATCAATGTATATAAATTAAATATTTTTAGTATTTTATTGGGGTTTTATAATATTTTAATAATGTATAAATATTAATTGAATGAAAATTCTCAGATAAAAACAAACATCTTCTTTGGACATCATCCTAACATTTGAACCAAAATAAATTATCAGTTGGTTATCATATCAAACCATTCAATCTATCTTATTTTTAAGGATTATATAAATTAATTTAAGTAGTTATTTAATGAACTTGTGTTCTCAAAATTTGTGATCATTAGAGGAGAGTATGTTCCCATTATAATATGGGATGGGAACTTTTGGAATTATATAATGTATTAAATCAATATAAAATAAGAGTCATTGAGAAATGGATCTAAAAATATTTAATTAAAATATAGGATGAGGATGATTTTAAATAATCTAATAACACTATATTTAGACAAGTTTATATTTATTTCATCTTTATCACTTTGTTTTAAGCCCCCGTTAACCATTTTCATAGTTACCATTTATCTCTTTACTGGAAAATAATGTTAATATAAAAGGAAAAATGACACATAAATGTCCCATGGTTGAAATTTTAAACCATATATCATTAAAATTTATAAATATTATATTTTTATTAATTTTAAATCATTTAATAAAATAATGGTTATTATGAAATATCAATAACTTATTTTTTGGACATACATAAAATATTATAAGATAATATGTGTTTAGTTCATTTAAAATGGTTCCCAAATTACATAGAACATAATTTTATGAGAATTTGACAGCAAAATAGTCATATAATAAAATTTTAATATATTTTGATATAATTTGAAACCTTATATTTTGATTTAAAATTTTGATAACCATTTTTTTTCTTTAACCACAGTAATGACTCTTTAAATATTACTGAATATTAATTTTATTATAAGTTTATAATTGAATCATAAATTTCTAAGGGATTAAAGTTTATACCATTTTCAATAATTATTATCTAAATTATATTTTCTTTTATTTTTAAAATATATTTAAAAACTTTTAACATAAATTACTATCAATTTCATTATAATTACTATTCACATTATTTTACTTTTAAAATAACCTGACATAGATAAAATTTTAATTTAAAACATTAATAACCCCCTGATAAATTAGTTTTTGCTATAAAATAATTTTCACACTTAAAAGCACAATAAAATTAATAATTTTAGTGTTTTAAAAATTATTTACATGATTTTTCTACTACCTAAAAAAAATACATCATTGTTGTGTAAACACTTATGGAATGTACTTCCTCAATAAAAATTAAAAATAAATTATCATGATAGAATATAATATTTATTATAAACATTTACTAAAATTATATTTTTTCTTTATCTCTGCCAGAAAATATTATAAATATTAGAAGCAAGGGAATGAAAATTGTCAATATATATTTACATAAAATAATATATAAGTCATTTTGAAAGATATATGTAATAATGATTTCCATATATTATAATATTCGATTAATATAGTTGTAAACACTCATATAATAGATTAAAAGATTGTTTTATGGTTATTATTATTCCAATCCATATTATTCTTAACATTAATTACATGATTTACCCATATAGATGTGACAAATATTTAATGTTATTTCAATTCATATTTTAAAGTAATAAAAAATAGAAATTTAAAAATATTTGAACTCCAAATTCAAAAAATTGAATTCATTTTTCCTGAGTCAATTTATATATTTTCTATAAATTGAATAAGGATTATGATGCAAAACATAATGAAAATAATGTTTTTGGAACATATATTTTAATCCCACAAGTGAAATGAAACAAAATATCAATTAAAAAGTCAATTGCTATGTAATTAATTAGATTAATTATAAATAATGAAGTATAATATTAATTTAATATCAAATCAAAATAATAATGTCACATTATTATGAAAATCAATGTTAGTTTTCTAAAAATATCTCTTTTTAAAATATCACTAAAAAAACAAATCTTTTCAGAAAAATCTCAATCATTAACCCTATGATAATTATGATATGATGATTAAAAAATTATATCATTTTTACAAAATATCATTTCATAATGTCGTATAAATTTATTTTTTTATCCAATAGCAAAAATAGATAGAATTATTATGTAAAAAATCATATTTTTGAAGCATAAAATGTCATTACAAAATATTTATTAATTATTTATTAGGAATTTATCAATACAATTATATTATAAGAGAAATTTATAAATATTTTTTATGATATTGTTTCATATAATCAAACCATAATTATTAATTTCTAGGTAATAAAAGTAACATTCATACAATCATATTTTATTGTTCATTTATGCTCAGTATTACATTTCAAATATGCCATCAACAATAGTTTTTTTAATATAATAACAATACATTGTACAACATTATTAAATTATGTCCTCATAATATGAACATTATATTTGTAATAAATGATATTAAATTTTAATATACATTTTTGAAGACACACATCATAGAAAGGGTTAGTAAAAAAGTCTCTTCAAAAGAGGGAAACTGAAATATGATGTTCAAATAGGATAACTCATAACATGGTTTAAAAATAGTATAACATTATTAGGAATTGAAAATATGGATTTTGAGTAAAAACCTAATCTCTAAATAATTATTGTTTGACATTGAGATAATTAATTAGATAAAATTGAATGAAAATGTGAATGTTAACTTTAATGTCTCGTATTTTCGATGTATTATTTTTAAATATTATTTAGAATTCTTACAACACCATTCTTGGAGACGACACAAAATTCAGAAGCCCGGTGAGCCTGAAATACTGGTTTGATCTTCTTTATGATTAGTAAGTCGACATATTTCGGTGGTTGAGGCAGTTTTGTGAACGGATGTCCGGATTAAAAATATTAGTGCACTGTTGCGTTTGTGAGGAAGAATTTACCTATGAACAGGTCTAACCTCAACCGGTGCGGGTCAAGGGAATAAGTTTATTTTGTGGAAATTTTTAGTAAAATAAAATCAAATAAATTGTCAATGTTTATTTTATTTTTTTGGAAACATTCGCTGCAGCGCAATGACAGGGATGATGTTTAAATATTTAATTCCATGTCATAATGACTCCAAAACGAAAACATGACTCATAAATATCACAGCGTGATGGAATGCCGAAATGTATTCCCCATTTTTTTTTAGTTAATCGAATGTATTTCATTGATGAAAAATTGATATAATCTATAGTGGAATCTTGATAACTTTGAGATAACTCTCAGCGACAATCAACGACGAATCGACCCAGTGAATCGATGCACCAACAATGCTGAACGATCTCGACAATGACGGAAGCATGACCCCTTCATCTGTGATCGATCACATATTGAGGTAGGGGTTGTTATTTCGATTCTTATTTACTCATTTGAGGATTTAATGATGAATTAGCATCAGCCACGTACATGTTGATTCGCAGATCATGTGTTCTTACGATAGGGTGTTACTATTCGTTTCATTCGGAGATTGATTCCGTAATTTTAATTGTGGTAATTTTTGGATTATCGTTCTTATTCTCCCTGTTTAATCCGCATAACGGGAGTAGATCAACGTCCTGAAAAACAGCGGTGGAGGTTCGTCTGTAATTTTTTTATTGGATTTCATCCCCTTTTCTTCATGTTTTCACATTCTTAGTGGGGTGGTGAACAACGGATTGTTGGAATTCTGTTTTGTGATGCAATGATCTCATCATGAAGAAATGACTTTGCAATGACCTCACGGAGGTGTGACGATGGTGAAAAAAAAAACGAATCAGATTGGATCAGGAGAACAATTTCTTTGAGCATTCTTCACACGGGTGGATTTGCACAAGTTTTCAATGCTGACTGGAAACACAATGTCCAACTCAAAATCCCAAATCTCAACTGTTCTATAATGGAAGTAATACCAAGAAGGTATGTACCACACAAGTATTCCACATAGATGAATACCACCAAGGTATTACCATGAAGGAAAGTGCCACATTGGTAGAGACTACGCTCACAGTAGGTATTTCATATTACAGTATTAAAGATGATTTGATATAACCACTGAATAATATTACTCTTCTAAGAGGCTCTGCTGCTGACCCATGAAGGATCGCTCGGTGATGACCCACAAAGGATCGCTAGGTGCTGACCCACACGGGATTGCTTGGTGCTGACCCACACAGGATCCCTCGATGCTGACCCACACATGATCTCTAGCTGCTGTCCCACAAAAAATCGCTCAGTGTTGGCCCCCATAGGATCACCATTCATTTTCACGTCATAGCGAGCTGCTGGGTTCTCACACTATTCATGCTTGTCTCAGGGAGGGTCCACTCCTCAAGACAGTGGTCGATACTCCAACTTCCAGGATATCCCAAAAAGATGAATCTCAAAAGGCAATCACGTCATAAGGGTATAATCGTAATAGACGGTGCATCAATCGGACGTCCGGTCTATAAGTTATTAGCCTTTTAGTCCCGAGGGCCTGGTTGGATTCAAGATCGATCCAACCAAACAGCACCACAACATTATCCAAATCGCCAGTGGGTTATACTCAAAGGGACCGTCTCATTCCAAGGAATCCAGCACCGCTAACGATTCGTTAAACTGATGCCAGGTTCTAATGTTATGGCTATAATTGATTATAGGGTCGAAACTGGTCTGATTCCGGTCTGACCCAGTCTCAGTGACCCCTTTCGACCCATCTTGGTTCGACAAGGATTGGGTTTACCCGACCCGACCTGATGGGTTAGACCTGACCCCATTGGTGGGCCGGCCCGCTGGGTCCAGCCCGACCCGTGCTGGGTGGCCCGGTCCGGTGGCCTGGCCTGGGTAGCGGCGCGGGGGCCGCAATGCGGCATGAATGCCACGAGGGCCGCGATGCGGTGTGGAGGTGGCAGGGGCCACAAGCGGGGCATGACCGCGAGGGTGGTGAGGCGGCCAGGGGCTGCGACGGTGGCGAGGCCATGGGGTTGCGAGCGCGGTGAGGCCACGGGGCCGCAAGGGTGGCGAGGCCAAGGGGTCGCATAGGCGGTGAGGCCACGTGGGCGACGAGGCCGAGGGGCGAAGTGGGCAGCAAGGTCACGGGGCTTCGTGGCGATGTGGCCTGGTGGCCACCAGGGCGGCGAGGCCACGTGGCCATGTGGGTGGCGAGGGCGCGGGGTTGCAAGGCAGCGGAGCTACAAAGGACATAAAGGTTGCGGGGCGGTAGAGGTTGTAGACGATGTATGTAGTGGAGTGACAAAGGCTGTGGATGGTAGAGTGTCAGTCCTTCACTGGTGGCCGGCTTGATCAGACACCCTTGTAAATTCCCGGAATTTCCATGTATTTTTTTAAATATATGGGAATTTTAAGAGTCCCCAAAAATTTACGGCAAGTGAATCCAACGCCCAATGTGACTGGAATCAATTTCTAAACATTTGTTTGGGTACGTTCAGTAAACGTGGGAGGAGGTTTTACTAACTTTTGAACCAGTTCTTGGAATTGAAATCAGAGGGCACTATTGAACTCGTAGCGCCAATATTCTCATAATGAGACCATCAACTCGATGGTAACTGGTTGAGGGTGAAAGTTATTTTTTGGGTTTTTCGTGGAAATAATTAAAGAATATAAAAACACATTTTTTTTATTTTTTGTAACCACCCCATGGTGGATATTGTGTTGGTGGGGACCATAGAAGTTTTATTCTACAAATTGAATGCTCGGTGATGGTGACCACACAAGAATAACCTCCCTTTTGGATGTTATGGTGGCGGGGACCACCTAAGGTATAAACCACTTAAACACCCATATTAATGAGGTAGTAACCTCCCTAATCCATCTTTAATGTGGAGTATCCTTTTGATCATTCGCCACATTAATTATTCCAACCCTCCTTAATTTATTATGTCACCCATCAATTAATTAATTAATCAAATTTGAAATTATGACAACATAATCTATTAGGTTAGATAATCCACATTTGGATTAAATTAGGGAAAACCCTTGGCAATGAAGGGATAAGCATATCGAATTGGGAGAAAGGTATTTCAACGGAGAACGCAAATGAAGAATGACAACGAAGAACGTCGACCTCGACATTGAATTTCATTCCAGGGACTTCCTCTAACATGGGATGTTTTCATATACGATGAATCGGCATCCGTACATCCATCTCACCAAAATGTCAATGAAAAACCCGTGGTAGGGGTTTATTCCTATATGATTATCACATACCATTTACTCCCTTATATTTATTGTTTGGTTTGGGAATAGTCATTGTGGTTGGTTAGGATTGAAGTTCATTGTTCGTGTTCTTGATGAGACACTTGCTACTGCTCCAACCTGTATGGTGTGGGCGAATCAAACCTGGTCGTACCCCTCTGGAAATCTTCATTGGTATGTTCATCGTATTTAACGAAGGTGATGAAGTTGCCGAAGGAAATGGGCCGCCGCCCTGTGGTAGGACCGCCGCCCGTGGCCAAGGCACCGTCGCGCGGTTGGACCGCCGCCCCGTAGCCGGACCACCACTGTCATCTGCCAAACCGATGCCGTACGGGTCAAGCTATGCAGCAGTCCGCCGAGCCGTGTAACACTGCCATCCACCGTGTCACGCCGTCATCCTCCGAGACAACACTATTTGGGCCAAGCCGAGTCGCGCCGCCACCGTGCCGAACCATTATCGCCGCCTTGCCTAGCTGCCGCCACCTCCATTCCCTTGTCACGAATCCCTAACCGAGCATTCATTTTCGTTTCCCTCCTAGCCACCGTAGCCGCGCTGGCCACGGCCTTACGAACTGCCATGCGGTACCCCGCCATCTGCGGCCAAGCCGTTCTGTGACCGAGCCACCCTCCCAGCACCCTCCAAGGTCGAGCCACCCCTGTAGCCACCCGCGGCCCCTCGCGGCCGTCAGGTTGAACCCAATGGGCCAGGCTTCCCACCATACCAGGCCGGACCCAGCGGGTCCGACATGATCAGTTCAGCAAGGTCAAACCAGACCCAGGCCCACTATGACACATTTACTTTTTTTGGCCATACCTTTGGCACCAGACGTCCGTTTGACGTAATGTAAATAGTGCTGGAAATCATGTAGCGAGACGATCCCTTTGATTATAACCCACTTAAGTTTTGGATTATGATGGGAAACTGTCGGGTTGGATCGAGCACGATTCCAACCAGGCCCTCGGTACTAAAAGCTAATATATCATAGACCTGGTGTTTGATTGACGCTCCGTTTGTTGTGTTATGGCCCCTATGACTTGACAGACATTTCGGATACTTCTGTGTGGGACTTCGTGGAAGTTTGATTATCGACCAGTTGGTTGTGTAGCAGATCCTCCCGGAGATGAGTGAGCATAGTGTGCAAACCTAGTAGATGACTATGACTTGACGACTGCTGGCCTTTTCAACTCAGAGTGACTTGACATGCCTAGTGGAGAGCTCCTCTATGTGACGCGGAAGACCCATGGCGAGGAGTGCCTCTATGTGACACGAAAGTCCAATGGAACTCAATCGGAGGAGTGCCAATGTAGGATTCGAGGGGGAGTGCCTCTATCTGAGGCGGAAAAACCATGATATTTGATAGATGAAGTACCTCAGCAAGTCACGATGGGGAGCTCCTATATGTGATGCAGTAGTAGCATAGTGGGGAGAACCTCTGGGTGACATAGTAAACCCACAGTACTCGATGGGATGGGTACCACAGTAGTCCAAGGATAGTTGGAAGTGCCTCAGTTTGATGTGACATGCCCACTTTACTCGATAGAGGGGGGTTCATTAGCAGCTAAAGTGTTTGTCGATGTGACTGGGGACGTTACTTTTTAATACCCCTTGAATAAATCAAGGTGTGAGCTAATTTATAATCTCTATGCTTCCCCATGATTGAGATAGATTACTTGATAACATAGGTATATGAATGGACATATACCTATTTTGGGTTATCTGTTTATTTTCATACTCTTTGGTTTATACATTGTGGATTTGGTGAGACCATGAGGGTCTCAGGGTCCCTACTAAATATCATTATACGCACACCTGCATGGCCTGTGCATGCACTTTGTTGTGTTTGGTGTAGATGGCATACAAAACTGACTGAGGACGTGAGTACCAGGACTGGCCAATCCCTGGAAGTGGACCATACGGCGTGTTGATACGCAGAGGAGACTGACGAATGTAGTGTGAGAAGGTGATCTATACCTACCCTTGAGGTAGGATTCTTAGTGGGCGACCGACAAACTGAATATTACTTTTCCTAATATGTATTGTATCACAGTTGTACATGTACTTTCCATTTCAGCTTGTATTCTGGCCTCTTTAATTATAGAACGCACTCTATTTATAGTTCAGTTTACTTGTGTTCCTATATTTTTGTGTTCCTGGTTACATTTGCCTAATGTTATAAAGTCAACTCCTTCCCATCATCAGGGAATACGCCATCGGTGATAGTCTCTCGCCCCTTTCCTATGGAAGACGGGATTACAGTAGTCACGACCCGGGCCCCGGGGGACGGGCCATGACATATTGGTATCAAAGGAGTTGGCTATAAAAAAAACAAGGAATCTGATAATTTCTATTAAGAAATAGTGTTAAGAGTAATGAATGAGACTTTTAGTTTAGGTAGTTCAGTGTTGGTGCAGTGGCCGACGTATCCAAATACCCGGACCCTGACTTCTGATTTCCAACTCAGTGCATGAAAACACTGATTGCGTGTTTGTTTTCAACAGTTTTCCTTGTGATATATTTAGTCTGCTAACCACGTATAACTTTTTAACCATGGTAAACATATTTCCTTTTAGTATTCCTACATGCAGTCTTCCAGCTAGGGTCCAAGAGTTGTACGTACTGATAGCCCACCGAACGGCAAAGCCTCAGTGAAGGGACTTGTTCATGTAGACGCACCAGTGGAGGCACTAGCAGTACCATTAACCGTTGGGTCACCGATTCCACCATCCCCATACGTAGATGGTGCATGTAGTATGAGCTCATTACATGAGATATAGTAACGGAGGCCACGCTGGTTCAGGGGAGAGATGGACCCATAGGTGGTTGAGGATTGGCTGGAGGTTGTTGTGAGAGTCTTCTGACTAGTAAGGACATTAGATGACCTCATGGTGATTCTTGCCATCATCCATCTATTGGAAGCAGCATGCTGAGGGTGGAGCATGATGCTTCAGGTTTACGACGTGGTGACGCTTGTCTAGGTAGATTTTGAGAGCCTATTTCAGGAAGAGTTTGTCCCATCGACACTTCACGTAGTGCGCATTCAAGAGCTACTTCATCTATAGCAGGGCAGCATGATTGTAGCTCAGTACTCAGTGAGGTTCATTGACCTCTCACACTACTTCACAGATATGGTGAGGGACCCATTCTTCAGGGACCAGACCTTCGATCAGGGGCTCAAGTGGGAGATTAGGGATTCAATGATCTCACTCAGCATCTCTACAAAGGCGGGGGTGTTAGTGAGATACCTATTGGGGAGAGTTTTCTCGATGATCAGTCCCCAGTAGTGAACACACCACCAGGAATCACGTAGCGTAGTCTTCTACATATGGAAGCAGAGAGATGTCATAGAGGTCCAAGTAGACCATACCAATAGTTGGGCGACCGCATGACTCAGGATCGGTTGTGTGGGGAACCCAAGGCAAAACCAATTAGGCAAGGATCATGCAGTGTTACTCATGTGGCGGTCTAGGTGTAACACCCCGATCTTCCACGATACGCTTCTCATTCAATAATGCAATAGCTTGCATTGTACGCAACTTCGAGTTCTAAAACACCGCGACTAATCAAAGTAGCCATTATGAATATTAATAACCACTTTTTAAAATTATAGAAATTTTATATTTCAAAATGGACTTCATTTTTGGATTCGGAATATCGAAATTAGCCTATGTTGAATTTTTGGTATTTTTCTGAGAACTTCAATTTTTGATGAATAGTGAAACCACTAAGTGGTAGTTAAATAACTGATTTTTCGTTTCAATGAAATATTACCACTTCTGTGATTTGATTTTCAAAAATCCGACATACATGGTTGTCATTAAGAAATAAAATTTGGTTCAATGAGATTAAAATAATTTTTTGGTGAATAGTAACTTTTAAGTTCTTAATCGCGATTAGAGGTAATTAGTGTAGTTTAAGGTACAAATAATGTTATAATAAGATGAGATGAGCATGACACTTGTCCTACTCTTATTGGATGAGTCATGGCCGACCAAGACAACCCATGGGTCAACTTGGGGACCCCATGGAGCCACTTTAGTTGGAAAATGACATTAATATATATTTATTTAATGGTAAAATTAAATTGACACAAACATGAGTTGTTTTACTAAAACAGTTTTTAAGTGGGGTTACAGAAGTCCACATTTTGATTATAAATATAATAATTAGAAAGCTAAAAAGTTTTCCTACATCATAATAATTTTTTTTATAATTTTTAGACATTAAATAAATTAAATTATTTATGACATCATGATGATGCAGCGATGACCTCATTATTTAATGATTTAAATAAAATGGGAAGATAATGCAAAATCCAAGGCTTAAACTTGTCCAAAGCCAATTGGATGAGGAGATTTCGAAACCTTATCACCTTATCCTAGAATTATATATGTGTGGGACCTTTAGAATCCGAAAAGCATTGTGAAATAATGTAACATTTCAATCTTTCCAAAAGTGCCCCTCCTCTCCACTTATAAAAGGCCCCCACCTCTCCCACCTCATTTACACTTTCAAGCCATTTGGCTCGGCCAACCTCTGCCCAAATACTCTCCCAACTTCACCCTCTTACTCCTAGAAGCCTTACTTTGGGCAGAACTCTTCCCAAGGAATCCTTTGGCTCAAATCAAAAAGAGTTACCCGATTTTGAGGTAATGTCTTCTCTAATGATTGTTTTGTTTTATTTTTCTTCTCCAACCCCCTAAAATCTTTTTATTAATTTCTTTTGTAACAAAACCAGTATCCTCAATATACTAGGATGTTGTTATAAGAAAGATTCGAGCTACACTTACACACACCTACATCTAATGGTTAAAAAACATACAGTTTCTGTGGATGGCGAATTTCTGCCTCACGAAACGATGATTGTTCAACACTCATATAACACCTTCAAAGGTGGCCATTAAGAAGTCACTATATTTATATATGATATATAATGTGTTTATGTTTTACTTATGCTTCTGTATTTCTCATTTATGGCATACTTTATGATTTCCATTATGGGTAAAACGCGATAATTTCATTTTAGGAAGTGCGGACTACCGCCCCCTCAAAGTGATTTGAATCGTTAATGCCATATGTGGGATGTATAAAGGATGGATTAAATGGTATGATACACTATATTATACTGTAATTATATTATAAATTTATATCATTATGATTCCATTCCATTATATACGTAATAGAAATGAAAGTAGCGTTCATGCGTACGTACGGCTTACCGTCTCCATGAACGGTGCATTTCATTTCTTACCTCTAAATGTTACGTAATATTATAAATGAATGTATATACTGTATATATATTATATATATGATATCTACATCATGAATATAATTCTGGATATAATGGATATATCACCACATGAACAACTTGTAATTATAAGAATGTTATTTCTGACTCAAGTACCTAAGATCGACAAAATGACCATTATAAACTTATATAATTACATAATGTTCGTAACATGGTAATAAGGAATATAAAAGGAATAATGAACATGGAAAAGGTTCTTAAGTAAATAGGAATTAACTCTAGTTTATTATTCAGGAGGTTAAAGAACGGTCGAGTCAGGACAGGACGCAAGGTAAGGGAACTTTTTAACCCAACTTCCATTCATTGGGTTAATCTCCTACTTTCAAATTATGTCATGATGTTATTATGTCCTATTTTGTATTTTTACTTTATTTATGTGTACCTATAGTGAATACACATAATAGAACTATTTTATTTTAAAAATGATCTTTTTAAGGACTTCGTCTCAATCTCCTTTCATTAAGGTATATTTGGTTTTATACACAACATTCTTTTATACGGTGTATAAACCCCTTTGACTTATACGTTTATTCAAGAGGAATCTTTTTTTATACGAAGCGTTTTGCTAAACGACAAGAGGGAATGTTTTTTTTCGTACTTATGCGGCAACAACGAATTCTCCGCCGCCGTGACCATTATTTGAGTTTCGACTTCCTCTACAAGCCATCATTTTTTTAATGAAAAATAAATACAAAGTTTTAACTTTCTTTTATTTTGGTATTGAAAATGGTTTTGAACGAGATTTTATTATATCAATGTGTTGTATTGATATCTTGTGATTGAAATGTGGAAATGTTATGTTTCCTTTATGCATGTTTTATGTGATATGATTATGTTATGGTTTATGATATGTTTAAACCTATTCATATGAGGAATGCATTGGAATTAATAAGTGATGGGTGGAGCCAGCTACAGCTGCTCAATGCATCGGAAGGTCTCATGAGACAAACTAGTGTCTTGGCACAAGGCCTTGACAAAATCTTATTTGTGGTCTTGTCACGAGGACTTGACTACGTGGTTATGATAGTCTGGAATTATGCATTCCATCATTATGAAAGTGGTTATTGATATTTCATGTGATTATTCGACCAGTAGAATATCCATGTGAAGAAGTGAATGGCATTATCTCATTTTACTTTTGCCATATTATGTTGATGTTCAAGTTTAAAAGGCTTTTGTTTTAGTTATACATTGCCTTAAATTTTTATGTTTATCTATGAAAGCTCCCGCAATATTGTTATCCTTACTAAGAATCTAAGCTCACCCCTTTCAATGTTTTAATATTTTCCAGGATGTGAAGAAGTATTTTATGAATGACCTGCAGGGATAGTCCGAAGAGGATAGAAGTGTTGACTATGGAGACTATGTTATTGTAGTTTTTCAGTTTATGATGTAATGTAATGTTTACGAATGTATCTAGTGTTTCCAAGGCTACTAAACTAATCGGTCTTTCGAGACTTGATCTCTTGTGATCATGCCAATGTTACGAAGTAATGCACCGACTCTGGGCAGCTGGGGTCGGGGCGTTACAGTTGGTATCAGAGGAAGTTTAGTACAAACCTTGGAAACTAGATTTAGATAAACTCTGATTAGAGCACATAGACCTAAGATGAACTTTGAGGATTAGTATATAAGAACTTCCTAGAATTTTGGTATTATAGAGATGTTATGAGTTTTCCGAGAAATACATCCATGTCTGGATACTAGCAGGTAGAGGCGGCTCTAGCACAGATGTACCTAGGGGTAAAACCCGAAAACACCGCTTTGAGCTAGACTCGAACGGGAACTGGTGCACGACAATGGGCCTTGCTGCACTCTTGGTTACGACACTCCCGGGGGATATGCTTAGGATAAATCTCATTTTCTTTACAAATAATTATGAAGGGTTTATGAGTAGATACTTCCTCAAAGAAAACATTTTTATGATTATGGATTATAACCATAAATAGTTCAATTTATGTTAAGTGTTTTATAAGTATGGGATTATGTATTTTGATTCATAAACTGATCTAGTTTACGCAATTGTTTAGAAATGGCGCCTAGTGGAAGAAATGGAAACCGTATCAATGCACGCACCCCATATAGGGATTGCCCTCCTGCTCAAGATAATTATATTGGGGCTGGTGATGCAACTGGTGCCGATCAGCTAATCACCATACTGGGACAACTTACTCAGGTTATGAATAATAACCTTACCCGTATGGAGCACCCTGATCCAAAGCGTGGAGGATCAATGTTAGATCGATTCATGAGGCAACAACCACCAACCTTCAATGGGAGTACAAATCCTATAGTAGCTGAGCAATGGATAAATTCCTTAGAGAAAATATTCCATGCCTTGGGGAGTAGTGAAAGGGAGAAGGTTGTCATGGCAGTTTACCGCCTCACTGGAGATGCCGATCAGTGGTGGTCGCTGATTCAAAACACAAAGGAAGATGATGACGTATCGAATATGGAATGGAGGGAGTTCAAAGATCTGTTTTTAGAAAAATATTTTCCTCGTGACCATCGATCAGATATGGAAAGGCAATTTCTGAGTTTGAGGCAGAAGGAGGATGAGAATGTGGCAAAGTATGAGGCCAACTTTACAAGGTTAGTGAGGCATGCTGCCGATTATATACGTAACCCAAGGAGTAAGATTGATCATTTCTTTGATGGGTTAAAACCATTTCTCCGTCGAGCTTTAGTATCACAATCCTTTTCATCATACGAAGATATTGTCTCGTGTGCTATCAAGACAGAAAAGGAATTCTCTAAGTCTTATGACAACAAAGTAAAGCAAGAGAAGAAGAGAACGGTGGAACAAGAGACAGATAAAGGGAAAAAGGGAAAGAAGGATTTTCCATTATGAGATAATTGTGGGAAGAATCACCCTGGTACTTGCCTAAAAGGATTGGAAGTTAGTTATAAATGTGGAGAAAAGGGTCACCAGGCTCGTGATTGCAAGGGAAAGAAAGAGGCTGTCAAAGTTGAATGCTACAATTGTAGGGAAACAGGGCATTATGCAAATGAATGTCCTAAGCGTCAGGGAAACTTATCTCAGAAAAGGCCAAGGGATCAAGGCCAATCTTATGCTGTGACTACAGTTGAAGCGGAATAATTAATGTATTGGTGCTTTTGGACTCAAGGATTATATTCTGGTTATAAGAATAATGTGATATATATATATGGATTGTACTGCAGTAATTGTTGATTTCAGTAAGGTTTTAATATGATTATGGTAATCATATTTTTAGTATGTGACAATAAGAGAAACTTTCCTTTGTTTGGGTAATCTGATGCTATAATTGATTTTGGAATTTAGAGACCTTTTAGAGAAAGTCTGGACGGAGGTATTTTGGATAACTATTAAGGTTGGAATGGATTAAGTTGAACTTTGGATAGTATTGTTTAAGGTTAAAACATTTATGAAGATTATTTTTGGAATAGTATAGTACTATATTTTTAGGAAAAGGACAACCTGCAGGGTGGGGAATAACCCATCGCGTCGGACAAAGCTGCAGGAATCAAACCCACAACCATAGTGCAACAAGCCTTTATTTCCTACCACTAGCCTACAGGAAGTCCCTGGTTATTAAAAAATCGTTTTACTAATCTAAATGGTGTGTGTTAAAATTTGGAACCTTATACAATTAGGATAAATAGACTATTTTTGAGTTCTGTTACCATTTAGAGTAAAAGTTGGGTTTTTGGTAAAAATTTATTAACGAATGAAAGTATACATAACAAGTATGTATATTCCCTTACGTTCTTAGTAAATCTCCTAAATAAATTCCTCAACATTATAAAATGTAATTTAAAACAAAAAAATGTTGTCGGTTAACTTTTCCAACTGGGGATTCAATGACCGTTTAACCAATCACAAGTGTGTGATTTTCTTGTGGTTAAACTTTCTCCTAATCCTGTTTTCTATAACTCTCCATCAGACCTTGATGGTTTGTTTTTCTTCCATATCCATATTTTCATATAATCCTAGAATGGGCTATATCGGGTGACCTTTGTACTTATCCTACTTTCTTTTAATGTTATATATTTATTAACCTTATTTCCGATGTGGGTTTTCCTCAAAGGTATTTTCTCTTTTCAACCTTTTATTTTCGAAGAAAAATTTCAAATTGTGAGGACGCAATTTATTGAAGGAGGGGAGAATGTAACACCCCGAGCTTCCACGATACGCTTCTCATTCAATAATGAAATATCTTGCATTGTACGCAACTTCGAGTTCTAAAACACCGCGACTAATCAAAGTATCCATTATGAATAGTAATAACCACTTTTTAAAATTATATAAATTTTATATTTCAAAATGGACTTCATTTTTGGATTCGGAATATCGAAATTAGCCTATGTTGAATTTTTTGTATTTTTCTGAGAACTTCTAATTTTTATGAATAGTGAAAAATACTTTAAAACAACTTTTTAATCAAAATAATTTATTGTGATACATTATACTATTCAGTGGTTTTAAGGTATAATTAGAATATATTTTTACCATTTTATCCAATGGTGGTCATTAGAATTAATTTAACATTGAAATTGGACATAAACAATTGCCAATCTTTTGATATAAAATGTTTCTTAAAAACACGCTATTTGTCGTAACATTGGGAATTAATTATAAAATTAATTAATTCAACTTATATGTTTGGAATTTTTTAATATAGACATCATTTTTGAATTCGGAATATCAATTATAGCTTAGGGTGAAATTTTGGCATTGTTCTGAAAAACTTCAATTTTTGATGAATAGTTAAACCACTAAGTGGTAGTTAAATAACTGATTTTTCGTTTAAATGAAATATTACCACTTCTGTGATTTGATTTTCCAAAATCCGACATACATGGTTGTCATTAAGAAGTAAAATGTGGTTCAATGAGATTAAAATAATTTTTTGGTGAATAGTAACTTTTAAGTTCTTAATCGCGATTAGAGGTAATTAGTGTAGTTTAAGGTACAAATAATGTTATAATAATATGAGATGAGCATGAAACTTGTCCTACTACTATTGGATGAGTCATGGTCGACCAAGAAAACCCATGGGTCAACTTGGGGACCACATGGAGCCACTTTAGTTGAAAAATGACATTAATATATATTTATTTAATGTTAAAATTAAATTGACACAAACATGAGATGTTTTACTAAAACAATTTTTAAGTGGGGTTAAACAAGTCAAAATTTTGATTATAAATATTAATTAGAAAGATAAAAAGATTTCCTACATCATAATATTTTTTTTAGAATTTTTAGAAATTAAATAAATTAAATTATTTATGACATCATGATGATGTAGCGATGACCTCATTATTTAACGATTTAAATAAAATGGGAAGATAATGCAAAATACAAGGCTTACACTTGTCCAAAGTCAATTGGATGAGGATATTTCGAAACCTTATCACCTTAGCCTCGAATTATATAAGTGTGGGACCTTTAGAATCCGAAAAGCATTGTGAAATAATGTAACATTTCAATCTTTCCAAAATTGCCCCTCCTCTCCACTTATAAAAGGCCCCCACCTCTCCCACCTCATTTACACTTTCAAGCCATTTGGCTCGGCCAACCTCTTCCCAAATACTCTCCCAACTTCACCCTCTTACTCCTAGAAGCCTTACTTTGGGCAGAACTCTTCCCAAGGAAGCCTTTGGCTCAAATCAAAAAGAGTTACCCGATTTTGAGGTAATGTCTTCTCTAATGATTGTTTTGTTTAATTTTTCTTCTCCAACCCCCTAAACTCTTTTTATTAATTTATTTTGTAACAAAACCAGTATCCTAAATATACTAGGTTGTTGTAATAAGAAGTATTAGAGCTACACTTACACACACCTACATCTAATGGTTAAAGAACATACGGTTTCTGTGGATGGCGAATTTCTGCCTCATGAAATGATGATTGTTCAACACTCATATAACACCTTCAAAGGTGGCCATTAAGATGTCACTATAATTATATATGATATATAATGTGTTTATGTTTTACTTATGCTTCTGTATTTCTCATTTATGGCATACTTTATGATTTCCATTATGGGTAAAACGCGATAATTTCATTTTAGGAAGTGCGGACTACCGCCCCCTCAAAGTGATTTGAATCGTTAATGCCATATGTGGGATGTATAAAGGATGGATTAAATGGTATTATACACTATATTATACTATAATTATATTATAAATTTATATCATTATTATTCCATTCCATTAAATATGAAATAGAAATGAAAGTAGCATTCATGCGTGCGTACGGCTTACCGTCTCCATGAACGGTGCATTTCATTTATTACCTCTAAATGATACGTAATATTATAAATGAATGTATATACTATATATATATGATATATATTATATCTACATCATGAATATAATTATGGATATAATGGATATATCACCACATGAACAACTTGTAATTATAATAATGTTATTTCTGACTCAAGTACCTAAGATCGACAAAATGACCATTATAAACTTAAATAATTACATAATGTTCGTAACATGGTAATAAGGAATATAAAAGGAATAATGAACATGGAAAAGATTCTTAAGTAAATAGGAATTAACTCTAGTTTAATATTCAGGAGGTTAAAGAACGGTCGAGTCAGGACAGGACGCAAGGTAAGGGAACTTCTTAACCCAACTTCCATTCTTTGGGTTAATCTCCTAATTTCAAATTATGTCATGATGTTATTATGTCCTATTTTTTATTTTTACTTTATTTATGTGTACCTATAGTGAATACACATAATAGATCTATTTTATTTTAAAAATGATCTTTTTAAGGACTTCGTCTCAATCTCCTTTCATTAAGGTATATTTGGTTTTATACACAAATTTCTTTTATACGGTGTATAAACCCCTTTGACTTTTACGTTTATTCAAGAGGAATCTTTTTTATACGAAGCTTTTTGCTAAACGACAAGAGGGAATGTTTTTCTTTTCGTACTTATGCGGCGAAAACGACTTCTCCGCCACCGTGACCATTATTTGAGTTTCAGCTTCCTCTACAAGCCATCATTTTTTTAATGAAAAATAAATACAAAGTTTTAACTTTCTTTTATTTTGGTATTGAAAATGGTTTTGAAAGAGTTTTTATTATATCAATGTGTTGTATTGATATCTTGTGATTGAAATGTGGAAATTTTATGTTTCCTTTATGCATGTTTTAAGTGATATGATTATGTTATGGTTTATGATATGTTTAAACCTATTCATATGAGGAATGAATTGGACTTAATAAGTGACAGGTGGAGCCCGCCACAGCTCCTCGATGCATCGGCAGGTCTCATGAGACAAACTAGTGTCTTGGCACAAGGCCTTGACAAAATCTTATTTGTGGTCTTGGCACGAGGCCTTGAATACGTGGTTATGATAGTCTGGCATTATGTATTCCATCATTATGAAAGTGGTTATTGATATTTCATGTGATAATTCGACCAGTAGAATATCCATGTGAAGAAGTGAATGGCATTATCTCATTTTACTTTTTCCATATTATGTTGATGTTCAAGTTTAAAAGGCTTTTGTTTTAGTTATACATTGCCTTAAATTTTTATGTTTATCTATGAAAGCTCCCGCAATATTGTTATCCTTACTGAGCAGCTGAGCTCACCCCTTTCAATGTTTTAATATTTTCCAGGATGTGAAGAAGTATTTTATGAATGACCTGCAGGGATAGTCCGAAGAGGATAGAAGTGTGGACTATGGAGACTATGTTATTGTAGTTTTTCAGTTTATGATGTAATGTAACGTTTACGAATGTATCTAGTGTTTCCAAGGCTACTAAACTAATCGGTCTTTCGAGACTTGATCTCTTGTGATCATGCCAATGTTACGAAGTAATGCACCAACTCTGGGTAGCTGTGGTCGGGGCGTTACACTAGGTCTGATGGATCATGATAGTTTGAACCTTCGTACGGATGATCAGTAGATGGTCGAAGGACCACCTAGGTAGAGACAGAGGTTTGACAAAGGAGGTATGCAGGGAGCAGGCAGATATGGAAGATGAGCCGACCGAGCAGCTGGCGGTGGGCAATGATTTGAGATGTTCCGCCACCCCACAAAGAGTCCCTCCCTGACCCCAAGGAGAATGTGGACAATGGAGAGTTCAGCTCCAGGCAGTGGAGGCTTACGATCATGGCACTCCAGAGATGGTACGAGGTATGATATGTGTCTACTCTACTTTAAATTTAGTACTTATTGACACAGGTTCCAGTCATTATTTTCTTTCCACTTCCGTCATTCAAAGTTAAGATATTCCGTCGTAGCCGTTGGATCAAAATTTAGGGCTAGATACTCTTATGGAAGAAGATTTGACGATTACACACTAGTGCTGGCAGTGACAGATTACTCTAGGAGGCGAGAGATTCTGCTGGGATCTCATAGGAGCGACACCAATGCCTTATGAAGTCATCATCGGTATGGACTGGTTATCTACATTCCATGCTATGATAGACTGTATTAGGCTTAATGTGTGGTGTTTCTGCATGGATGGGACCATGTATACCTTCAATTGTTAGAAGGGAACCTTTTAAATAATAATATTTTCATTCCCGGAGGAGAGTGTAACTGATCACTCATTAGTTGGATAGCCTTACCCTCAGAGTGATTGATGTGGAGAGTCCAAGTTATCCTGTAGTGGTGGACCAGTATGCGGATGTGTTCCCTAATGATGTTCTGGGTGTACCTCCTGGCAGAGAGGTGGACTTTTACATTGACTTGTACCCTGGGACGACACCGATATCAACACCATCGTATCAGATGGCTCCCTCGGAGCTTCATGAGCTGCAGGTATAGCTGTAGGACATGCAGGGGAAGGGATTCATCAAGCCTAGTGTTTCACCAGGGGTAGCTCAATTTTATTCTCCAAGATAGCAGATATGAGCCTGAGACTTTTTTTTACTATCGGTTCCTGATCCAGGTGACCATTAAGAACAAGTACCCAATATTGAGGATTGACGACCTCTTTGATCTGATAAAGGGTGCACAGTGGTTCTATAAGATAGACCTTAGATCGGGCTCTCACCAGCTCAGATTGTGAGAAGAGGATGTGTAGAAGACGACATTCAGATGCAGGTACGACCATTACGAGTTCTTGGATATGCCATTTTGCATGATCAATGATCTAGTAGTGTTCATGTGGCTCATGGAGATGATATTTCAGCCGTACATTGCTAGTTTTGTAATATTATTTATCGATGAAATTCTGACCTACTCGACTACTTAGTAGGATCGTACCTACCATTTTCGGGTAGTATTGGATACACTCCGAAGGCATCAGATTAATGGTTTTCTCTCGAAGAGGAAGTTTTGGATCCGAGAGGTTCAAATTCTAGGACATGTCTTCATGGAGGATATATTTTTAGTGGATCCTCCAAAGATTGAGGCAATAATTTCTTGGGAGCCACCCAGGAGTTTGACGGAGGTATGAAGTTTCATAGGGTTAGCTTGATACTATCACAGATTCGTGCCAAATTTATCTAGAGTTGTAGCACCAATATTAGCATTGACGAAGAAGGGTCAACCCTTCGTGTGGTCAGAGAGATTCCAATAGTGATTTCAAGAGATAAGGAAGAGGATGACTGCTGCCCCCATCTTGAGGCTTCTAGTGGAGGGATTAGGTGACGTAGTTTACAGCGACACATCAGGGACCCGACTCAGTTGTTCCCTAATGCATGTGCGAGAGGTAATCACATATTGTTCTTGACAAATAAGACATCCTGAGTATAACTATGCTACCAATAACCTGGTATTTGAAACAGTGGTCTTCACCTTGAATATGTGGCGACACTATCTGATGGGTGAATGTTTTACTGTGTACTTTGATCACAAGAGTCTCAGAATTATCTTCTCTAAGAAGGAACTGAAGTTGAGACAGCGACGTTGGCTTGAGTTCTTCCAATACTATGACCTCATGATAGTCTATAATCCTAGGAAGAGAAATGTTGTTGTGGAGGAACGCAGATAAAGGTCAGGTATACTGCTGCTAGGTGAGGCGACGGAGAAGCTAAATGCTTTACACAAATTTATTATGGATAGAGAAGGAGAATCTTTTCATTGGTCTCTTACATTCACTGCTCTACTTCTTTAGTGAGTGAGGGAGATGCATCGTGGGGACACTGAGTGTGAGGCATGATGAGCTCAGATATCCACATGATAGGAACCTAATGGATTTTCTGAAGGTGGGGAGAAAGTCATCCTCTTCAGATGACATATCATGGTACCAATGTCACTTCAGGAGGAAGTGGTGAGAGACTTCCACACATCCCCTCTATTGGTACCTCCATGATTGGCGAAGATGTACCAGGATATCTGACGACAGCACTGGTGGCTAGGAAAGAAGAAAGCAGTTGCAGAGTTTGTCTACTGGGGACTCACATGTTAGGAAGTGAAGGCGGAGCATCAGGTATCAATAGGCTTGGTTCATCATTTGAAGGTCTCAGAGTGGAAGTGGTATGGGATATCCATGGAATTCATGACAGAACTTACACTTAAATCATGGGGACACTAATCTATTTGGGTGATCATCGATCGACCCACCATGTCGGCCCACTTCCTAAAGATCAGAGAGTAGGGTTCAGTAGACACCTTCTAACACATCTATGTGCAAATGAATGAGTGGATACATATAGTAACTTCTATGATTGTATCCTATTGTGATACAAATTTTACTCCCCAACTATGGAAGGGATTTTTGGTGGCTTTCAGGACGTAGCTTCATTTGAGCACTGCCTTCCATCCTCAGACGGATGGCTAGACTGAGCGTGCCATATAGACCCTCGATGACATGTTGTGTGCTTCTGTCCTCGACTTCGGTCACATTTGGGAGGATCACATTTCTTTTGTAGAGTTTTCATACAACTACAGTTATCACTCCATCATTGGGATGACAACTTTTGATGTGTTATACGGGTGACCTTACAGATCACCCTTATGTTGGACTAACCCAGGGGAGTCATCACTAGTGGGACCAGGGATGGTATGAGCTACCACATTTATGGTGTAAGTCATCCAAGAGTAGATGAAGACTATAGAGAGTAGGATGAAGTCATATAATTATAGGAGATAGAGACCTCTGGTGTTCGAGGAGTTGACCACGTCTTTCTACAGGTATCACCTCGATGAGGTTTGCAGTTATTTAGCTGAGGCAGCAAGTTATATTCGAGGTTCATTGGACCCTATCAGGTCCGTAGTAGAGTTGGAGAGTTGTAATACTGCTTATCTATTCCATCTCAGTTACACTGTGTGCATGACGTCTTCAATGTATCCCATATGAGAAAATACATGCACGACACTTCCCATATCATCGAACAGGGGGAGATAAAAATCGACAATGTGGCGACTATTACAGATGTTTCATTAGATATTGATGATCGATAGTAGAGGGTCCTTCAGGGACAGTCGATACCTCTGGTGTGCATTCACTAGATGCATGAGAACCTCCAAGATTGCACATGGGAGTGGGAGGCTCAGATGTGTGCTCAGTACCCCCACTTGTTTACCTAGTTGAGTTGTGGCTTTCAAGTAAGTAAATCCCTAAGGTAGGGAGAATGTAATGATAAGGATTTTCCATGTCATTTTTTTAATTTATGGAAATTTTAAGAGTCTGAAAAAATTGACGTCACTTGATTACGAGGCCCGGTGTGCCCGGAATCAATTTAAGAACGTTTTTCACGTATGATTAATAAAGGAGTGAGTGGGTTTTTCAAACATTTGAACCGGTGCTCAGAATTTAAATCCAATGGAACCATTGAACTCACAGGGCCAATATTTTCATAGGAAGACCTTTACCTCGAAAAATGTTGGTCGAGGGTGAAAGATATTTTTTTGGGTTTTTGGTGGAAATAATAAAATAAAATAAATAGACATTTTATTTTATTTGTTGTGACCACCCCCTTTTGGATATTGTGGTGGTGGGGACCACATATGTTTTATTCACCAAATTGAATGTTTATATGTGGGGACCACCTGAGCTAAACCTACCTTATGGATGTTACGGTGGAGGGGACCACCCGAGGTATAAACCACTTTAACTCCCCATTTAATGGGGGAGAAACCTCCCAACTCCCTCTTTAATATAGATGAGACACTTGAGCATCCTCCACATTAATTTTTCCAACCCTCATTTATTTATTATGCCACACATAAATTAATTAATTAATTGAATTTGAAATTATGATATCTTAATCTATTATGTTGGCTAATACTCATTTGGGTGGAATTGGGGAAAACAATTGGCAATAAGGGAGATGCTTTTAGAATTGGTAGAATGGCTATCCAATAGAGACCGCCAACGAAGAACGCCAATGATGAACACCAATGAATAATGGTGACCTAGACTTCGACTTTCTTACTCAGGACATCCTTCGAAGAGAGATGTTTTCATCTACAATGAATCGACGCACATACTTCCTTCTCATGACAACGTCAATGAACAACCCATGGTAGGGTTTTTTCCTATATGATTTCAAATTCAAATGTACTCCCTTATATTTATTGTTCTGGTTGGGAAAAATCGTTGCGGTGGGTTAGGGTTTGATGTTCATTGTTCATGTTCTAGATGAGCCACTTTATACCTCTCTAACGTGGAGGGTGTGGGCCAAACATACAAGGCCCGAGCCACACCGCCACTGTGATGAACCACTACCTTTTCCATGTTGATCTGTCACTGCTGTCATGCCCTCACCGCCCTGCCCCATCCAATTTGGACTCACTAAATCCCTCCATGTCACCCTAGTAACGCCACCCGTTGCCTTGCGAGCAGCCCTGGCCGAGCATCCCCATGGTCTCCCACTTTCCGTAGTCTATACGGCCCTTAGTCGAGTAGTTCCATGCCTGATCCGCCCTCGCGGAACCCTTTGAAGCCGAGACACCCTCGCGGCCTCCCAAGGCCCTCCGCGGCGCCACGCGGCTGTCAGGACGAACCCAACGGGCCTGGCCGCCTAGTGGGCCGGACTGAACCGAATGGGCCAGGCCGCCTAGTGGACTGTGCGGGACCCATCGGGTCTGGCTGGGTCAACACGAACAGGGACGGCCTTGGTCAGGTCGGTCCAGGTCGGTCCGACCGGGTCAGACCGGACCCTGGCCCACTACGACCCAGTTACATTTTTTAGCCATAACATAGGTACCATATGTCTGTTTCATGAACCGTAAGAAGTGATAGAAATCATGGAGTGATATTGTCTCTTAGAGTAAACCACACTATTTTTTTTGGATTAAGATGGGAAACGACCAGGTTGTATTGAGCATGAATCCAACCAGGCCCTGAAGACTAAACTGCAAATAACTCACAGATCAAGCATATGATTGACGTGTTTTCTATTGCGTTGAGACCCCTATGATGAGATATTCCTTTGAGATACATCTTCTTGGGACTTAGTGGAAGTTGGAGTATAGAACAATATCTTGTGGAGCGTATCCTCCTAGAGACGATCAAACATAATGGGGAATCCTAGTAGATGGCTGTGACTTGGCGAATGATGAGCTTTCGACTCAGATTGACATGACATGCACAGTGGGGAGCACCTGTACATGACGTGGTAGACCCACAGTGGGGAGTAACTCTGTGTGAAATGACAGAACCAATTACTCGACAAAAGGACTACCTCGGTAGGCTACGAGGGGGAGAACCTATGTGTGATCCAGCAGACCCACGATACTCGATAGATGGAGTACCTCAGCAAGTCATGAGGGGGAGAGCCACTGTGAGATTCGGTAGACCCACAGTGGGGAGTGCCTCTGTGTGACGTGGTAGACCCATAGTACTTGACTGGATGAGTTCCTCAACAGTCCAAGGTTAGTGGGAATCACCTCTGTTTCACGGGGTAGGATCACATTACAAGATAGAGGGGGGTTATTTAGTAGCTGATGTTTTTGATGATGTGACTGAGTAAGTTACTTGTTACTACCCCTAGAATAAATCCTGGTTTGAGATGAGTCAGTACCTCTATGTGTTTCCCATGATTAAGATGTATTACTTGGTATCTTGGGTTTATGTATGATCATATACCTAAGATGGGTTTTCTATTGATTATCATAATCTATGGTATTTGTATGTGGATTTCGTGAGGCCATGAGGTTCCTGGGGTCCCTAATGAATATCGTCATACTCACCCCTGCATAGGCTATGCCTTCACATCATTGTGTTTGGTAAAGATGATGGACAATGTTGAATGGGGACAAGAGTACCAGGACTGAATGATGACTTGAGGTGGACCATATGGAGTTTTGATCTATAGAGGAGGCGGTCAGACATGGTGTGCTGAGGAGGCTATCTATACCAACACTTAAGGTAGGATCTTCGTAGGACAACCCAATTGCTGAATTTTCCTTTTCTTCAGTTGTATTGTATCCAAGATGTACTTTTACATTCTAGTTGGGCTTTTATTAAGGCCACTTTTACTTACATCACTCACTCTGTTTACAGTTCATTTTACTTTTGTTCCTATTTTGTTGTGTGCTTGGATACACGTGCATATAGGTGATAAAGGAAATTCCTTACCAGTTTTAGGGAATACTCCTTCGGCGCTAGTCTCCATCCCCTAACAAATGAAAGGCGGGTTTGGGGTAGTCATGGCACGGGCCCCAGGGGACAGGTCGTGACAACCCTTCATTAGTCACCTTCATCGCTACCAGTCGTGGTGCTGGCCGCAGTTCTTGAGTTCCACTGGTTCCAAACTCCTTCAATGGTCCATGTCACCATTGCAAATAACACGAAAATCATGAAGAATGGAAGAGGGTTCTGGTCATGTGTGTTAGGCCCGCACCCTCCGTGTTAGAGAGGTAGCAAGTGGCTCAATCAATATCTTGAATGATGAAGGTCAAACCCAAAACCCTCCCGAAATTATTATTCCCAATCCTGAAAAAAGAATGAAATTCATGGATCAAATATTAAGAGAGTTGATCTTTGTTCTTTGTTTTAGAAGTAATGAAAATGGTAATATATAATCATACTCAAATAAACCCCTACCTCGGAGATTCATTGATAGATGTCATGAGGAAATAGACGAATTCATTGGGGATTGATAGGCTTTGGTGACGTCAATATTTCCTCGATCGTCGGTTCTTTGGGGTTGAAGGCGTTCCTCGTCGACGTGAGAGTTCTTCAATGGGGAGAACATTATTTTTTGGAGAACACATTCTTCATTTGAGAGAATAATACTTCGAAATGATTTCCACTCACAATTCCACACAAAATGTTAATATTGCTCCCTTGTTAATTGATGTTTATCAAATTAAAGGGTGTCATAATTAATTGTTGGAACAATTAATTATACGATGTTGGCATAATTAATTGGATCCAATTAATGGGAGTAATGAATTAATGGGGAGTTTATAGGTTTCTCCCCCATTAAGAAATATCGGGTGGTCCCCACCACTAAATTCAAAATAGGGGTTAGTTCATGTGGTCCCCTCCTCTTAACACCCACACGAGAGTTTTAGGATCGGTTGGTCCCCACCACCATAACCTACATTGAGAGGATTCACAGAGAAAAAATAAAAATGATAAACATTTTATTTGTCTTATTCGCTAAAAAATCACAAAAACTAACTTTCAACCTCGACCAACTGTGATCGAGGTGAAGGACTCCTTATCTGACTATCGGTTCTGTGAGTTCAACGGTTACCTCATATTTCAATTTTTGAGCACTGGTTCAAAAGATAGAATAACATGCTCGCACGTTTACTGAATGTAACCTAAAAAAAGTTTAGAAATTCATTCTGGGCACTCTAAGCCTCAAAATCATGCGCCGTCAATTTTTGTGGGCTCGTAAAATTTCCATATAATTTAAAAAAATAAAAAGAAATTATAGGTATTTACACGGATATGAAGGACTCGGCGTGTATACATGGGATACATAGACACGAGGTGGAGTACACAGTTGTGTACTCCACCACACAGCCAGGAAAGGCCTGTAACACCTGTCACCCAGTGTATCGTTTACACGGGTTCACATACATGGGTTGAGACAATGTATGATCAGATGTCCATCATATATGGGGTGGACCCCAGATACCATGACACGACATGTGATCATTTTTACACGCCCTGTAGTTTTTTTACATGACTAGCCATGCGACATGGTCTATTTTATACTGGCAGTACCCAGGGTCAGAAGACACGGCGTATGACACTTCTACACATCATGTAATTTTCTGTAACTGGCATGATATTCAATTTCATCGTATCTTGGTCATGTTTCATTTAGGTTAGTACCCCTTTTTTGTCGTTCACCTGATGGTTAGGTATTGTTCCCTTCTACATGAGTATGATAACTTTAGGAAGACTTTTTGAGACAGTGTCAGGGATCCCTCTGAGAGGCCCTAAGTGAGATCCTTTATCCATTTGTGGCCCTAGGTAGAGTCACGAATTGACATGAAAAACTCTAATGGACGTTGATCCTCTACCTAGCAGGTGAAATCAGATGAGTGGAGGTATCAGCCAAGGCCCTAGTAGTGATCCTCATCTATGTATTGTGATTTTTCCCACTAAGGAGTGTGTTCTACCATAATGAGTGTAACTATATATAGTGGGGTTTCCCGACGAAAAATTCTTCTTAGAAAAACGGCAATAGAGCTATCAGACTTGTGGAGTGAGTTCTCGTAATGGAGTGCTTCGTGGAATCTTCAAACTGAATCCCTAGGGGGGTATTCGGTTGGGTGACTTGTCTCTAGACTGCGAGTCTGGGTGTCGAGTATATCTGGATTTTGATTCACATTATATATGTTATGTAGAAATATATTGTGTAGAGGTATTGTATATTTACATCATGTATTTCTTTATTGTTTTTTGGTTCTCCTACTGAGTATTGTTATATTCAATACTTCACAGGATTTTCCCGCATGTGTGGTGGCTTCTAAAGACGAGCGACCATTTGACGGAGTCCAGGGTGGACTAAGATAAGACTGAGATTTCTGAATTCCTTACAGGACGAGGTGTTCCTATGGCTATGAGTAGTATTCCCAATACCTTTTTCGGTTTTTAGAGAGGAAATTTTAGTTTTTAGATTCGTGTTTTTGGTGGGATTGTATTATGGATTAGTTTACATTCAGTACATTACTTTTTGTCGAACTCTGTTGGTTGGTTTTAGTTTTATGCATGAAATTTTGTTCCATGGTGGATTTTACATTTCAGAATTTGTGGGATTAGAGGTTTGTGTGTGTGTGTGTGTACATTTACATAGAAAATTCCCCCCATGTTAGTAACACTCCTACTCGGTGCTAGTCATTAGCCCCTGGCGTATTGGAGGCGGGCTTGGGGAGTCGCGGTGCGGGCCACACTGGGATGAATAAAAAAGAGTGGTATTAGAGGTTGTCAGTCCTACCTTATGACCAAGACTCTATGATTTTGTGTTAGGGAAATAGTTTAAAGTGTTTCGATCTCAGATTTTAGGCCATAGACTCCAGTGTTGGTGCGGGCGGCCAACGAATCCATACATCAGAACTCCAATAACCATCTTTTCAACATGGTACATGAAAACACTAGTTGTGGGAAAATAATAGAATGGTACATGCATAATATAGTAGTGTGTTCTGTTTTTGATGTTCATTGTTCCAGTAATCCATATATACTCATTGATAGTGGTATATCATGTTTTTTTTAGGATTCCTCTTCGACCCATTCCCACCAGGATTCAGTTGAGCGATAACGAGGATTATCCCATTAGTGACGAGGCTTCAATACAACGACCAGTTCCCCAGGCGATTCCACCAGGTGGTACACCTATTGTACCACAACCAGGGGAGCATCACATGGTACCTGTAGTACCAACCGAAGAGGGGCGCAAGCTTAGCACACTCCATGAGTTCCACATACTAGACACCTCAGGTTCCCAGGCGAGCCCGACCCACAGGCGGCTGTGGACTAGATTTTGTTGGTGACAAGATTTTTCCGTCTAGTCATGATAGTATTTGACCAGATGGTGATCCTAGAAGCGAGCCTTCTTTAGGGTTTGGCAGGATGATGGTAGAGTCTGACCACAAAAACTTTTGACGAGGAGACTCTTTCATTGACCGAGCATGAATGAGTCTTTAGGGAGGTGTTATATCTGATTAGGCTAGGTTTAGTGCACATATAAAAGATTCTATCGCTCTTGTATTGAATATTGACAATAGTTGACTACTCAACGAGGTTCACGAACCTCGCCCAGTACTCAATGGATATATCCATGGATTAGTAATTTAGGGATCATCCTTCGAGCGAAGTCTACGGCGGGTCATCCGAGCTAGTGTCATGCCTCTATGCATTTCGAGTAATCTTGGAGTGCTCGAGCTGGACTTGGTGATTGAGATCATATTGGCAGAATAGTGACTACCGACGAAAGTTAGTTGCAGGCAGACATGTGCGGAGACTTCGACAGTAGGGAGCCGACATCAGGCATAGGGATCAGGACATGAGAAACATCATAGGAGGAACCAGGATAGGGTTTTGACAGCCCATGGATCTCATGCGGGTCTAGTAAGGCTTAGGAGAAGTGATGTTACAATTACAATGGTAGGGGAAATCTCGATAGAGATATTCCAACCCGTCATGCTATAGACAGGGAGGCAGTGGATGGACCATCAAGGTAGAGGCAGAGAATAGAGAAGACAGACCCGCAAGAGGCAGACATGACAGAGGAGCATTGAGAGCTATTGGTCGTGGCAGAAGCTTCGATTTACTTCCACTACCTCCCCCAAGAGGTCTGCACCAGGCTCAAGGAGATGGGGGACATGGGCGGGGACTGCTGCATGCAGTCAAGGTTTACAATCCAGGGTGACCATGGATGATCCAAGGTACGATTTGTGTCTTCTATACCTTAAATACTGTAATTATAGACATAGGTTCCTGTAAATCCTTCCTAGAAACATGTGTTGTGTGAAAACATGAGATTGTGGTAGATCCGTTGACTCGATCCTTACAATTGGAGTCTCCTATGGGAGGAGACTCAATGATCATGAACCATTATAGATAGTGTAATCATACCCTTGTATGTGAGAGTTTTTGTTGGATCCTTTTGATGGTTGCATCAAGGCCTTACGTTGTCATTCATTGTATGGGTTGGTTGTCTTCAGTCCATGCCTAGATTGACTATTTTAGGTGAAGAGTGTTGTGTGTCCGCAGTGATGGTACAAGGATTTCCTTTGTCGATTAAAAGGAGACCCAGGTAGCATTGAATGGGAGCATGCATAGGAGGGTGTAGCTGATCACTCATGAGTTGCATAGACGTTCCCTCGGAGGAGTAGATGTTATGAGCGTCAAATTCCCCATAGTATTGGAAGAGTACGAGTACGTCCTCCCAGAAGATGTTCTAGGACTACTTCCCCATTGGGAAATCGACTTATGCACCAAATTACACCCTAGGACGACACTGATTTACTCACAAGAATATCGGATGGCTCCCATAGAGCTATGCGTGCTGAGGGTGCAGTTGGAGGATTTTCAGAGCAAGGGTTTCGTAAGACCTTGTGTTTCTCCCTTGGCGGCCCCAGTTTTGTTTTCCAAAAAGGTAGATGGGAGTTTTAAGTTGTGCATGGATTAACTGCACATGAACAAGGTGACAGAGAAGAACATTTATCCACTACCATGGACTGATGACTTCCTTGATTAGTTGAGATGGGAACAGGGGTTCTCGAAGGTTGACCATCGATCAGGTTATCACCAGTTACGAGTACGGGATGAGGATATAATGAAGATGGAATTCAGATGAAGCAATGTTCATTATGAGTACATGGTGATTCCTTTTTGTGTAAAAAATTCCCCCACAATGTTCATGGGACTAATGAAATGGTTCATTCAGCCATATATAGACCGGTTTATGGTGGTCTCCATCAATGGCGACCTTGTGTACTCTGTGTCAGAGGAGGAGCACGTGAGACACCTACGGATGGTTCTGAACGTACTCCGAGAGATCTAGCTTTATGTAAAGCATTAAAATATCTAGTTCTAGATTCTGAAGGCCCACATTATAGGACATGGAATCTCAGTATATGGAGTAGTTGTGGACCCAGCCACCTTGGAGGTACTGTTAGCATGGGACCCACCTCAGAGCATGATGGAGGTGCGGAGCTTCATTGAGATGGTAGGATATTACGAGAGATTCAATCCTAATTTCTCACAAATATCATCACTGTTGATGGCCTTGACCAGGAAGTGGAAACCATTTATGTGGAAAGAGAAGAGCTGGCATGATTTTGAGTAGTTGAGACAGAGTTTGACATGTGCCCCGATTTTGAGATTGCTGGAGGAGGGTGTCGAGTACGTATTTTTTAGCGATGAATCATGAACTACGCTTGACTATGTCCTGATTTAGAGATAAGAAGTGATTGCTTATTATTATTACCATCATAGGCCACATGAGCAGAACAATACGACCCATGATCTCGAGTTGGTAGTGGAAGTCTTCACGTTGAAGATGTGGAGACACTACCTTATGGGAGAATAATTTATCATCTACTCTGACCACAAGAGCCTCAAGTACATCTTCTTGCAGAAGGATATAAAGCTATGACAGAGGCTTTGGCTAGAGTTCCTCTAGTAATATGATTATAAGATTATCAATAATCCTAGGAAGGGGAACAAGGTGGTGGATTATCTTAGGAGAAAGTCGAGCTCACAACTATTAAGTGGGGACACAATGTAGTAATCCAAATTGGAGTTACCCTTCATGGATAAGGAGGAACATTCAGGTATTGGAGGATATGTTGTGGGTCTATATATTGGTCAAAGTTGGGAGACCATTTACAACTAGTGGATTTTTCATATAATAAAATCTTCCCCTCCACCATTGGTATGGCTCCGTTCATGGTTTTATATGGGAGACCATGTCAGTCACCATTTTTCTAGACCAACCCTGGAGAGTTAGCACTCATGGGTCCAGAGTTAGTGTGTGCTACCACTAAGAAGGATCAGATCATCCGGGAATGGATTTAGACTACACCAAGAAGGCATAAGTCTTATAAAAATAGATGATAGAGACCAATGGAGTTCGAGGGGGGTCACCACGTATTTATTCGCGTTTCACCTCGACAAGGGTTATATAGGATTGGCTGGAGTGTCCAGCTATCTCTAAGGTTCATCAGACCTTTCCAAATATTGAGCATAGTACGCGAGGTGATGTACCTCATAGATCTACCTCCATAGATTAATAGTGTACATCATGTCTTCCACTTGTCATAACATATGAGATACGTGAATTACCTATCACATGTCATCGACTGAGGTGAGCTAGACATTGAGGATGGAGTTACTTTTGTGTAGTACCCAGTGGAGATCGAGGATCAGCAATAGATTATCCTTCATGGGAGATCAATTCTCATTGTGTGCATTCAGTAGTAGCATGAGAATCTTCAGGATAGCACGTGGGAGTATGTGGCTCAGATCCATGCCCAGAACCCACATCTTTTTGAATAGCCTTGATTTTGTATTTTCAGTGATGCAAAGAACCAAGGTGGGGAGAATGTAATTTCTCGTATTTTCCATGTATTATTTTTAAATATTATATGTAATTATTAAAAAACCATGTGTGGATACGACACAGCATTCTGAGGCCTTGTGAGCCCGGAATAGTGGTTTGAACTTTTTAAAGATATGTGAGTCAGCATACGTGCACAGTTGTGGCCATTTTTGAATGGATTCTTAGATTTAAAATCTGACGACACCATTGTGTCTGGGATGACGACTTTACCTAATAATGGTTCTAACCTCCACCTGAGCAGGTCGAGGGACAAATTTAATTATTCTGATGTTTTTTAGTAAAATAAAATAAAATAAATTAGCGATGTTTATTTTTTTTATATAAAAACATTCACTACATTGATACTACAAGGAAGTTGTTTCATTATTTAAATCCACTTCATAATGACTCAGAAACGAAAACTTGACTCATTAATACCGCATCGTGATGTAATGCTGAAATGTGTTCCCCACTTTTTTATGTGTTAATAGAATATTGTTCATTGATGAAAAATTGAGAGAAACACTTGTCGAATCATGGATCCATTTAGAGAACTCTCAGTGACAATTGATGATGAATCAAAGTTGTAAATTGCAGCACCATCAATATTGAATGATCTCGATGGTGACGGCATCATGACACCCTTTTCAGTGATCGATCCCTTCTTGAGGTAGGGGTTATTATTTCTATTCTTCTTTCCCCATTTTTTTATTTAACGATGAGCGTTGATTATCCACAAACATGTTGATTCATGGATCATGTGTTCTTACAGGAGGGTGCTATTTTTCGTTTCATTTGGGGTTTGATTCAAAAATTTTAATTGTCATAATTGTTGGATTATCATTTGGATTCATCCTGTTTAATCCTTTTAATGGGAGAAGATCAACTTCATGATGATCGATGGGAGAAGTTCATTCATTATTTTGGATTATTGGATTCCTTCCCCTTTTCATCACATATATCCTATTCTTCGTGGGGCAATGAACAATGGATCATTGTACATAAATTTTGCAATGCAATGATCCCTACATGATGACACGACATTGCACCGACATTGCATAGGTGAGATGTTGATGAAGGATGGTGAATTAGATTTGATCAAGAGATATAGTTCTTCGAGTGTTCTTCGCAAGGGTGGATTAACACACGTTTTTAGTACCGATTGGATGTCTGAATATAATGGAAAAGGAATTGCGTCATTCGGGTGACCTAGAATATTGTGTTTTAGGGTGATCAGATGACCAAATCGAATAATGGGGCAGCACAGGAGGCGCGACAATGCAGGTTCATGATTTTTGAAATTTCTAGAATACACGATGTGTATCTCAATGAACACAACATGTGAACCAACTTAGTGGAGTGTAGGGTTTCGGGTGTCAGACAGGTATCACATGGCATGTGTCCCTAATTACACAATATGTTGGACCTTCCCGGAGGCTCGTCGTGTATTCTGAGAAGTACACGGACAAGGGATGGACTACACGGCTTCATGACTCAACGTGTACTCTCTACGTTGTATGGCAGAGGCAGCTACACGAGACTCGACATGTATCTAGGGGATACATGAACACGAAGTGTAATACACGACCATGGTCGCCACCACAAGGCTAGGAATGTACTGTAATGTGGGTCACCCTGTGTATCGATTACACATGTGGGCAAGCATTGGTTGAGACCGTGTACATACACATAGACACCATACTTGGGCCAGACCCTAGATACCGTGACAAGAACATGTGATCCTTTTTACAGGTTGTGTAGTTTTGTTTAACACGATCATAAATGCTACAGAGGTTGTTGTACATGTGAAAAAACCCATGGATAGAAGACATGTTGTGTGATACTTTTACACACCATGTACTTTTCTTTACATGGATTTATCTTTTTTTCCACCGTATGTTGGACATGTTTCTTTTGGGTTAGTTCCACTTTTTATTTTTCCCCTAAAGGTCATGTATTGTTTCATTTTACATGAGTATGATCCATTCAACATGACATTCTTAGATATAGTCAGGAATCAAAATTACAAACTCCACCGGGAGAGATCCTCTATCCATTCTTGTACCTAGGTAGAATCATGAATCAAAATTACCAACTCCACTGGGCCTCGATCCTCTACCTAGAAGGTGAATCCAGATGATTCGTATTATCCGCCAAGTCCCTAGTAGTGATCCTTATCTGTGTGTCGTGATCTTTCCCACTTAGAAGTGTGTTCTCTTATAATGAGTGTATCTATCTCTTGTGGATTTTCCTGATAAATAGTACTTCTCTGAAAGACGTCATCAGAGCTATCAGACTCATGGAGTGAGTTCTCTCGAATGAGTGCATCGTTGACTGATCAAACTGAATCCCTAGTCGGGGTATGCGGTTATGTGACTTGTTTCTAGATTGCGGGTCTGGGTGTGGATTTTATCTGGATTGTGTTTCACTTACTATATGTTTTGTAGACACATCCTGTGTAGAAATGATTTTGCCTTTACTTCATGTTTTGCTTTGTGGTTTTTGGGGTCTCCTACTGAATATTTTTATACTCACCCCTACATAGGCTCTTCTCGCACGTGTCGTGTCATGTGTAGACGTGTGACCATTTGACTAAGTCCACGGAGGATGAGGAAAGGACCAAGATTTCCGAATTCCATACGAGCTGAGGTGTCCCTATGGCTATGAGCATCAATCCTTATACCTCTTTGAGTTTGAAGGTTGGACTAGGATGTTTTTAGATTCTTGTTTTTGGTGGGCCTATATTCTGGCCCATTTGAGATTCAGTACATTACATTCTGTCATACATTTTTGGTTGGTTTTAGTTATATGCATGCATTTTTGTTCCATAGTGGTTTTTAAATTAATCATTTGTGGGATTGGAGATGTCTTCATGTGTACATGTACGTAGGAAATGCCTCCCATTTTAGTAACATGCCTACGCGGTACTAGTTACCAGCACCTTGCCTATTGGAGGCGGGTTTGGGGAGTCACATAGCGAGCCCCACTGTGACAGGTCGTGACAATAACAACTAATAATATATAAACTCAAAAGTTCTAAAAAATAAAATCATTTCATTAGAAATGAAGGTAATGTAGTAAATTATATGATTCAAAATCATTTTCAAATATTTGAGGATGTAATTTTATCTCTTAAGAGTGATTATTATAGATGAATAATACATATTTTAACCAGTATAGTCTAATTCAATCATATATAATTATTAAAATAATTATAATATTATATTTCACCTTTAATTAGATGATAACCAAATAAAAATTGGATTTTTTTACTATGTAAGATAATATCCAAAGTATAAAATATTATTATGAAGAAATAATACCTTAATATCCAAATAGTAAATAAAAATAAAACGGTTCAACATAGATCCTTCCATAAATAAATAACCCTATATCCCAAGTAAACACAATAAAATGAACACTAATGTATTTCTTCAAATTAGTGGTTATCTCATACCATTCAAATTACATTACAAAAATGTAATATCATTCATCCTAAATAATACTTCATGTAAAACCTATAGGCAAAATATTCCTAAAACCAATGAAACATCACCCAAAATATCATTAACCACTATAAAATCTCATCACTAAAGTCATAAAATGAGGTTTTATAACATTGAACATACAATAAACATTTAAATTATATAACCATTATGAAATTTATAAATCTTATGTTATCCTCACATGGAAACATTCTAATATCCTATGTTTTATAAATCGAACAAATGATACCACCATTAATATTCCCAAACGAACACTCCTTGATCCTTTTCTAAAAGAATAATCTTCACAATTATGGATTCAATACATATATGTATGAAAAAACTGAAACCATCCAAATCATACAACATTAAATTAAATAATGAATCACTTAAAATCCAGAGGACCCTTAGGATTAAAGGGTTATAGAATTAAGAAAAACAAATTAATAATAACATGGATTAAAAAAAATGTGTTCATAAATATATAAATCATATATCACTAAATTATTATCATATTAATACCTTATTAGGAATATTATGACTAATACCTCTCTTCAAAACATGGTGATAATTAAAATATAAGAAAGATGACCTAAAACCCATAGTGCGAGTAAAAATATGGATTTTTAATTCAACTTATCTGTTACTGTAATGGTATGATGACCTAATAGAATTTCAGGAGAATAATATAATAGAATTAATACACCATAAATACATAGAATGTTAATCATAATTCATGGAATAATGATTTCATATAATATAGGATTCAAAGATTTAAAAAATCATGAGCGATTTAAAATTATTATTTGATCATGGATTCATTAGAAAATCATAGAAATAATTGAAAAGAATGTGTTATTATCTTTGAACTCCATATTCATATTACAATTACATGTGAAATAACCAATATGTTCGATTCCAAACCTAAATTTATAGAGAAAATAATCATTATCCATTAAATTTTAGTGTTTCCCACTGTTTAAATCATAACCAACATTCCTTGGATTATAAAAAACCATCCATCAATAGTTTATAATAGAACCACACATCAAAAAAAAATTTCCAAGATCCATAATATGAATAATGTTCATAGATCATTATTTTTGTCAAAAATTCATTGAAATAACAAATATTCTATTTATATGATTATTAACAACTGGATAAGAAATAGGATCAAAAAATTCACATTGAAGCCAAAATAATCTGTCAAAATAAATAATTCTGATGGTAGCATTAGAAATTATACCCAGCAGAGCCTTTCTAATTTCAAGAGTAATTGTTGTTAACGAATAAATTACAAATAATGAATTATGAAAATAATTATCGATGAATATACTCTTTAAATATTAAACTCAATTAAAAAATTTAAAAAAATTATATAATATTATGAAAAAATATATATTGAAAATAAACATGGAGTCTAGTAATGGAAATATAAAATAATTTAACAGTAATGATGGTGATATATTATATTTAATTGATAATAATTAAAACATTATTTTTGATGAAAGCATTGGTAAAAAGATCCTTGTTCAAAAAATGACAAAATATTCTCTTCATACCATTTTTAAGTCATTAATCATGTATAAAATAAATTATAATAATAATTTAAAAATTTGAAAGAAACATTTTTAAATTCATGTTTTAAATACATGGATATATAAGAAAATGACTTTCTAAATAAAAATGGGGAAAAGGATATGGCCACATAAAAACATTTTTTGGTCAGTTTTTAGTAACTAATATGGTTAAATTGAACCAAAACAGAAATATTATATAAATTTCTAGACGATGGTGTGTATTAATAATATTTTATGAGATATGGATCACATAATTCACAAAATGGAATTTCAATCATAAACAAACCTTATTAAAATGGGATTGATACATAAATACCATTACACGTTGTTAAAATTTGAATCATAATCCCCATGAAATAATAAATACAAGTTTAACATTAAATATAATGAAAAGAATGAGGTTTGTGATATGGAATTTCAAAAGAAATTAGATACACCTCGTAAAAGAATATAGGTTCATGAAAAAATGTATATCCCTACGAAGGAAAATTTATAATGAATAACCATTTTAAATATCATTTAATTTAATTTAAAATCAATAAAAAGTGTTATTATGTGTAATTAATGAAAATAAAGAAATAAATTGTAATAAAAAAACTCAATAACTTAACATTTCACACATAATATTTTTTGGATGAAATTCCTTACCACTTGGTAACAATCTAGAAAAATCCCCTTGGATGAAATAATTTCAATTGAAACATAAAATAACTTTAATTATGAGTTAATTTTGATATAACATGAAAAGGGTAGTATATGAGTCATTAAATATATAAATAACATTAAAACATGCCTTAATGAAGGAAAATTGAGAGGAAATCCTTTACCTAGAGCCTAGACATTCCATTTATGTCATATATATCTTTTATAATAATCCTATATAATTTATTATTATTCCTAAGAAACTATTTTAGGTTTAATACCATATATTAAAAAAAATAATTTATTTTAGTGAAATATTTAATTACTAAATGTATAATGTCCACATCAGGAGTTCTGAGGATGTTCTGTTCATAATTTCAAAACGGGTTTAGTGTGATGATTATTGTAAAAGTGGATATTATTCCATTATATCAAGAATAATAATCATAAATTTTTTATAAGTTTATCATCAATTAATATTCTAAATATAACAATGAACTACGGTTATGGAAAGTGAACTACATTAAAATCATGGTGATAATATGTCATATATATGCCTGAGTAACACTCTAATTATTCGGTGAACTTGATTGAATGATGTTATATATTATTTTATATTTATATATTTATATCTATAGAATATATAAATATTATTTATTTTAATATATTTATAAATAGCTCACATGGAATTTAGTTGGAAAAATTATATCGCTCAGTGGTGGTGGTAATCCTCTCGTAAGAATGAACAAGATAATAATTTTTCAATATACTAAATTATTAGAAAAAACCTGACATATCATAATTCCAAAATGATAATTATTTAATTAATATTATATAAATATATATACATTAAACCCATAATTACAAACATCCATGATAGGATGTGACAGAAAATTAATTACATCGGTTCACGATGTTGTAATCCACCGTATATGAAAATGATGTTTCATTTACAATAAGAAATAATTGGAGATGGAAATTGGTTTTTCCATTAATAATATAACACATCAGTATTTGGAATATATGCATATATTTGTTATTATTTCAGCAATGTTGAATAATATTTAAATGTGGCTGAAGAATAATTAAAATTAAAATGCCCAATTATGAAATATAACACTTATTTGGTCATCATCTTTATAGTTGTACCTAAATCCTTCATAGGTAAGGATTCTAAAAAAACAATAATCAAGGATATGAAAAGACATCTATTCAAAAGATATGGTTGGTTATTTCCTAAATATTGTTATAAAATTTTGATAGAAATATTTGATAAGAAAATCCCTTTTATAATGAGGGGAGTTGAATTTTAGAAAATCATAATTTATTATAATATTGTAATTAAATTTTCAAATAAAATTGGATCCAAATGTATAAATTTATAATATATGAATAGTATGATTAAAAATAATCTCATGAAATAAAATATGGGAGATTTTATATTATTTTTCCATCCTAATTTAATTTTTTAATCCCCCAAAAACCCTTTGACAATTACCATGAGAACAATGATTTTTATCCATGAGGGGTAAAAAAATTTACAATAAAAGGTATAATAACCCATAAATGGAACATAGTTTAAGTTTGTAATAATATATAATTTAATAGGATGAATATAATATTTTTATAAATATTAATCCATTTAATAAAATGTGGATTATTATAAAATATTATTAATGTCATATTTGGAAATGTATCAAATATTATAAGATAACCTTTTTATAACTCATGTATAATGGTACCAAAAAAATATGAATTTGAATATAAGGATAATTTATTCATTATATAATCATAAAATAATATTTTCAGAAGTTTTGATATCATATTTAACATTTTTTTCTTTAACCACTTGGTTATAAAATTTTAACCATATCCACTATAATACTTTTATCAATATTAAAGGGTTATAATTTTATTATTAGTTTAAAATTAGATAAAAAATGGATATTGGATGAATAGTTTCATAATAAAAAATTCTAATTATCTGATTTCAACTTTTTTCTATTTTTTTAATATTTTAATAAAATATATTTAACATAAAAACTATTAATATCATTTTAGTAACTTTTCTTATAAGTTAACATTGAAATTAAAATTCAGGATATGGAATTAGAGTATAAAAAAATAAAAGAGATCTAATAAATTATTTTAATCCATTTATTTAAAATGTAACTAAAAATTAGGAAAAAAATATTCAATTTATCTATTTTAAAATTATATACTTGCTTTTTCTGCTACATATAGAAGCACTATATTTGCATTGTGTAAACATATATTGTAATTATTAAATATATAAAAAATTACAATAAATTAAAATATCAAAAACATATTAGTACTTTAAATGAAAATTTTGATCCTAAAATAATTTTTCTATCAATGTCACAAAATATTATAGATATAAAATTCAATATAGTGATATTTTAGACATTATATTTTCTTAACATAGTACAAATATCATTTTCATATAAAAATGGAAGAAAATTTCAATAAACTCGAATATTGGATGGAGTTATTTAATCTCGAATAATTAAATATATTCAATCCATGTTTAGGATAATTTGTAGGCTTTTCTATATTATAATTAACCTTAATTACATGATTTACCTTTATTGAGTTGAAAAATATTTACTATGCTATCTATTCATATTGATCAAAATAAAAAAACATATTTAAAAAATTTTGAAATCCTAAATCATAATAAGGAACCCATTTTTCAATATTCAATTTCTTTATGAAAATGGTAAAAATTTATTAAAATACAAAATAAAATGATTTTTTTGTAAAATCTATTTTCAATCCCAAGAAATGAACTTATACAAAAAATCACATTAAAATATGATTACTAAATAATTAATTATATAATTTAAATCTAAAGGATAATTATTTTAGTTGAATAATAAATTCAAAAGAAAATGAAGCCTTCTAATTGGAATAATAGGTACATTTATTAGAATCGGTTATTTTTCAATATTTAATGGTAGATAAATATTTTGAAAGAAATATCAAAAAACCATATGGAAATATATATATTAAAATATAAAAATATTGTTTTTATAAAATAAAATTTAATAATGTTTTATAACTGAATTATTTAAAATTTCACAAAAAAATAGAATTTTTTTTTAATAACACATATTTCAGAGGAATAAAACGAAATGACTAAAAATTGAGTACTTATTTGTTAAGAATTAATAAATACATTTGGATCACATACAAAATATTAGAAATATTTTTAAAAAAATGTGTACTACTATTCATATTTAGCATATTAATATCTAGGTTTAACATTCACATTTAAATAATACTTTTTTATCTCAATTAGGTTCACTATTGTGTGTTTTATATGCTATCAAACATAGTGTCCTGTATAAAATAACCAAATATCACAACATAAGAAAAGACAGATCATGTACAAAAAATTATACACATGATAGATAAAATACATGATTCACATGAATGATCTCCATATGTTCTGACTCCTTATAAGGATTTTGAATCTTCCAACGATTCATGCTATTAAACACAGATACGACCCTGTTTTGGATTTTTTTGTGATAAACTACTCTATTAATTTACTAATATTGGTGTTTCGAATTTGAAAATGCATCATTTTTATTCTATTCTTATAGATATCCATACCACTTATGTAGGATTCTTTATCCTTTTCTTTAATATAGAATAACTTTCTGAAATATACTATAACAAAGTTTAAATTTAGGATATCCTTTCTCATCCGTTTTATTTTATCTACAAAAAATATCAAAATTACCACAAAAGTACAACTAATGTGAATATATTATAAGGACCCTCCCTTAAACATTACAAAATCATGAAATATGTCAATAATTCACATTGTGGATCTTTTCAGGAATAGAGTTTTAGATAATAGGTTATAACTATTACATAACAACATGAAAATTACATTTAGACACTACTACCCAGTATCCATATTTTGTAAAATAAAAACTCTTAAAAAATAGGGACATGTCTATTTCCATGTTTTAGACAACAAGAATTTTCCTTGATCTCATCCTTGACCCTATTAATCTTTATGTCCTGTGTAAAACATTTCAAACCATGGGATGAGCATAAAAAGATCAGAAAGGGTTATAAAATAATGAAAAGAAACATTATCCTATCAATAAATACTAATCAATCAAACCAAACTTTTTAATCATGACATACGTCATGAAATCATAAGATTTAAGAATAACATACAGAAATAATAAATCATAATGGTTACTTTGGCATCCATATTACAAATACATTGTACCTATCACAACTACATAGGGAGTTACACTTGGAATACCCATCACATTATATTCCCTTAATCTCTTAGGAGAAACATCACGATTACCTCTATCACATACCCAAATGCATTGGAGAGCTATCTCCAGCTCACCTGACCTAGGTTTATCACGGAACCATCCATATATGTAAAAAATTCCCAATAACCATAACATAATAATAACACATAACACAAGTATAAAGGAAAGATAAAATTTCAAAATTCCAAATATCAAATCATGATATTGAAATAAAAAATGTGTTATGAAGTCATTTTCAAAACCTTTTAAAAAGAGATAGTTGAATCAATGTGTCCCATACAACATGGAATATTTTAAATTAATTATCATTTGATAACATTAATGTCAAATAAATATATGCTAAAACACATTTTCAAATCATCTACATTAATGAGAAATATTTAGAATAATAAATCATTAAAACATTTAAAACTATATTTTAGTTAAAGGGTTATTTAAAAAATAGAGAGATGCTTGAATTCAAATAATTGATGAATACAATTTAATCATAAGATTATAATATCATGAGAATAAAGGGATTAATTATATAATATTTCAAAGGAATGTATATACACCATTATGAGTGAATTATTTCATAACAACAATGATGTCTCAGTGTAAATGTATTTTGAGATGAGATCACATATAAAGATGGTATCCTTACATTAAGGATAAATCAATCACCTAATTATGTGTGAAAATTATAAATACACACAATATAAGTGGATATTATGTGTAAAACAATTAGAGTTCATTTTCACATATTGATTGGATGAAATATTCATGAAGTACAAATTGAACCAAAAGAATTGAAATTGGGCTAAAAAGTTCCCTTATAAACATTAAAAAACCTAACAACATCACAATAAAATTCAGAAAAAGAGTTGATGAGATAAAAAGGGTATCTCATCACATGGGATAATTTTTCCATCAATAAGGATATATAAGAAAATTTCACAACATAATAATACGTAAATTAAAATATATAATAGAAATAATTCTTTTAAAAAGATGAGGTTGAAAGGTTCCTTACCGATTTGGTAACATAAAAAACACACTCCACATGAAAAATGATCATACAATGAAGATTTAAATAATAATAGTTGAAATTATATTACAAAAATAGTATAATAATGGTAAGTACATACACTACACCAACGTAAAAAGTGGAAAATATAGCATGATTCTCCCGGGAATAAAAAGTGTGATGAAACTCTTTACCATGTTGTAATCAACTGAGTCGTATGACCAAAAGTTAATATCCACCAAATTATTCACCTAATACCATGAATATAATTTGAATCATGATAATATATATCATATGGAAGTACACAATACACTACATGCAATGAATAAGTGGTGAGAAATGGAAATCTGATGGAATTAAAAGTGAGATAAGAAAATCCCTCACCCCATATTCAACTTGACTCGTTTGTTCCTTGTTATTCCTGAATAATAAACTAAAGTTAATTTTTAGTTTCATAATAAATTATTTAATGTTTATTATTCCTTTTATATCACTTATTACCATGTTATAAACTATATGTAATCATTTTTGTTAATAACGTTCGTTTTGTAGATATTTGATACATGTGTCAAAAATGTACACCTTATATTTACATGTTGTCCATGTGGTCAATGAAACCTTATATCCAGAATTACATTAATTATTTAGATATCATATATATCCTATATATCCTATTTATATATATATATTTATAATATTACATATCATTTGATGTTACGAAATGAAATTCCCCGTTCATGGAGATAGTAAGCCGTACGTACGCATGAACGCTATTTTCATTTATATTTCTTTTTGTAATATAATTAAACCATAATGATACATATTTATATTATAATTCCTGTATTATATAACATATATTATCATTAAATCCATCCTTTATACATCCCACATACGGAATTAACGAGTCATATCACTTTGAGGGGGCGGTAGTCCGCACTTCCTCAAATGAAATTATCATGTTTACCCATAATGAATACCATAAAGGTATGATATAAAAGAAAAATATATACGAATAAAGAAATAAAAAACATTGTATATATCATATATAAATATATTTTAATATTAATGGCCACAATGAGAGGTTGTATGAGGTAATTGAACAGTTATTGTTTTGTTAGGCGTTATTATTCCATCCAAAGAAACATTATGTTTTTCAAAAATTAGATGGGTGTGTGTGTAAATGTAGTTTGAATCCTTCTCATAACAACATACATGTATATTTAGGATACTGGTGTTTTTAAAAAATAATGGAATAAAAATATTTTAGGGATATGAAAATTAAAATAAAAGAAAACAATTAAAGAGAAACTGTTACCTTTAATTTGGGTAACATCCTTTGGTTTGAACCAAAGTATATCTTGATGTTCCTTATACCTAAGGTAATTCTTCTAGGTGGAATGGAGGGATGTTGGGAGGTTAATTTTTCAGAGGTGTGATGATCGAAATTTCATGAGAGGTGTGAGGAATTGGTTAGATGTGGTCTCCTTTTATAAGGGAGAAGTGGGGCTCTTTAGGAAAGTGTGAAAATATTATTTTATTATATAATGATATTTGGTTTAAAAAGGACCAAAATTCAGTAATGTAGAAGATAATATGACTCATAGTCTATATAATTTAATCCAATAGGAATTGGACAGGTTTTGGATAATATTTCAATCATTATAATCTTATTTATTAAAATCATTTATTAATGAGGTAAATACTGCATCATTATGTTGTCATAAATAATTTAATATATTTTATGTCTAAAAATTATAAAACAAATACCATGCTGTAGGAAATATTTTTAGAATTCTAATAAATATTTATAGTCGAATTTATAACTTATATAACACCGTATAAAAATTAATTTACAAAGAGATATTCGTTTATGTCATTTTTTCCTTGACTTTAAATTAACTAATCTAAAGTGTCATTATTAGTCATTAGTGGCTCATGGGGTCCCACAATCTACCCAAGGATTCCTATAGTCGTCCATTACATATCTAATAATGTTAGTACAAGTGTTAAGGTAATTTTGAATTATTATAATATTATTCGAACCTTGAATTACCCTATTTACCTTTAACTGCGGTAAATAAAAGTAAAAAGATACTATTCATCAAAAATTACTTTCATCTTATTAAACCAAATTATAAATAATAATAACATACATTTATGTCTAATTTTTTAAATTCAATTCCCAGAATCAGTAAAATTTCATTTAAATGAAAATGACAGTTTTTTTAACTACTGCTATGTGTTTTAACTATTCATCGAAAATTGATGTTTTTCAAAAAAAATACAAAAAAATAAGTCTATTATATATTTGGTATTAAAAATTAAATAAATGATGTCTATTTTACCAAATTAAAATCCTATAATTTTTATTAATTAATTTAAAATTAATTCTTATTGTCAAAACAAATACCATTTTTTAAGAAACAATATCTATCAAAATATTGGCACTTTCTTATGTCTAATTTCAATGTGAGATTAATTTCAATGACCAAAATTGGATTAAATAATAATAATATTTTCTAATTAAACATAAAAAAATTAAACTGATAATATAAAAATATATATAAATTATATTAAAAGGCGGTTTTGAATTAAAATACAGTATTTTTCACTATTCATTAAAAATTGATATTTTATCGGAATAATTCCAAACATTTACACAAAGTAAATTTTAATGTCCCCATTTTATAGAAGGTTTATATTTTGTCAAATAGAATATAATAAAGTGAAAATAGCTATATTTAAATATGGTTCACCATTAAAAGGTGATAAATCGACCTTGTAATGTAAATTTTTCTTTAAATTATAGTCATTGACATTTTATGCCTCTAAATTTTATTGGATAAATGTAAATAAATTTAACAAACATGTATAATCATGTTTTAGATAGTGTTTTTCATTCCCTCAAATAAAAATTCTATGAGTTAACTACCATTAAAAATAATAATAATAAATTATTAGTGTGCACCATAAGATTTCAAAAAAACTTGTTTTTGTGTATCTGGTACACTATCGAACATAGCAACCCATTTAATGTAAAATTAATATTTAATCAAAAATATTAATAAATATGAAAATTTAATATTATTTATTTTCCTAGGATGTTACAACATTCCCCCCTTTTGGAAATTTCATCCTCGCAATTTTAAAATGGGGCTTGGAAACTTCATTAAAAGCCCCTCATCAGAAAGGAGTCGGTAAAACTATCACATTAATATAATGAAAGATAAGTTAAAAGGTCAACAGAGATAATCCCATACATGGATTCCATTTAGGAATACATGGATATGGAATATAAAAAAAACCATCATGTTCTGAAGGAGTGTGATAGAAAAAATTGTAAGGAGAAATCTTACCACCAGAAAATCACAATCATTTGATGGGTTAAACAGTATTTGATTCCCCAGAATGAAAGGTTAACAATTAATGTTTTTTTAAATTACTTTTCATAATGTTGAGGAATTTATTTATGAGCTTAACTAAAAACATAAGGAATCATACATACATTTCATGTAGACACTCATCCTTTACTAGCTTTCTAACACTAACTCATATTTTCTCCAAATGATGAGTATTGAAACTGACATGGTCACATCAAAAGCAGAAGACTAAACTTCTAGCGAATTATATAATCCACAAAAAAAAGATATATATTTCCCTTGTCTCTAGACATTAACCAAAACAAAAAATAGTGAGTATGAGTTCATAGAATCCCCAAAAAGAAAAATCCTTTTAAAAAATACCACTCTTAATCTCTAAAATTCAACAAATAGTACCCAAGGTTCAATAAAGACCATTCAATATACCATTGTCCTTAAATTATTTCAAAATAACCCAAACTACGATTATAACAGAAAACAATGATGGATTTAATTACATAGTCTTCCAAGATAAATCTTATTATTTATCTCAAAATATCATAAGTTACTCATAAAATCTCATATTAAAAAGTAATTACCCTAATCACATATTCTCCATGATAGGTTAATTAGTTTCAAAACTATACTAAATCTTCATATGTCCATAATAAAAACATAGATTCTTCAAAACTAAAATTTCAACCAGTATTCCTCATTTTCAATCCCATAGTATTCTATCTTCCTTAGGAATATTGTTTTTCCTCTAATGACTGAACGTCTTATACAACATCATTTATCACTTAACCACTTAATCATTTTCTATACTATGTATATTCATTTTATAAGACATAAGTTACAAAAAATAAACTTATTCTTCTTTCATAAAATCATTTTACTAAAATTATATATCATACTAACCATGGACATCATGTATGCTAGTTGTATGTTATTCGACCTTATCTCCCTTTGGTAGAGGGTTCGATTCCTCCATCCTTACTGGATGTGATGGGTTGTCACCCATCCTACGGTTTGACCTTTTTATAAAACTCAAATATAACCCTAACATGTTATAACCTCAATGGTTTCCTTATACCTCTCATTTTCATTCAAATTTAGAATGAACTCAACATCTTAATTCTTAAAGTCTTATTTCACAAACATATAATAAAATAAAATCATCCCAAAAATTAATAACATCATTCCTTGACCATGGAGTCCATTTGGTTTCATCGTCATCTTGTTCACGTAGGTAGAAGCTCCATGCATTTCTAAAATGATTTAGATATCCTTCAAAATTATTTTCTGGGTCCATCCTAATACACCTTGTACAACATGATTCATATGGGTGATCAAAGAAATTTTTTATTTGGAAATTAATAATGTATGACATATAATTTCCAAACATTGTATAAAACATGATTTCTATAAACTAGAATGAACTAATTTTAGTTTAAACATTCAATTAATGGTACTTTTGAAATACCATAGGTATGTGGTGAGAGAATATATTGTAAAATAAAATATAAATATGTTTCTCAAGGGTCTCCTTCATCAACACATTTTTTAAAAATCATAATATGCTTCAAAATCTTGTGATAAGGGAAAATATTTGAAAATGCCCTGATAATATGTAACTTTCATAAAAAGATGAGAATATTTTGAAAATAGTATTTGTCTAAATACAACCCATGATCCACGATGATAATGAGATATAATGGAGTTGTTTGATATCTCAAATCACTACTTTCAAGTGATTTGTATGCTATAAAATGTTTCAAAATCATACAAACATGAATTTGCAATAATTTTTTCAAGTATGTCATTAGGAAGAGATATGAATGTCATTTGAGATCCTCCCTCTTCCAATCGTAACTGAATTTCCATGATAAGAAATATTAATAAACAAGGATTTAACTAAAATAATAGACATAGGGACTAACCATCTATCTAATGAAATCTCCTAATCCATAATGTTGTATAAACTAACCTTTGATACCAACTATAAAGACCCAGCCTTAATCCTTATATAATCTTGAAATATGTCATGAATTCACATTGGGGATCTTTCCAGGTTTAGAGTTTTAGATAATTATGCCATATCAATTACATAACAACATGAACATTACATGTATACAATACTATCTAGTATCCAAATTTCATAAAATAGAATCTATTAAAAAATATAGACATGTCTAGTTCCATGTTTTAGACAGCATGAATTTTCCATGATATCATCCTTGACCATATTCATCACTATGTCCTGTGAAAAACATTTCAAAACATGGGATGAGCATAAAAACCTCAGTAAGGATTATAAAATAAAAAAATGAAACATTATACTATCAATGAATTCAAATAAATGAAACCAAAGTTTTTAATCATAACATTCCTCATGGAATCATAATAATTTTTATTAATATACAAAATCATAAATCATAAAGGTTACTTATGGCATCCATATCAAACATACATTGTAGCTATAACATCTATGAAGAGTGTTACACTTGGAATACCCATCCTAGTATATTCTCTAAATCTCTTAGGAGAAGCATCATGTTTACCTCCATCATGTTACCCAAAGCATTTGAGAGCTATCTCGTGCTCACCTGCCCTAGGTTTGTCACGAAACCACCCATATATGTAAAATACACCCAATAACCATAACATATTACTAACACATAACACAGGTATAAATTAATGATAACATTTCTACATTCCAATATATCAAATCATGATATTGAAATAAACAATTCCTTATCTAATCATTTTTAAAACTTTTAAAAAGAGATTTTTGAATCAAAGTGACCCATACCACTTTGAAACTTTTAAATGAATTATCATTTGATAGCATTAATTTTAAATAAATAAATTCTAAAACCCATTTTTAAATAATGGAAATTAATGAAAAATATTTATAAGAAGAAATCCTTAATACATTTTTAACAATATTTTTGTTAAAGAGTTTTTTTAACAAAAAGAGAGACACATTAAAATAAATATTTGAAAAATAACATTTAATAAGAACATTATAATATCATGAGAATAAAGGAATTCATGTTATAATATGTCAAAGGAAAATATATACACTATATAAGAGTCAATTGGTGAATAACAACAATGATGTCTCATTGGAAATGTAAATTGACCTGAAATCCTTTATAAAGATGGTATCCTTAAATTAAGGATAAATCAATCACATAATTATGTGTGAAAAATATAAATACACTTAATATAAGTGGATATTATGTTTAAAAAAATCATAGGTTATTCACACATATACATAGAATGAAATATTCAAGAAGTACAAGTTGAACCAAAATAATTGAAATTGAGTTAAGAACATCCCCTATAAAAATTTCACAGCCTAACGACGTTACATTAAAATTCTGAAAAAGTTTTGATGAGATAAAAAGGGTATCTCATCACTCGGACATAATTTTTACATAAATAATGATATATAAGATCATATCCCAATATAATAAGATGTTAATTAAAAACATGACAAAATGAAGTCTTTTAAAAAGAGGACGAAGAGAGGTTCCCTTACAGATTTGGTAACTTACAAAACATATGACACATGAAAAAATGTTCATAAAATGAAGTTATACGTACTAATAAATGAATTAATATTTCAAAAATAGTACAATCATGGGTAGTACATAAACCACACAAAATAAAATAGTAGCAATAATAGCATGAATCTCATGGGAATAAAATCTGAGATGAAACTCTTTACCAAGTTGTAATCAACTGAATCGTATGACCAAAAGTTAATATCCACCAAATGAATAATATAATACAATGAATATAATGAGATTCATGATAATATATATCAAATGTAAGTATAAAATATACCACATTCAATGAATATTTGGCGAACAATTGAAATATCATGGAATTAAAAGTGAGATAATAATGTTTGTTTTGTCGATATTTGATACTTGAGTTAAAAATAAACACCTTATATTTACAAGATGTCCATGTGGTCAATAGTAAATTATATCCAGAATGACATTCATTATTTTGATATAATATATATCATATTTATTCAGTGAATATATATACATATTAATAACAGTACATATCATTTGGAGGTAAGAAATGAAGTGCACCGTTCATGGAGACGGAAAGTCGTACATACTCATGAACGCTACATTCATTTCTATTTCTTATTTAAATATTATTAAAACATAATGATACATAATTATAACATAATTCCAGTATAATATAATATATTATATCATTAAATACATCCTTTATAGGTCACACATATTTCATTAACGATTCATATCACTTTGAGGGGGCGGTAGTCTGCACTTCCTCAAATTAAATTATCGAGCTTACCATTAAAAAAAATAATAATGGAATGATATAAAAGAAAATAAAGAATCATGAAGACAAATAATACATAATATATATCATTTATTAATATTGTGTCTTCTTAATGTCAATAATGAGAGGTGGTAGGAGTGAATTGAACAATCATCGTTTCGTGAGGCATTAGTTTTCCATCCACAGAAACATTATGTTTTTCACACATTAGATAGATGTGTGTGGAAGTGTAGTTATAATCCTTCAAATAACAACATCATAGTACATTTAGGATATTTTTGTTGTTAAAAAGTAAATTAATGAATTGATTTTTATGGCTTGAAATGTAAAATAAATGAAAACAATTTGAGAGATACAGTTACCATTAATTTGGGTAACTCCCTTTGGTTTGAACCAATGGACTTGTTGAAGTGCCTTCTGCCTAAGTTAAGGCTTCTTGGTGGAAGAGAGGGATGCTTGGAGATTAATTGGTCTTAAGTTGGACGATCCAAATGTCTTGAGAGGTGTAAGGAATTGGTTAGATGTGGTCTCCTTTTATAAGGGAGAGGAGGGGCTCTTCAGGAATGTGTGAAAATATTATTTTATTATATAAGGATATTCGGTTTCTAAAAGTCCAAAAAAAATTAATGTAGAATATAAGATGACTCATAGTCGGAATAATATCATCCAAAAGGAATTGGATTGGTTTTGGATAATATTTTAATCATTATAATCATATATATTTAAATAATTTATTAATGTGGTAAATACAACATCATTATGGTGTCATAAATAATTTAATTTATTTTATGTCACAAAATTATAAAAAAATGCCATGATGTAGGAAATATTTTGATAATTTCAATTAATATTTATAGTCAAAAATATATCATATATAACACCATATAAAAATTAATTTACGAAGAGATATTTGTTTTTGTCATTTTTTCCTTCAATTTAAATTAATTAATCTAAAGTGTCATCATCATTCATAAGTTGCTCCATGGGGTCCCAAAATCCACCAAAGGATTCCTATGGTTGTACAGTAATCATCCATTATGGTTAGTACTTGTGTTATGGTAATGTCTAATTATTATAATATTATTTTAACCTTGAATTACCATATTTACCTTTAACCCCAGTAAATAAAATTTAAAAATTACAATTCACCAAAAATTATTTTCTTCTTATTGAACCACATTTTACATATTAATAAGAACCATGTATGTTGTATTTTTTAGATTAAATTTACAGAAGTGGTGAAATATAATTTAATCAAAAAGTCAGTTTTTTTAACTACAACTATGTGGTTTCACTATTCATTAAAAATTGATGTTAGTCAGAAAAAATACCAAAATTTAATCCATAGATATATTCGGTATTACAAATTCAAAAATTATTTCTATTTTACCAAATTCAAACAATAAAATTTTCATTAATTAATTTAACATTAATTTCTATTGTCAAAACAAGTAGTGTTTTTTAGGAAATAATACATATCCAAAGATTTACACTTTCTTATGTCCAATTTCAATGTGAAATTCATAAAAATGACCAACATTGGATTAAATGGTAAAAATATATTATATGTAATCTTTGAAAACAAATAAAAATATAATCTAACAATATAAATAAATTAGATTAAAAGTGAGTTTTGAATTAAAATACAATAGTTTAAACTATTCATTAAAAATGATCTTTATTGGAAAAATTCCAAAAAATAACACAAAGTAAATTTTTATGTCCCCATTCTAAATAATGATTTTTTTGGTCAAATAGAAGGTATTAATTTGACCAATTCTTTATTTAATTAGGGTTCTCCATTAAAAGGCGGTAAATCGTCCTTTTAATGTAAATTATCCTTAATATTGGATTCATTCACATTATATGCCACTTAATTTTACTGGATAAATGTAAATACATTTAACAAACATGTATAATCATATTGAAGTTAGTTTTTTAATTCCCTCCAATACAACAACTAAGAGTGATCTACCATTTAAAATAATGATATTAAATTATTAGTGTGCAACGTAAGATTTCAAATAAACCTGTTGTTGTGTATTGGGTACTCTATCGAACATAGAAACCCCTTTAAAGTAAAAATAATATTTAATTCACAAATATTAATAAATATTAAAATTTCATATTCTTTATTTTTTTGGGTGTTACATATATACAATATAATAATAGACATTTTTCATGAAATAAAATTCTTTTATTGCATTGTTAGACTAGATATTCCCACTCCCATTAGATTTTTAAAATCCACAAATAGACAATTGAATTTTTAAATACATTGAAGGATCATTTGGAAAATCATAACCACTGAGATTTATTATATATATTTCCCAGAATAAATTTCCATATAAGAATGTAACTTTGAAATCATTTTGACTACTAGAAAATAGGTCTATACCCACAGTTTTCCAAAACCATGGATGTAGGGATACTACGTGAACCAATACCAACAGTTTTCCAAAACCGTGGGTATAGGCCACCTATACCCACGGTTATCCAAAACCGTGGGTATAGGGTATTTTTTGAATTCTTATATCGACGGTACTTCAAAACCATGGGTATTGGGGTTTTTTTGAAGACCTATACCCATGGTTCACCAGAACCGTGGGTATATATTATTGCGGGGAATGAAAATTAGGTGGGACACGAAAACAATTTTGTGGGAAGATATTTTTTTCGAGGTTTATATTATTGTATATATATATATATATATGTATGTATATATAGATCAAATTATAACGATTTACCGGTTGGTCACTTGGGGAGGCGCGCCCCTTATACGTGAGCTCGAATCCCCATACATGTGTTTCTTTATTTTAAATACCCCACATGGATCATATTAATAGATATATGTTTATGTATGTATACACTACAATTAGAATTCGGAGCTCCGTTGGTCATTTGGTGGTGCGCGACCGTGAGGTCCAGCGTGAGATGCCGGTTCGAATCCCCATGCCTATGTTTGTTGAATTTAAATTACCAACATGGATCAAATTTATATATATACCTAGATGTACATGATTATATCATATATAAATCATAGATTGTTTGGTACCGTAGTGTTGTACGGTAGTGAGGCGCAGCGGGTGAGTGTGGGTTCAATTCTCACCAACATCATATTTTTTGGATTTAAAGACCCCACGATTAACCATGGGGTCTGTTGTGTGCCACACTGGAACAACAGTGTTCCACCCTTTGACTCCCCTATATCCACGGTCCTCAAAAAAAGTGGGTAGAGTTTGATACCTTTATACCAATGCCTTTTCAGTCCACAGTACAAAAACAGTGGCAAAAGCCTATGCCCACGGTTTTGGGGGCTATACCCACAATTTTGAACCATAGGTATAGGTCGTTTTTCTAGTAGTGATTGATATATATCTAAATCATAATGATTTTCTATGTAAATTAATATTCCAGTGAACTTCATCATTATAAAAGAATAAAATATATCTTTATAGTCAATACCATGACTTTATCTATATCCCTTTTCCTACTTGAAATATTTATCTATAGAAACTCTTCTCATAATATAGGTTTTTTAATCAAAAAAACCATCTCTATTGAGTATCACCCCCATCAGTTCTATCCACAATGTTCCAAATTTGGATTCAACAAATGGATTCCATTTAATAGTTTGTGGAATTTAGTAATTTATAAAAATCATATCTCTCAATGGCCTCTCAATAGGTTGTAGGATATTTATATAGCAATATTACATAGTCATCATTTTCTATAATAAATAAATATATTATGTTACTCTAAAAATATTTCCTGATGTTGTGTAACATATCGATCATTGCTTTCATGTATTTTTTTTTGTTTTGAGATATTATCTTGATGCTCAGGAACTAGTTTCCAGTCACTGGTAATTAGGGATACCCTTTGTGCAATGTAAAAATTGATTCAGGTTTAGTTAATCATCTAATAGTGATCATTTCATGATAAATTTGTACCAATAATGGTTAATTCAATTCAGTAATGTCATTAATATGAATCAAATGCCTTCTTATAAAAAATACACAATTTTTGAACATAATATGTTTGTTTAGAGGGAGTTATTAGATATATATCATCATAATGAGCCATAATTTTCAATATTTTGTTGGGTAAAAGTGTCTTGATGGTGTTTTTTGATTCGATTCTAGATTTTCCTAGGATTTGATCTGAGATTTTGTGTTCCAATTGAATATTTCTTCTCATAGTTAATGATATTTTGCATCTTGACTGATGTTTTCCATGTTATCTATTAATGTTGTGTAGTTACCTTCCCCCATGAACCCATTTGAACAATCATTAGGGGGTTCTACTAATTAACCATAGATAGAGAACCCTCTTGTTAATCATAACCCTATAGATTCTATCATATCTATGGTATAGTATTTGGTCTTGGCACCTACACATGGTCTTATTAAGGTTACAGAGGAGATAACCCAAAGGGATGATAATTAATATTATTCAAAGAAAATTATATTTTTTATGACACAGTGAATATATTATATCACTGATCCTTTTGAGTTTATGTGTCTGTTGAAGAAATTTAAAAATCTATTTGAGTTCATGGAGATTCTTAATTTTGTTATTGTTTAATGTATTACCTTCATTCTTGAATGACCAAGATAGATGTGTTGGTACTCAATTATTCAGATGAAAGAGAATGTGGGTTCAGAGTAGAAATATTTTAGGGATCTATTAAATATGAAAATTGATCATAATTTATAGTGTTGTTTAAATCAATAGTGATCTATAAACCAATGTATGGTAATTAAACCTTGACTCATTATTCCCATTGTCTTTCCAATAATGTTAACTTATCACCATAGGTTATAATGAAATAGAATTATAATTACTAATGATTTGAAATGGGTCCTTGAAAAAATATTCAATATCTATTTTTCCTCATGATTTTCACATCATATGTTGATTTTCAGTAATGATCTTCACTGGTAAAACATGAAATTTCTAAAAAATCAAGTATAATGGTATTTCCTCAAAACCGAAGTAGTATTTCATATATTCCCTATAGTGGGATGGGGATGCATAATATGTTTCAAGATCGAATCCATGGTGGTGTATCTCAGTAGAAAACCGCAACTAAATCATCTATTTTACATTGAAAAGACCCTTTAAATTTTTTTAGGTTTGTCCAGGATACGAACTAAAAACATACATGCACAATGGAACTAATGATTAGAACTCATGTGGATTAAAAGGACACTTGATGTGGTTTTTTCATGCCTTTACCTCTCCACATAATGGGGCTGGATAAAAAATAATGTGTTGTTGTACTACATTGACAGATTAAACATTAACAAAGGCATTATGTCCACTTATATCAAGAATGAATATTATTCATGTAGCATATGAATATCAAGTGGAATCATATGCAGGTCTAATTATGGTGAGTGGTTCCATTAACATTAATTCTTCATTATTGAATTTTTTTTGATATTGGTGCCTCCTATTGCATTTTATCTATACATATTTTTGAATTATCAAATATTCCAACAAATATCATTCAATATGTTATTTATAGTTCAATACCTCTTGGGATAAAGAGATAAGATGTTCTAAAATTCCCTTCGTGTACACTATCATTTTAAAAATTCAACCATACATTATAATTTTTGTAAAAATATAAAAATATATTAGATTTCATTCTAATGATAGATTGTCTGATTTCTCATAAATCTCATATTGACTAATATTTTCAATGTGTTTCCTTTAATAAACTTGTTGGGGTATGTCATGTATTTTAAGGGGAGTGTGAAATTAGGTTGAGTAATTCAAAAACTATGCTTCTAGAGTTAGGTATGATATCCTCAATTTTTATCATTGAATTTGAAGATTAATCTTTGAGATGTAATATTCTTATTATTTTTTCTGAGTTTTATAGTGTGTTTCCATCATACTTTTCTAGTTTCCAGCAATGAGGGATGTGGTGTTTTCTATCCACATGATACCATGTAACCATCCAATTTATATTCCCTCATAATATATAGAAACATCAAAACAAAATTACTTTAATGGTCTATTTTGAAAACATTTCATTTTAAATATTTAGTCGCATTGGAATGTTCTAGTGATATTTTCCTTGAAGGAAAAAATAACCCTTTAAAATTATGTTTACTATAGGAAGTGAATTTCAATCACAGGCACGAATAAATTTCCAAACCTGTAATTGATGAATTTAGAAAATTTTAATTGGTGGAAGTGTCTATATAACAAATATAATATTATTACACCTTATTGAATGATTTATTACATGATATCACACTTATTATAACCCCAAAATATCTAGAAGTATAATGTCTTTGGGAAGTTGGTATATTACATAAAAACATAAAATATCAAATAAAAAATATTTATTGAAAACATCCTTAACATATTTATAATACTCCTTCATACATAAAACTGTATAGGATACCCTTGGGAAGTACATATGAAAGGGGTGAGAAATAATGGACAATAAAGGAGTAAACAAGGCATAATATGAAAAATAAATAACATGTAAGACAATTGTCATATGAATGGATCATATAAGTAATATGAATATAAATTCATGATAAAAATTATAATAATAACACAGAAATGTGGGAACATCATACAAAATGATAATAGCTTGAGTCAAGGCTTCTTGCACATGGGTGATCTTGTGTCAATGCTCACAGTACATGAACTATCATGAGTCAAAACACATTACACATGAAGTAGCAAGAGTCATAATCATTGCACATGAAGTTGAATGAGTCAATAGTCATTGTACATGATGTAGAATGTGTCAAGACTCTAAAAACAAGAATTAACATGAGTAAACATCCATTTCACATGACATGTAAATATACTAAACATTACCCAATGCATTGGAGCACTATCACGTTGCACCCTTATTAATCATTTTAATATTATGCTTAAGTGTGCCACATATATCATATAATGTGGATTTATTCAAAATCATTAGTTATTCCACAATAATGTAATGTGGAATAGATAAATGAAATTCCAGAATGAATAAGTATATGTGCATAATGCTTCATTCCATTGATAGATAATTGGGTTTGTTATTCACTACCCGATGATTTTGGAATGGAAAATCGTAGTGCACGTTTTGTACCATAAAAACATCAAATAGATAATCCTAAAATTTATTGATGATAGAGGTAGGGGTCTCTCATAATTTATACTTGGAATGGATAGTAAGGGGATATGTAAAAATATATCCTATATTTTTTTATTTTGATGTTAAATGGCATATTATAAATGATGTGCTTGATAAAAACAGGAGAGACAAGTCCATTAAGGAATTTTGGCCTCATAACAAATTACGTAAGGGTAATATTGGGAGAGGATAAATGGTCCCACATTGAAATAACATAAAAAATAATGTATGAGAATTATTATAGAAGGATGAAAATTTATCCAATTTAAATTAAAAAGACTAATTTCATATGAGGTTATTTATTTGAAAGGAGGAGACGGTGGTGACGACCCCCTACTTTGATGTCTGACTTCAAAGTTGTGTGACAGGATTATTGGGAGCTTATGGTGCATTGGGAGTACTTTATGGAGTTGAGGGTAGAGTTTTTTCAAGATTCAAGGAGTTTTAGTGGTGAGAAATGGGATCTTCGGTGGGTTTATATAGAAAAGGAGGGTGATTTCTTTATTACAAGGTCATATGATATTAAAATATTACCCTTAATTATTTGGATGTGAATCACACATTCGATGAAATGGTTTTTAAATATTATGATATAATAAAAGTAATGGACGATTCAATAAGGATTTTTAAAACAAATCAAATAAACATAAAATCTCAATTTTTTAGAAGGTAAAAAATATATTTCTCCAAATATCCAATTTATAGAATTTATTATATCACTATCAGAAATTATTACGTCCTAAAACACATTATATTATTATATAGTATTTAATTTTTACCTAAAAATTTATCTTTCTCATAAAATTATGAAACTTTCTCAATTGGATAATTTATACATCTTCCTTCCAAAAAAATTAATATTAATTTTATCTAAATAATGTTTCTAAATATGTGAATTTTCACTTTTAAAATAAAAACATAATCTTCTTGAAAATATATAGGTTTTGACAACAACAAGTTTTGATTTATGATAAAAAAATACATGTGAAATTATAAATATTATGTATTCATTTATATTTTAAAAAAATACTTCATAATAATATATTATTAAAATATTATTTACTTTAAATTTCCATTATTAAATCAAAATATATAAGTTAATTATCAAAAAATACTATTTGTGTTTTATAAATCACATACAAAGTAATAGTAATATGATGAAAAAGTATTCATTATTCTACACAAAAATAATGTACATATAACGCCCCAACCCCTTAAACTTAGATAAGGTTCATTATTTTAATACAATGGCATAGATACAAGGAAGATGCATCCCGAAGGACATAACAGTCTACTAGTTTTGGAGACATTATACATATAAGAGTTAAAAATTATAACTCAAAACTAAAATAAACATAATTCCTTCACTTGAAAAGCCCATAATATCTTAGATTAACCCTATAATAGATACATATTATATTCATCCTCATAACATTTAAGGATAAAAAAAATAAATAGGTGATCTCAAACACTCATAATGGGTAACTAATATGGGAGATGATATCATAAACATAAACGTTAGGCATAGTGAATAACTAAAAACCAATTCCTTTTAAAATAAAATATAACATATTTTGGAAGGAATAAGAGATGAATAAATAATGATATAATAAAGCCTAATCATGTGTATTATACTAATAGAATAAAAAAATTAACTATCAATACAATTTTCATAACGATGGAATTCATAATTCAGGACATCCTAACCATGTCTAAATGACCTCATGCCAAGACCCTAAATATGCATTTTGTCAAAGCGTCGTGCCAATACAATATATTGCCTCATGAGACCTTCTGACGCACCGAGGTGCTATAGCAGGACCCACCAGACACATACTGAGTCCCATGCATTCGTCATGTTAATGGAGATAAACATAAACAACATACAAATTCATATTGAAACTAACATATGAAATGTAAAAAACAATCCCAAATCATTAATCATAAACACTAACCATTCAGACTAATATGGTGAATGGTTTCATGATAGCACATCCATAGTCAAAATAATCATAAAACAATCAATAAAAAATAGTGGGTGCTATCACAGGAAATAAAACTCAAAGATGTAAAAGATTCAAAAATGTACGTCCACATAGATGAAAATAATATTAAATGAGAACCATGAAAAATCTAGGAGGAAACAATCCTAAAGAATTACAATGGGTCAAATACCACCTTGAAAAATTCAATTCATAAACCCCTAGAATATAATGAGAATAAGGATATTTTTTATATGATTCTCCAATGGGCAGTACATACACCATAATAAAAAAATAAGTGTTTAATACAGAATATATATTATGAAAGTTACATTGATATGAGAAAAATCCTTTTTAAATTGGAAAGAAGAGTTCATTTGGAAAATAATTTGTATTTTTCTTGTAATCAGATTGTAAACATGGATATCCAATTAAATTAATTTTATGTTATTTTTAATTTTATATGAGGCATAAATAATGCCTTATTTGGGTGAAATAATTTAAATAGTTTGTTTAAAGAAGCTTTAGAAATAAAACATTTTAGTGTAGTTTAAGGAATGTGTTAAAGTATTTTATAGGGAAAATGAATATTTTCTTTAATAAAACGTTAAATAAAAAAAATTCATCTTATAAATTTTTTAAAGGAAAATATAGCTTAAAAAATATTATATATTTAACTTTAAAATAAATAAAAATTTGAGAAGATCCATGAATCAGGCTTGCATTTAGGAACAATTGTTTTGAATGTTTTTTCGTCTTATTTTGGTGAAATAATTTAAATAGTTTTTTAATGAAGATTTGGAAATAAAACATTATAGTGTAGTTTAAGGAATGTATTAAAGGAATTTAAAGAGCAAAAGAATATTATCATTATCAAAAAGATAAAAAAAAATATTTTTCTTGTTAAAATTTTTAATTTTCTAACGGAAAATATAGCAACCAAAACATTATAGATTGATATTCAAAATACATAATATTTTGAGAAGATCCATGAATTAGTCTTGCATTTCAGAACAATATTTTTGAACGATTTTTTCAAAACTGGTAACAAACCATTAAATAAATAATGATTCTGATTGGTAAACATACATAGAACATTAAAACGGAATTTATGAGGTGTAAATAAGTATAAATAAGTATTTTATTAAGGTGAGTAGTGAATAGGAGCAACCTGAAATAAAATGGAGGTTTAGGTAGAAAAAATATAAAACATTTTAATCAATTGAATCATTTGAAACAAAATTAATAATGATTGAATGATACATTTAGTACCATAAAAATATATACATTAATGATATAAACCATTAATGGTCATTATACATACACCATACACAAGTAGTAGTAGTGAATGTGGAAAATATCACAAAAAATGAAGTGAGATGAACAAACCATACAAACATTTCTGCATTGTATCACGTGTCCTTATGAGGGATTAATCAGATGTAGAGGGGTATATTGTCATTTATATATCAAAAGGGAAGTATGGGGGATGTGAAAAAACATACCACATAATTAGTAATCAAAAATAAAATGACACAACATTGGGGGAATTCTTGAATAAAATAGAGATAGAGGATCCCTTACATTAAATATAATGGTGTTCTCCACTTGATCATAATGACCTTAATTGAATAATTGGGTTCATTAATAAGCAATAAAAGTACCAATTATAAATTTCTTCAGTTTATTATGACTTTATTAAGATCATCCTTGGACTTTTATCTTGGTTAAGTGATTCCATTTCACTGTTCTTGAATGCTCGTTTTCATAATATTCATGATCAGCTCACTTATAAAATAGTGGGGTAGTTAATTTAAGAGGAAAGTAGAAGTACAGAATTGTTATTATGAGTTATAAGTGAAAATTTATAAAATTATATTGTTATAAAATTAATTTGGTTATTTGGAGTGGAGGATAATCATTATATAAAATATTAGTGATAAATCCTTGGATTAATTTGGCGATTTTTCCCAAAATTACATTATTGTGTGTTATTATATTACAACATGATTGAATAAGGATTAAATAACATTAAATAAAATAACGTACATATATAATAGTCTAGTTCAAACATTAAAATGTTTTCATGTCCAGTTTTAAAGAAGATAAATAAAATTAAAAGCATCTTCATCCTTCAATGTGATAAATCAACACATATTGGAAATTGTTTCATTTTTAGCATAAATGGAGAGAAAAAGAGATATAATGAATAATTATCCCATTATAAAAAAATAAAGTACATTTATTTTATTGTATTTTTGATACCATTTGGATAATATTGGTTTTGGAAATAAAAGAGAACAAAGGAACATGAAAATAAATGAAGTGAAAATTTGAATTTTACCACTTGAATTAACCTTACATGAGAGATAATTAAAGGAAGAGGATTTGGAATTTCTATAAGACCAAAGGATAATATTAGTGGTGTAGGAGCTTAGGAAGTTATTTGGAAATAATATGGATAGGTCATAAGGTTATAGAATAGTGAAGAGAAGAGGTATTGTGGGGGTTTTAAAGTGGAGGAGAGGAGGGTTTTCCCTTTATTTTAATTATTATTTTATTATATTCTGAAGGAAAACCAATATTATTGATTCATGTTTCCTATAATAGTAATATGTTCATGTGAGTTTAATCCAAGTGTTCTATCATCATCCATTATGCAAGGAATAGTGAATTTATCTGATAATGTATATATATATACGGTAAATTACTGAATTTTACTATTCATTAAGAATTTGATTATTTCTGAAAAATCCCTAAAATTCACCCTATCATTTTTGAACATATATAATTAAAAAAGAACTAAATTTATTGAAATTAATTTTTAAATATTTAAAATTTATTTTATAAATAAAATCATAATTTACATTACAAATATAGTTTTCAAAAAATTTATTTATTTATTATACAACATAGGTAGATCATACTTTCACTTAAATCATATATATATATATATATATTATAATATATGAGGTTAATATTCATATGTGTTGGTAACTATTCCTAAGGGTAACATTAATATTCATAAGGGCATGTTTCCATTCATCAATAATTAATTTTGTCATATCATACTCATAATAATTGACTGATTAGAATTGTGTATGTCAGATTTTGAAATTCAAATCATAGGGGTGGTAAAATTGTGTTTACTAGCTATGTTATAACACATTGGTGTTCGGTAGAGACTTAGTGTTTCATCCATTCATTATTAAATATATTTTCAAAATCTTGGGGTGTTACACTATCCCCTCCATAGAAAAATCTCACCCTAAAAATTTTATATTTTAAATTGAAAGTTATTCGTTGTTACCTGATAATATCCATGTGAAAACCCCATATTGTAAATTGGTTTAATAAAAATTCCTCCTCAAAAAGGTTAAGTGAAAATAGGTGGTAATATAATAATAATAATAAATAAATAAATAAATAAATAAATAAATAAATAAATTATCCGTTTGAATGGAGTTACATTGATTGGAAGTGAAGAATATGTTATAGTTGAAAAACCAAACTATGAATTTATAGGGATAAAAAATTGGTTTAGATAAATGTATATTAAAGAAATACCATAAACTATAGTTATGAAAAAAATTCCTTAATTATTTCAATTATTATGATAACATAAAAACATTTTAATCTCTTTCTATAGAGTTCATGGATTATTCTACTATATATGTGTATAAATATACGTTTATATTTCATAATCATGATATTATCCACTGATTGTTCCTTGAACTACCTATACATCATATCGTAGAATATTTTTCATCATGTGGCATTATTAACCTCTAAAACGCCACTCATTGATCTATTTAAACCATTTTATTTATGGTTTGACATTTGAAAGGATCATGATCCAATACGTTAGAATCATTACTATTGTAGTTATTAATATATAATTTAATATATAATTATATATCATCTACCTATTCTAAAATTTACCTCTATGAATTATTAACATAATAAGGGTTTACGGTCCCTTGACAATTTATTTTCCAAAATTTTGACCTCATATTGAGTCATTTTTCCTTAGTACCATTAATCAGACATCCTCAAATCCCTATCGAAAATATACTACATCGCAATCCACATATATTCAAAAAAAATTATAACAAGTACATTGATGATAAAATACTAAAATGAAATTATTCATGAGGAGTCATTATAATCATTCCACATCATCTTCTAAAGTATAATTATTTGATCTTTATTCATTAACATTATTTGAGGTATATTCTTTTGATTCGTGAGGCATTGATTGGCATAGTGTCACATATCATTGATGTTTGAATCATTATACATTAGATACCATTTTCATTCCCTTTCAATCCAAAAATTGGTGTCCAATTTCTCCACACATATAACAAGGTCACATTCCGTTCATTAATTTACCAGGTTGATTCCTTCCATAGTAATCAGATGTGGGAAAACCATTATTTCTCTTCTTTCCATTATATATGTTTTTCTCTACCATAATATTCTTTATTTTATTCCATTATAATATATAGGACACATAGACTTACTTAAATACATTTTTAACACATGATACTCTTTCTTCTTATAATGAGGATACCCTGGAGACTATATTCCATTTAAAATATTTATTAATGACATTAGAGATATGATACTTCCTACTATTTTAATCATGTTTATTGGTGAAAATTTTAATTCAATTTGATCGGCACAATTTTTAATTAATTCTATATAATATATTATCACATAAAATTATTGACTCTCTATATCTCTAAAATTTTATAACACATAACAAATATTTATGCATCATAAAATGTAGAACCATATACTTGGGCTACTTAGGGGGAATAAATTCATCATAATGGTTTATAATATGCTTATAAATTTACCAAATAATTTCCCCCATGAGTTTTGAGGAAATAGTTTATCAAGGAATGTAGTCATGCACGAGTTCCCATTCGAATCAATCTTAAAGCGGAGTTTTTGGATTTTACCCCTAAATATATTTGTGCCAGAGCCACCTCTAATGGTTTGTATGCACACATGGCTGTATTTTCATGAGAAACCACATAATATATCCATTAAAAAAATTATAGTATGTCCTTATACACATATCACCAAATTCTATCATAGGGTTTTGTTCACTAATCTACATTTTCTATATCTAGTTTCCCTGTTTTCTACTAAACTTCTTTTGATACCAAATTTAACACCCCGAATCTAGTAGCCCTACTGCAGTGAATTATTTTAATAAATTATCATAGATACCGGGAAGATGAATCGTGAATGAATTATCATCTTATTATTTTTGGAAACAAGATATATACAATTGTTCAAAATTACAAATCAATTCAAAAAATGATATAATAATGTCAATAAAAAATCCCATAGTATCATAGATTAAACATATAATTAATTCATATTGTAATAATAATCATAACCTTGAAGAATAAAATATATGAAAGGTTTTAGATCAAATGCTCAGTAAGGGTAATAAATACAATAGATGATATCCTCAACATAATCAATAGGCATGGTGACTAACTAAAAACTCATCCCTTTACAAATAAACATGAACTCAATATGGCTGAAATAAGAGATGAATAAATAATTCCATAATAAAACATAATCATCCGTATTCTATTAGTTGAATAGACACATGAAGTATCAATAATATTTTCTTAATGAGAGAATTTATAATTAATGACATTATAACCATACCATCATGTCCTCCCTCACAATCAATAAATATCCATTTTGGGAAGGCCTCATCCCATGACCATAGATTGTTTCATGAGACCTATTGATGCACTGAGGCAATATTATAGGCCCCATTAGAAAATTAATTATTCCAATTAATTATTCTTATGAAAATATATAAACATAAAAAACATACAGATTCATATTGAAACAAACATTTGAAATTTAAATAACTTTCCCCAATCATTAATCAAAATCTATAACAATTTGGAGTAATATGATGAATGGATTAAAAATAGAACATACACTACCAAAATAATCATAAAACATTCAGTAAAACATGCTGGATTATATCATATGATATAAAACTCACTGAATTACATGATTCAACAATTTATGTGGAAAATGATGAATATATGTTTAAAAGAGACCATTGAAAAATCCATGATGAAATAATCCTTAAACATTATATAGTGTCCCACAACACATTGAAGCATTCAAACCATAAAACCTTACAATATCATGAGAATAAGTAGTATATTTATATGATATACCAAATGGTTTTATATACTCCACATCCACAAAATAATTGGTGACAGGTCATATATATCATAATGGATAAAGAGTGTTCAAAAAATTGGTTTTTACATTGGAAAGAAGAGTTCTTTTGGGAAATCATTTGCATTTTTCCAGAAATCAGTTTATAAACATCGATATCCCATAAAAATTATTGTAAGGTCATTGATACTATATTTTAGTCTTAAATTATGAATTATTGAAGTGAAATCCTTTTAAAAGTTTTTTTAAATAAGCTTTAGAAATAAAACATTTTTCAGAAATTTAAGGAAAATTTAATGGATATTAAAGTGAAAAGGCATGATTGAATTAATAAAACCTGAAATGAACCAAAATATATTTTTCTTGTTATAATTTTTTTATTTTCTAAATATAAATATTTCATAATGCAGATTATAGATTGAAATTCAAAATTTTTAATAATTTCAAAAGTTCCTGGAATCGGGATTTCATTTTATAATTTTTTTTGAAATATTACATTAAAACATATAAATAAAAATAAAATAAATACTTATTCTAATAGGATAAAATATATAGAAGATTCTGACATAATTTATGAGGAGTACATAATAAAAAATAATATTTTCTTTGATGTGAGTTGAGATTAAGAGCAACCCAAATGAAAATGGATGTTCATGTAGAAAATAATTAAAACAATGTGATTAATTGAATTGTATGCCCAAAAATTAATAATCATATAATGATACATTGACTAAAATTAAATTAAATATATTAATTATATTAATATTAAATTTTTAGTATTAATTCATCATACAAATGTAGTAGTGAATGTGGAATATCTCACAAAAATGGAAGTGAGATGAAGAAGCTGTTGAAAACATTTCAGCATGATATCTGGTGTTCTTATTAGGGATTAAGGAGAGGTAAAGGGGAATACCAAATGTTATATATCATAGTGGTAGTATGAGGGAAGTGATAAGACATACTCAATTATTTGGAATTAAAAAATAAAAGGACACAACATAGGGGTCATTCTTAAATAAAAGTGAGAGAGAGGATCTCTTACATTAAATGTAAGGTTAATCGTCACTTGATATTAATGACCTTAATAACCAAATTAAGTTGTTTAATTAACACTTACGGAATATTTTATACATTAATTTGATTTATTATGAATTTATTAATTTTATTCATGGACTATTGAATGAGTTAAGGGATTTAATTTCGTTGTTTGTTAGTGCTGGTTTTCATAATATTCATGATGGACTCAATTATAAAAGATTATGGTATTTCATGTATGATGAGAGGTGATGTACACAATTAATTATATATGTTATTAATGAACATTAATAATATTACATATATATATATATATATAATTTATTTGGTTATTTATATTGAGGCATAATAATTATGTGAATCATTAATGATAAATGGTTGGATTAATTTGTTGATTTTGTCACAATTACATTATTTTATATTACTATTTTATAGCATGGATGAATAAGGATTGCAAAAAAATACATAAAATAAAATAATTTTATAATAGACTATTGCAACCATAAAGTTGTATCATTAACGTATTTGAATAATGAAAATCAAATTTAATGCATCATCATTGTTGTATGTTATTAATCAACACATCTCGGATGATGATTCATTTTTAGCATCAATAAGGGGGAAGTGAGGGATGAAGATTAATTATCCCATTAGAATAAAAACATTCCAATACATGTATGGTACTAGATTTTACATTGAATTTGGATGAGGATAGTTTGGAAGTAAAATATTAAAAAGTAAATTGAAAATGAATGAATAGAAAAGAGGAATTTCACCTCTTGAAATAACATCCCTCATAGCATTTTATATGAAGAGGATTGGTCTTCTTATGAGGCTAAGGGCTACAAGACATGGTGGAGAATTGTGGGAGGTGATTTTGATAGAATAAGTATAATTCATAAGTCTTGAGATTATTTTTGTTATGTGGGAGTGTGGGGGGGGGGGGTTATAGATGAGGAGAGGAGGGTTTTCCCATTATTTTACTCTTTATTTTATTATTCTGTCATAAAAAACAATAGTATTTATTTGTGTGATCAATAATAGTAAAATTTTAATTAGAGTTCTAACTATGTGTTATTACATCAGCCATTATTCTAGGAATAGATAATTTAAATTATAATGTGTATATATATATATATATACTGTAAATTACGGTATTTTACAATTCATCAAGAATTAGAATAATTTAAAAAATCTAAAAAATCCAGCTCAACCGTTACTCAACATGTAGAATTCAAAAAATAACATCATTTTTAGAAAATTATTCTCTATATATTATTAATTTAATTTCTAAATAATATAATAATTTATTTAAAAAATACATTATTTAAAAAAATTTATTACTTATTACGAAACATCAGTAAATCATAATTTCAATGAAATCCTATATATATACTATCACAGGTGAGGATAATATTAATAATGTTATGTCACTCTTAATAAGGGTAATTTTATTATTCATAAGGTTATGTAACTATTTTAGAAAAATTACCTTGTCCATATCAGCCAGTAAATATCTTACTTATCGTAATCGTGTATAATTATTTTTTGGAATTCAAATCCCAGGTGTCGTAATATTATATCTACTAGATATATTATAACGAAGTGTTGTTTTTTATAGCTTTAGTGTTTCATTCATTCAATAGTTAATTAATTTGAGAAATATTGGGGTGTTACAGTACAAAATACTAATTCTAGGGTCTTGATACATATCACTTTATTACACAATCATACTCTCTAAGATTAAGGTGTGCGATGGGGGGGAATTCACGGGGTTCGATGAAAATGGATTGGTCTGCGATCTGGTTGAATTAGAACTTCTTTCATAAATGCTTTTGTTCATGATTGTGTTGTAGGATCTCAATTTGGGACTGGTCTATGGAAATGGAATGAAATAATATCTCCCCAAAAAGCTCATATAATTGGGCTTGAGAAGGTATGATCCTACTGGTTGAGGTCATCTCTTCATTTGTCTATATCAAAATGATTTTTTAAAACCCTATAATTATACTAGTCATGTGTTAGTTGTTTAACAGCTATATTATGAATGGTAGTTATACTATAATGTTATTTAAATCCAATTAGATATAACAAAAGAAAATAAGTTGCTGTTTTTAGTATATCCATAACACATTTAATTTGATCAAAAGTGGAATTTTATTCATAAAGGTTTTGGATGTTACAATCTTCCACCCTGAAGAAAATATTTCACTGAAATTTACATTTCTCAAACTATAACAGGTGAGGGTAACTCTACTTAATCTCAATATTTGGTTCACATGTTTATACTTAAAAATTATGGTTTCTACACAACACATTGACAAGGGGAATTGTATTATATATCAGAACTTTTTCTCTATGATATAGGATCTTCACCAACTACTCCTCATTGTAATGGTCCCTCTATAATTGTAGCAACTATAGATTGAGTATTTGTTAAGGGTCATGATTGTAATTTCTCAATAGGGACGCATGGAATACATGATGTACATGAGACTTGTTATGTTGGTGTAGAAATCTATCGAACATTACTCCAAAGTGATGAAGGATCTCAAAAGGGATGATCTACCTTGGAATAAGATTTACCTTCTTCCCATATCTCATCACCATTTTCAATAGAGACATGTGGAGGAATACCATATTTCCAACATCAAACTTTGGGTATCATCGACGATTGTCAGCATAGCTCTTAGGTCAGTTATGAGCAGATTTGATGTGTGGTTGAAGGATTTTATCCTTATACACCATTTACTCCACCATTTCAGGAACTAATCATTTTTCCCCGACTTCATCCTCAAAAGGAATTGTTATGAACCTCTTCCCTTAAAGGACTTCATATGGACCTGTAAGAACCTGATTCTATTTATGAGGTATGGGATTCATCATTTTTTTCCTTTGAGTTGATTTTGAGGGAAGAATGAAAATAGGAAAAAAAAAATTGTTTTAATAGAACACATTGTGTGATCATATATACATGTTGATTGGTCTGGAAATATAGAATGGGGATACATATAATCCACATTTTCTGGCCAGGAAGTGAATAAAATTCCACTACACATCATGTAATTCAAGTACATGTTGTGTAGTCATGTATCTAGGTCGGTGTGGGACATGTAAAGTATGTCAGTGAATATATGAACTATAAAATGATATACATGCCGAGTATATGAACTTACACGCCGTGTACTACTAAAACTCAGCTTAAAATGGGAAGTGTCCATGATTTCTCTTCTTCAGGACAGAATATTCATCGAGAGAAGAACAATGAGTCGTGAGATCATATCCTCCACCTATTTCATTATCTGGAACCCAATTCATGCATTTTTAGTCATATTAGTACCTGATTGGTAAGATATTTCATCTTCCAATGCTATTCTAGGTGACATTTTCTTTTGATAGTGTTATTTATGGTTGAGTGGTTTACCTATTTTCTTAGATCTACACAAAACTAGTCCAAATCAAGGACTGGTGTGAGATTATATCAGTTATACGACATGGACATAGGTTGTCTTGTGCCTTTCGTTACATGTCGAGTTGATTATATTTTCCAAAATGGACTGATACCATCTTTGTGTGTTTTTCTCTAGAATTGAAACCTCTTGATTCCTAATAATAATTTGTTTTATGATTATACGAAATTGAAGAATGTTATTGCTAATTGATTGATTTAGGGACACCCGATGGGTTCTTTTCACGTAGGTAGACATTTTGAAAGAAAGACTTTGTTTCTTGTGAATGTTTTTCTTTGGGGGTTTATAAGAATGCTATATTTGTATATGAAACACCCACGTGAGTTGTTATGATTAAACCCATGCAATAATTTAAATTACATGTTTTTTCTTCTATATGAATTTCCCACATGAGATGTTATGTTTAAGGCCATGTGATAGCTTTTCTCACATGTTTCACTTTTAAAATTAATCATTAAATGATTAAAATTGGTAATTATCAATGGTCGAGCCACTATCTTGGTTAAAAGACATGGTCAGGCTCATGTGACTTGTATCCTATTAGGCCTTCATTGACTACCATGACCATAGGGTGAGTTTTACATCACTAGAGGGAATTTCTTTTCTATTCAAGAGAGAATGGGATGTCCAGGCGAGCTGAACTAGAACCAATCATCATGGGTTGGAGGGAATGACCTAACAGATTGCGAGTTTATATCCTGATGGTCATGGAACTTGTTTGGTAGATTTTATTCCAATGGATGATCGTTTTAGATTTGTTTTTCCTAACGAATTATCAGGTTTACATCTAGTTATATAGAAGGATTTCACTATCAAACTAGTTCCAAGAACTGCACTGGTACTCATTCATCCTTATTGGATGGCTACAACAGAGTTAAAAGAGCTCAAGAGGAAGTTGGAATATCTTGATGATAAGGTTTTATCTGAACTAGTAATTCACCTTAGGTTTCAGAGGTCCTTTTTATGAAGAAGGATAATGGTACTCTCATACATTGCATGGAATCTCGATAACAGAACTATTTGACTGTTAAAAATTGATTTTCCTTACCATGTATTGATGACATGTATGATTAGCTTAGAGAATCTTGAGTGTTCTCTAATATTGAGTTGAGGTCAAGATATGACCAGGTATGTTTCGAACCTAAAAAAATATATTGTAAATCCTTTCATAGTAGGTAAAATCTCTATAATTACTTGGTTATACTGTTTGGTATCAATAACACACCAATATATTATTGGAGCTGATGAATCGAGTGTTCCATACATACCTAGATTCATTTGTGGTGGTTTTATTGGAGGGTATCTTGGTATATTCTCACAATCGTTATGACCATTCCAAACACCTTGAGATCATTTTGAATACACTTTGATTCAATTAGTTATATTCAATGTCAAGAAAATGAATCTTTTGGATGGATTTGATTCACTTCCTGGGTCACCACATCTCAGAGACTGAAGTATCAGTGGGCCCAAAGAATGTGAGAGTTGTAGTTACCTGGGAGTATCCCAAGAGAGTTTTTGAGGTGCATCGTTTCGTGGTGATAGATGGTTACTAAATTCATATTATATAGGAATTATCACGCTTAACAGTGCCGATGATGGGAATGACTAATAAAGGTGTGATGTTTGAATTGTTAGAATCCTGGGACACAACCTTTTAGTAGTTTAAGGGACATTTGACTACACCATCGAAACAGATATTGCAAGGGACATGAAAGGGTTAGTTTTTTTACTATGATGAATTAGATATTTGGATGGAAGTAGTTTTTATTCAAGGAGATTGAGTAGTTGCATACAGGTCTTGGTAGTAGACACTGAATGAGAGGAACTGCCCGATGCATTATCGAATGTTGGTAGCAGTTTTTCATGACATGTTCTATTGGAGACACAATATTTTAGATGAGCATTAATTGGTTTACATAGACCTTAAAAGTATCAAATACATCTTCACTCAATGTGATTTGAATCTGAGATAGTGACAGTGGGTGGAATACCTTAAGTCATTTGACATTGAGCTTTCATATATGCCTGGAAAATTCAATGTAGTGGCTGATGCACTTAGTAGGTGGTCTCCATTAAAGGGAATGGATAGGGATAGGTGTGAGTGGAATATAATGGATTTGGACTCTAAGATTAATTTATCGGTGCACAATAGTCATGGACAATTTTAACTTTCATATTTGGTTGTTATCTATACCCAAATGGATAGAGTGAGGATGAGGAAGCTCTCAGATTTTGGAGGCATAGGTTTGTGGGAGAGTGTGGATGGTGAGGACCCTCCTCTTGGATAGAAAATACAATAGGATGAAGCTTTTGGTGTACAGGGATGTGTGTTGGTTACAGAGGATATACGCAAGGATTTGATATTGGAGTGTAAATCTTCATCTTGGTAAGTGTATCCAAAATGCACTAAGATATACAGTGAATTGGGTCGTCAGTACTGGTGGTCGGGAATGAAACGAGATGTTACTAGTTTTGTAATGAGGTGTTCCACCTATCAAGAGGTGAATGAAGAACACCAGCAGATAGATGGAATTTTACCGTAGATATCATTTCATGAGTGGAAATCAAATGATGTGGCAATGGATTTATTAATAGGATTACAAAGTTCACCAAAATGCAATGATGTTGTTTTTGGTTTTAGCTGATAGGCTTATGAAGGTCGATCACTTCTTTCCGATCAAGGTGAACATTGATATAGATGAGATCATAAATATGTATATCCTAGTGGTGGTACAACATCATGGGGTTCCTTGTTCTATTGTATCAGATAGGGATTCCCTCATTAAATGTCGTTTCTGGAAGTGTTTTTAGAGTGAATTGGGTACAGAGGAGCTTCTAAGCATAGGTTAACACCCGCAGATAGATGGACAGTCAGAGCGTACGATAAAGGTTCTAGAGGATATTTTTTGTGCATTTTTCCTAGACATTAGGGGATATTGGGAGAAACATATACCACTAGATGAGTTCTCCTATAAATAATGATTTTTTGATAATGTTAAGATGGTTCCATATATGGATTTATCTGGTAGGGCAGGAAGATCACCCCTATGTGGGATGGTGGTCATAGTGGCAGTTATTATATAAAATCTTCTTGTCTAAGAGAATACTGAGTAGGTTCACTTTATTCAGATAAGTATGGCTCTACGCTATCTCATCATAAATCTTATTTCGATCACCGTAGATTACCTTTGGAGTTCGAGGTCGGGGATTGAGTTTTCCTACGTGTTACACAGTGACTGGGAAACAATAGGATGAAGAAACATGGTAAGATCTCACCTTGATATGCTAGACCGTTTGAGATTCAAGAATGAGTTAGGTAAGTTTCCTATTAGTTACATTTGAATCATAAGTACTGATCCATGCATGACAATAACCTCATATCTCAGTGGCACCACTATAACTCATATGTGTATCATGTTTTTCATCCTGAGGATGTTGAGCTTCAGGTTGGATTATCCTTTGAGGACAATATGATTCATATAGTTGACAGGAGCATGAAGGTTCTCTGAGGCTAGTCAGTTCCTCTCGTACGAGTGCTTTGGAAGCACGTCTGAGAACATGATGAGACTACGGAGTGGGAGTCTGAATTACAAGATTTGTGGCCAGAATTATTCTCAGATATTCATTCACCACCCATTGGAAGGGATGTTTGGGGATGAATTTGTTTATGGTGGGGGGGAGAGAGATTGTATGAACCATGTTCTAATTATGTGGTACGTGTTACGTCTTTTTCATTTACATTGAGTTGTTTTTGAGAAAACAACGAAAATTGAATAAATGGTATGTTTTAGTAGAATGTGATGTGTAATATGATGTACATGCCGTGTGGTAAGGCCATGTAGGATAGAGATACATGGTGTGTGCTTTTTCTGGTCACGATGAGAAGAAAAATCCACTACATGTCATGTACATCCTAGTACATGTCATGTGGTCATGTCGTTTTCTCAGTGCAGGATGTGTAAAATATGTTAGTGAATTTATAGACAAAAAAATGATATAAAATCTATTTATATGATCTTACACTCCGTGTACTTCTAAAATTTGGGTTAAAATACACAGTATCTTAATTTTCTATTCTTCTTGACAGAAGATCCCCTGGGTGAAGCACCAGGATACGCAAGACCACTTCCTCCACCCGTTTCATTGTCCAGAACTTGATTCAAGTGTCATCAATCATGTTAGATCTCAATCGGAAGTGGATTTATTCTAATAGATATGTTCTGGTGATTTTTTCTCTTGATTTTTTTATTTAGTATTGAATGGTTTAAAAAATTTAATAGAAAGTCATTGTACTTGGATGATTCAAGGGTCGACATCAGATTGTATCAATTATACAACATCGATGTAGGTGTCCCTATGACTTTTGATAAATATCGAGTTGATTATATATGCCAAAATGGAGTGATACCATCAAGTGGTAATGTTTTTCTAAACAATTGAATCTTGTTGATACCTACTAATTTTTAGGTAGGTGATTATATGAAATTGAACCATGCGATTGTTGATTGATTGACTCAGGGACACCACCTGGATGCATTTCTCGTAGTTATCCTTTTGGAAAGAAATACTTTGAGGATTTTGAATATTTTCTTTTAGGGGGTTGATTAGGATGATATATTGTTATATTAAATTTCCCTGTGAGTTATTATGTTTAAAACTATGAAATTGTTTAATTTTCATGGGTTTGATGTAATGTTAATTTCCCATATGATTTGATATTTTTAATGGCATGGGATAGATTAATTCACATGTGTCTTTTATGAAATGAAATGATAAATGATTAATATAGTTAATTAGCAATTGGAGAGCCATATTCTAATATAAATTACAAGGTCAAGCTCATGAAAATCATTATATCTTGTTTACCTTTGGTGGACCATTTCTCGGTTAAAAAATAATTGATAGACACTAGATGTTAATTACATAAAGGTAATGAGCAAGCCACTATTTTATTGGTTGGGCATACTAATTCTTCTTTATAAATGTTGGGCAGACCTTGGATCCATTGAGGGATACCTAGGATGGGATCAATTGGAAACTGAACTAATGATAAAATTATGAAATACAGATATGCATAAATGAGAGAAGGTTATGTAATGACAAGAAAAGAACTCTTGTATGGGGGGGGGGGTTCAACTATCCTAGGCTGGACATCGAGACATTTATTCACAAAACATGTCAACTAAAATGGAAGGGATTATGACACATCTTCCAATCCAAAGAACAAGCTAGGATTCTGTCTTTACTTATTTATCTACATGATCTTATGAGACAAATACTGTTTTTTACCTCTATACTAGGAATTGAAAGGCTAACGGATAATCTAAATATATTCATACATAAATGAAACTGAACTACAAATGAACATAAAGAAAATCCATGGATTGTTACTTGATTACATCCTAGTTACTATTTTCCCTTGCTGTTGTTGCATATTTTCACTGACTGTTAGGCATAAATATTTGGTGGTTTCCTGCTGGGATTAGTCTCACACCTAATTTGGCTCATGATTTTGGGCCAAAAAATATTATATGATTGCAGGAGTTGATAAGTTAATGTGCCATTATACATGTACATGATTACTGCATAAGAGAAGGAGAGCATGGTAATATAATGAGGCTTGTGATGCTTTTAAGATTTATTTCAATTCTATACATGTATTTTATTTTTATCAATTCTAGTGTATCCTATTTTTCCTACATTATTAGAACATATAAAATGATGCATTATAATTTTTATGGGTTGATACTACCATATTTATCTATTAGAACTCTTCTATTTTATTTTAGTCATATAATGTTAACAGCTTCCGCTTTCATATTGTTATTGTATTCCGTGTGGTACACTCTTCAAATGAGGGAATAGATTCCACACTATCACTCCCATGTCCCTTGCTACATTTTGGAAGCCTTATAAATTTGGGTAAATATGCATTATGCCATGTGGTGAACTAGTCCGGATATCGGTTTTTATTTAGCCATGTCGGGAAGTAACAGGATCTATTTGGATGCTCGAGTGGAAACTATTGTTGTAAGAGAACTAAACCAAAGGAGGATATTGGTCTCATTGTCCATTGTAGTCTATATAACATGCTCATAACATGTCACCAATTTTTGAATAGTGCCCTTAGATAGTCCATCATTTACTAGATGATAGGACATACAGAAACATTGATCATTTTTTAGAGAATGCTGATGACCTATCCACATCATTGATGTGAATCATGGGTTTTGAACAGATACATTCGAATTTGGTACTCAATGTATCCATATAACTTCTCTAATCAATATCCATGATAGTTGGCCTAGTGAGAAATCCTCTCTAATTGCAATGATGTTTTCAGTTATTATAAGATGATCCACAATAACCCATTTATCATTTTTTCCTTCAGATGTATTTATAATTCTACTAAAAAAGTACATGGTGATTATTTCCTATTTCTATATAGGTATGGGTAATGGTTGAGTCATACCCATAGACTTCTTCCATCCATCATTCTCTTTCTATCATAACTAAACCTTTGATTTATATTCAACGATATCCTTCATCACGTTGTCCCACCAATAGTGCTCATTGAGATATCGATACCTCATTGTGTTTCCAGGGTTAATGGAGGCTTTCGAACTATGTTCATCATCTCAAAGATCATCCTTAAATTATGTATTTGATGAAACATATATTATTGAACCAAATATAACACATCCGTATTCAATTTCATTGAACTCATAGGATTTTCCTTTCATTATAGTTTCTACTTTTTTTAAAAAATTGCCATATAATAATCATGAGCATTATTTAACCTTTCCAACAGAGATAGTTGAAAAAAATTTTGTCAACAGATTGATGATATCAACATTATTTGTGATACCCATATCATCCTCTAAAATACAAGATGATTGGTCTCTCATCAATTATTCTCAATGATAGAATTGGTGGGTCCTTTCTACGTTTTTCATTTTCCACCACACTTTCATTACCTCTTTGATATTATATTAATTATTCCTAATCCATGATGAGATATGACCATATTTTCTTGTTCATATTATTCTCTTTCTATGTGAATAAATATTTCAGGATCTTTTGATCATTATATATCTCAGACCTGTCCCTATAGAGATAATTCACCTAGATTTTAAACACAGAGATCACTGATTCTAACTCCAAATTAGGCATGTGATGTTATTTCTCTTGAATTTTCAACTACCGTGAGGTGTAGGCTATTAACATTCAGTTTTCCACAGATTTAAATGAAGGGATACTTAATATATTTTCATTAAGAATGTTAAAAAAAATAGTAATCATGGGATACAAGACTCATATTGGTTTTCTTAAATGATTTGTTTTAGTTTTATGTGGGTAATCAATGGTCATAGAAAACATAAATGATATATTAATAGGATATGAATTGAAATAATTTATTACATAAAAAATATCATAGCAGTGGTTACATGTAATTAATTCATCAATATCCTTCTTTGATTAGATATTTTTGTTCTACCTTGATCATGGAGATTGTTGATTCTCATCATGTTTCTCATCCCTTTCAATAGAGAATTGTATCGGATAATTCATGAATTATACAAAATTATTACATATAACTATGTACAATTCATTAGATGGAACAATTTTTCCTTACATCACATTGTCCATTTTTTCATGTCATGTGTTAACTTTGGGACCCATATTTTGATACTTAAAACATCTCTCAGCTCCATTGTGACATTTTCATTGGTGCCTCTTGCCACTCTTGTTGCATGATCTAAATAGGGTCTTATTTCCCTTATCACCGTTATAGGTTGGAATACTATGTGAATACATAATCCTCATCCTTTATTTCTTTGGGCACTCACCAAAGTGAGAATTTTTAATCTGTATTTCTTATCGTTAATTTGGCATTATAATGTTGTGTCCTACTTGATCTCACATATGATTGGTAATATGAATGTGGAATTCATCGTATTTCCCTTCACATGTATTTTTAACTCGATTCATCCAATTACCAGCCATTTTCTAGAATAAATGGAAAATTTGGGATGAGTTTTTAAAATATTATACACATCAAGTGAAATCCAATGTCATTAAATGGAAAAATTACAAATTATATATATCCCCATAACTTATGAGACTCCAGGCCTCTTTCTATGTTATCCATTAAATATTCCTAACATATGATATTTTGGTAATTTTTTGTTCCCTTAATTATATTTTATTTGGAGCTTACAAATTTGACCGAGTATATCTCTTAGGAGTTTCAAACAAGGTATGTAATAAGTCACATTGTTGTGTAAGAGTTTAACCCAAGTAGAACATGGAATAACATGTAAGAGTTGTTACTCATATTACATATATTCCAGATCAACATATTCTTGTAGTTTCTAAAATGAGATTCATTTTCATGATTAAACAATTAATCTATATGTACCATAATTTAGCGATGTTTCCAATACATAGTAGTATCTCTAAGGGTTTTCACTAGGGGTTTCTAATAGAAATCCTAAAATAAATATATCATCCTATGATACCAACTATTACAAACCTAATCATATTAAACATTAAAAATTGATTTATTACATGACATCACACTTAATACAATCCCAATATATCAATATGTATATAATATTTTTGAATTTTTTACATTACATAACAAAAAAAACTGGGAATACAACATGATTGTTAATGAACTCACTAACAATTTCATAACACTCAATCATTCATGAAACTGAAAGGGATGTACTTGGGAAAACATATTAATGGGGTGACTTATAAATAATTTTTTGGGAGGAAAAAAGAATAACTTCTATAGGAAAAAACATATTTGACAATATGAATATCAATGGAGCATAAAAGGAAAATGAATATAATGTAAGATAAATCATGATAGTTGTATCTCGTAATGTATGATCCAATATACAACATGATATTAGAATGATTCAATTCCCATTTCACATGGAGGATCTTGAGAAAAATATTAGTGGCATGAGTCAATGCATATATCTCATGATGCATCCTGAGTCCACACTCATTGCACATGATGTTGCATTAATCAACACTCATTGAACAAGAAGTATCATGATTCAAAACTCATTGAACATTATGTATCATGGGTTAACACCCGTTTCAGATAGTGTATCATGATACTAGACTTTACCCAATTCATTGGAAGGCTAATAGGGATCACCCTTCATAATCATTTAAAATTCAGGATTAAGTGTTCCACAATTATCATATAACAAGGATTCATTCAACATAATTATTTATTACATGATAACTGAAAGTGGAAAAAATAATTATTTTTGAATAATTATATATTCATTAAGGTGAATATCCTTTATTAATCAATGGCTATTGTATTCACTAAATGATGATTTTTTCATGGAAAAACAATGTGCAATTTTGGCAGCATAATGACTCAAATAGAAATTCCTAAAAAGGGTTGATTAGATAGAATGTGGTTTTTCATCATTTCTACATGAATTAGAATGCAAGGGGGATATGTAATAATATATCCCAAATTATGTAATTTTAAATTAACTGCCATATCAAAAATGAGGTTCTTTATAACAAGTTTAGTGAGAAATCACTTATAGAATTTCCCAATAATAAAGGATTAGGTTAGCATCTGAATGGGGGAGGATAAATTATACATCAATGAATTAACCTCAAATGGATAGATAGAAAATTATTATAAATGGATTAACATATATCCAATTTAAATTAAAAATACTAATTTTAAATAGGGTTCATCAATTTAATGGAGGAGATGAAGGTGAGGATACCATACATGGATGTGTGCCACCAAATTCTTGGGAGGGGATTATTGGGAGCTTGGGGTGCCTATGGAGGACTATGGGGTCTATATTAGAGATGTTTCTCACGATTTGAGGTGTCTGAGTGAAGAAAAATGGGATATTTCATTGGTTTATATAAAAGGAGTGGGATTTAATTATTAATTTGTTTTTTGACACTGCATAATAAAATATATTCAAAACCATAAATAATTTGATGGTTAATCCCCATGTTGTCAAGAATAAGGTATTGTAATGAAGTATTTTACAAGAAAAGGGTCCATAGATATTAAAAGTTTTCCCTTGATTGTGTGGAGGTGAGTAACACTTTCAATGAAATTATTTGAGAATAAAAAAATATGTTATATATCCTAGAGGATTCACAAATGATTTGTAAAATAAATAAAATAGACATAAAATAAAATTATTTAAATGTTAAGACGTTTTTTTGGATTAATATACCATTAATAGTATTTATTAAATCAATATATTTCTATTATGATGTCATAAAAAACACTATATATTTATATGTTATTTAATGTAAACACAAAAAATCGATTGAAAAAAAATATGAAAAAATCACTATTTTATTATTTTTAAGATCTGATTTGAAAATTAATATTCATTTTATATAAAAAAAATTCTAAATATTTTAATATACAAATTTAAAATAAAAACCTACTTTGATTCAAAGTTTAATTGTTTTGACAATAAATGTTTTTGAACCCTAATAAAATCTACATTAGACTTTATAAAAATTAGATATTCATTTATAATTAATACATTTTAATTAATAATAATGTTTTTATTATAATTTCATTTTTTTCAAAAAATACATTAATTAATCAGAATATATTTTTTTATTAACCTATAATACTATTTCTTTGTTAAGAATAATTTACAAAATAACAATAATTGGAAGAAAATATATTCATTATTCATTAAAATATTAATGTAGATAATCAAAAATCTAGGGTTTTGGAACATATACCTTTATTAAACCAGTATACACCATAAGTGAAAGGTTCATGATGGTGGGGATTCCGTTAGTTTGTTCGGTGAACATGATTTGGGATGTGATCTCAATGTGTTTTAATTTATCATGTAAATGGATTTGATCATGCTTTAGTTGATGGATCTCATATTGGGATTGGTCTAGAGAAAATCATTGAAATTCAATCTCCATCGGAATCACCAATACATGGGCTTCATAATGTATGATCATATTGGATGAGTCCATCAAATCATTTTTCTATCTAAATATATTTTTTAAACCCTATATTTATAATAAACATGTGGTCACTGTTCTACAACTATATTATAAACAATAATGATAATTAAAAGTCATATAAATCCAATTGGATATAATAAATCAAATTAATTTTACATATTTACTATATCCATAAGATATTTAATTTAATCAAGTGGGGAAATTTATTCATAATGGTTCAGGTCATTATAGGTTATTAAATATTGATCATCAGTCTAGTGAAATCCAGTTTATGATCATGGAGTCCGATATCCCTAGGACATCCCACATATGAATGTAAATCCATTATTAGTACATTATCATTATTTATTTAATCTCAATTCACCTACGGTGTTAATGGAATTGATGAATATGATTTTCCATTAGTTCTGAGATTATTATTTGGTGGTATTTATGGGATTCATGTTGGATTTCTTTAATACTAACTAGAATCATGTACACAATCAATGTGTAATGTTTGGAATCATGAGTAGTCAAAAAATTTATTAAAATATTTTTAAATGCAATATATAGATGTCTGAATTATAATTTCATGGCCACCATTATTTTCTTCACGATATTTATATTGATCTTTATAAGTTTTAAGCTATTATGAACAAAGAGGATCCACAAACGTTGTTTAATGTTTTAATCATCGTGGTCCACGTAAGATATTACCATTTTTTATGATGGATGTATCTATGAAGGATCCAATAAAGACCTATCTTACTCATAAGGGAGTAAAAAATATAAAGGATTTAAAATATACAACTTACATCAATTATTTTAATAGAATGTTTACTTCATCTCATATTTTGACTCTTCAAACACCTAAGAATGGGTATTTAGTCTTCTATGATCCATCAGATTCTGGTTTTTCCATCTTTTATAAGCAAGGTGACCACATTGTGGATTATGGTACTCATCATTACAAATCTCTTGATAAGAACAATTCTATCCATGCCCTTTAAATAGAATATGTGATACATGATTTGATGAGTTTATGACACTAACTTTTTTTAATTGTTTAACACATATTCAGATATTGAATGCCTGAGTGATATATTATCTCAAATATATTTGAATCCTCAAAAGAGGTTGTGGGTGGAATACTTGATATCCTTTGATTTTGAGATTTCCTAAACACCTGGTAAGGGTAATGTTGTTATAAATTATTTTTGTTGGAAGGATCCATCTACTTACAAGAATGTATCTTTTGAGGAGATGAGTTTGATGGAACATCTTTCACTTTTTCATTTGGGAGATTGGAAGATGATAATCCGGAAATGTTGTAATGGGTTTAGTTGGAAACATCACTTATTGAGGTTATGTTACATGAAAGGGAATCCTATTTGTTATGATATTTTTTTCATTCACACACCATTTAGGAGTGCAATGGTTGTTGATTTAAATAACTCCTAGATAGAAGTACACCCATGGACTTTGGTGTTTTTTATGATATGAACCAGTTTTTCCACAATCCTTTTATGAAACAAGACTTTTTTTTTGTTTTTCTAGATTTTTATACATGTAACAATTAAAAAATTGGGAATCATAATCCTTTAGGATTGCTTAATCCCCATATTGTTCATTAAGGGATTTGGGGTTGGATATCAATTGACCGTTTGGTATGGTTTTCATGTACCCCTTATTTAAAGAATGTTATATCGGTGGTGATTGAATGATTGAAAAAATAGACTCAATTTATTCAGAATCATTATATGACCAAATTTGAGCACATATGAAATACGTATGTGTAAGATAATTTTGGGTTTCATGTATTTTTTAATTTATAATTCCAAATATTGATCCCTAATTGTATCTTAATTTTCAAGGGCCTCTAGCAGGTGATGTAATCCTATGTAAAGTTGATCATGACTTGAAATCCATACAAAGATGATCAGAGGGAACCATCTATTCCGATTGCTGAAAATATAAAAATTTCTTTCAAACATCAATTTGGAGTAGCATGTTATAACCAATTCTAACCAGTTTTATTTTACTATAATAAAATACACCATCCATCCATAAAAATGAAAGCTTATGATAAAATGTATAATTAGGAATATAAATTTCATCTTTTCTGTCATATATTGGACAATTTCCCTAGTTGGACATAGTTTGAAATAACAGATGGATTTAAATTTTCATTTTATTCAATAATTAATTTAAAAAACATAGATCCTATAGAAATATATTTTTTATCATTATCATAAACCATTATAGTTTGGTGTTGGGGAACTGGTGTTTTATATTGTTTCACCTCATTTAGGCCACTCAGGTGTTTGGACAAAGGGAAACATATCACTGAGATACATGGAACCACTTAAGGTTAATAAGAAGATTATTATGGTGGATTCTATTTAGATTCTATACCAATTAGGAAATCAATCCCAAATGTCTTTAATGTGTCATAAGATAGAAATTTCCTTGATGTGGGACTTGATTTATCCATGTCTGAGTATCAATATTTCATTCATGATTCCTAGATAATACTTCTTAATGGGAAGCCTGTATCTTTGATTTAGGAGTTATGGAAACATGTTTCAGATTAACATAAAAGTTGGTAGTATGAGGCACTAATAAGAGAATAGGTAAATAATTGAATATATATATGGATAATTCTAGTCATTATTTCTTGGGAATTTATCATTTATGGTGGGCTGAGTTGTATCATCATATTCTTTTCATTCATCTATTTTTTTATTTTTTGATGTTTTATTTAATTTTTGGATGCATTGGGGACCTTCTATGATCATTATAAACACATTTGGATTATTTAATACTATTCCTAGATACATTTTTCATTTTTATATATAGTAGAATTTAGAGACATAGATTTTGTTGCGTGGATGAATTTGCTACATGAATCTATTTTGTGAGCATTCAGTGATGTTAATCAGTCATGTCGATTAATCAGAAACATGATTCATCTACATAAAATTCAAATATGTGAAACATTTATGTGGATAAATCACCAAGATGAATCAACTACGTAACCATTCAACTATGCGAACTTGTTTAGTGGTTGAATCAGTTATATGAATCAGATACACGATCATTTTTCTAAATGAATTCGGCTACATGAAAAAATTGGCTATGTGAATCGGCTATAATACCTTTAAACTGTGTTAATCATTTACAAGGATTTAACAGCTATGTTAATTATCTACATAACAGTTTTAAAAAGTGATTTCAATTTCATCCCAAAAAAAGAGTTCATAATAAAAGTAATGTTTTTGAAATATGATTTTTCCCACTTTTAGATCTAGTTGTAAAACTATTTTTTATGTAAAAAGATATAAATTATATTTATTGAATTTTTCTTGACAAATTAAATGTATAAACTTCTATTTAAAATTATTTTAATCCCTCTTCATTGAAGACAATATAGAAAATGAAAAATCATATATCGTTTAAATATGGAATTTTCATTAAATGAACCAAAATTACTGTAGTATTTATAAATGTAATCAAAAGTGTGATACATAAATTTAGATATCCTCTTGAGAGGATTTTTTATTTTCTAGATATAGGATGAATTATAGAAGTGTGTTTTTTATATGATCATGGTCCATATAAAATCTTATGTAACTATTTACAGAGACCATTTTCATCTTTTTAATTAATATTATTACGGTACGATATACACTAAGGAAATTTTTATGTATTTTAAAAATTTATTATTTCATAATATGAAATTGATTATTATTTTTCATCTATAAATTTTAATCATTGATTTATATTTTGAAATATATTATTGTATGTGATGATGTTTCTTTAAAAATAGATTTTGAAATTATGTGGGATTTTTAGTAAAAGATTTTTGTAATAATGGTGTCTTTTGAAAGTATTTTTATAATAAAATTTTGATATATGTTTTGGATATGAATGGATTGGGCTTATAATAAAAAACCAGTTGATGTTGGTTTTTTAAATGAAAGTCATATTTTTAAAATTGAAATTGGGTCCACGCGAAATGATAATTGAAATTATGTATGATTTATTGAAAAAATGATATCCCCAGGTAAATGATATATTAACATTGAGGTTCATAGGATCCTATGTAGTTAGGTAGGAAGAACAAAATTTTGGAATTTATTTAATATACCTGGAAATGGATTTACATTTAAATAAAAAAACTTAAATTTTAGAATGTAGGGAAATTATTCAATTTGTATATTGTTCTATTTCCCCAGTGCTGGTACTATTTCATAGGGTATCATCCTAAGAATGTTTGTACACCGAATAATATAATTCACTAGTTTTTATGATAATCCCTATCTGAAACCAATTCATGGGTCTCTAATTTGTGGAAACACAATATTCATTTTGATTGCATAAGGGTTTTATTCATTCCAATGTTATGAGATGTTTTACTAGTTTAGTTTTTGATTGGAAGGTTAATACATCCCTCTTTCGACAATAATGATTATATATTTATGATTAAAAATATATAAAATATGAAACATATTTTATAATTATAAATTCATATATTACTGCATCAATGTTTTGATATAAACTATGAAATACATTCCTAACATATTTTATTTAATGGTATGCCTAAATTTTAATTTTTATAGGGATTTATTAATCATTGTTTGGTGACATCCTACTATAATTATTTTTCCTACATCTAATTTTTATTTATGTGGTTGTATAATTTCTTATGAAAAAAATAATAAAATGAAAATAATTGATTCGAGGTGATTAAAGTTCTTGATAGAGGGAGTTTTGGAGTTTCAAATATAAGGTGAATTTTCTGCACAAATATTTTGAGGAGTTCCTATGTTGAATTTTTCATTAACTTCAGATATTTTGTTTGATTATTTTTATACCTTTCAGAGTTTCACTATTGATATTTTTTAATACTAACTATTAATGGTATCCTTCAATATTTTTTACATGATTTGTTATCCATATCGAAAATTAAACACCCATATATGTTTATTTATTTCCAAGTTCTAGTTTTAAACCACTAGGGATCCTTGACACCCATTGGTACATGTCAGGATTTATTCAAGTATTTTTTTTGTAGGTTATATATTTTATTTTCGGACACTAAATATGTACTTACAAAAAACTGATTTTCTTCTTCTTAGATTAATTTCTATCTCAGTACAACATCATTTTTATTAATCCAAAACCTGTAAAGTTTTAAATTTTATCCAACAATATAATAATTATTTTTTGATCCTTCAAAAGGAAAACAGCATGTCAATAAAAAACCTGGCATGTTTTACATGAGTATAGAATAATATCCATTTTTTGGGATAACAATTTAATATGTATTTTTTGAGATTTAAGGATTAGTTCGTTAGAATAAGAACAATGTACATTTCTTTCCACCCTATATAATCATATTAGAAATATATTTTGATGTTTCCTGATCCATATATCATATTATATCATTATTAATGCTATAGTTAGAGCACAACTAAGTCAGAAAACAATAGATTCTAAACCAAATCCCCAATATTGTATTGGAAGTTAAGATTGACCCATCCATGATCAATCTATGTGAAACATTTTAGGATTTTTCATCATTGGAACAATATTCGCTTCTCATCTTATAAGAGGAGTGAGATGTGAAGAAATTTCACAATCTCTTATAAGATTAGTGAATTACAATCTTATTAATTAACCAATCCTAAATTATTTATGAATATTAATATTTATACCTAGTTGATTCGATTAATTATTTTGAATCACAATATTTTTTTAAAAAATAAAACTTATTTGTAATAGGAAACATATAGACATAGTAATTAAATTAATAATTACTGATTATGATGTAACTGAATCCACAAATTTCTTGAGTACTCCTTGGTCCACCTAATACGCTGTGAATAAGATCTAGTAGTTTAATAACCCTCTCACCCATTCTAATAAAAGGATATTTTGTCACCTCTCATAATAAACATAGTTAATATTTACCAAATGATTCATAAATGAATGAATCTAATAGACCCTCAATATGGAGTATATGTATGGGTTTATCATTAATGTTACTAAGGTGACGAAACCAATAGTTAGTGGGTTTAGAGTCAAAATTGACATTATTTTGTTCGATTTTATATAATTTGTTACCCATATTTTAAAGTATAAACCAAAAACAAATACTCCCAATTTCATAAAATATTTAATTAATGTTTTTATATAAAATATATTTTTAGAAACAATGAATTAAAATCCCATATTTTCCTTAAAATATATAGAAATAAATTTTTTTTACTAATAAAATAATAAATTTTAAATTCCAATACTAATCCACTTTGTATAATTAGATCACATGTTCTCACCTATATTTCATAACTCTTTTCCCATTTCCAAATCATTGGTCCACTTATCCTTTCATACCATCACTATTTTTTATAATATATGATTATCACTACAAACATGAAACAAGTACTCTACATCTAATACACATTATTTAGTGTTGAAGGAATTTATATCTATACAATTAACATTCATATGCTTAGAAAAATTTTCTTTTATAACATTTTCCAAAAATTTATACAAATCTAAAATAGAATTATAGGATATACCTAAAATGGAACTCAAAATGATAAACATGATTCATGACACAATCTACAACAAAAACATGTATATGGGTGCTTATCATACTCTATATCTTTTTAAAAAACTAATAGCGGTACTCCAAATAAAATTATATCCTCAAAAATCCTTACATTAAATGGGACAAGATCCATATTTAACTATCTTTTCATTAACATTTTCATTTATCCCATAAATTAACTATTATGGTATTAAATAATTCTAACTGTATCATAGATGAATCTTACATTTTTAGTGAATAACCATTTCCTAAATCAATCATATCCAGAAACTCAAATTTATTATTCTAGAAACAAAATACTCTTAAGATATTTGAATATTTTTAACCGAAATAAAACTCTAATAAATGGAACATAATAATATTAGGGACACTATAATGATCAATTATTGAAATACACTATCATTACATCAGTTTTTCGGAATACTTAAAACATTACAAAAATAGATGCCCAATGAATGTGTTAGTATAGTTCCATTGGAATCCTGGAATCATAAAAACATGAACATAAGAGAGATATATTATCTCCCAATCGGATCATCATGACTAGAACCCTTATTAGAAACAAGAAAAATAATATATATCTTCATATCCCTATAAAGGAAACACAAAAATGGGTGATCTCAGATGCTCACTAAGGTTAAAAAATAGAGACAAGACATCATAAGCATGAGCATAATGGTATGAGACCAAGATCATTAAAATATAATATCATACCCTATATATCAAGGATCACAAACATGAATCATGGCATAAATCATAGTGGTTTATAAGACATGAATCATAACGAGATAAAAAACATAATCGATGAAGGCTCAATTTCAGAATAAAACATGGAATTATTAAAAAACATAATAATAAAATACGATTTCCATAGTATCCAATGAATCACTACCAAAACAATATTATTTGAACAGGTTCATACCCATTTACCATCTTGGTAGTCAGGCTTCATTCCCTTGGCCATCATATTGGCATGAGTTCACTCCCACACCATTTTGGTAATCATGGTTCCCTCCCACGACCATCATAGTATTCATGTTTGACTCTCAATACTATATTATTATATCTCTTTATATGTAATTCTTTATCCAATTAAATGGATGTAGATAGATTTCCCTCCCATATAACAATTAAATCATACATACATTTTCCAAAAATCATTAACAATCATATCATACCCCATGAAATGAAAAGTGTATCATAAACATGTTATTTAGAGATGGATAATAATAGTGTTGGAAAATTTTACTAATACATAGAATATATTGAATAAATATAGGGGAATAAAAATCTGGAGTTTTATTTAGAGATGGATCATAATATTTAATCAATGAAGCATAACCACTAACAATCTCAAAAATCAATGACATTGTTTAAATAATCTCTCACCACATGGTTACATGGGATTATACTATCCATGTAAGTAAAGAAAATTATATGATGCATACAATTTATTTAATTGTAGGATATTCATCATTAATAATATAAAAGTGATGTATATGCACCTTGAAAAAGTATTTTGGCTCATTGAAAATTATAAGTATCAAAGAAGGAAAATTGGGAGAAATTTTTTTATCGATTTGGTAACATTTGAAACATAAACTTGATGAAAAAAATATCATAAAATCAAAAATTGAATACCTATAAATATATGTTATATTATCATTGAATACATCCATGGTCAGTATATACACCACACAAAAGTAATGGGTGGTGACAAAAGAATTTATCTCATGGAAATAAAAAGTTATATGATATCCCCTTCCCTTGTGTCATGACTCTAATCATACCCATACGAACAACTAGTTTAATAAATATAAATTTTTTTATAAATTTTTTAATAATAATATTATATATAGCACCATATATGGTTTTATAATGACTTTATATTACCCGTATGTTATTAATTCTATATTATGGTTTCACTTTGGGTGATATTCTATTTGTTCATTTTATGTGTGTTAATTTGTTATTTATTTCATAATTATACATAAATAATGATTTAAAGAATGTAGAACATGACATAAATATAATTTATTATCGGTATATTTGTATTATTATAATACATAGTATATAGAGGAACAAAATGGAAAACACCATTCATGGAGACGGTAGGCTATATGTATGTATGAACGGTAATAAACATTAATTGTCATATTGAATGAAAGTAAATAAAGGAAATATATCTATATATATTTTTATATATATCATTATTCAAGTTGTTTGATTTTTTAATTTATGTAATATAATTTCACTAAAACAATCAATAATACATTCCAAGTAGTGTGTGAACGAATCATATCCCCTTGAGGGGGAGATAGCCTACACTTCCTCATATAATATTATCATATTAACAGAAAATTTAATGTATAAACATATATAATGTAAATGAATTAAATAATATTGAATGATTAATAAATATAATATATATATATATGTATATATATATATATATAATATTTCCATTAAAATAACTACCATGAGAGTCGTTAATGTAAAAATGAAAAATCCTTTTTTAGTGAGGTGGTAGTTCATCGTACACATAAACTATATATTTGTGTGGTGGTGTGGATAAATAAATTAAAACAATGGAAACTAAGAAATTATGTAGCCTCTTAATAGGGTTACACCTTTTGGTTTGTTCCAAAAGGCTTCTGTGGATTTTGTTCTACACATTAATAGGATTAATTGAGGAATATATGGATTTACATAAATGTATTTGGCAGATATTTTCCAATAATAAGTGTTTTTATAGGTGTAATGAAGTGGAGGAGAGGAATCCTTTTTATATTGGATGCGGAGTGACAGTCTTGTAAATCATTAGAATCGGAATTCCAGACACGTTTTCCCTTTTAAAATGGATCCCACAATGTACCAAACATTGGAAAATGGACTATATGGTATAGTAATGGCCATTTAACAAGTTTTATAATAGTTTATAAGTCAATTTGGACATTAAATTTGAGTTTTAGTCCATAGTTATGCATAATTTTACCTTATTTGATGTAATTTATTTTAACTACTTTCACTGATTTTTTGTTCTAAAACATAGTTTTCCAAATTAGACATTATAAATTATTTTTATTTTAAATATTTAATCCATTTCCTGAAATTACAATCCTAGATGTGGCATAAATTAAATTAAAATTAATCCCATAATCTCGTTGAGAATGCAGGTTTTTAAGTTAATAGATTCAAATTGTTGCTATTTTTTTTACCCAATTTGAATGAGAAATAGTTATTTGTGTCATAAATTATATTTATTGATAAATAATTTATCTATTTTAAATTATAAACAAATTAAATATATAATTTATAATTATAAATAAATTTTTTGAAAAGGGAGTTTTGAACTACAATTCATTTTATTCAGTATTTATTTACAAAAGTAAAAAATCACTGAAAATTACAAATAATTTACCCTAGATTTATTATTAAGATCATATTTAAAATATAAAGACCTTTTTAAAATTTTAGATATATAAAAGTTACAATATTTGGACTTCAAATGGATTCTCCATTAAAAGGTAGAAAAATGCCATAAAATGTTATGGTAACCATAAATTTGGGTTTGTTCTAATATTATTTCAATAAAATATATTGGATAAATATCTAAATTATTTTATTTAATGTATAAAAAATTATTACAAAATATAACTCACTAGTTAGATTAATATAATTTTTTAGGTTAAAACATATTTGTGACCATAAAAATAATAATATTTTTTATATTCAATGGGTTTTCAAATTCATTTCTAATTAATTGTAATCCTATGAATGAATATTATATTTTTATAGACCATATATTTTCATAAATTATTAAATTATATTCATAAAATAAAATTAAACACTATATTATTTCCTAGTATATTATATAATAATATTTTCTTGATATATTAATTAGGTGGAAAACTCGGTCTTCTGTGTTACACAAGCCATCAAGGAATGTCATTTTTGAATCTGATGAAAGATAACCTCATTGATCCGTGTATAGAAATATAATATATATATATATAGCTTTTATTTCACTATTAATTAGCTATTTTATATAACAAACCACAAACATAGTTCATTAATGTTAAATAATCGATAATCATTATTTCATGAAATAAAATATATTAAAAAGTATTAATTAATTAGAAAAAATTAATTCAAAAATTAATAAGGTGCTACAATCTACCCCTTATTTAAATTGAATTTTCCCTATATTTTTTTTGGGTTTTTGGAGGCATAATACTTGAATATTTCATTCATAGATACTAACATCATAGAAATGGATACTAAAAATTCCCTTAAAAGTGATTGTAAGAAGCATAATGGTTACATAAAGTAACTGCAAACAAGATCCCCACATATGAAGTCATGGAAAACATTAGTGGGAAGTGAAAAAATTTATATTGAAGAGAAATATTACCGTCATGATCTGATGGAGAATGATAGTGAACAAGGTCAGGAGAAAGATAACAATAATGAATCCATAATCTTGGAAAACCTAAGGGATCATATGATTCATAAAAAATGATGGTACGGGGACATAAATTTTCTCCTGAATATCTGTTTTCGTAGTGATAAATAATTTTCATGGAATGATAAACATTATTCATTTTTGGACATCATCACCGTTTATATTTCCTCGATCCACATCACCTACTTCTCTAAAAAGGATTGTGACTATTGCCCTCCTAAAATACTTATAGATCTTGAGCCCATGATATTCCATAACATCATTTGTTATGAACAGAAAGTATTTTTTACTGGTCATCCAATATGCATAAATCTTTATATGAAGAGATAAAACATTAATAATTCATACTTTAACTAAAGGTTAACATAAACATTACATGAATGGATAACCTTATAATCACTCAAAAACCTGAAAATTAAATGATTTAAAGATAACGTAATCAAATTGGATTCACATTAATCCCTATATATCACAAAGTACCAATTGATTTTCACATTCCAATCATGTTAATACCCAAATCATATATTATCATACGATAAATCCATTTGGAAAATATTCATACATCTTTACTGTGATTATTACTAGATATATTCTTTACATAAAATATTTCGTACACAATATATTGGATGACATCGATCAATATATCAATAATCAGTTCTGACGTAATACATTCCATCCATTTTATATATTAATATCCATCATATATTTATCATCATGAAATAACTATGGTTTACCTTATCGTAATCAAAATATCATCTCCCCATTAAAATAAAGGTTCTATGACTTTATAACCATTCAAAATCTAAATGTACATCATTAATAAAAACATACAATGAAAATAAATATATATTTCATGATTCCTAAAACATAATCTTGGAATTATAAAACCTAAATATTTAATTCATCAAACATTATTCTTAAAAAATTACTAATTCTTTGTGAAAATATTATATAATAAATCATTTGTAAAATATGAAATATAAATCACAAATTATGATTCCTCAAACCCAATCTAATTATATATTTTATGTATACTATAATAAATTATATAATAGAATACCATAACATTCATATGTATTTTTAAACCTCTTTATCTTCATATGTATAACCTATAATCATACCACATTCATAATTATATTAAAGATATTTCCACTTGAAAAATACATACTCAAATTTTAGAAACATCCAGCAACTAAAATAATAAATGTTAACAATGTTTATTCTAGTTCAATCCATTGACTAAAACTAGAAGGCATAATCTAAGAAACATTTATCATATGAGGAAACCTTATAATCAGGAACAATTACTTATAGGGTTCATAAATAATTCTCCCAAAATCTTAACTCTATGACACCATAGGTATATCCTATGTTATTCATATTTATCTTTTATGTAATTCCTTTAGGATTGTTCAAGATGTGTTTTTTAATTCCCAAATCATATCCCCCATGATTCTCAAACAAGGTGTGCATCGAGGCCCACTGACGTGTACCAAATTACCCTGATTCAAGCCCAAAAAATATTGTAGGAGTTGTTACACCTATGACATATGTTCCAAATCAACATCGACCTACAGAATACATAGGGTGATCTATTTCTCGGAAACCACTAACATTATCCCTTACCAAAATTCCATCACATTTTCTAGAACACCAACTCATCCTTATAATTATCCTTAGATACATACCTGGACTTATCAGTGGATATATAAAAAGGGATCACACTAAATATCTCTGATCATTATGTCCAATGGTTATGTAACCATTATATATGATACAAACTACAGTTTCCATGTTTTTACATACATTAACATTACATAAATGTTTTGGAATACATTGAACATGATTAAAACAGATGGGAAAATACCATATTAATCTAGTGCCTCAAGAAACATGGAAATAGAAACATTACTACATGAGTGAGCTATATTATCTCCCAATAGGTTCTTCATTACTATCTTTCTCTTTGGAAACATAAAACAAAAGATATATTATCATATCCTATGAAAGGAAACATAAAAGGGGTGATCTCAGATGCTCATTAAGGATATATTAGGGAAAAATGTATGTTTAATAGACATAATAAGGTTATGAGAATAAGATACAGAAAATATAATATCATACCATACACATCAAAGATCAAAAACATGAATTCGGGGATGATGATGAGCAGTTCATATTTTATGAATCATAATAAATAAAAAAATAATCTATAAAATCACATCATATGAATAAAACATGGAATTTCTTAAAACACATAATAATTTATTATTATTTGTAAAGTATCCAACCCATCTCTTCCAAACCATCTTAGTAGTCTTCATTCACTACCATGTCCATCTTAGTATCATGAATTCACATTTGAAACCACATTTTTAGTAATGTATCACTCCCATGGTCATCATAGTAGTCATCGTTAACTCCAAAGGCCATCTTATTTGATCTCAAGAGTTAAAAATATTTTCCCAATGATATTGGAAGAGATATAGGTCCCACCCATCACATAATGAAATCATATATACATGTATAAAAAAATAATAAATAATCATATCATAACCCATGAAATGAAATGGGTGGCACAAACATGTAATCATATCTATTCTTATGGAAAATATAAAGGTTCCATATTAATTAAATAAATAAATAACCCATGAAAAGAAGTGAGTTTCATATGCATATAACCCATGAAAGAGAAATGTATTTCATAAACATAATTTCATAAAAGGTAAACCATTAACATAAATAATATGTATGAAAAAGTAATGGTATTCCCAAAAAAGGAATGAGTAACACCAATTCATATCATTTTATATGGTAAATAATTTTGAATGTTATTTTAAAAATATTTACTGATTAAAATATTGTTTCTTCATTGAAATGTTGTTTTAATACCATAAATCCTTTTGAAATCCTCATTTATGAAAACAGAATTGGAAACATATAAATGAATCACTGAAAATAGAAAAATAATTTAAAATAAATTCTCCTTGAAAATTATCATCATTTATCATTTTAGAATTTTTTTCAAAACATGTTTTTTGAAATAAAAATAATTTTCAACCAATGAACAAAACATTGTTAGATTATATTAAAACAAATCCTTCATTATATTATGTATTAAAGAGATGTAAAATTATACTAATTAATGGATATATATTTATAAAATATAGGTAAGTAAAATCCTGGGTTTTTTGAGAGATGGGTCATAAGATTTCAAAAAAAAAGAAGAATATTCATTTATAATCTCCAAAAGAGATGGGGTTGTTTAAATAATCTCTTACCACATAGTTAATTGGGATTATACTTTATATGTAAGAAAAAAAATTAAATGAAGATTAAAATATCAACAAAATATGGATAATCATGATATAACAATTAAAATTTATTCATATAATCATCAAAAAAGAATTTAGGTGCATAACAATACATGACTCTCAATGAAGGAAAATTATGAGAAAACATTTTTAGAGATTTAGTAACATTTGAAACATAACCCCCATGATGGAAAGATCATAAAATTGAAATACAAAAACCCATAAATTTATGTATAATAATCATTTCATACATCCATGTATAATATTAACTATATACAAAAGGAATGGGTTGTGACTAAAGCATGTATCTCATAGAAATAAAAAATTGAGATGAAATCCCCTTACATTGTGTTCAGACTCTCATCATACTCATAAAAACATCTAGTATAATCAATATAAGTTTATTATGTATCCTATTAGGAATAATATTTTTATATAAAATACTATATATGATTTTATTATTACTTATATTACCCTATTGTTAACAAATCAATGATAAGTATTCACTTCGGTTAATTTCAATATTGTTCTACGCATGTATCTTAATTTTTTATATCTTTTTTCATTATAATCATATCATGATTTATAGAATTTATACTATGATTTAAATATAATTATATTCATTATATTTTAATTATAATAATCCAATGAATATATTAGAAGGAAATAAAATAACCCATTCATAAAGATGGTAGGTCGTACGTAGTCATGAACGATATTTCGGTTTTATTGACATGTTGAAAGAATGTAAGTAAAAGTTATATATTTATATATTTTTATATATAGATTTAACAACACAGTATAATTTCTATTTTATATATATTATATTAGTTCATTAAAACCATACTTAATAAAATCAATATAGTCTTTGAACGAAACACATCACTTTGAGGGTCTGGTAGTCCACTATTCCTAAAATGAAATTATAGTATTAACTCAAAATGGAAAGTCAAAAGATATATATTGTTAAATAATTACATAAGAATAAATTTATAATTAATAATATATATATATATATATATATATATTCCATCATAATTTACACCTTGAGATACAGTAAAGGAAAAATGAATAATCATCGCATAGTGACGTGGTAGTTCTCTGTACACATAATCAGTATGTTTGTTGACTATTTGATGGATGTGTTTGTTTTTTTAGATTGAAAGCAAATAAAAACATAAAATTATATTTATTATACTTGGTGTTTTATAAATTCATTGAAGAAAGGGAGTTGGTCTGGGGAAAATGAAAATAAATTAATGGATCATGAGAGAATATGTTACCTCTTAATATAGTAACATCTTTTAGTTTGAGCCAAATGGGCTTCCTTGGATTACATTATGACAAATAGGAGACTTCTATAAGTATGGTATTGATGTTGGTAATTTTATTAGGTAAATTTTGGATGATCCTAATTGTTTGTTAGGTGTAAATAATAGGAAGAGATAAGGCCTTTTTATTGTAGAGGAGGAGTAACACTCTTGAAAATATTTTAAAATTGAATTCCACCCACATCGTTCCATACCACTCACATAATGGACCAAGTCGACCAAATTAATGAAGGAGTATAAATATGGCCATCCAATGGGTTTTTTATAATTTTATATGTCATTTTGGGTTATAAATTTAATGTTTAGTCCTCAGGTATTCTTAATTTTTCCTTTACCATTGTGATTAATATTAATTATATTCAGTAATATTTTTTCTAAAAAACACTGTTGAATATATTAGGAATTATAAATCATTATATTCTAAAATATTCAATCACTTTTTCGATATTCCTATCAATAATATGGAAGAAATTAATATATTATTAATCCCACCTTCAGTTCGATAATGCATGTATTTAAAGAAAAACGTTCAAAATTTTGCTATATTTTTCTATCCAATTTCAAAGTAAAATTTATCTCAATGATTACTTTTTTTAATGAATAAAATTATTATATAATAAAACTTTGATATAAATTTAAAATATTAATTATCCCTATATTAAATTAGATGAATATGCATTTTTTAACTATAATTTATTATATTTCACTATTAATTAAACAAAGTAAAACTTCACAGAATAAAATAAAAAATTTACTCTATCCTAATTATTATGTTACATAACTAAATATTAAATCTAATTTTACATATTAAACTAATAAAACTTCCAAATATTGGATTTAAAATGGGTTCCCCATTAAAATGCCCTAAAAATGACTTCATAAAAAATTGGGATTTATAGATAATATTGGGGTTGTTAAAATCTTATGACTATAAAATTTATTAAATTAATCTAAAACAAGTTTATTAAATATATATATTATATATTACATTAATATAACTCATTAATTTTATTTATTTCAAATTATTAGGTTAAAATAGTTTTTGACCATTTAAATAATAATACATTCTTTAATATTCAATCATTTATCATATTCATTTTTAATTAATTGGTAAATTTTGATGTCTTCTTATATTTGTGAAAAACATATATTTTAATAAATTAGTTCCTACCATTCCTAACTGTCAAATTAAAATCTTTTTTATTTCTTTTTATATTATGAAATAACATTTTAACGATATACTACTCTTCGGTAAAACTCGGTCTTGCATGTTACATAAGATATTAAAGGAAATACATTATTATATTTAATGAAAGCTAACCATATTGTTACATTTAGAGAAAGATAAAGTTATTTTTTTCATTTATTGAATGATTAACATAATATTCCATATAATTTCTTCCAAACATATTTTTTTAACATAAAATAAACTATCCTCAGGGTTGGGTGAAATAAAAAATATTAAAAGGATAAATTAATTAAAAAAAATTTATTTCACAAAATATTGAGGTGTTACAGCCACCCATTACATATATTTCTTATAAAATATTATCAAGGTAAATGCATCATTATCATAAACTATCAGGTTTTATGATCATTTTCATTAAATATGCCATTGTATAAGAACTATTACACGTAGTGTTTGCGATGTTTTCTTTTAGAGACTCACATTTTCAATATATATATTATTTATATAAATTATAAATTCATTAAATCTTATTAAATATTTATTATCCCATATTTTTTTCCTTTATTTATCCTTTTTCATTTCAATTATAGTTTTTAATCCCTATTCCATCCACCAAATTAATACATTCATTTCATATTAAACTGTAACTTTTATAGAAAATCACAATTTGTGTTAATCATGCCAAAATAGACGAAAAATAAATTTACACAAATCCATATATATCTTATGAACAAGGTGTATATAATTTCTATGTATTGTATTATATTAATATGAAATTAAATTTCTCTACATGAGTTACCATTGATCCATCAACAGTAAACATCTTCCTCTCTAGAACAACGAATTAACCACTAGTTAACTAGGATGTATTCCCCAATGTCCTTCTACCTATGCATTATTTAGACAAGTAGGATATCAATTCCATCACAACTCTAACACCTAATATATTTAAACAAAATTAAACAACTAAATTAAATCTAATATTCCTAATTAAACATCAATTTTTAGTTAAATTAAATGTAAATCATATGTTCTCATAGCACAAATATATATCATGTATTGACTATCTCGAAGAAACAATTTGATGAATAAATTAAAACACACTGAATATTATATTTTTCTGGGAAAAAATATTTTAAATGAATAAATAAATAATCATTTTATTTATTTAATTAACAAGATAACATAATATGATCATTTCATATATATTTTAGGCATGGAAAAGATTATATTTTTTAATTCTAAAAAATATTTTTTATAAAAAAAAATTATAAACCACAACCATATTTTGTGGAAAATGATTTTTTATTAAGATAGATATAAATAACATACTTTCATTAAAATAGAAGGTGTAAGTCATAATCCATCATCTTTAATTCTATATTTGTCGGATAAGATTCATTCATAGAAAGTGGAACTATAATACTTTACATGTCACTGGTGTTCTTTATGAAGGTGATGTCAAATTTATGATGATTCGTTTGAAATACCATATCATAGGGAGTTATATAGTCCTCACAAAAAATTTACACTATCTCACATAGTTTAATATTTCCCTTAAAAGGTAATAATATTAGAAAACATAAGTTTCCCTTATAATATCATCTGGATGACTTTTTAATTACATTTCAAGAGTTTAGTAATATCTAGTGATATAAAAACTAATAACTATTAATCCTTATTTCACCTTAAACAAACTTCTCAAAAATTCTTAAATTTGTATCAAATATAACCATTTATATCCCATTCATAATTTTTATTATTCAGTTAAATGTTCATTAAAATTAATAAAATTTAGTTCTATCATTTAATATCAACATTTTCAAGTCATAAAACATAGGAATAAATGTTGGGATTTAAATATATCAAACCGTACGAGACAAATATCTAGTACACTATTACTCAGTGAAAATATAGTTTGGATGATATAAAATAGTTTACATTCATCCAAATCATATTTTATGTTATACTATGGCGTATAACCTCTTACGATATTATTTTTTATTAATAAAAATACTATAATAACATGTATATTTAGAGATGATTGTGGATCTGATACCACTAGTGGGGTTTATATGATCTTCTTGTAATCAGCAGTGGAATAAAGACAATATATTTCCTAATATATATACATTAAATAAAAATGTGGTAAAAAGTATAAAATATAAATAGATATAACTCCATCTTACTGAGCTAAATCTATGATGATATTGATGGTGAAAATATGATGGTAATCTTTTGGTGACACTAATTGGATCTCACCTCCAAAGGTTGTACAATAGTCACTATATTTAATTAAGGCTTCATACTTCACCCTAAAATATAAAAGTATTATTGATAATTCATCTAAATGATAAATGGAGATTAGGGGGAAGATATAGGTTTACATATTGAAATACTAGATCAAAAACTTTAACACACCTCCCAATAAAAGGAACCCTCCCTATTATATAGTCATCAATTATTCATCAAAAGGGATTGAAATATTGGATATCCACACATGGAAGAAAATATATGTTACAATAACATATTATTTATAGGTTTTCTTATTATTATTATACATTGCAACAATTATTACAAGTTATTCATGAAATAAATGAATCGACCAACTGATTAATTACCAATTATAAACATTATTGATGTGTGTTAGTGGAAACTAACTCCCATTCCATATCATAATCCCATCATATTCAATAAAAATAAAAATTTATATGAATAACATAAATATCATAGGCCACGAATCAGGGTATATCAGATTGTATGATATACCAATTCTAATGAATTTACAACTTATTATTGGTTCACTGAAATATTTTGTCATCAAGAATATTTTTGTTTGTAAAATATATCTATTAAAAAATGTTAATGATGCCATATATCAAGGGGGATATATTATTAGCTATCAAAAAAATATATCTATTTATGGAATATTAAATAATATCAACCATATTTGAGTGATTAGAAAAAATATAAAAAAATTAAATAAAATTTTAATTATGATGATGGCTTTTTTATTTATCAAACCAAATATATCCCAAATGAAAAGAATACTGAATATCATTGACTAGAAAATTCAATAATTAAATGAAAATAAAATGTATGAAATGGGAACATAATATACCATTTCAATTAATATCGGATTATTTTTTATGAATGGAGAATACAAGAATAATGAATAAAATTAATATAAGAAATATATTAATTATTAATGTGGAATACACATATGAGATCGATAAATAAGAAAATAGTAATGAAATTGAATTTATTGCCATGTAATTAATGATAATATAATGTAAATATTTATACAAATATACATGGATGTGAATGATAGAAGGGAAAATTGATAATGTTCTTCTTATCAACCAAATTATAGAGTTAATAATTCAGAATATGATGAATATTGTGCAAATAAAAAATTTTCCCTGAGCTAACTAAGATGAAAAAGTAAACTCCTTTAAAGAAGAAAAAGTAATTGTGCCCAAATATCATTATTCCTATTAAAAAAGGAAATTAAATGAATAAATAATTAAACATGATGAGTAATCCCAAAAATCAGATTGAAACTATTTTATTTCTAGGAAAAATAATTATCAACCTCATTACACACTCTTGATGTAATGGATAATCCTAATTATACCAAATAAATTTTTATAAATTCTTGCATGAAATTGGATATAATGAATCTACAAAGGGTTTAGATGATTATATATACTAATTAAAAATATTTATTAAAAAATAGGAACCAACTATCTCAGAGTGACAATAATGTGTGTTTTTTGGTTATTCATGTGATATTTCACATTCAAATTGTAATATTATATAAATATTAATATCGGAAAACAAAAATATTACATTGATGACTATTTTTGTGCACAATTAAAAAATTAAAACATTCCAATTTATGATTTTAGAGATAAACAATTATGATGATGAGAGGATAATGATGAGAAATAGTGCATGCAGTTATATGTATAAACTCATAATGGAAGAATAACTGAAGGTACATTTTGTTTTCTATTGTAAATATTTCAACTAACAAATTGGGACTCAAAAAAAATTACAATTCTCTTGGAATCATTAGTTTTATCCTTTCTAAGTGGAATCTAAAAATGAATTTCATGTGAAATTAAGAAAAAGTATAATGTGAAAATATTAAAAAATGACAGATATTTATCTTTTCTACAAGGTTTATTTTTTCTTAAAGGATATAAAGTTAACTATTAATTTGTAATAGATATTATTATTCTCAAATGGTGAGATGAGTTGTTATGATATTATGAAATTGTTTTTTATTAATTAAAATGATAAAAGTTATAAAAAATTTGTTTTAATTTGACGTACATTTCTTTCATGGATGACACTTAGAAATAAATTGATCACTCTTGTTTTCTACAATAACAGAAATCAATGGAAAATATAGTTGTTTAATTTATTAATCATTTATAAAATTTTAGAATATGAATATTTTATTATCTGGTGAGATTATTTTGTGAGAAAATATTTTAATATGGAACTCCAAAAAATATTTTGAAACGTTTTTTGAGAATTTGTATCTATCACTAAAAATATTATTTGTATTTATTTTAAATAATTTGGAAAAATATATTATTAAATAAAAGAATAAATAGAGATATAATTAATTTATATTGTTATGAAATAAATTATTGAGTTTTATTTTTTATTTTATTGGAGAGACGCAATAAAAAATTGGTGATTGTTTGTTATAATCATTGAGAACATGCAAATGACACACATACGGAGTTTTGTATTTTTTTCAATATATAATATTATTTTTTTAAATAGTAATATATTAATATATTTAGTTCATGTTTATTATTTATTAAAATTGGATACATTTGGTTGAAGAACATTGGATATTAGTATACTAGTGAAAAAATGTTGATAATATGAAGAATTTGATCAATCATAGCAATCCATTATGGTGATAAAATGGTTTTACATTTCTAATAAGATTCAAGATAAATAATGGGACCAAAAATATGTTTTAGTTTTAGTTTAACTTCCCTTATTAATAATAAATAAATATTTCTATTGAAATAAAATTATGGATCACACACTATAACTATTAATTATTAATTATGAAGGTAATATAGACGTGATAAATAAGAAATAAATTTGATATAAAATTGTTTATATGTTTTTTTAAAATATGTACTGAAGCGTAGGGAGACTATATGGACAAGAAGATTTGTAATAGTGGACATAGTTTTCTAGAGGCATCATATGTTTGATTTGTTTTCATTAAAATGGTATGTTTTATTGTTGAATGATTATTTAGGGATATCAATGTGTAGTGAATGTGAGATAAACATTTCTCAAATACTATATATGGTTATATGTTAAAAATTATTCTAATATGATACAAAATTAGTATTTAACCTAAACCAAGATTCATTCTATGATTTAAATGTTTCCATTATTGAAATAATTTCCCATTATTATTGGTAATTTTTTTTACAATAATCAAATATGATTTATACCAATGAATTAATAATATACATGAATATTTTATATATTCAGAAATTTTATTTGTAGATAATGGGAAAATATTAATAAAGAAGAATATGTAAGGAAATAGTGTGAGAAAAAATTGAGTAAAATGACAAAGAACGAATCCTGAGAAAAATATATATCATATAAGAATAAGAATACACATCAGTATTTGAAAATATAATGAGCATTTTGGTTTGATATAATGTAAGATAATAAATATAATTTTTCCTTATATAAGGATGATATGGAGAGATAATATTTTTTCTACTTTATAAATGGACATCTAATGTTCTAGACTTCTATAAGATACTATTATATGATGTTAATATATTTCTACAGATATATAATGAATTATTTAATAATATCTTCTTATTTATAAAATTTAATAAAAAATTAATATGAGATGCCACTAACACTATTTGGTTTCAATATAAAAAACATTATGTGTTCATGGTCCACATACATATTGTTCTATTATAACATTCATAGTAAGAGGCCACTAATTCAGACATGGGATAGAAACCACAACACCCCAATGAAATTCCATTGAAATATTCATAGTGAACCTTAAAATCATTATATGATTATATTATTTCATATTAATGTGCATTCATTATGATTCCTTAGTTTATGGGAGAGAGGTAAAATAATATCCAAGAATTATTAGTCAAAGGGGTATTTTATAATTTTATAAACTGGAAACAATTATCAAACTGATTATCCCATTTGTAAAACTTATTTTACATTTACTATTTACCTATTAATTATCCCAAAAAAATCCACTATAAATCATATTTTTAAGAGTAATATTTTTTAAAAAAATTTATAAGATATATGTTTTACAATTTAAGATATATTTTGGTATGGAATATTTAGAAAAATATGAAGAGATGAATGTTTTACAGAAATAAAATATAAAATTTATTCTATGAATGTTTATATTAAATAGAATATTGAGATACAATATTTTTATGTGCAATTTTATTTACTATGGGGTAGAAGAAGGAAACTTTTTATAACCTTGATGTATTTTTTTTGTGGAATAATAATATTTTATCTTTAAAATTATAGTGCGTTTTCCATTAAAAATAATTATGTTTTGTGATTAAATTAAATAAATTAAAATTTAACATTTTCTATTATATTAAATTAAAATTTGTTATCACCATTGTATTTTATAGTCAATAAAATTATTTTACCTCAAAGGATCTATGTAATAATTTATGTGGTTACCATTTCATTTTATCTAAAGAAATTAAAATATTATATTTATTCTAGAAGTATAATATATGTATTTTAGTGATATTTTTTTTGAACCTTCTATATTCCCAATGGTAAATATAATCTATTATTTGAAGAGTTTATTCATTTTGATTTACAAGTTGTAATTTTAATAAAATAACATTGTATTTATTTGTCCTTTGGTAAATGTTTCATGGAATTCTATTATATGGTTGGTGTTGAAATTGGTATAAGTTTCCTATGATAATGACCATAACTAATCAAGCCTAATATTGGATATAAAAAATTATATGGATATCAATATATGTTCTATATAAAATATTTTTTTAAGTAGTGAATTTCTTGTGACAATGATATATTTGAGACTGGAATATGTGTTTTACCTAACGTATCCATGAATTTTATCCTGATAAATTTGTTAAAGGACTAACCCTAAATATTTGTCTTGTAATTTGAAATAATTTGTGGTAAATTATATTTATAAAAATTGAATATAAAATTAGTCATTTTATTTTGTCCATTCCCTTATAACATCACATGTTATGGACATTGGGTTTTTAATTTAAGGGTTTCTTATCCTCCCCTATTGGTATTTTATATTATTTTCCAAAATAAACCGGTTCAATTAAAATAAAATTTATAAGTTAATTAATGACCATTCGCAAAATAGAATTTGATGTGCATGAAGTGGGTCCGCAATCTTTATTTCATTCAAGTTGGTCCTAAGGCACTGTGTAGTCTAATGGGTGTGATGCCCGAGTATATAAAGTCTTCCTTCACACAAAAAATCCAATTTAATATCATCTGTAGTCCTATATGTTCAATATAGTTCTCTTATAGGATGATCTAATTGGTTTCCCTTTTAGTTACAAACACATATGTTTTTTTTCTTAGGACAATTTTGGGGTTTTTATTTTCAGTACTATTTTCCTTTTTCTGTTCTTTTTCTGAAAAAAATAATACTGAGAAAGTAATCATTTGAAGTTTTTGCTAAATCAAGATTTTTTTTGGTATTTTATTAATATAGTAGTTTTCTTTTTTATGAAACAATTATCCTATAATAGATAGTGAATAATTTTCAAATTTGTTTGTTCAAAAAGATGGGTTTCGTAGAACATTTCCACTATCTCTAAGAATTTATTGGGAAATTAACCATAGTACACATTGAGACATCCTTATATTAATTTGTGAGTTGAACCATGATCAAAACATCGATATAATAATGGAAATATATTAGAAATTTTCTGATTGTTTGAGATGATGGGTCTTGTAACCATGATATATGATATGGAAACTGATTAAAATTATAGAATCTATATTGAATTATCTAAAAATATTGTAAGTATTCTCATAGAATATAATGTATATATAGAAGTTGATTTATGAATGGAATTCATGAATAATAATTTCTAACACAAACACACCATGTCACTATTATGGGTGAGAGATGAGGGAACATGGGAAAATAAATTTGAGATAAAAGGTTGACCAAAGTATAATGCACTATGGAAAATGGTAGATATGAAAGAATATGAGTTACAATTTTTATATTTATTTATTGTACACCTATATATCAATTTTAATGGTTTTATTTATTTTTAAATATAACCTTGATTTTTTTTATTTATATGGTCCAATATTGAAAATTAATTTCCTTTTGTTATATAATTTTATTTATCATTCTTATTAATAGAAATTACATTTAATAATTTATTCTTTTATTTTAGTCCTGATGCTTTGTTTTATTGTTTATTAAATATCTATAATGTACGATTCAGATATATAGTAGTGGGGTAATTACATTTCATTTACATTGAATGGAAACATGGTTATTGAGTCACATGTTTATGTATTATCTTTATTTATTTTCTTCTATTTACATAAATTAAATTAAAATATAACTAGATTATATTTTCATTATATTTAAAAAGTAAACATATAATTCAATTATAAACAAAATAATTATCTGTGTTGATTGGTCATGAAAAAAACTACATAGTAATAAAATTTTCTACATGACCTTATAAGAGACACAAAACAATGAAATAAATAATATTTACTTTTTGACATATAGTTCCCTCAAATACAATATATAGATTTATCTATTACAACCACAATAGTTTCAATAACACTTAGAGGTTGTGAATTGTGTTGTATAAAATATTTCAACGGATAGATATTTTTATTAAGTTAGTAGAATACATTGAATTACTAATCATGGAATATAAGGTTCAATATATAAATAATAAATGTAAAGGACGCGAATATGATTATGTTAATTTTTTTGCTTTAAAGGGTTGTATTAAAGGAGCATAAAAAAAGGATGTGCAAATGTAACACTTAATCCTCTAACATAAAATTAATTGAATACAATATTTATGAATAGATCACATTCAATCAACTATTTTACTACATTCTCAAATAACTCTACACATGGTACCATGACAAGGTCCCGATGAAAAGTTTCACAATTCCTAAAAATGAGTGGAAAAATATAATCACCACCCTGATATATTAATGGTCATTCCCATTAGGACAATCTAAAATAATGAGTTTTGATATCTAATAATACCTAAGATATCCATCAATGAATAAAAACATTTTAAGTATTTAAAATAGATAAATACCTATTATCCCTAATACCATGTTCTCACTCAAATTCTATATTCATATATATTCCTAATGATTAAAAAATTATTATGAAGTCTGGAACTATCCATAAAAAATGTCCATCTTTTTAAGATAGTTTTCATCTTATGATTGGTCGTCAATACCATATATAGTTTTCCAGACAAATCCAAATCAATGAAAAAAATATTCTAGTAGTTAAAAAAATTTATGATCATAAAACATATAAATATACATGTAATGATGTTTTAATCTATATCATGATAGGTCAGTTTTCATTATTATCATATATCTCTAGAAATTGTGGTATAAATGTTAATTCAATATCATAAATATTAGGAAATTTATATCTAAAAATTTCTCTAGATATGATTGTTATTGTATTATATATATCATTACTTCATAATAAATAATTCCATGTTGAATTTCAGCTTCCAATAATGCCCTAGGACCCATAAATATAACACCTTACCTTGATCACTTCTCTTAAAAAAATATATTCATCACAAATCATGGTCTAATGTTATGAAGTATTCTAGAAATAAAAAACTAAATACAATACATAATACTATATTATAACCTCAAATAACACCATGATTCATAACGTATAATACAAAACTAATCACTTTATATTAATAATTATATTATACATCAAAAAACTTTATTGTGCAATTTTCATCAATATGGTGTAATAATTATATTTATTGCTATAAAAATTTAATAAAACCACTAATAAAAGACAAAATTATAACCAAAACTATCACTTATTTATTTTTAATTCCTTCAATAAATCAAATTAAAAAGCATAGAAATATGATCATCATGGAAATGATGTAAAAATTTGATGAGTGAGATATCATAACTCATTCAAACATTCCCACAAGACTCTATAATATTGAAAATTACCAAAAAAAAATTATCTTCCCACTTGCATCTCTGATGGTGATAATCACATTGGCCAATAGTGAGGATTCCAACCCACTATCTCATTTCATAAGTATTCATTTCTGAGTCTCATCATCATAAATCATTCCTTCTTCTATTGGAATAAAATATTTAGATTATTTTATCTCAATAAATGCTGGGATAATAGACTTTCACATATATTGAGCGGTGGTGTAGCATTATATAAAATATCTTTATCTATATGTACAAATTAGTGTAATACTAGATATCACTACATGCCCTTAGGGGAACCTCCAAGTATTATTATATCTTCTAAATTGTAGTGTATATCTATGATGGTATTGTAAGGAGAATATACTATGATATATGTCAAAGTAATATAATAGTAAATATAATAGGAACTCATATGATCATCCAAAATGAGCAATAAATATACATCCAAGAATGTTAAATAAGTAATCATACACAGACCATGATATATCAAATGAGACTCTACAAACCAGTTCTAATTCATTAATTCCAAAATCATGAAAAAAATACAAACTTGTTAAACTCTATAACAAATGTATATAGGTCACAAAACTCTCCCAAAATCCCACTATCCATCATAGAAATGTCTTCCAAATAATGATTCATTCTTAGGGTTCTTTCCCCTATCCTATCCCGGAATCTTGAGGTCTTCATCTCTATTAAAAATTGATCCAAGTAGGGTGTAAGTATGAATCTTTAGCCCCCACCAATGACATATAGAACATTTCCAATATGATTAAATTAGTGCATGTTTATGTGTATAATAAAGTGAAAACAAAATAAAAAATTAACAAAGCCACGTCACCAAACGTTGGATTTTGAGGTCAACAATACTAACATTGTCCAAAGAATAATTCCTGATATCCATCGTATCTCTTTAAATCACAAATGGGTATATGAAATGTGTCTTTGGCTTACTAAATCAATATTAAACAAAGATACAAACTCACTCTGTCCCAAATAAGATGTTTCCCTGGCTACAAACCAGTGGTAGAAATAATCATTAGTCATCCTCACTCAAGCCATGGAAGCCAAATATAGTTGTAATCTTATCCCCAACCCCTTGAATAAAAAATAAATAGATATCCTAAATACAAACCTATGTTAGACTAAATAAATAGTTATCCTAGATATAACACATATTATCCCAACCACACCCAACCCAAATTAGTAATATTCCTATATCAATACTGATAGCATTGAAAATATGGCTCATAAACATCTTCTGACTACAAGGTCCATATCCTATGTATACCAAATGATAAGTAATATTTTCAATTCACAAAAATTTAATATAGTCATTACATAGGTTCAAATTATATAATTCATAGATATTTAACATATTCATTGGTTCATAGAGTATACATTAGGAATCTCCAACAATTTATTATTGGTAAAATCACTAATTTCATGACAACACCATAGTCACCTTTTTAATTTTCTCCCCTATTACAACCAAGGCCAAGAATACCCCATGGGTGGCTAAAGATTTAATATGCTCACCAACGTGTTGTGCATAAATGATGGAGAAGATTAATTTCATTATTTAAGATACATAATATTTATTTGTAATTATAGGTAATTAACAAAACATAATTTCATGAGAGAACATCATACATAAAATATAATCATTTTGAAATTTAGAGAATTGTTTTAAAACCACCAACCATATGGTTAACATAGATTAATCTACAAGAAAAAAATACATATTTATATTCTTGTGAAGAAAAATCCCTAAATAATATTCCATGGATACCATATTAGGGTTTAAAAACATATTCATTCTGATAGGAATTGATCATTATAAACTTCACTTTGATCTTCCATAAAATAAGGTCAAAGTATCACTTAGATGATAAATTCCTATATTACCAACCAATATCATAGATGGCAGTCAAGGGGGATAATGCTTAGGGGTCCCCAATTAGTCTCTTATTTCAAATGAACCAAATAACTACCATGTATCATTTGTCATTTTCAAACACAATGTAACACTAGGAAGGTTTCAAAAAATACATCATAGATACCTAGTGATGATTTAATGTCACGTGGAAAATATTGTGACACCATAAATGTCCACATAAAATATTTAAACAGATGAAGGTCTACATCATTCCTTTCAAATATAATTAAAATCTACCCAAATAGATATAAAAGCTAAGAATTTCCAGGATACTCATATCTAGGATACTGTATAAACAAAAAAAACCTAAAAATATATAAGTGGTGTTAGAAAATCCTACTCTATGGACTAAATTTCCCAATAAACTATATATAGAAGTGTATATAGGGTTATCTCCAAGAAAACTTAACCTCTAGGATCAATATCAAACACTAAATATTGAATCATTTAATCTAAAATATCCATACAACCACACCATTTAATGAATAATCAATTCTACAATTCTCTACAAGATTCACCAATGAATCATGTAATGAAGCATCATTTCACCCCTTGAATAATGTTATGAAACCCTTCTCAAACCACTGATGAGACCCAAAACCTTCACATTAAATATATTTTATGTAGTAAATAAAAATATTATTTTGTTTGAACAATGGGTGATTTATAGGGGTTCTCCAAATTCCCTATTATATAAACGTTTTTCATCGAGAAACATTACAATGTTTCATTGTGCCTCATCATAATATAAAACAATGGACAGTCATCCCTCTGGTCTAATTCTTAATTGCATTTCCCTCATTATTAGCGTGTTTTCTCTACAACACCCACACCGACCAAAAATTCTAATAATAGAGTGATTTTTCCCTGCGATAAATAAAAAAGACTATACACTCCACAATGGACGCATCACCCAAAATATTAACCTCTCACTAGATATATCACACACATGGTCTCAATCATTCCAATAAGGAATATCATCCCCAACCGTTTATTATAAAAAATTAATTCCTCCAAAACATCATTATATTGTGTTTCAAGATTCACCCCCTATGTCAATAAATTAAATTATTCCACACCCTATATTTTTTTATGAAATATGTTCACACTATGATTCATGCAACAAAATTGTGTTGTACACCATGAATCAAGTGATGAAACATTTATTGACACCCTAAATGTCATATAAAAATGGATTCACACATTAAATAACAAAAAAAGTACTAGCTCAAAATGAAAGTACATATATGACCACGAACTAATATTGGAAGGTTCTATTAGTTTCTAGATAAACATAACTTTAAAAAAAATAGTTTTATAATACAAGTAATAATTACTCTCAAATACACCCACCACTATAGAATATCACTCACTATTCCACTATATCTAACGATCATCACATTACATCTCTCTTTTAATAATGTTTCATAAATCATCCCTATGTTGATTTAATTGTCTCAACATCACTAAATTTTTCATAACACTATGGTCAGTATATCTCACATAAATAGGCCAATTATAACACATCGATCAACCTTGATCCATAACTCCCATGACCTCCTTCAACATCTCATACACCAAAACTACTCCTTGCACTAGCACACACCACATAAAAATTCTTCTAAACCCTCATTCTCTTATTTCTAAATCAATTTTTCTCAAAAATTAACAAAATAATTTCATAATGGATCATAAATTGTACATATTTGAAACACATGATTTAAAATCACACAATCAGGGAAATAAAATGATCTATAGACCTCAATAGATCATATTGGAACTTCATTTGGTCTTAACCCCAATGAGTATCTAGGAACTAAACACATACATCCAAATATTTTCTATCAGAAAACATTAAGAATAAAAAACAATCATGCTCTTTAATCTATTACAGTTATCATACATTGTTTTTCAGGTATCATTCGAAACTGAACATCCATTTTCAAGAGATTTCTTTGTGGATTAGAGTCCAACATTTACCACATTCCATCCTAATCAAGATACATCAACTATGAAAAAATAAATACATCCAAAGGGACATTCTTAGGTTTCACCATCCCACCTACAATATACCAAAATCAATTTCCCGCTCACATTGATCTATGAAGAGTTTTTTTTCACTTAACATCTGACAACAAATCTCATCAACTCTAATTACCCACCAGGAACATCCAGCCCGAGTACACAAAATTATTACTCTACTATACTTCTTGACGTGACCATCATGAGTTAAATACCATTAATAAAAGGATTATATTCCATATAAACTAATTAACCATGATTAATATATATCATATCATTTATAAAAAATCATATCACTTAATTATTTCTTTCTAGAATGCCCCTATCACCTCATTAATGCCACAGTTACTCATGTAGTCCTCCTCTAAACCATGCATCTCGACAAAATTAGAAGATATTACACAAACTCGACATGTTTTAGATAAATCTATCTTGGATCACCATAATATATTTTCTTATATCTAAATAATCATACCATTAAAAATTCCAATCAAAATTCGCAAAGATTGGTCTAGACATCTACACCCAAAATACACAAGGAATCTATAAACCTATCCTATGTATTTGAAAGCGGTTTCATCACTAAATATCATTTTCAATCATCTATAATTAAAATTATATTTATTCTATCTTCCATATGGAGTTGACTAGTCAATTTTATACATTTAAATAACACATGTATCAACAATAATATTAAGAACCCATCCTACCACGTTTTCATAGCACTCTTCTCACTAATATCTCGATCAATGTCATAACATTGCATGATAACTCACAGACTAAAAGAAACACTCATGGTTTCATGTACACATAAATGTGTAATACTATAATTAATCAAACATCAAACACTATGGTAACCATAATCTCATTTTCCCTAATATTAGAGGAAAAAATATGATAAAATAACACCTTGATTCTCTTCTCAAACCCAAAATAATAAGTTCCATACAAATAGGTATGATTCAATTATGATATACCCGCTATATATAATGAAAATGGAACAAAATGATCATAAATAATAATGTAATAACAAAATTCATAATGTTATAATTCAACTAAATTCTCAACTGAAATTGATTCACGCTCTTTTATACAACAATTTTTATAACGGTATCAAGTTTTGAGCCCTCTCTCTACCCACCTTTACCCATTATCAGGGTCATTTCAAGCACACTATGTCCCACAATAGAAAAATTTCCCATTAAATTTATTAATATCATAGTTTTAAAGAATTAAATAAAATGTGAAATGTCAAGATACTCTCTATATATTATATCATACAAAACTCTTAATTCATGCATTATCGATATTCATAATCTACCCATACATAATGAAAATATAGTATATAAGTTCAACACAACACAAATAAGAATTATATCATCACTCTTTTAAAATATAACATAATAAAATTCATAATAAGGATAAATCAATTAATTTTTTAATTTAAATTTATAGCAGAAAACACATTATAATCTTATATTATTATGATATTTAGATGATTATACAAAAATCCTTAAATAAGATATCATGAAATACAATTTTCACTATTTTTATAATACGTTATGTATGATACAACTACCTCATATAATTGATATAATAAACAATAACAAGAGATGATATAAATAACAATTGAGTCCTATGTTCCTGTTGTGATTTAGGAAAACACTCCCTATTACATTCAATCAATGACTGAAATATCCATGAATACAAAATAACAAATATGTGCATCACTGAATGTGTAAATAGGTAAAAAATTAATGAATTAAATAAATAACATCAATCTAACACATTCCCCCTTACATGGGATGTATATTCCAAGGCATGAGTTCCAAACAATGTTTTTTCTATTACATATCACCTATATACCATTCCAAAATATTTAGATAAAAGAAAATCCTCTGATTCCACTATATAATGTCCAACGTCTCATGGACCCAAATGGGTTTCAACCCAAAAATTAATACATACCCTCAAGAATCCATCCCTAAAGACTATATCCCACTATCTAGTTGTACATATTTGTGAAAGAATGTTTGGGAGACTATACCCATATATCATTGTAATAAGAATAGAAAAAAAATATAATATCATAGAAGTATCCACAATGGGAATTAATGTGATATAATGGAAATTGATAATAAATAATAAAACATAATAGATTCTATATAAATTGATACTTTACAAGCCTGCATCAGATCATATATAATGAATCCCAAAATTCCAAAAGAAAAACTAGGAATGGCTCCACTAAAAAGAGATATGAAAGCCATCCCAACAATGAAATCTCATGATTAGTTCTTGATATATGATATAAATAAAGAATCAATCTTATGGTTATTTCCCATATACATTAAAATAAAAATGAATGATTATCGGTAATCAAATGACATTCCATGAAGTGTGTCTATAAAACATAATATAGAATCACCAATTCCACTTAATGCTTATCCAACTTGAGTGAATATGAGCATGATTATGCGTATAATAAATTTAATGAAATATTTATATATAGCTTAATAAACATTGTCATATTTTGGGTTCATGGTGAAACTCGAGTTCGTACATACATAATATGGATAAGTATAGATTTATCTATCAATATTACCCAATGAGTCACAATTGTTTATAATGAACATGTCTACATGATCCTTAATAAATAGTCATCCAATTTCCAAACTTGTTTTATCCCAAACTAGTTTTTTTATAGTTTTAAAACAATGATATACCAAATTAGTATATTTCCCTAGTCTATCCTATAGAACCCAAAATCAGTAGTCTGAAAATATTATTCATCACAACTCGCAGCATTGGTATTACTATTTTGTACTAATCCTTGTTCCAAACCCAAGAATCCCAAATTCTTAATCATCCTTTCTTCAAAATATAGTATCCAAAAAAAAATTATTATTGGCTAGATCCAACTCCAAGAACAATACTGTAGATATCATAATAAATACTAATTGTTCCATTTATCAGAAAATTAATTTACTCATCGCTTATGTCAAATTTTAATGGATCTAACAGAATTAACATTTACCTAGGTAAAAATAGAATGTTTTACAAATTTGAAACAATTTATTTTCAGCCAAATCATTTCTCTCATGATTCCCCCATGGTTGACATTTTTAATTTTTTCCATAATTAAAACAACTATCATTTACACCACATGGGGGTCTAATGTTTTATTATTTTGACCAATCAGTAGTTTTTGACTCAAGAAGAGGTTCAATTAGTGATTACATATGCACAAAATTTTTTTTTGGGAAAACACATGGAATACCGGTGTGAAAAAACCACATATTTAAAAAATAATTAGTAATAGTTTTAGTAATTATCTTTAAAATCGCCCACATATTGGTTAAGAGAGCATAATAATCAAGAAACACATCCAAATTTGTGCTCAATAGACCAATATCACTAAAATCGATTTTATCAAATACATATTTCTATTAATGAGATGGGGAAAAATAAATAGAGAATGAAAATGAAATGCAGGTCTTAAAGAATATTAAACATACTAAATGAACCCCATTACAATGAAGTTCATTTCATTAGTACATTAAATGAGGCTAGAGGAGATCTTATAAGACAATACACTTCATTTCTATCTAAAAACACATAACAGAGTTGAGGGGCTATAGTTTTATGAAGACGCTAACATGTACCTCAATATAAAATACTTGAAACACTATCTGTGAGTAGTTATTTGTGTGAAACATACATCTATGTTGTTAAATATTATAAAAATAATCATCCTGGCCCTATACATGATTGTTCACCATATGACACAAATTATAACTTTTTTAACATCCACCAAAAGTTTAATGACAAAATATATTCATACATAGATATCACATATTTATATATAAATATTCATTACATAATAAAAGGATATACCCACAGAAATAGAAAATTATAGTGCCTTTGGAAACATGCAGACATTAACAACTAGTTGATAAGACTTCTAGATCATCTCCCACTATGTTCTTCATAAATATCACCCTTATCAAAAATATCATTCATAATAACTTTAATCATGTCATAGGGAATTAGAAAAAAATATAGGGTGATCATATGTGTTCATAAAGTGTAAATAAAGTATATATCATTGATCACATAAGATTAATAATGGAATATGTCTATAATAACATGATAATAACATTTGAATGACATATCTTGTACATTACATACCATAAACATGAGAGGTCATAAATCATCGTAGTCATAAGGAATAAATCATAATGTAATAAAAGATCATGATCCATGAGAATATAAAATTAGAAAATTCTATATATTTTTGGAATAAATATATGCATAGAAAAACATTTCCTTAGTAGTAATGGATTATTTCCAATGATATCATAGTTTAATGGCTTCACTCGAAAAACCATTGTAGAATTCAAGGTTTTCTCCCATGACTATAATATTGGAAAATTTCCCTCATTGATATGGGTTCCCTCCCCATTCCATACATCTTTATCTAATGAGACATAAAACATTACCCAATATAGTAGATTTTAATAGGGTTCCTAGCCAACGTGGTTTATAATTTAACCACCCATCCTTGGTTATAATGTCACCTTTATATTTGGGTATAACCTAACCACCGTCCATAGTTATAAAATATCCATAATCCTTGGTTACAACATAACTACCATCTATGGTTTATAACAGAACCACTAACAACGTAATTATATATCTATCTGAGTGTGTGTGTTCCAAGTGATCAGAAATATTTATCATAAAAACACAATATAACCCATTCAATGAAATGTGTTTTATCAAAATCTCATCATATAATATCCTGTGGAAATGGAATGTGTTTTAAAAAAATTCACGTTATCACAACACATCGAAAATGAATGGATTTCATAACACCTCACAATATAATATCAAATATAAAAAAAATTTCCACAAACAACCTTTCATCTTATCCATAAACCATACATATAATTAATATGGATGACGTAATTTGAAAATACATTTAAAGGGAATAAGTAACATAAATGCAATTCATATTATAAAAAATTATTTCGAATGATATCTTTGAAAATTTCTTTATGGAAATAATATATTCAATTTGATATCAATTATTGAAAAAAGTCCAAAATATTAATAAAAAATATTCTTTTCAAAAAAACTTTGAAATATATAAATGTGTCTCTAAATCATTGATTGTTCATGGAAGAGTAAACATATTTTATTTAATAGCATGTTATAACAAATATTCCATGCACATTTTTTGGTAAATCATCAGGATTTCATCAATCAATAAAAATAAAGATATACCATTGGAAAAGTTTTATCAAAAGGATAACATGGGTAAAAATATTTAAATAAGTAGTGGAAAATATGTAAATAATTATTTAAAACATTTTTAGAAAACAAAAGGATAAAGTTGAAAATAGGTTTTTGAACATAGAGAGAAATAATGACTATTTTTAAAAAAATATATAAGGATGGTTATATCACATAATAATTAATATTCCATTTAAATAATGATATTATAATATCAAAACCATAAAACTTTCTAGGATTATGAATCAAAATCCCCATGAGTTGGGGAATTATATAAGGATGGTTATATCACATAATTTTCTTGAGTGTAATCATAAATGACATTCATGTGCAGAATATACACCATATAAAAAACACAAGTGGGGCATAATGAATGGGTAAAATATATATAAATGTGAGATGGTAATCAATTTCCACTTTATTATTATTATTAATAATATCATCTTTGAAATAATAAAATTAAAATAAATATTAAATGACATGAAGATAAATAAGTGATAAATGAATCACATTTATTTGCGAGCAGATAGTCTATTATACGCCCAAGCGACATTTCATATTCTGGTTGATTCATAGTTTGAAGGAATATGTGATATTTTATTTCAAAAAGTATAATTATGTTATGAATATCATAAATTAAATATAAATCCGTCAAAATAATCTTTCATGTGAGGTGGTTATGGGAAATAAATTAAATATGTTCACGAGGTGGTAGCCCTCAATACAAAGGATGGACGATTTCATTTCCCATATGATTGAAGAGGATATGGATTAATGTTTTACCATAAACATATTAACATTTAATAATATATCAGTTATTTAATTATTTTAAATAATTTAGAATGAATAATTTTTGTATGAGGAGAAGTAAAAATAATCCGCTTTGTGAAGTCAGTTACAATCGCTTAGAAAAACCTCCTTCATATCCCTTATTAAAGACCCTATGATTAAACTTTTGGAAAGACGATATTCTATATATTGTGTATAAATATTTTTTGGAGAGATATTAGTAATGGTTGATCATGAAAAGGGGAATAATATGTTTGAGGAAATATGAGGATGAAGTTCCCTTTTATAATCAAGGAGGAGTGACATTTTTGTAAATACCCCAAACTGTTTAATAATTTGAAGTCACACACAACCCAAGTGCCTAATAATTTTGAGAAAATAATATATTTGATATAATATATGGTCTATACACACACACACCAAAAAATATAAGTTTTAAACATGTTTTTCCATACCCTGTTTGATTACTCATTTTTATCGACATATTTTTCACCAGAGTCAGTAATATCTTTTTATTGACCTATCCGATTTATAATTTTAGCCTAAATAACTAATGATGGAATAATATATAATACTGATCAACATAATAAAAATATTTAATCCAATTTATTGAATAAAAATCTTATGTGTGGATAATATTACTTTTATTACTTTTGTATGAAACGTTAAAAACTACAATTTGACCTCGACCACAATAATTGATTTTTACAACTATTTCAATTCATCATGAGTAATAATTAATTTCTTATTATTTAATAATATAAATTATATTTATAAAAAATATGAAATATATATTATAAAATTAAATTCCAATATTTGGTAAAATTAAATTTAAAATGGAACCCCCAAACACTGGAAAAAAGATTCTTTCTAAAGAATTTTATTAAGAATTTGTATATCTAATAGTAATATTAAATAATTAATTGATTATAATTTCAGAAATTTTACTAATTATAATATAATTCATTATATATGAAACTAAAACAATTTTAAAATATAATTTTACATTGAAAATAATGTAAATGAAAATTTTGTATCATTAAAAAGAATTAAAGATCCCAATTCATCGAGAAATTATACATTTCAAAAAAATTCAGACAATTCACTCTAATATAATTAATAAATGATGATTTCAAAAAAGAAAATCATTTTTTATAATAAATTTTCTAGTAGTGTAAAAATTATATTTTACAATATTTGTTTAGAATGTGATGAAATGACTTTTTTTGAAAAAGTACAATTTTTATATAAAACTAGATTTATTATAATATCATGATTATAAAAATTATTGCATGAATCTAAAAAAATTGATTGAAATTATAATATATAAATTTTATTAAATTAATTCACCAATTTTGAATAATTTTAATTATTTTTATGAATACAATTCATGAAATTAAAAATAGTTTTTGAAAAAATCATTATCTTTCAAATTATTTTTAAATATAATTTATAATTAACTAAAAATTAATTTATTTAATTAAAGTTTAAACCATATATTTATTTTACTTAGTTCTTGTTATTGATATCCAACAATTTTGTGTTGATGTTATAATGATATGGCTTATGTAATAATATTAATAGTATATTGTATTTTTCAAAAACACTTTATTTCATGTAATGAAAGATATCAGTGAAATTAAATTTATTAAAAATAATATTTCATATACACATAATATGTTATATTCACCACCCATCATATTTAATTTTAACCTAAAATTTTTTATTCTGATACTAATATCTTTGGATAATTTTGCTTCACCATAAACCCTTTTTCCCACGTAGAATCCTCAAAGTAGTTTTTTTACAACAAAGGGTTGATGAGTTGTGTGGTATTGTTTCATATGACTATGTGTTCATTAATTATAATATAGATATTTTTCTGAAAAGAGATAAAATTATCAATTAGTATGAACTCAGATTTCATTACATGGGAAGTTATATAGTATATACTTCCAGAATACACATACATGGATCACATCGTGAACTGGAGAGTTTTTCAAATGAAGTGACAGCAAATAAAGAACCATCCTTATAGGATATATAATAGCAAAATAGAAAATGTTCCTACGGTCTATATTTTCATTCATCCTAAATCTCATAAACATATTCCAAGGAGAGACTCATTGTAAATCTTCTTACTAACTTCAAATTACAAATCACACAGATTGTTATTAGCATAAGTTTTCTAGTAACTCTTTGATTTCCCTATTTTATATTGAATAACTCAATAGTTATCTTACTTTTCAGAAACTATATTCCATACTAGTATATTTCTTTGTCAAAATTCATCCCTACATATTATATTTCTATAAAACATTCTATTAAAATCTTTATATGGAGCAATATTAATTATTGATTGAATGCAATTTCTAATAGAAAACCAAACATGACTATGGTGTAGATCCAAATCACCATTGAAATTCATACATCATGATATCATTTCAACCTATATGATTTTTATAGTTTTCAAATACTATTCATATACTTAATTATTATATGTTTTTATAAAACTGAACTCAATATCAATTGTTTGTTGATGACTTCACTATAATGCCAAGGTAAACCATAAATACTGATCAAATAGGACAGAATGTGGTTCCACATGAAACCGTAAAAAATTATTAATATATATAATATAAATCTAAACTAGATAGAAATTTTATCAAATGGAATTTATTTTTGTTTAAATTCTAAGGAGGATTAAAACTCATATAACATTGTACCCTTTAGATGTGTCGGGGTGTCCAATGAATAAAATCCATGGTCATGTTATCCCATATCCATTATGGGATGGGTAATGATTTTAACATATCATTATAATTTTGTATATTGGAATCTACCTTCAACCAATCCTAAAACTATGATTAATATTAAAAAAATCAGTTCTCTAAGGATCATGTAGTCACACTAAGAGGGGGTGAATCAGGCATCACAAAATTTACTAAATTATTTTTGACCTTTTAATTCAAATCACTATCACCTATTATGATGAGTGGATCACCCGTGTAATGCAGAAAGTAAATGAAATATAGAAAACAATATTATTTATAATGTTAGGTACAAATACCTATATCCTGGTCATATTAGTTATACCCCCCCACATGGATTAGCAACTACAATATTTTTTTCAATTTCAATGGCTCGAGCCATTACTAGTTATAAACCCCAGTAATCGATCCACTGTTTGATTATGGTTATACCCCCTAAAAATCAAATTCCTCAACCTCATTTGTTTAGATCACCCAACCATTTGACTGGTCAGACACCCCAGCCTCTGTCGATCCTCTTCACCAACTAGATAATCCCCAAGATAAATGATTATTCTTCTTCCTTAATCAGATCTATAGATAGGTTGATTAGTTGATCATCCTCCACGATCATGCTGGATAAAATTTGATACTGTGCACTTCATATTCCTTTTCACTAATATTGTACTTACACAAATATTTATGATCACTAAATATAATCTGATGCCTTAGTAAAACACTTCTAGGGCACATATTCGTTCTTCTATATAAGACCTTACACCACTTAACATTGAAAAAAAGCTATAGAAATATTTTGTAACACATATAGAAATAATTTTCCTACTTATGTCTCAAATTAATACACCTAGATTATATAATATATATATTTTATGTGAAAATTTTTAATCTTCATGCATAATAAAATTTTCATGGATGTCTCACATTACGCATGAATTATTTCATGTGAATGTAAACATCCACAAGAAACATCAGGTGATGTATGTAAATGGGGTCACACACTACCGTCCAAAAAATCACATTCACTTGTATTTCATAATCCTTGTTCATAAAATACATGAAAAAACCATTCAATTTATATTTCCACTCACGTTATCCATTGTTACACCCACACACTATCTATTTCAATGTGATTATATGTGTGAAAGTTGATGGAAGCTTTTTCCATGTGTACTAAACACCATAAAAAACGATCCCGTAAAAAACTCACATGCATATACATCATGTGTGATACCTTATTTCCACACAACAAAAATAAAAATCTTATAAAACCCAGATTAGTTTAGGCTCTTATGGAATTTAAGTCCATTGTTCAATATTTCCACTCACTATGCACAAATCATGAACATGTATATCATGCACAACATTATGGATTATCTAACAGTACCTCTATCATGAAAGTACAATATAAAACAATAGTACAAACATCATGAAATTATTAAAATCTATCATTACAAAACTAATATAACTATAAACTATAATGTGGAAACTCAAAAAATATGCACAAACAAACTTAGTGAGGAAACCATCATGAGTTAGAGCAGAGTAATGGAACTATTTTTTTCTCATAAACAAAGCTCATTTGTGAGATAAAATTCAAAATAAGATAAGCTCAGCCTCAGTATATATGTATCAAACCACATCATAGATACTTCATGAATCTTTAAGAAACACATACAAACTGATGAACTAAATCCTTTAATTTAATTTTAGTCGACTACCATGGAGATATGATGAGAACTAAGATTATATTTTGGATTGAAGCTTCTTGAATAATGAATGTTAAAGTATAATATGTGATGAAAATTTTTGGATGGATTAGATAAATCTGGGAACAAATCTGGTGTTTATGGTTCTCTATGAGAAATATGACAGTCCATATTATACACAGTTATATTAAATGAAAATTGCTATGTCTATGTTTTCTAAACTGATCATTGGATCAGATAAAACAAATAAATGATTGGAGGGTCCTGGTTCGTTCATAGCTACTCTAACCCACATTTTGGTGTTCCCATATCAAAAAAATGTAGATTTATCTCTCCCTTATAACATAATATGTGACAACCACAACCAAAATCCTCTTATCCATCCTCTGGTAAAACCCCATAAGTGTTCACTACTAGTGCACTCTTATGCCCACGAACATCACTGTTCCTACCAGTACGGTGGTACACATATGATACTCTACCGCACATGGTCATACCAAAACACAATGGGCCTCATGTTGGGTGTCTCTTATTCATGATTGACCACCTAATTTTTTTGTGCTGATTCCCATAACTGGAAAACTAATGAAATATTTTTTTTATAAGATCCTTTAATAAATGTTACCCAAATTCCACATAGAGATCATACCCAACAAAATAAAAATTAAATCTCCAACCTCATATGATCCACATGAGAAATAGAACATTCTGCATGGAACTCATTCAAATGATGTAAAAAATGTGCCAATATCAAAACACCAAAGAAAAATGTATTAATGAAGTACAAATAATATAATGAATCACCACATAAAATATTAATTGATTTGTCCTATTTTAAATTAATTGAGAGAAAATTAAAATTACCAAATCACTTTACCACTTAAATATCTCCTTTGGACTTCTTGTTAATATCCAATTCTTATTAAAATTCACTGACATCTTCCCCCTATATCGTCAATAAAACTATTGTTAGAGTAATTGGAAGGAATTATAATTTCCAAAATGATAATTCTTATAATACTCTATTATTTTTTAAAATATATTTTTTAATTTATTTATTAGAAGTATAAAATTAATACAAGAATATAAAAAAGATCAAATTAATCATCTCTACGTCTACATGAACAATACTCTATGAAGAAAATAAGGGTGATCAAATTTAACATCATTGTTTTTACTAAGTTTCCACCATGTGATATCGGTCACTGAAAAAATTTATCATGAATTGTTCCATTGATTTCCAAAAAATCTCTTGAATTCGTCTAATTAAAATTATTATAAGAATCCATGTTCATGAATTTATTTCCTTTTTCGAATCACATTTTACTTTTTTTATCAAGTAATAAATCACCTACATATTAAATTTGATTAATGGGATTTTGTAGCCAACATACATTAATGATGAAAATCTTCATTTTCTAGACATATTTCCATTATGATAATCAAATGCATACCAAAATAGAACATATGATATTCATAAGATATTATCAGAAATAAAAATATCTATTGGTTGATATTTTGATCTCCACCTTAAGATATTCACTCAAAACATAATCATCATGAATATATTTATTCATGAATAAACAAAAAGTGTGTTCTAATATTATTTGAGATATAGAAAATTGATAACATGTTTAGAATACTATTCGATGATAAAATTCGTTTTAGTAGTAAGATATTCACAACATCTATAAATTCAGGTCTCAACCTGATGATATGCTTCACCTTGGATTACCTACATGAAAAATAAGCAAAATATTTATTAGAATATGGTGGTTCTTTAATTATCCTCTGTTATAGCAACAAGGTTGAGAGTTTCTTCTCAACCGAACTATCTTAACAGAAGAAAAAGTATTCTCCAAATTTTATAATGATGTAGATTCATTTCACTCTACATGCCTCATATTTCATTCCACTTTCAAATGTTATATGCATATGATCAAACACATCTCAGAAACATGATCTTTCATCACTCTTTTTGTAGAATTCACATTCTCAACATTTGATGTCATATATTCTTTCACATTCATGATCATTAATATTTTTTTATCATATAACAATATCAATGAATCACTTTATTTTATATAAATGCTGATCATATCACATAGAACATAATAATTAAAAAACATAGAACTTCTAACTAGCTTTTCATATTCTTCATCAGATATTTCTTTCTTAAAATCAATCTTCTTATTTATTTTCTGGACAGATTCTATATTATAATTCAGCATTATTCCTTCAGTTTGAATTTTCATGGACAATTCAATGTGACCCATATTAGGAAATTACATTCTATAATATGAACATATTTTCATTGGTGATACATTGATCACATAATTCTTCATAATCATCATTGGAGTTTTCTGTTAAACAACCTTCTTCTTCTGTTTACAACCAAATGTTGACATATCTTCTTCATCTCTTACATAGTTCACTTTATATTGCGTTCTTATATTCATATAAACATATGATTTGTGGATTATTGGAATATACCACCACTCATAATAATAATAACAAATGTTTTTGTAATAATAAATGATTCATTCAAAATAATCATATATATATTCTTGATTAAATGATTCTCTTTCTAGGAATTATTCATTTATTTTTGCATGTTTGAAATTTTTCAAATTCTTGTCTCTCACAAAATGCATCCATTCTGTAATATTCATTCAATGAAATATTATACCAACTATTAATTTCATGACATCAAAACATCCATCAACACCAATAGTAGCCTAAAATTCTTGATTTATTATCCTATAACACATTCTGATTATCTTTAGCATTTTGCTGATTTTGCGTAGCACATTTCATCTTCTATGATTTGGTTGGGGGAAAAATAATTTTTCGTTACAAATGTTTGTACAAATTTTTATGTTGATTACGCACTAGTCATCAAATCAATTTTAGTACATGTAGATAATAATGAAAAATGGTTTCCTTCATTAAAGAGTCTTTAGTATAATTATTCATGGATAATCCCATACATGTATTGCCACAACATTCAATCATTTTAGATATATAAACCTTATTATATTAATATGTGGAAGTAATTTTTTTATCAGTAATTAGGGATGTATCAGATTTTTTCATTTAAATATTTCTCAATTTCACTTCTAGTTAAAGACAATATAGATTGAGAGAAATTTTATCACCTTCACCTAATTCATTACTTCATCCTACTGAATTTTCATCTTATGAATCTCTTCTTCCTGAATCTGATTTACCATGAGTAACAAATTGATGAGATTTTTGGTTTTTTATACTTTATAAATCAATCGAGCATAATAGGTAATCATAGAAACATTATATTTTTTTCGAGTAGATGATTACCATTTGAATAATCATTATACAAAATTTACATCTCACAAACATCCCTTTCTAATTCATTAATATCTTGAATATATCACTATTTTAAAAGATATATTATTTCCCCATTTTCCTTCACATTTATTGTGAGAGTGTTGGAAATGAAAAACTTTTAATTCAATGATTCTTCTATAGAGTCTTCCTCTTCCTATAGATGTAATTTTTCTTGTAGAAGTTTGTTAAAAAATATTTTCATACATGTTACAAAATCATTAAGAATTTTTTTCAAATGATTTTTGAATTTAGAATTGAACATAACATCATCACATCCTAAACTTGAATCGTCAACTGACATCACTTAACAATTTACCCAACTAGTGCATTTAGATACATGTTGAGTTTAATTCAACTCTGTATTCTTATTCAGCATATTTGATCATAGTTTCTTCATATTTTTCACTAATTTGATTGAAAATTCCCCATTTGTAACATCATGAATAGAGAGAGGTTTTTCCATAAAATAATCTATTCAGTTTTATACAAAATCAAATATTCACTTCAAATTCTTTTAAAATAAGCCACTAGGGTGGTAGAGTACATCCAATCATAGGTCTCATATGCTATGATACCATGTGAATTATCAAAGGATAATTCAGTAACATTGATATGGGGGGTGAATAAATGTAATGAATTTTACTAAACTATTTTTCACCTATAAATTCAAACTTCTACCACTTAATAATATGATTGGATCATGGATGAAATGAAGAATGAAAATGAAAAAAACCACATAAATAATTTACAAGTGTTTTTACTAAGTACGATATCCTTCCAATTTTAGATACACCCCCAACATGGATAATCCACTATAATATTTTAATCATTAACAATTGTTCATGAAGAAACTGATTATACACCCCAGTAGTCGATCCTCCAGTTGATTGTGGTTAACCTCCCAGTAATCCTGCTCTTTTAACACTGTTAGTTAGACCCGCCAACTATTTGACTAGTTAGACACTGTAGTCTCTCTCGATCCTCTTTAGTAACAAGTTCAAATCCATAGTTACATTATCCAACTTCACCTTCAATCGTATTAACATATTGGATGATCAGTTGATCCTCCTCCACTAGCTTACTGGATCAAATTGGCTCATGTACACTTCATGATCCTTTTCACTGATGCTGACTTGATTAGATACTTATGATCGATTAATATAATATGATTCCTTACTATAAAACTAATCATACATGAATACTTTCTTCTGTAGAAGACTCACCCTCACTTAACACCAAAATGAGGGTTACAAAAATTTTCTAAAAAACTGATTGAAAAAATTTTCAGCGTATTGTCTCATATTACTTCACCCGAAATATGCATTATATATTTCACATTCAAAATTTAAAATATCATGCATAAATATGTTTTCATGGATGTCTCTCATTAGGCATCAATTATTTCCTATTCATGAAAACTGCCACATGTTACTTCAGGAGATGTATGTAAATGTGGTCACACACTACCATGAACAAACAAAATACAAGCACTTCCTCTATGTAAACAATGTTCATACAAATAATTCATAATATTTTAATGTCTACTTCCACAGACATTATCCTCCTTTTCACACACACATTATTTTTCAACATGTCTTTACTTGTGTGTGTGGATGGAATCTTCTCCCTTTTGTATACAACTCCTTCCCAAAAAGGGATCACTTTTAAAATTCACAATAATATATTGAATGTAAGTCACCTTATTTATGAGCAAAAAAAATTGCACTCATATACAATCAGGAATGATTGTAGGCTATTATTCCATGCAAGCCCACTATCTATTATTTTCACTGATAGTGCACAAATCCAAACATGTATAGCTTGTATAGAATGTACAACACTAATGAGGATAAATTTTTTTTTATAAACTCTTGTAATAAAGAGAGTTGTGGGTAGATAATGAAATTAATGAAATGGGGTTTGAGAGAGGAGGTGTCCTCTTAAAATAGTTACTCCATTTGGTTTGTCCCAAAATGATACCTTTGATTTCCCTCTATATAATGGTAGGATTATTGGAGGATGGTTGGGATGTCAAGAAGTTTGTTGGGCAGATATTTTTTTAGAATATGTTTTTTGATAGGTGTAAAGAAGTGGACGAGAGGAGGCTTTTTAGTGGAGAAGGAGTGGCACTCTTGTAAGTCTTCAAAATCTAAATTCTACCCATGTTTTCCCAAGGAAAATGGATCCTATAATGGGACAAATTCTAAAAAATGGTATGATATGGTGGTTATATGGTCCCAATATGGGATTTGGAAATGTTCTTATGTCATTTTGGGCCTTAAATTTAAGGGGTTTTCCATTTTTAAGCTAAATTTTATCTTGATTGATGTAATTACATTTAATTATTTTCAGTAGTTATTTTGTGCGAAGCAAAGTAAACCATATTAGAAATTATAAATTATTTTGATTGCATATATTTAATCCATTTTTCTAAAATAACAATCATACATGTGGAATAAATAAATTTAAAAATAATCCCATAATATGGTTGACAATGCTGGTTTTTAATATAAAAAAATCAAATTGTTGCTATGTTTTTATAAACAATTTCAAAGATAAATTTTTCTCAATGAAATAAATTTTTTTATAAAATATTTATCTATTAAATCATTAAAACCAATACACAATATAATTTATCCTTATAAATAAATTAGCTTAAAAGGGTGTTTCAAACATCAAATCACAATTTTTGACAATTCATTAAAAAATGAAAAATTCAAATAAATAAAACAAACTAACATATTTATTATGTTCCAATTTAAAATATTAAGTCTATTTTGAAATGTTAAATCAATAAAAGATAAAAATGTTGGACTTGAAATGGATTCTCCATTAAAACGTTATAAAAATTCCTTAATAAAAATATTTGTTCAACCCCATAAAATTAGGTTTGTTCTAATATTATTTCTATAAAATCATATGGATAAATATAAAAATTATTTTATTGAATATATAACATATTTATTACATATTTATCACTCAATAAATTTGTTTATTTAATTAATTAGGGTATACTATTTTTTGACCATAAAAATAATAATATTTTTTATATTCAATAATTTTTTAAATTCGTGTATAATTAATATTCAACTAATGAATTAATATAATATTTCTATAAGCCATATATTCTCATATATTATTAAATAATATTTATATCATATAATTTAACATATAGGTTATATCTCATTATATTATGTGATAATATTTTTTTGATATATTAGTGTTGTGTAAATTTCGGTCTTCTGTGTTACAAAAGACATCGAGGAAAGTGATTGTTTTGCGTAATGAAAGATATCCTTAGGGTTATGTGTAGTGCAAGATATTGTTTATAATGTTTTTATTTCACTATTGACATTGTGTTTTGTATAGAAAATGAAAAACGTTGTGCGTTAATATAAAATTTATAATCAACATTGTTACATGAAATGAAAAATATCAAAAAGGATTAATTAATTCAAAAAATAATAATTCATAAAATCTTGAGGTGTTAAATTCTAACCCCTTTAAATTCATATCTACAAATATTTTTTTTGGTTTTAAATGGTTTAATAAAAGAATGTTTCATTCATAGAAACCCAAATCATAAAAATGGATAATAAAACATCCCTAAAAAGGTATATTTTGAAGTATAATTGGTTCCCAAAGTAACTCAGACCGAGAATTACACATAAAAAACATTTGTGGGAATTGAACACCTTGGAATTGAAGAGAAATTTTACCATCATGTTATGATATAGAGTGATAAATCACATGTTTATGAGAAAGTTAAAAATAAAAATGCCAAAAATCATTGATGACCTAACGAATCATCTGATTCATCACAATCAAAGGTACTAGAAATTTATATTTGTCTTGATGATTCTTTTTAATAGAAATGAATAATTTTCTAGAAAAGATATACTTTCATTATTTCATGAAAACATAACTGTTTATTATTCATTGATCCACTTCAGATATTTCTCTAAAAAATGAATGTGGCTTTTTCATTCCTAAAATACTAATAGATCTTGAAACACATGATATTTCATCCCATATTTTTCATCAACAAATTTTTTTAGCAGGTTATCCAATACGCATGAATCATTAAATAGAGAGATATAAAATTAATAATACTGACTTTACATGTGGAATAACATAAACATTTTTTAAATATTTAATATTAAAACCATTACCAAAACTGAGAAATAAATTATTTAGAAAGACTGTAATGAAATTTTCTTCACATTGATCCCCATATACCATAAACTATCACTTGATTTTTATACTTCAAAACTATCAATACCCTCATCATATATTCATATGAAAACCATAAATCCTTTTGGATAACATGAGTGGTTACTTATTCCAATTATTACTAGATATATTCATTAAATCCACCAAATTTTAAACAACATATTTAATGATATATGTCACATTTTCAATAATCCATTCTATGGTAATCCATCATATCATTATCCAAACATAATTATGTCAATGAAAACCATTAAGGGTTACCTTGTCCTAAACAATATATCATGTTTCTGTGAAATAAATTTTCTATGTATTCATAACCATAAAAATTTCCTTTTCCACCATTAATGAAAAATAATGATGAAAATACATATATATTTAAGGATTCACAAAATAGAATATTTAAATTCTAAAACATAAATACTTCATTATTCCTACACCATTCATATACAATTACTCATGCATCATTAACATATTTCTTATTAACACTTTATGAAAATATCAAATATGTATCATTTATTATTATTCGTCAACCTCAACTGAATAATGTTTTTATTTATTTAATATAAACAGTATTGGCAGAGCATAACATACCTTTCACATTTTGTTTTCATTCACTTTATCTTCATAAGTATAACCCACTATCATAAAACTTTCCTTATTCTCTTAATGATATTTCCACTTGGGAAATCGATACTCAGAATTCACATACATCCGACATCTTAAACATTAAATTTTAACCATGTTATTTCCAATTATATCCATTGGCTAGAACTACATATCATAATGTGAGAAACATTTATCATATATGGATACCATATAATCATGAAAAATTACATATAAGCTACCTAAATCTTGTCCCCTACTTCTTTATTCTATGAAATCATAGGTTTATCATAGGTTATTACTAGTTGTCCTCTATTTAAATACATCATGTTGGTTCATAAAGATATTGATAATACACAAATCATATTCCACTACAGTCTCAAACCAGGTCTGAAGCAAGGCCAATTTTGATGTACCAAATTACCCCAAGTCATGCCAAAAACCTCTTACTGGTGTTGTTACCCCTATGTACATATCTTCCAAATACACATACAATTATTACATCCAAAGAGGGAAGTATTTTAATGAATCAAATAACTATATTCATTAAGAATATTCCTTCCCATTTTCCAAAACATTAACTCATCCTTATAAATATCCATTGAGACATCCCAAGACATATTTGTAGAAATATACCAAGGGATCCCACTAATGTATTCTCATCCTAGTTTCGAAAAGATAACTATACATTCACATTGATACTTACTATAGAATCGTAGTTTGGACATAAATTAACATTACATAAATTTTTTTTTAATACTTAAAACATTATAAAAATAGATGCCCAAAGACAATATTATTCTAGTGCCTTTTGAATTATGGAAATAGAAACATTTTTTCATAAGTGAGATATATTATATCAAATTTTGTTCTTATTGATTATCTCTCTTATTGGACACATCCAACATAATAAATATCATCATTTCGTAGAAATGATTATTTAAAAAGGATTGGGCTTATATTATCATTAAGCATCGACTAGGGAGACATGTAATAATAATCATCATAATAAGGTGATGACAACAAGATCATGAAAATATAAGTTCATACCATGCACATGAAAGATCATAAACATGTATTGTTGAATAAATAAGAGATGTTCATAATACACGAATCATAAGAAATAAATAAATATTCTATGAATGCACAACATAGGATTAAAACCTAGAATTTTGTAAAACACCTATACATATAATATATTTTCCAATGTAGCCAAGTGATCACTACCAATACAATCTTAGTATTATCAGTTCACTCCCAAAACGATCTTGGTAATCATGGTGAACTAACATTTCCATATTAGTATCATTAGTTAACTCTTCATACCAAATTTGTAGTGATGGTTCACTCCCATAGACATCATAGTAGTCAATGTTAACTCCTCAGACCGTCTTATTATATTTACAATTATTAAAATATTAACCTAATGATTTGGAGGGACATATATGTCCCACCCATATCATAATGAAATCATACATATATGTGTCAAAAAATTCTAAACCATAATATCATAACACAAAAAATGAAATGGGTCCCATAAACATGCAACCATAGATTATCTTGTGTAAAATATAATTGTTACATATCCATTTAATAGAATAATAACCCATGAAGAGAAATGAGGTTCATAGGCATATAACCCCTGAAAGAGATATGGAATTCGTAAACAGCATTTATCAAAAGGATAACCAATCATATAAATAATATTAATGGGAACATTATGTAATTTACCAAAAAATGGAAAGAGTAACACCAAGGGATGTCATCTTATACGGGAAATAATTTTTATGTTTTTTTTAATATATTTTTTGAGTGAAATATCATTCTTCTTGGAATCATTTATTTAATAACATAAGGCCTTTCAAAAATATTACTCTTGAAAACATAATTGAAAACATTTAAAGGAATAATTGTAAACAATAAAATAATATAAAATAATTTTCCCTTGATTATTATTATCAAGGGTCATTTGAAAACATTATTGAAAACATAGTTTTTGAAATACAATAGATTTTCGACCGAAGAGTGAAATATGGCTATAGTTTATTAAAAATATTTTATTAATTTTATTAAGATGAAATTGAGGGATACTGGTACTAATATATATATATATATATATATATTTCATTAAAAATATAGGGGATGTAAATTAGTGACATTCCATGAGATATGGATCATAAGATTCCATTAATGAAGCATATTAATTATCAATCTCCAAAAGTGATGAGATTGTTTAAATATACTCTTACAACTGGGTAAATTGGGATCATACTATCCAGCTAAAAAAGGAAATTACATAAAGATTAAAATATCATTAAAATAAGGATAATAATTATATAATTATTAAACAGTAAGTATATACACCTCAAAATATAATATAGGTTCCTTACATAAATTGAATCTCAATGAATAAAAATTAAGTCAATTTTTTTTACAGATTTAGTAACATTTGAAATATATACCTCATGGATGAAATATCATAAAATGGAAATTTAAATACTTAAATATTAATGTAATATTATCATTAAACACATCCATATATATTATTCATACCATACAAATGGAATGGCTGGGTAATAAACCATGTATCTCACAGAAATTAATAGTGATATGAAATCTCATTAACTTCTATCATGTATCTCGTCATACTCGTAAAAACTTATAGTATAATAAAAATAAGTTTACTATAGATATTCTACTGAAGAATATTTTTATACCTAATACCATAGATGGTTTTATTTTGAAATTATATTATCCAGTTGTTAAAAAATCCAAGTTAAGTTTTTATGTGGGTTAATATCTGCTTTGTTTATCACATGTATCTTAATTTGTTATATATTTGGTCTTTATACGTATATAATGAATTATATATTTTAAAAATGATTTAAATATAATAATATTTAGTATATTTTAATTATATTTTTCCATATAATATAAAATAAGGAAATGAAATACACCATTCATGGAGACTGTAAGTTGTACGTTGGCATAAATGCTATATCGGTTTAAATGACATGTTGAAAGAAAGAAAGTAAAATACATTTATACATTTATATGTATATATATAACATACCATTAGAGTTTTTATTATTATATAATATATATTCACTAAAACCATCTTTAATACAATCCATGTAGTGTGTGAATGAATAACATCATTTTGAGGTAGTGGTAGTCCACACTTCCCCAATCAAAATTATCGTATTAATCAAAAATGGAAAGTATAAATATATATGTTGTAAAAAACTAAATATGTTTAAATATATAATATATATAATATATAACATATATAAATATATTTTTGATCATAATGTGAACTATGACTGTCAGTAGAGGAAAATTGAATAATCAACTCTTAGTGGGCGGTAGATCATGGTACATGTAAACAGTATGTTCGATGAATATTTGTTGGAAAAGTGTGTATGTTTATGTTTAAACCATAACATAAAGAATTATATTATATTTATTATAATGTTTTTTATAAAATCAGGGAATAAAGAGAGTTTAGGGGTGTATAATGAAAATAAATGAAAGGATATTGACCGAGGGTGTTACCTATTAATAATGTACCTTCTTTTGGTTGGTGCCAAAGCGATTCCTTTGATTACTTTATGACCAATAATAATATTCTATGAGGATGTTATGTATGTTGGGAATTTTATGGGGCAGATATTGGCCAATCCTAAGTGGTTTGAGATGAGTACATTAGATGAAAAGATAATGTTTTTTACTGGAGGATTGACACTCTTGTAAATCATTTGAAAAGGACTTCCACCCACTTTTTCACAAGGATTATTACTAAAATAATGGAACAAGTACATCCAATTACATATAGGTTTAAAATATGTCAATAAAATGGGTTTTGTACAATATAACATGTCATTTTGGGTCATAAATTTATTGTTTAGTCCTTAATTAATCTTCATTTTTCCTTAATCAGTGTGATTAATTTTAATTAGATTCACTAATATTTTCGGTCATAAACATTGTTGACAGTATTATACAATATAAATTATTATAATTTTAAAAATGGAATCTATTTTGAAAAATTCAAATCCCACAATTGGAATAACTTAATATAAAATTAATACCAATGTCGGTTAGACAATGAGGGGTTTTAAAGAAAAACTTACAAAAGTATGCTTTGTTTTTCTACCCAATTTCAAAGTCAAATTGATCTCAATTACAAAAATATTATTAATTGTGAAAAATATTATATAATTAATCTATTCAAAAAATGAAAAATATAATTTTACCTTATAAATAAATTAAATGATGATACATTTTTTAAATAAAATTTTCTATTTTTTCCTATTAAATAAACAAAAAAAAATCACAGAAAAAATATGAAAATTTTACTCTAATATTAATATTTTGTTTCATGTATAAATATGAAATGTATTTTTAAATATTAAATTTGTTTAATTTCCAATAATTATATTTTAAATGTGTTATCAATTAAAATGTGTTATAAATTCTTTCATAATAAATTGTGTTATAAGAATAAAATGGTGTTTGTACTAATCTTATTACTATCATAACAATTATATGAATATCAAAATTATTTTACTGAATATATAACATATATATTAAATTTATATCTCTCAATTATTTTAATTATTTTAATTTATTAGGATAAAATAACATTTTGACCATATAAATAACAATAATTTCCTTTTTATTAAATAGGTTTTCATATTCATCTCTAATTAATTGGTAACATATGATTTCATCTTTTAATTTTATAAACCATTTATTTTAGAAAATTATTTAATACCATTCATAACCTATATTTTAATATATATGGTATGTCTCATTATATTATGCAATATCATATTAATGATATACTACTCTTCGGTAAAGCTTAGTCTTGCGTGATAAACAATATACGGCGGAAGGACATTACTGCATGTAATGATAGAAAATCATGGTGTTCTATATAGAGAATGATAATGTTATTGTTTCATTAATTGAATGATTGATATATGGTTCCGTATAGTTCAATCCAAACATATTTCATTAATATAAAAAAATTCCACCTTTAGTTTTACATGAAATGAAAAAGATCAAAATGGATAAAATAATTAGAAAAAATATATTTCACAAAATTATGAGGCGTTACAACCACCCATTACATATATTTTTATAAAATATAATCTACAGGCATGCATATCTATCATGAACTATCAGGTTTGATGATAAAGATCATTAATTATGCCAGTGTGGAAGGACTAGTTCATGTAGTATTTGAGATGTTTTACTTAAGAGACTCACCGATTCAATAGATATAATATTCATATTAAATCTAAAACTATTACTGCTAATGAATATTTTTATCCCGGGGTTTTATCCATTATTTATTCATTTTACATTCAATACATTTTTTAATCCCTATTTCATCCACAAAATTAATACATTGAAATCATATTAATGTGTAACTATTTAAAATGTTTTTTGTTTGTTTTAATGACCAAAAAATAGATGTTTAACATATTTACACATGTCTAAATTAATCTTATGAATAAGTTTTATAATCAGTATATGTAATGTATTTTAATTATATGAAATTAAATATTACCACTTGTATAAACCTAGTGCTATAGATATTCAACCTCCACCTATCTAGAATGCGGAATTTACCTCTAGTAAACTGGGAAGCCTGACCCAATACCCTTATACCTAGTGATTCTTTAGACAAGTAAGTTATTAATTCCATCATAACTCTAACACTTAATATTTAAATTATATATTAAATAACTAAAATCAATATAATAACCTTTATATATATCAATTTCTAGTTAAATTTAATGTATGACATTTCATCCTACCAAATGTGTAATTTATGGATAAAATATTTTGAAAAAGAAACTTTTTGAATAAATTTAATCATACACAGTATTAAATTTTTATAGAAAAAACTATTTGAAATGAATAAATATGTCAACATTTTATTTATTTAATTAACATGAGAACATAATATGAACATTTCTATTTAATTTCATCTTGTAAATGATTCTATTTTTAAATTTTAACACATAATTTCTATAAAAAAATAATAAACCATACTCATATTTTGTGGAAAATGAATTTTTTATCATTATAGAAAAAAGTCATATACTATTATTGACACTGTAAATATGAACAATAATACAACATCTCTAATTCTCTATATGTGAACTAAGATTCATTATTATAATGGGGCACTATAATCCTATATATATCACTGGTGTTCCTTATAATAGTGATGAAAATTTTATGATGATTCATAGGAAATCCCATATAGTATGGTTGATATAGTCCACACAACCAATTAACACTCTCTCACATAGGTTCCTATTCTCCTTAAAAGGATATCAGATAATAAAACATATTTTTACCTTATAATATCATCAGGATCACTTGAGAATTATTCATCAAGAGCTGAGTAATATCTGATGTTATACAAATTGCAAACTATTAATAGTTATTTCACCTTATATAGAAAACTAAAAAACTGTTAAATAGTTACCAAATATAACCAGTAATATCTCATACATTTTTTTATCATTCAATGATATATGATTTAAAAAACCTAATATAATGTTGTAGGACTTCAATATCAACAATTTCATTTCATACAACATAGGAAAAAATAGTGGGTTCGCAATGTATCATACATTACAATACAAACATTTATTAAATTATTACTATGAAAAAATATAATTTTTAAAGTCATAAAATACTTGAAATTTATATAAATCATAATTTACATCAAGATATATCATATAACCTCTTATTTAATTCTTGTTATTTATAAAATTATGATAATAACATATCTATTCAAAGATGATCGTTGATTTGATACCACTAGTAGGTTTTATAGGAACATCTTATAATCACCATTGTGAAATAAAACCACTATATTTCATACTATATCATCATTAATTTAATATTTGGTTAATAACATAAAATATAAACAAGTATACCTCTATCATATAGAGCTACATCTATGTTTATATTGGTAGAGAAAACATGATTGAAATCATCTAGTGAAAACTAAGAGGATCTCACCTCCAAAAGTAGTACACTGGAAACAATATTCAATTAATTCTTCAAAAAGATCCCATGTAATCCAAAATTTAATATATAAGTATATTCATGATAATAAATTGAGGTTACAGGAGAGATAGTTTTAGTTATGGTAACACTGAATCACACACTTTCACACCCCCCCATAAACGAATCTCTCCGCCTTATGAAGGCTCCCACCATTCAAAAAAAGGGTTCAAATAATGAATATCCATTCATGGAAGCCAATATATGTTAAAATAACATATTTGTGCAGGGGTGTTAATTATTATTATACATTTAAACAAGTATTACATTTTATTTTTTTAATAAATGAATCAAAAAATTGATTAATTACTAATTTTATACATTATTGAAGTGTAGTAGTGGACATTAACTCAAATCCCATATCTGAAGACCATACTATACAATAAATAATCAATAGTGATATGAATATCTAGGATATCATTGGCTACGACTCAAGGTATACTGTATAGTATGATATAACAATTTTAATGTATTTACAACTTGTTGTTGGTTATGTGAAATATTTTTTCATGAATAAAATTTTTGTATATAAAATATATGTTTTTAGCAATGATATTGATGGCCTATATCAATGGGGTGTATTTTTAGTTATATAATAATTTAACTAAGTCATGGAATATTTCATAAAAACCAAACTAGAGATAATTCAGAAATATGAAATATATTTGTGTGATTTGATGAAATATATATAAAATGCAATAAAATATTAATTTTGATGAAGACTGTATGATTTATCTAACCAAATATATCGAAAAATTAAAGAATAAAAATATCATTGAACACAAAATTCTATAATAAATAGATTATAAAATGAATGATATTGAAACACAATAGATCGTTTCAATTAATTTGGAAATTTTATTTACTAATGGATAAAACAAGATTAATGAAGATAATTAATCTAATAAATAGAATAATTACTTTCGTGGAAGACACCTATGAGAATGATAAATAATAAAATAGTAATGAAATTGAATTTACTATGATTCAATTTAAAAAAGTAAGATAAATATTAAAAAAATATAAATGGAAGAGCTTGAATAATGGAAAAAACAATAAACTATTTTTATAAAACAAATTATATAGTTAAAAATTATGAATAATATGAATCATTTACAAATAAATGCTTTTCACTATGATAACTAAGTAGAAAAAGGAAACTCCTTTCAAGAGAAAAAACTAATTAATCTCAAAGATCATAACTCAAATGAAAATTGAAAATTAAGATATTAAATAATAAAACCTGAGGAGTAATCATAATAATTAGGATGAAAATAAATTTTATATAGGTTAATAAAAAAAATATCAACCTTATTACTCACTCTAAAAATGTATAAGAAAATCCAAATTATTCTAATTAATTTTTTATTATTTGGTTCTTGAAATTTAATGTTATGAATATAACAGGGGGGGCTATATGATGATATATACAAATTAAAAATATATATAAAAAATTGCTATCAAATTATCTCCAAGTAAAAATAAGATGTGTTTTGGTGGAAATTCAGGTGATATTTATATTTTTACAAGATATTTTCTATAAATATCTATATCAGAAAAAATATTACTTTGATGATTATTTTTGGGCATGATTCATACATTAAAACATTAAAATATATTAATTTAGTGAGATAAAACTATGATAATGAGAAGATAATGATGAGAATTGTTTATAAAATAATATGTATAAACTCATAATTTAAGCATAACAAAAGGTATTTTGACATGTTTATTTTTGAAATGTGAAGTAGAAAATTGGGATTAATAATGATTTACAATTCTCTTGAAATCCATTGTTTAATCATATCAAGTGGAATATAAAAAATTTGATTCATGTGAAATGAATCAAAAGTATAATGTGAAAATATTAAATATTGATATATATTTATCATTTCAATAAGGTTTGATTGGTTCTTAAATGATCTATGCTTGATTATCACATTTTAATAATGATTAGTATACTCTAATGGTGAGATAATGTATTATGAGATTAATAATGGTTTTTTATTATAAATTATTAAAATAGTTATAAAACCTTATGATTTAATTATAAAATCATTTATATTATGGATGAAATTGAGAAATTAAGTGATCACTCTTATTTTCAAAAATAAATTCTCAATGAAAAATATAGTATATTAATTGACTAACCATTTATAAAATATCAGAATGTAGATATTTTATGGAGATTTTGTGAGAGGTTTTTTTAATATGGAATTCCAAAAGGTATTTGAATTTGTTTTTTTAGAATTGGTATATATCACTTGAATGGTCCTTTTATTTATTTTAAAAAATGGGGATAAATAAATTATAAAATAAAATTTAATTAGAGTTATAATAAATTGATAAAGATAAAAAATAAATTATTATGTTTGACTATTTATTTTACGGTTGACAACTAATAAAAAATAAGTTATTGTGAGTTAAATGATTTAAGAATGTGAAAATCTTACAAGTATTGAGTTTTGTAATTATTTTTGTCAAAATAATTTATTAAAATTATAAATAGTCATATATTTATAGTATTAATCCTTCTAAATTGTGTTTAAAATTGTATACATTATGGTTAAACATCTAGGATATTAGTGTACTGAAGAAAAAATGATGAAATTATGACGATTTTTATCAATAATAGCATTCCAATGTGGTGTTAAAAATGATTGAGATATCTAATAAGATGAAAAATTGTGGTTGTGAATTAATGGAACAAAAAATATGTTTTAGTTTTACTATTATTTAAATTTTTCAAAATAAATTAATATTTCAAAGGCTATAAAATTATTGATCATACAATAAAACTATGAAATTAAAAATATGATGGTGATATAGGTGAGTTATGTGTTAAAGAAACATGTAGTTGTTTAATGAAACTATATAAGTGATAAATAAGAAAAAAAGGATAGAAAATTCAGATTATGTTTTTTGAAAATTTGTTCTATAGCAGAGGGATATTTTATGGGGAAGAATATGTGTATTATTGGAGATAGTTTTTAAAGGCATCAAAAGTGTGATTTTTTATAATGTTCTTAAGTGTTATAATTGAATGATTGTTTGGTATATAAATGTATATTGTAAGTGAGATAAATTTTTTTCAAATACTATTTAAAGATATATTTTCAATATTGTGCTAATATGGTAAAATTTTAGTATTCTAATTTTACCAAGATTCAATATATGTTTTAACTGTTTTCATTCAGGAAGTAATTTCCCTTAAGTATTGCTAATTTTTTTGATAGTAACAAAATAGAATTTATTGAAACTAATGATGAATACACCTGAAAAAATTTTATATTTAACTGCTTTAGTTGTGGATTTTTTTAAAATATATAGATAGAAGAAGAAGAAATGATATACTGTGAGAAAAAAGTGAGTAAAATGAAAAAGAAATAAACCTGTGTAGAAATTTTAACCTAGAAAAATTTGAATACACGTTATCATTTGAAATGTTTTTGAGGGTTTAGGTTTTATTTAATGTAAGACAATAATTATACATTGTTCTTATATATAGAATTTATGGATAGGGAATATTTTTTAGACTCTATAAATAGTGGATTAATATGGAAGACTTCAATAAGATAATCTTATAAGATATCAAAATATTTCTGGAGATATATAAAGAATAATTTAATCATATCCTAGTGTTTATGACATTCCAATAAGATGTAATATGGGACACATCAATCACTAGATGATTCCAATATAAAAAATTTAACTGTTCAAGGGCCATAAACATACCAATCTATTATAATGTTCATAATTAAAGGCCAAAAATGCATACATGGGATAAAATCCACATCACCCGAATGAATTTCCTATGAAATCTACTTAGTGAACCATATAAATTATAATATGATTATATTATTTAATATTAATGTGAATTAATTAGTAATATAGATATAAGGGGGAGATATGAAAAAACATCAAAACATTATTAGTCAAAACGGCATTTATGGTATTTTGTATGGGAATAATTATCAAACTGATTCACCCATTTATCAGTGTGGTTTTATAATTCATGTGATACTATTAATTGTCGAAAAAATATTTCTCACTATAAATTATATTTTCAAAAGAGATATTTTTTGTAAAATTTTAAAAGAAATATGTTTTATAATAAAATATACTTTTTCCTAATAAACATTAAGAATAATATGAAGAGAATAATTATTTATGGAACTTAAACAAAAGTTTTATTCTGTAAATGTATATATTTAATTTAAAACATTGGTGCAAATTTTTTATGGAAAAATAATATATCCTCTCTAAAATTATAGTGTATTTTCTATAAAATTCAATATGTTATGTTTTTAAATTTTAGGAATTACTATTTTAGATTTTCTATGATAGAAAATTAAAATGGAATACAGCCAAAGGATTTTATTTATACAATTATATTTTATATCAATGATCTATGTAATAATTTATGTAGTTAACATTTCATATTATGTAAAGCTATGAAATTATCATATGTAGTGTAGAAGTAAAATATAGTTAATTTTAAGTTATATTATTTGAACATTTAATATTTCCAATGGTCAGTATAATCTATTATTTTGGGTGATTATTCTTTCAGAACTACCAGTTGTTATTTTAATCCAATAAAATGGAATTTATTTATTCATTAGTAAATGTTTTGTGGCATTATATTATATGTTTGGTGTTGAAATTAGTAGAAAATTCATATGATTAATACCACAACTAATCAATCCTAATATTTTTTTTCAAATATTATATGGATTTGGATACAAATTATCTAGAAAAAAAAATTAATGAGTGATTTTGTGTTGATAGTGATAAATTTGAGAACAGATCATGTGTTTGACCTAAAGTATCCATTCATTTCTTACTGAATTATTTTTAAAGGGCTAACACAAAATATTTGTGATGTAATTTGAACCTATTCATGTTAATTAGTATTTATAAAAATTAACCCTAAGAATAGTCATTTTGTTATGTGCAATCCCTTATAACATAACATGTGATTGTTTTTTTAAATAAATCCGGGTATCTTATGTTTCCATATTGGCCAAATAAAATATATTCCAAATGGAATGGGATCTAGTTCGTTCAACATTACTGTTAAATTAGGGATCATTCCCCAAATAGAAATCGATGTACATACAGTATATCAATAATATTTATGCCATTCATGGGTTCCTAATGCATTGTGTAGATTGAGGGGTAATGATTCCCAAGTATATAATTTCTCTTTTATCAAAACAAATCCAATTTATTCTCCTCTTTAGTCCTATATGTTCAATATAGTTCTCTTATAAAATCATATAACTAGTTTCTATATTAGTTAAGAACAAATGTTTTATTTTTTTTCTTTGGCCCATTTATGGGGTTTTCTTTTCAATTATATTTTCCCTTCTATGTTCCTATTATGAAAATAAAAAAAATTGAATATTGAAAACATACCAGTTTCTTTTTTCTAATTGATGATGTGGTGGGATTTTATTATTGTATTATTTTACTTTTTGATGAAGCAGTGAGCATATAAGTAATAGTGAATGTTTATCAAATTTATGTAGTCGGAAATATTGTTTATATAGAGAATTTACACTATCTCTATGAATTTCTTGAGAAATTCACCATAGTTCAAATATAATCACCCATAGATTCATTTTTGAAGTGGAACATGATATAAATATATGAAATATCATTAAAATCTATATGAAATATTGTGATTATGTGGGATCTATGTTATATAACCCTGATATATATTATGGAAATAGATGAAAATCATAGAATCCATATTAAATTGTCTACAAAAATGGTATGTATTCTCATAGTATATAATATATAAATAAAAATGATATAATATTGTAATTTAATAATAAAAAAATTCAGCACAAACCCAACATGATAGTCTCATTTGTGAGAGATGAGAGAAAAAGGGGAAATATATTGACAATATAAAGTTATGCATTATAGAAGGCTCTATGGATAAAGGTGGAGATGATGGAATATGAGTTACAATTTATTAAAAAAATTATATATATCTATGTATGGATTTTCAATGATTTATTTTTTTCTTTTTTCTAATTCTAATTTATATTTTGTTATTTATATGGTATTATATCGAAAAATTAATTTTATTTTATTATATAATATTATATACCATTATTTTTAACTGTAATTAATTCTATTTTTAATTTTTTTATATCAATCATTATTTTTTATGTGACAATTCCATAAATAACAACAAAATAGGATTCAGAGATATAGAAATGGTGTAATTACATTTCATGTACTATGAATTAATATATGATTATTGGGTGACTTGTTTCAATATTCTTTTTATTCATTTGTTTCGATTTAAATAATTTAAATTATAAAATAACATAATTATATTTTATTTATATTTAAAAAGTAAATAGGTTAATTCAGTCATAAACAAAATCATTATCCATGTTGATTGTTCCAGAAATAAACTACTTCCTTCGTAATTATATTGGGCACATGACCTTACAAAATGCCCAAGACAATCCAATAAATCATATATATGTTTTGACATGTAGTTCTCCCAAATATAGGTGCATGATTTAGCTATTACAACCATAGTAGTCCCAAAAAAATTCAGAAGTGGTGAATTATGGTGTGTAAATTTATTCATTGGATAGATCTCTTTCACAAGCTAGTACTAAAACATTGATTTATTAAACACGAAAAATAAAGTGAAATATATACATAATGAAATAAAGGACAATAATATTATTATCTTAATTTTTTTGTTTGAAAGTGATGCATCAAAGGAGCATAAATAGGTGATGTGGAAATGTACCACTTAATCAACTAACATACAATTAATTGAATATAGTATTTATGAATAGATAACTATTAACCAACTATTTTAATATATCCTCCAATATCTCTACACAATAAATCAATGTAAGGTGTCGGAAATATGATTCACATTTCCATCAAATTAATGTAATAGATATAATCACCACACTAATATATTTTAGGTCATTCCCTTTTGGAATATCTATAAAAAAAATTTGGGTATCTAATGTTACTTTAGTTCTCCATAAATGAAATAAATTTTCTAAGTCATTTAAATAGTTGAGTAGATCATCTCCATCGAGCTATGATCTCTCTCAAATTCTATTTTTATAAATATATCTAACCCTTAAAACAATATTTTTCTTAACTATATGCATTTGCATAAAAAATATCCCACTTTCTTAGACAACATTAATTAAATGATTTTTCCTCAATACGATACATAGTGTCCGACATAACCAAACATCAATCAATCAAATATTCTTATATATGAAAAAATTTAAAATAATAAAAAATATAAATATCCAAGTAACCTTGTCTTAATGTCTATAATGATTTTATAATTTTTCATTTTTACATGATATTTCATTAAATCATAGTATAAAAGTAATTTCCATATCATAAATCTGAGGACATTTTAATTATAAAAAGTTCTCTATATATAATTGTTATTGTAGTATATATATCATAATTTAAAAATCGCAGATTCCATGTAGAATTTTTTCTTCCTATCATGTCCTAAGACACATAAATATAACACCTTACCTTTATCACTCTTCTACAAAAATTATTTCTTGATAAATCCCAGTCTAATGTTATAAAATTTTTTAGAAATCATAAGATTAAACCTTAAACAATACCACATTATATCCTCAAATTACACCCTGATTCATAATGTATAACACATTACCCTTCATATATCCTAAAAAATTATTTTATACATCAATAAAATTATGGTGTAATGTTTACTCACTATGGTGTAATAATTATATTTCTAGCTATAAAAAATCAATAAAAACATTAATGAATTACTACATTATAAACACAACTATCACATCTTTATTTTGATGTCCATCACTAAATCAAATTAAATGGTTAAATCATACAATACTCTTGGAAATATTGTATAAATATTGAGATTGAGTTATCATGATTCATTAAAACATGCCCCACATCCCACAATAGTTTTAAAAACATTACCACTACAAATTATTTCATCTTTTGTCATATATATTTTATGGTGATGATCCTATTGACTGATAGTGAGGAAACCAACCCAGCTTCTCCTTTTATCGAGATTCATCGCTAAATATCATATTTATAAATCCTTCCATCTTCTCAGGGATTAATATATTAGGATAATTTTCTCTCAATACATGGTGGGATCAATGTCTCTCACATTCCTCGAGTGGTGTTGTAGAATTATATAATATCTCCTTATAATTATCAATAAATCGATGTCATACCGGAGATCACTACATGCCCTCCAGGGAACCTACACGTATACTTCAGGGTTCCAAATTATTGTCTCTATCTATGATGGTATGGTGAAGAGAATATAATATGATATATATCAATGTGAATTAATAGGAAAATTAATAGTAAATCATATAAGAATCCTAAATTAGTAGTAAATATACATCAAATAATGTGAAAATAAATAATAAAACAAAGCCCATTCTATATCAACTGAGTCTCTACAAACCATTAGCAATTCATTTATAACAAAATCCAAAAAAAATACAAACTAGGAAAACTTCATCACAAATGGTTCTGGGTCACAACCCTATCCAAAAATCCCAAGATCCATAATATAAATCACATCGAAATAAAGAATCATTCGTAGGGTTCATTCCCATGTCCTACCCAAGAATGTTGAAGTATTCATGTATACTACAAATTACTCAGTTTAGTGTGTGATTACGACCTAGTAGCCCACAACAATGAAATCTATAACATTTTCAATATGATTAAATTAGTTCTTGTTGATGCGTATAATAAAGGGAAACCAATTTAGAAAAATTAAATAATATGAATCATCAAACGTTGGGTTTTGAGGTCACACCAAAGGTCAACCATACCTATTTTATCCCAAGATTGATGCCTCAACCCGTATTATATATTATTTCATAACATGGACCATGGAATGTGTCCAAGGATTCATAAATAAATAGTCATCCTAAATCCAAACCCAATGTATCCCACGAAATTATGTATCAAGACTCTATAGCCACGATAGATTAAATAAGTATTAATCTCGACTCTAACCATGGCAGCGCAATTTAGTATTCATCTTATCCCAAAACCCTAGAATCCAAAATTAGTAATCATCATATCTTAAAGACCATGATAGTGTAAATCTATATTTTCCCAAGATATAAACAATAGTATCCCAAACCCTCTCTTCCTCAATATGTAATAATCCCATTTCAAAATAGATAGCATCAAAAAATTTTCTCATAGTCCACTTCTAATAGTAAGGAACATATCCTAGCTATACCAAGTCAGTAGTAATAGTTTAAATGAACATAAATTTTATCTAAGAATTCTACAAGTTCATGTTAATTATTTCTCAGATAGTTAACATATTCATTATTTCATAGAATTTTTATTAGGAATCTCCAACCAATTTTTTTGGTCAAAACAATTATGTCAAGATAACCCCATACTCAACTTGTATAATTTTTCACTAATTAAAACCCTAGTCAAGAATACCCCAGGAGTAGCTAAAGATTCATTTTGCTCACCAACGGGTTATTCATGACCGATGGATAGGATAAATTTCATGATTTAGTATACATAATATTTAATTTAAATTTTATGTCATGAACACAACATAATGGAATTATAGAATACCATACATAAAATATATTCATATTTAATTTTAGTGAAATGTTTTAGAACCACCAACCTTAAGGATAACACATCATGATCATCAAGAAACCATAAATAATACAATCCATGTCAAGAAAATTCCTTAAATCAGATTCCATAGATGTAATATTACGGTTTATGTGAATGATAAAAAGTTATATAAGAAAAATAATATATGGCTCTATAAAACATGAACATACAGATATGAGTCAATAATAATGAACTTCACAATGATCTTCCATAAAATAAGTCCAATGTTTCTCATTGAATCTAAATTCTAATATTACCATCCAAAATCTTGCAAGGGAGTTTAGAAGGATGATTTTAGGTGACCTAGTGAGTCCCTTATTTTAAATTACACAAAACACTACCACGCATAAATTCAAAATGAAAAACACAATTTGATTATAAGAATGTATTAGACAATACATCACAGATTCCAAGAAACGATTTCATGGGGTGTGGAACATTTTTTAACTCTATATATTTCCACATGAAATATTTAAATAGTTGATGGTGTGAACCATTCATCCCGAACATAATTAAAAAACTACCTTAATAGATATATGAGCTAATAATTACAATGATACACATGTATAAGAAATTAAAAAAAGTAAAAAACATCTCAAAATATCTATGTAGTGTTATAAAATCCTACTCATAGAACTCAAGGCCCCAATGAAGTTTCTACCGACGTTTATATAGGGTTATATCATAGACAACATACCCTCAAGCCTCAATATGAAACACCAACTACTGAAACTTGTTATTGGAAATATCCATTCAACCACAACTCCTAATGAATAATCCAATACACTATTTTACACAAGATTCACCTATAAATTATGTCATTAACCATCCTTTCACCCATTGAATAATGTTATGAATCCCTTCCCATACAACTTATGACACCCAAAGTATTCACATTAAATAAAATTTATTTTGTTCATAAAAATTTAATAGGATCATACCTTGGAAAAATTACAGGGGTTTTAAAACCTCCCCAATATATAATAGTTCACCATCGAGAACCATTAAAATGTGTCCTTAGGTATCATCAAAAAATTCGTTGGACACTCAGGACTCAGGTCTGTATTATGCTCCCATGTCCCCCTTTCTTATTGGAATTCCACTACAACACCCACACTAAAAGAACATTCTTAAAATTGAGATATTTTTTCTCTGATAAATAAAAAATACTAGATAATCCTCAATGGTATCATCACAAAAAATATTAACCAATCATTGGAAATATCACACAAAGGGTCTCATTTAAACCCATAGGAAACATCATTATTTTCCTTTTATTATAAAAAATAATTTCCTCAATAACCTTCATTGTATTTTTTTACATGATTAACCACTTGAGTCATGAAAAGAATTATTCCAAACACTAAATTAGCTGATGAAATATGTTCATATCATGAATGTAGAATTTTTTTGGGTTTCACACCCTGAATCAAGTGATGAAACATTGTTTGACACCATAAATATCATATCAAAATTTATTCACAAACTAAATCACTCGAAGAAAAGAACAAGATCAAAATTAATATATATATATATGACCTCTACCTACTCTAGAAAGTATCAGTTAGTTTCTTTATCAACATAAAATCACCTAAACATTGTTTTATTATATATTTACTTATATTTCTCAAATAAATCCCCACCACAAAATATCATTCACTGTTCCACATGAGCTAATGATCATCACAATACATCTCTCTTTTTTATAATGATTTCGAATTCACCCCGTAGATGATGTAATTGTATTTATATCACCAATTTACTCTTGGACATATGGTATGTTTATCAACACATATATAGTAATATTATAACACATCGATCAATCGAGATCCATAACTCACATGACATTATACATCAAATCATACACTATAACCACTCTTACGTGGACATGTACACCTCACATCCAAAAGGTTTTACAACCTATTTTTGTTTATACTAAAACATGTTATCTCAAAATTTTAAAATGTAATTTCTTAAGGTATCATACAGAGATCGTATTTGATACCCATGATTTCAAATCACTCATTAGGGGTAATAAAATGAGTCCAATACCACAATAGAACATTCTATAACTACATAAGCAACAAACCCCATTGGGGTTTTAGGAACTGAACACATACATTCCAAAAGTGTTCTATGGACACACCAGAGGCATAAAAAGAATCCATCATGTACATTCACATATTATAGTGAAATTACCTCATTTTTCATGTATCATTCCCAATTTGACATCCTTATTTATGTGATTTCTCAATAGATTACAGTTCCACATTTACCACATTCCAACCTAATATTGATGCTTCAATTAGGACATCAAGAACACATCCAAAAGGATAATATTATGTTTCACCAACCCACATACCATATAACATTATCAATTTTCCACACACTTAGATCATATATATAGATATTTTAACTTAACCTCTCACAAGGGATCTCAACAACTCGTATTACTGACTAGGAACACCCAACAAGAGTATATAAAAGTTTTACTATTCTATACAACTTGACAAGACATTCTTCAGTTATATATCATTAATAAAAGGACTATAAACACAATAACCAAATTAACCACTATTATTTTATGTCATCTCCTCTATAAATAACTTTATTACTTGATTCATTCTTTCTAGTAAGCTCGTGGAACCTCACTAATGCAATGGTTACTCATGCAGACAACCTCTAAACCATGAATCTATACAAAATTAGATTATTTTAACCAAACTGGACCTATTTTAGATCAAACCATCTAGGATCACAATAGAAATAGGTTCTTATACCTAATTGATACTTCCATTAAAAATTACAATAACAAATCGCAATATTAGGTTTGTGAATCTACACCCACAATGCACAAGGAATCTACACACCAATCCTATATATTTTTTAGCAGTTTCAATGATAAATCTCATCTTCAATTATCTACCATTATAATTATCCTTTATCTATCTTCCATATGATGTTTAATACTATTTTTATAGCATTAAATAACACATATATCACTAATAATACATGGAGAACATCCTTCCACTATGTCATAGCACTCTGCTAGCCAATATCTAAATCCATGTATTAACATCGCATGATAACTCAGAGACTATGTCACACTCTCTTGGTTTCTTGCACACATATATCTATATTCCTATAATTAAAAAACATAAATTTACATGGTTATAATATTCTCATTCCCCTACACAATATATGATAAAATTGGGAAAATAACATCTTGTTTTTCTTCTCAATCCCCAAAATTTAAGGTCCCCAGACACAGGTATGATTCGATTCTGACCTACCCACAATTTTACCAGAAAGAAGCACATGATAATCACAAATAATAATGGAATATAAATATTCATAAGTTTTCATCCCAAAAAAGTCTCAAAAATAATATAATCACATAATATTAGTCACCAAATATCATAAGTGTGTCAGATATTGATCCCTTTCCTTGGCCGCCATTACCCATTCTCAATGTCATTTCAAAATCACTGTGTCCAACATAATAAAAATTTCATTAAAATTATATATATATATTAGTTTATATAAGTGAAATAAAATGTGAAATTTTATCATACTCTATATATTTTGTATTAGACAAAACTCTTAATTAAAGCATTATAGATATTCATAATCTACACATACACAATGAAATAATAGTATATAAGTTTAACACCACACAAAGATGATTTATATCATCACTGTTTTTTACTATACCATATCCAAAATTTGATATCATGGTATAATCAGTGAATATATTAATAGAATCTAATAGAGTAAAAAAAAAATATAATCTCATATCACTATGTTATTTATATGATTCTAAATAATAATTTAAATAAGTTATCATTAAATAAAATTTCCACTATTTTGATAATCTCTTAAGTATGTGTAACACCCCGATATTTTATGAAAATTATTCTTTTAATTTCACTGATGCCTTCTATTATACACAACACCATGTTTAGATTTTACTATACGCCACATCGTATTAGCTTGCAGTATATGCAACACTATTCTTGGCTCGTGATACACACAATTTCAAGTTCGTTTTGTGGAAATTATTCTACGTAAAATTAAGTATAGATTCTGTTTAATGTATAAATTAAAAATTTTTGTATTATTTTATATGAAACACCAAATAGATCTTTCACTACATGTTTCCCGGACATGGCTTGCTTTGCACGCAATCGCTACTTTCCACGATAGTGTGTGTTGTACGCAAAATCGAATTTCGTTAATCAACGATATGTTATTAAAATATATTATAAACTAGCCATTATGAAAATTAATTCCCAGTTTTTGAAATTTTACCTTTCAAAATGGACTTAATGTTTTGATTCGTAATATCGAAATTAGCCTGGGGTGAATTTTTTGTTTTTTTATGAAAAATTTCATTTTTTGATGAATATTGAAAAAACTGGGTTACTATTTAAAAACCGACATTTTATTTAAATAATTATATATTTTATTTAAATTTATTTTCGGTAAAAATGGATACATAATACATATATATGTTCAATTTAATTCATTGGAGTCATTTTATAATAATTTTCGATATATAAAAAGTTTATTGAACTTTTCACCATCTTTTACCTACCTCCTATGAGCTTTTTTCAAACTTACATAAAACATAATTTTACCACTTCTATGAGTGAAATTTAAAAAATCCGAGAGACACTGTTAATATCAAGGAGTATCATGTGGTTTAATAAGATATTTTTTTTCTAAATAGTAACTTTTTACTTTTATTTACAACGGTTAAAAGTAAATAGGTTAATTAAGGGTAAAAATGATATTATTATTACCCTAGAAATTGTAATAATTATAATGGATAAGTGTAATTTGACAAAAAAAACCTTAGGAATAAAATATTTCCCTTTAGTTGCACATGGATTAGATTAGGAAATTTATTATTATTTTATTTAAAGAAGAGTTAAAATGGTTAATATCAATGTTTAATAACTAAAAAAATTTTATTATAGGGATATACATAAGATAAATTACATTATAATTATTAATTAGAAAGATAAAAATATTTCCTATATAATGGTATTTTATTTATAATTTTTATACATTAAATAATTTAATTTATTTATAAAACAATGATGATGCAGTAATTTTCATATTAATAAAATATTAACATAATTGATGTTATAAATACCGAAGTAAATGTAATTTGATACTCTTTATGAATTAAAATAATTTTCTTGGTTAATATGACATGTTAGTATTGATTTAATTAACTTGTTTGGAACTAATAATGTTGTTATTATTTTCAAAAAAATCAATTACCAAATTGTGTAAAAATTGACATTAATTAGTTTTTAAAACAAATATTACATTATTAATTGTTATTATATTCCTAAAAATCTATGGTTCGTCCATGATACATATATCATGATTGATGTATCATTAATGTACCACTTGGGGGTATCTTGGATTTATATGGTAAATTTATTTACTATATATTATAAAAATACAATGTGACATGGTAAATGTAAATCTAATTACCTATGAGTTAAAACTAAATTATAAGGATAATATAATGACTCAAACCTATATAAAATCTATTAGTTGAGATTATTTCGACCCATACCCACTTTATCTTCGAAGGAAATCAATTTGGAGCTATTTTAAACCGAATATGACTTTATTATAAAATAATATTTTGTGTTTTTCCTAAAGGTCCCCTCTCCTCCCTTATAAAAAGGGCACCCCTTCCCTCTTCTCATCACAAACTTTTGAGCCATGAAGCTCAGCCAACCCCTGAACATTTAACTTCAACACATCCCTAGAAAAATCCTGGAGGTTCTGGTCTTCTCAAAAGACCATCTCTACTTCCTTAATAGGAATCTTAAAGGAGGTGCGTCGAAGAAAAGGTAATCTCTTCTTCTGATTCTCTCATGTTTCATTCTTCTTCTACTTCTTCTTCTTTAGTTGTCTCATTATAAAGTAATAAAATAAGTATTAAATATATACTGATCTGTTATTATATATATTAAAGAACAATATTTCACCTCATATCCATCTTACATCAAACGAAATCACCATGCGTGCGTACGTACGAAATACCGTCTCCACGCTGTGGTGTAATCTTTTTTCGAACACCACCTTAGATGGAAGGGTATAACGGTGTAAATAAATTACTATATATGATTATTTTAAAGTGATATAGATTATAAAATATTATACATACGCTTCAAAACAATTCCACCATCATGGTATTGATATCATCGCTCCTGCGTACGTACGGACTACCGTCTCCACGACGTGATTAGATTCATTCTCCATGTTAACAATTCAAGAATGATTATAAAGTATATATAATGAATAATAATGAGACATATGACATAATAATGATACTGGATTTATTTATATATGTATGTATGTCATCAAATTAATTCCATTCAATTCAATAATGAAACGAAAACATCATTCATGCATACGTACGGCCTACCGTCTCCATGAACTGTGTATTTCGTTTCATTTATCGATCTATCATATATATATGTATATGCAGAATATATATTATATATAAATCATGTTTAACATTCTTAAATTATGTAAATCTGGATATTAGTAATAATATCAAGAACAACATGTCGAAACACGTACAATAAATGAAACAATTTTACCCAAATCACTACTTTTACAACGAATTTACACAAGAACAAGTAATATAAAGTCATAAGTAAACTATATATGATATCATAACAATGAATATGATTCTGTAATAAGTAAATGACCTTATTTAAATCATTGTACAGGAGGGTTAGACACATACGATGCATATCAGACATAAGGTAAGGGATAACTATTCCAATCTCGTTCTTATCCGAGATTGTTTATTCATAAGTATTTTCTGGGGTTATTGTTATCATCCACGTCAATATTTCTAAAAAATTGTTTCAGGTATTTTTAAAGGCATTTTTAACCATTTTTTAGTTTTACTACATGGAATGTAAGGAATCATTCTTTTTTTACCATATGAGGAACTTTTTTACTTTTTTGAAAAAAGTAGGAGGAGAATGTTATTTTTAACTTATACGGCGTGAACAGATTTTTATGGTTTCATAACACCTCATTTTCATGAAGATTACTCTACAAGATTGCATGATTATTTTCAAAAAAATCCCTTTTCTTTTAAAATTACATAACAATTTGTGAAAATAAAATGATTTTGAAGAAGAAATGATATTTTCCACCTGAAATCATTTCAAGTGTTTTATCAAAAAAAATTTCCATTTAAAATGGAATAATTTAATATGTTTATGTTTCAAGTATAATATCTTCATTATTTAAATGGTTTGATTATTCTTATAATAAAATTATATCTATTTTTTAACAATTATTTTATGATGGCATGATGTTTAAGAATCCCATTCTATTACATGGGTTATGCTATGATGTATGATTCATGATTTTCTGGCACACGAAATACTGATTTCATTATGAGATGGGTGAGACCTATATCTCCATCCAATGCATTGGGTAAATATTTATTTCTCATGAGATAAACACGGCTGGAACAGTATGTTAATCTGGTTCAGTAATACATGACTGCAATGAGTAGTGAACTCGATTCAGAAAGGGACATTGTCTACAAATATGGTCGTGGCAGCAATACCTTGCCTACTATGGAATTCATATCATGTGCTTAATGGTTTCCACAATCACATTTTTTATTCCAATGATATTTTATCATTATTGATGTTACTTTATGATATATGGCTTATATACTTCAATGATTTATGTTTTTCTCAAGATTTTGATGTTTAAGTTTTATGTTCAAGCTTTTGCATTCAAATGATTATGGATTGTATTATGTTTTCTATGTTTACCCTTACTGAGCATTTGAGCTCTCCCATTTCTTGTTTTCATTTCCCCAGGATATACAGAATGGTTTTAGGTAAGAAAACCAAAAGGGGAAGTTCTTTATGGGAGATTTTGAAGATATTTCACAATGATTAGAAGATTACGTTACGAGTTTCCGAAGACACCAAACTAATACGGTCCTTTGGTGTCTGTTTTTGTTATATATTAATTATTTCAAAAAATTAATGTAATGTATATGAATTTCAAGATTTGGGTCTCTACAGTTGGTATTAGTGGAAAGGTTTTGTCAACCTTTAGAATCTAGGAAGTGAAAACTTTAAGTGAGATGCCTGGAGATATTTCTACGGTTTGTCTAGGGATGTTCCTAAGGTTAAGTATACATATAGGTTAGAGTCCCAGAATTATTTTGACAATAATTAATAACCTAGGGTGAACCTAAGGTTTCATGGATGAAATAATTTTTGATATGTTAGACATCCCATAAGTGACTTTTTATGATTCTGTGGTTCCCCATTATTTTAACTAATTCTTACACTATGGTTTCTGGTCTTAGTCAATGGGGGGAATGAGAAGGATTTAAGTTAAGATTGATTCCAATGGAAATATTGGTGACTATGATCAATGAAAGTATGTAACACCTGGAGAGAATGATATTGTGATTATTCCAAATCACTCATCTCGATATATGATTAACAAGGTGAACTTTAGTTGTATTCCTATGTCATTAAAAAAGAGGAAGATGGAATATTATGTATGTTCTCACGGTGAGGAGCATAGAGAAAGGAAGATTGGGATTTATAAAGAAAGGAATATGAACCTTGAGGAATACCTCAAATGGAGGGTATGATGTTATCTATATGGAGAAAAGGGTCATAGAGTGATAGACTGTATGGACTTCAATGTTTTATCTGTGGAGAACAAGGGAATTACCCAACTCAATGTCCTGACCTAAAAAGTTGCTTCTAAATATAGGAAGGACATATTCCATGCCAATCATTGAAGAGGATGGATTGAAGGGCTTATGTATTGGAATTAAATAATAGTTTTGTTGATGTACATTTATAGTATATTGAAATATCTGTGTATTGGTCCATTGTGGTTTTCTATAAGAATTTGGTACCGCTAACCATGAAAAGTGATTGAAATATTTTTGGAATGCCGATGAAATCTGAATAATGAAGGGATAGTAGAAAATAATATGTTTGATAGTATTCATGAGCACATGACTGATATAAGGACAAAGTGATATCATGGATTGAGTATATAGAAATTCTGGGATTTTTGAATGTGGAATGAGTTAACATTTCACAGCATTCATGATTTCACTAAAATTCAATGGGTATTAATTTTTCAAGAGAATACAAGATTAAGGTATTCACATGTTTGTAATGAGATCAACAAGATATATATTTTGATATATGAGGGATAAATATTGTTAATCATGTGCTTGTTATATGACCTTTTTTGTAATGGTTCTGTTTATACTCTGAGTTTGTAAAGAACTATTTTGGATAAGCCTAAAGATTGGAATTGATTATGTTGAACATAAGTTAGTATTATTTATGGCTAGATAATTTTTATATATTATTGATAGAATGTTTTAATAGTGTAGTTTATGAAAATATACAACCTACAAAATGGGAGACAACCCATCACATTGGACAAGGATGCATGAATCGAACCCACAACCCAAGTGTGACATTCCTTTATCGCGTACCACTACCCTACAAGATGTCTCTGGTTAGTAGAAACATGTTTTATTTTATTATGCGCTACGATAGATGAAGTATAAGTCCATTTTAGAAACCATATATGATTAATCTCAGCATAGATAGACTTCTGTATATTTAATAAATTGTGATGAACTTTTTGCGATTAAAATACATGGAATGACCTATAATTCTATCGCATAATCTGGTAACACTTCAAAAAAGGAAAATTCAACTTCATTTCTTTATCAGATGAATTGAATGTTGTTCGAGGCACAAGCAACAATGATATTGTTCCAAAATCAAGTAATTATTTCTTTTAATTCAATAATTCTTCACGTTTACCAAAATGATCTTGAAAATAAAAAATTTTGTCTGAGTGATCTCATATTTGATGAATCAGATTGTACCTTAGATAATCACACATTTATGGCTTTGTGATTGTTGGATTTTTCATAGCCATGTCATTTACCACTCTTCATCAGAAGTTGATGGTTCTTTTTCTCTTCCATGTCCATATTTTCACCTATGTTCTCCTCTGTGGAATCCCAGCGATTAGTTTATTTGGGTAACCATTACATATCATACATTATCTTTTAATGTCTCGTTTTGGTATTCCTTTTTATGATGTAGGTTTCTATTAAAGAAACATTCAAGTAGTAAACCATTTATAACCCCGATTAATTTTAAGGGAGAAATTCATTTTAAGGGCGGTAGAATGTAACACCCTAAGATTTTATGAGAAATAGTCTTTTAATTCCATTGATGTATTATATTATATAGTACAAAAAGTTTATCTTGTACTATATGAAACACCGTATTAGCTTGTAGTATACGCAACACTATTATTGGCTCGTGTTACACACGATTTCAAGTTCGTTTTGTGGAATTATTCTATGCAACATTATGTATAGATTTTGTTTAATGTATAAATGAAATAATATTTTATTATGTTATACGCAACACCAAATAGAGCATTCATTACATGCATCCCTAACTTGGCTTGCTTTAGACACAATTGCAACCTTCCATGATAGAGTGTGTTGTATGCAGAACCAATTTTCCCCAAACAACGATATGTTATTAAAATATTATATAAACAAGCCATTATGAATAGTAATTACCACGTTTTGAAATTTAATCTTTCAAAATGGACTTCATTATTGGATTTGGAATATCGAAATTAGCCTAGGGTGAATTTTTTGTATTATTCTAAAAACATTCAACTTTTGATGAATATTGAAAACATTAGGTTACTGTTTAAAAACCGAAATTGTATTTAAATAATTATTTATTTTATTTAAATTTATTGTAGGTACAAATTGATAAATAATACATATATATGTTCAATGTAATTCATTGGAGTAATTTTATAATAATTTTCGATATATAAAAATGTTCTTGAACTTTTCACAATCTTTTACCTACCTCCTAGGAGCTTTTTTCAAATTTACATAAAACATAATTTTACCACTTCTGTTAGTGAAAATTTGAAAATATGAGAGTCAAAGTTAATATCAAGGAGTAATATTTGGTTCTATAAGATAATAATATTTTTTGGTGAATAGTAACATTTTACTTTTATTTACCACAGTTAAAAGTAAATAGGACAATTAAGGGTAAATTTGATATTATTATTAACCTAACACATGTCCTAATTCTATTGGTTAGGTGTAATTCCACCAAAAACAACCTTAGGCATAAAATATTTCCCTTTAGGTGCACATGGATTAGATTAGGACATTTATTATAATTTTATTTAAAGAAGAGTTAAAATGGTTATATTCAATGATTAATAACTAAAACATTTTTAATATATGTTTATACATAAGATAAATTAGACTATAAATATTAATTAGAAAGATAAAAATATTTCCTACATAATGGTATTTTATTTATAATTTTTATACATTAAATAATTTAATTTATTTATGACACAATGATGATACAGTAATTATTTTCTTAATAAAATATTAATCTTATTGATGTTATAAATATCCAAATAAATGTAATTTGAGGATTTTTATGAATTACACTAATTTTATTGGTTAAAATGACATGTTAGTATTGATTTTATTAATGTTTTTCGTACCAATCAAGCTTCTATTGTTTTTAAAAAAATCAATTACCAAATAGTGTCAAAATTGACATAAAATGGTTTTTAAAACAAATATTATATTATTAAATGTTATTATATTCCTAAAAATCTAAGGATCAGCCAAGATACTTATATCATGATAGGTGTATCATTACTGGACCACATCGGGGTCTCTTGGGTGTATATGGTATTTTTATTAACTATATAATATAAAAATGCAAAGTGACATGGTAAATGTCAATCTAAATAACTACTAGTTAAAACTAAAAGATAAGGTTAATATAATGACCCAAAACTGACTAAAATCTATTGGTTGAGAGTATTTATACACATCCAAACATTATCATCGAAATAAATCAATTTGGAGCTATTATAAACTGAATATGATATTATTATAATATAATATTTAATGTTTTTCCTAAAGTGCACCTCTCCTCCTTTATAAAAAGGGCACCCCTTCCCTCTTCTATTAACACCATTTTGAGCCTTGAAGCTCTGAAAATCCCTATCCATTTCTATTTTCCACTTCCCTAGAAATATTCTTTAGGTTTGTTTCTGCTAAAAAGACCAACTATACTTCCTTAAGAGGATGCTTTAATGGAGGTGCGTCGAAAGGAGGTAATCTCTTCTTCTGATTATCTCAAGTTTCATTCATCTTATTCTTCTTCATCATTAGTTGTCTCATTATAAATTAATAACATAAGTATTACTTATATACTGATATGTTATTATAAATATGAAAAACCCTATTTCACCTTCTATACAACCTATGGAAAATGAAATCACCGCACGTGCGTTCGTAGGGAATACAGTTTCCACGCCGTGGTGTAATCTATTTTTGACGACCACCTTACTTGGATTTGTATAACGGTGTAAATAAATAACTATATATGATTATTGTAATGTTATATTCATTTTTTAATAGTATACATATTCTTCAATACAATTCATGATCATGGGAATGATATCATCGCTCGTGCGTACGTATGGACTACCGTCTCCACGACGCGATGAGATTCATTCTCCATGTTAACCATTCATGAATGATTATAAGTATCTATAATTAATAATAATGAGATATATGACATAATAATGATACTGGATTTATATATATATATATATATATATATATGTATGTCATCTACTTAATTCCATTCAATTCAATAAGGAATGGAAAACAACGTCCATGTGTACGTACGGCCTACCATCTCCATAAATGTTGTATTTCATTCCATTTATCAATATATCACATATATATACGTATATGATGAATATATATTATATATAAATCATTTCATACATTCTGGAATTAAGTAAATCAGTATATAATTAATAATATCAAGAACAACAAGTCGATACACATAAATTAAATGAAATGATTTTACCCAAATCGCTGCTTTTACATCAAATTTACAAAAGAACGGGTAATATAAAGTCATAAGTTAACTATATATGATATCATAACAATGAATATGATTATGTAATAAGTAATTGACATTATTTAAATCATTATACAGGAGATTCAGATACATACGAAGCATAACAGACATAAGGTAAGGGATAACTATTCCAATCTCGTTCTTAACCAAGATTGTTTATTCGTAAGTATTTACTAGGGATATTGTTATCATCCATTCCCATGATTCCTAAAAATGGTTTCATGTATGATTAATGTCCTTTTTATCCATTTTTGACTTTTACTACATTGTATGTAAATAATATTTCTTTTTTTACCATACGAGGTACTTTTTGACTTTTCGGATAAAAGTACGAGGAGAAGGTTATTTTTAACTTATATGTCGTGAACGGATTATTCCGGTTTCATAAAACATCATTTTCATGAAGTTCCTATAAAATATTTCATGATTATTTTCCCCAAAACCCTTTTATTTTAAAATTTCTTGGAATTTTGTGAAAAGAAAATTATTTTGAAGAAGAAAAGTTATTTTCCTCAAGACTTCATTTCAAGTGTTTTATCAAAACTATTTTCCATCTAAAATGACATTATTTAATATGTTTATGTTTAAAGTATAATATATTCATTATTTACATTGTTTTATTCTTATTATGATAAAATTATATCCATTTTTTATGGATTATGTTATGATGGCATGATTTTTAAGAATCTCATTCTATTACGTGGGTTATGTTATGATGTATGATTCATGATTTTTTGGCATGTGAAAGAATGATTTCGTTATAAAATGGGTGGGACCTATATCTATCTCCAATTCATTGGGTAATGATTTATATCTCATTAGATAGACATGGCTGGAATGGTAAGTAAATCTAGTTCAGTAGTACAGGACTGAAATGAGGAGTGAACTCGATTTAGAAAGGGAATTTGTCAACTAAGAAGGTCCTGGAATCAATGCCTTGGATACTATGGAAATCATATCATGTGCTTAATGGTTTCCACATTCACATGTTTTATTCCCATGGTATTTTATCATAATTTATGTTCCTTTATGAAATATGCCTTACATACATCCAAGATTTATGTCTTTGCTAAATATTTGGATGTTTAGATTTTGTGTTCAAGCTTTTACATTCAAATGTTTATGGATTGTTTTATGTTCTCTATGTTAACCCTTACTGATCATTTGAGCTCACCGTTTTTTTTTTCATTTCCCCAGGATATAAAGAACGTTTTTAGGTAAGAAAACCAAAAGGGGAAGATCTTTACGGGAGATGTTTAAGATCATTCACCATGATTAGAATATTTTTTTCCGTGTTTCCAAAGACACTAAACTATTATGCTCCTTTGGTGTCTGTTTTGGTTATGTATTAAGTATTCAACAAAAGTAATTTAATGTCTATGTATTTCACGCTTTTGGTCTCTACATTATGATACAACTAATATATATCACTTATAGAATAAAAAAAACATTAAATAATGTAGATAACAAGTCAGTCATATGTTCATGTTGTGATTCAGGAAAGCACATCCTCTTACATTCCGAGAATGACTGATAAAACCATAAATAATAAATACCAAATATGTGCTTAGATCCATGTAAAAATAGGTAAAAAATAAATGAAAAAATAAATCACATCCATCCCATCCCTAATATCATTGAAATACCTCTTACACGGGATGTCCATTCCAGGTTATGTGTTCCATATCATGTTTTAACAATTCCATATCACCTATATAACATTCCAAAATAGATAGATGAAGGAAATCCATTAATAACACTCTATAATGTCCATTGTACCTCTAATGACCCAAGAATGACATAAATGGAAATTAAATTACATTTTTGGAATACGTAATACATGAAAAAAACACCCCCTAAAAGACTATATTATTTAATATCATCAGAATCATAGAACATAATCTTCTAACATAGTGAATGTGCTTCAAAATATCCCATTAAGAACTTCACATTTTGTTTTCCTACCAAAAAATATTCTTTATATCCTAGGGAAAATAAAACATAAAAAGGGTGAAAAAAACCTCAATAATGATAAAAATTGAGAACATAAAATTAATGATAAACATTATAATCTAAAAAACATGAACATAGAGATTAAATATCAAAATCATGATTCATGAAATAAATCTTGGTAGTACGTATGTCATAGATTATAAAGGAAAATTAACCACGGTAAAATAGAATTGGAAGAAAACATATAATTTTGGAAAACAAATAAGAACATAATATTATTTCCATAGTACCTATGTCATTACTTCCAAGATCATCATAGTGGAAAAATCCCATTACTGAACAAGGGTTACTTGTCATTCAATACATGTATTGCTGAACCTGATTTAAATTCCATTCCTGAACTAAGTTACCAAATGAGATTTTTATGTCATTCCAGTCATGTCTATATAATGATATATAAATCATTACACAATTAATTTGAGTGATATATAGGTTCCACCGATCTCATATTGAAATCATTCGTACATGTGTCACAGAAACATATATCATTCATCGTAGCATAAATTAAGAAATAAATTGGGATTCTTATGAATGATTCCATCATAACACTATCCATATAAAATATAATTCCATCATTATAAAAATCAAATAAAATTAATAATAGCGATATGAACATAACCTAATTATAATAATTTCATCGTATATGGATAGTAATTTTGATAAAACATTTTAAATTAATTCCATAACAAATATCATTTCTTATTAAAAGACATATTCCTTTCTAAAAATTATATACAATTTATAAAAGAGTATAATTTAATTGAAATTACATTTAAAATCTTTTTTATATAGGTAAATGTAAATAACGTGTTGTGAAAGTGAAAAAATCAATTCATACCGAATAATTTAAAATAATCCTTGTCCCCGTACATTAGCAGAAAAGTCTAAAAGTACATAATATTGAAAAATGACAAAAAGATTCCTTTCATAAAATTTAATAAATATTTATAAATGGGTAAAATTGACTATAAAAAATTTTAGAATAATAAAAATAATATTAAAAATTTAGGAAACATTGATGTGAATGATAAATAGACCTCAATAAATACTTACGAATAAACAATCTAAGATAAAAAAAGAGATTTTTAAATTTATCCATTACCATAGGTCTGATATGCATCCTATGTGTCCTAAACATCAGTATAATGATTTATACAATGTTATTAACTTATTTTAGATTCATTTTCATTATATATGATCATATTATACTTGGTTTGTTAATAAAAATTCATTATTACTCCTTATTTTTGTTTCAACTACTTCATGGTCGTATGCATGTTTTGTTGAATAATTTTTAGTTCTCCTTATTATGTCATATTTATATATTTATAAAATAATATTAGTATAATAAATATCATATATATTAATTCTGTAAATTTATATACTTATGATTGATTGGTTATCATGTAGAATGAATCACATTGCATCTTGCAGACGTTAGGTCGTACGTACACACAAACGATGATATCATTCCCCTAATTGTTGGATGCTATTGATTTTCATGGTATACTATATTTACGAATACATATCATTTTATAATATTCATATATAGTTATTACTTCCATTTTTTACCCATCCAAGAATGGTGGTGGTGAAACAAATATTACACCATCACATTAAGACGGTAAGACATATGTACACACATGTTGTGATTTTGTCTTCCACTGGACAACATGAGATATAATTCTATAATGAAACAAATATTGATGTACAAGTATAATTATAATGAAATATGAAAGTTTCAATATAGGATATTACCTCTTCCTTTATGTGAAATATCCTCTTAACAGAACATGATATGGCCTTTTGTGAATACCGACACCTCTAGAATATAATTATTGATGTGTAGAAGAGAAATTGGAAGGGGATGGATGAAATTGACTTCTTAATGAGTTGCATAAAAATGAGTCATGAGTTTACCTATTATAATTGATTCAAGAGGAACTTTTGGAATCTCCATAAATAATAATTTTTAATAAATTCAAACCATATTTAAAAACCACCAAAATATCCAAATTTCGGAAATGAGATGATATTAGTTTGTATTATCAACAAACAAAAAAGAATAAAAAAAATTATTTTATCAATTAAAATTATATATTTTTATTTAACTTTTAGTTATTCTATTTAATTTTATTTATGGTATTAACAATAAAAATAATTAATGGCTATAAATGTTTACTTATATGTTGTTAATTTACCATAAATGGATATATTAAGAAATCTTCAACCTTATAATTATCACATTGTAATTTAAAAATATTTTTATATTTTGTAAATAATTTAATAAAAAGTTATTTATATGAAATATAAATAGTCTCAATTTAGACACTATTCATTTATTTGACAATAAATAAAATCCACAAAGAACATAATACCAAACCATAATATTTTATAAACTCCTAACATGTTATAATAACCTATAATATTCTTAGAGGACATTAATTTGTTCATATTTTAGTTTTTAAATATTTTTAAAACACATTGTTTGATATTTCTATTAATTAATCAATTTCTACATAACTATTATGTCATCATTAATGGTAATTATTTATCTATAAAAATAATAAATAAATTTCTATGATGTATTTAATTCTTTTAAATTTCAAACGAATATCTACAGTCAATATTATATATTTGTTATCCATGTATTAAATTTAAAATACTTATGTAAAATGAGTTTGTGAAATTTTTTCACATTCATTCGTTTTTATTATATTCATTTCATAATCATAGGTAATTGGCCATTATGTTATTCCATTTCAATAAATAAATTGTCAGGGTAGAATTTATTCATCCAATAGGATTTTTTAGGTGTTATGGTAATTTTATAATATTATTTTTTCCGATAATTACCCGATATATAATTAACTATTGTAATTAATGTAATTTGCATATCTACTATTCATAATGACCAAAAACAAAAGTTGCCTAAAACAATATTTTTGACCAACTAATTCAAATTTTGATATCTATTTTTAAAAAACAAAAACAAAAACTTTTCATTAATTAATATAAAAATTATCTCATTTTTTGAAATGATAAAATGAGTTCTAAAAGTGAAAATATTGCTAAAGATTTAAATGTATTTAAATTTTATTTTAATGTAAAATTATTTATAATTACCTACTGTATGACCGAAATTATATTAAAATGAAAATATATATTGATTTTAAATTTTAAACCATTCAATAATATAATTTAACCCTGTTAATTATTGCGATGAAAAAAGTTCGTTTCAATTAAAATTTAGCATATTTGTAGTATACATAAAAACCTTAGCGTTATTAGAAAAATATCAGAATTTCATTCAATGGAAATATTTATATCTTTCTTAAAAATAACATGTTAATTTTATCAAATAAAAATCATTAATGTGTCAAAATATAATTTTAAAAGGGGTTCTCCATTCAAAGATGTAAAATTAATCTGTGATAAAATTCGTTTTTATAGATCAAATAGGGTTTTATTCCAATCCTACGATTAAAATATCCACTGGATGAATATAAAAAATATTTGATGAAGTTTATAACAAATATATATCACATTAATTTCATTACCAATAGCAATTAACTAAAAAATACAAATATCTAATTGAATAATAGTTTTTATAAATAAATTATATCAAATGAATTCACAATTCATTTTCATAATTTAGTTATAATTATCCCTACTAACCTAATGGATAAGATATTATGATAATTCTATAATAGGGGAATCATTTAGTTAATTTAATCTCACGATTTCATTCGGAGAATGATACTAAAGAAAAAGAAATTAAAAAATATATTTCATAAAACATCGGAGTGTTACATTTTACCCCCCTTAAAATTAATTTATCCCTAAAATGTATCTAGGGTTATAATTGGTTTACTACTTGAATGTTTCATTCATTTATTCCCACAACATTAAAATGATTACTAAAACATCATCTTAAAAAAGGTATCTTAGATACATAATGGTTACCCAATGTGACCCATCACTAGGTTTTCACATAGCTGAACATAGGTGGGAAGTGAGACAATTGACATGGAAGGGGAATGTTACCACCAGGTTTGGAAGGAGAGTGATATAGAATAATGTTTGGAGAATGTCAAATACTAGGAAGCCCGAAATCATCAATATTTTAAGAGACCATCTGAATCATCGGTTAAGAAGGTTCTCGGACAACATTTTTGGTTTCAATATTCTTTTCTTAAAGATGCTGAATTTTTCATGAGAATTAAAACTTAGTTGATTTTGGTATAATCTCACCATTGTTTGTCCCTTGAACAATTTTTTCTTCATCTCTTATTTCAATAAATGAAGTTGAATTTTTCATTTTGGAATTTTTATCAGATCATGTGATAGATTGATATGTCATTCCATTTTTCTCAATAAAAAGGTTAATATAGGTAACAAAATATGCATAAGGCCACCTATAGTGAGATAATTATTTAAACTCAAAAATATCATTTATAAATGAATTATATAGATTATAAATGGATAAAATTACAATCCTTCCAAGGATATAAAACATTATAAATAGGTGAACTATATTGACTTAAAATTTCTCTCTCGTATCACATTTCTATGTTCTTGGTTGTCACATTCCAAACATGTGAATCCCTTAATCATGTATTCTCTTAAAACATGATAATAACATTAATTACCATAGAAAATTAGTAAAAACATGAAATCTGTCGAAATTAACTCTTTCCACATTAAAAAAATACCAAACTTTTTATATACTCAAACCACGATATAAGATTTTCTTTATATCAGTCATAAGCTCATTAATACTATAAAACATCTCATTATCTCATTATCAATTCATTATGAGAATATCATTTTATTTCCAAAAATATTTCAATTACTTTTCATGGTTACCGGTGTGACGTCCCGGACCCGGTTTCCCCTCAACTAGAGCCCCGAGACCGGATGGCCACATTACCCCTGGCTAGTCTCCCCATAGGCCAGGGGCTGCCGACTAGCAGCGGGGGTCTTATGATATGTCAGTGGGGAGACTGTACCCCCATGTCAGAGTACTTAGAGGAATAGCAGCAAAGTCATACAAATAGAGGAAACACAACAAATGGAAAAAAAGGAGAAAAGGGGAAACATAAAAACCAAACAACAGGAGTAAGGAAAACCCAGATAATTATACAAAATCCACACAGGTAGTGTCTAATAAAAAATGGATGCATGGAATGCTGATACAATGCAAATAGAAAACAATCATGGTATATGATAAGACAAAAAGTTAACAAAATTAGTCCACGAGCATCTCTAGCCAAGATCGATCCTATATTATGGATCCCAATCTAGAACATACATGTATCCACAACCTGACGATGGACCTTTACCCCTACTAGTACCTGTAGATGTAAAGTCTACACGGGTCCCTAGGAGGCCGCCCGGTAGGGTGTGCGACACGTCTCAGTTGGACACCACCAATGGTGTCAACGAGTAATCCAAATAGGTGTTTGCATGAAACAATGAGTGATATACCTCATGTATGTGAAGCAGTGTAAATAATCCACCCTCCCGATCATGTTCTGGAAGGTCACCTGGCGGGTGATCCTACTTCAGCTCATGGCTGGTAAACTGAGAAATCACCAGTGGTATATGTACATACACATAGGTTATCACTTGCATGAGGTAAGCACGCCACTCATCCATAAGCACTGTAGCTGGCATGAGGTAGAAATTCCTCCCACCCGTAAATGTTATATAGGCACGAGGTATAAATGCATGTTGTCCTCAATAAATGTAGCTAGCGTGGGGTAGAAATTCCTACCACCCATCACGGTTATATAGGCACAAGGTATAAATGCATCTCGACCTATTTCACAGAGTTTCATCTGGAATGGGGTAAGAATGCCCACTGCCCAACATGGGGTATCACATGCATGTCAACATAGCAAATCATAACCATTTACATCACAATGTATAAGGCATTTCATCCTATATCGTATCACATTTTCAAATCATGGCATATATAAACTTCAATTCATTCAAGGGGTTCGGGATATCTAATCGTAGCCAACCTATTAACAGGTTATCACATTTTCCTAACATAGAAAAAGTCATTTCAAGTCATATTATTAAGGTTAAAAGTTGTGAAAGGGGAAAAAATCATGGCATAAAACCTATGGTTGACCTCTCCTGGTCCCTACCACCTCTAAATGCCCTAAAAAGGTTATATTCATCAATCCCATACCACTCTAGTCATTTAGATAGTAAGCTGTCCAAATAGATAAAGGGTTTAGCGAAAGACAACCCCTGAAACAACGTTATAAACCCAAAGCGATGGAAAACCCAAAAGGAGAACACATGACCACCTACCTTAGAGCTATAGGTGTAGGCTCGCTCGATATCGACCCCAGATTCACAATATGTTTTGAAGAGATATGAGTTCTACTCTAATTCCCTGAAAATTGGGAATTTGAGCCTGCATCAAAATAACACAATGGTAGGAAAGATTTTCCGAGGATAAAGGGGTGCGTGATGATAGAATTACCAAGGGTGATCCAATTCCTTCGACGGATCGAAGAACAGACATCGGGGGAAGAAACGACAAGAGATAGTGTGAGGATAGGGTTTTGGATCTCAAAGGAGGATCACATATGGTTATGTTAGTGGGAAGAAGAATGAAATGCATAAGGACTTAAAATATAATTAAGGTCAAATTGTAAATTTTACCCAAATCATTGTCCTACAGTTTAGGCGCACGGTTTACCAAACCCTGCGCAATCTGTGCAGACTTCCCTGCCTCCATAAAAAGGGTTGCACAGTTTAGGTGCTCAGTTTACCCAAACCGTGCGCAAATCGTGCACACCTCCATACCTCCAAACCAATGGCCGTACAGTTTACTCAAACCGTGTGCAAGCTGTGCACATGCCATGCGCCCCTGTCTGCATGTCCATTTCTCAAACTCTGGGGCTCCGAACAAACCTCGTACACTTTTGGGACCTTCCATAGGACATTACACACAATAAAAAAGATTAAGTAATGATTCGAAATAAAATCTAATGATCTGTACCTTTAACAAAGAGTCGGGTCATTACAACCTCCCCTCCATAACGCAACTCGTCCATGGGTTTTCCTTCTGAGGGTACAGAGGTGTCATCAATGAAAAGATCTGTCCATTGAGAATGTATATCAGTCGGTCGCTCCCAGGTCACTTCATCTACCCGACCGTACTGCCAATACACGAGTACAATATTAACAAACCAGCCACGAAGTGTGTTTAAACTCTATTCAACAATTCGCATCAGATACTCCTCGAAGGAAGCATCCATATCCAGTTCAACCTCATCAGAATGAAAAATGTGACTCGGATCTGAAAAATACCTGCATAGCTGAGATACATGAAAAACATTATGCATGAAATGATATCTCTGTGGAAGTGCAAGCTGGTAATCTATTGGCCCAATCCACATCAACACCTAAAATAGTCCTACGAACCTCATTGAGAGCTTACCCTACTTACGTACACGTCTCTTCCACAACCTGGGTGAGACTTTCAAGAAAACTCGGTCCCCAACCTCGAACTATAGAGGCCGTTAGTGCTTATTCACATAGGACTGCTGTTTAGAATGATCTATCTGCATATGATTCCTAATAATTTTTATCTTATCTGTAGTCTCCTACACAAGACATGGTCCTAGAGCAGCTGCCTCCCCGACTTCAAGCCATCACAAAGGCAAGAAACAATTCCTACCATATAAGGCTTCATAGGGAGCCTTCTCAATTTTATCCTGGAAGTAATTTTTATAACTGAACTCGAAAAGATTAATGTGTTTCTCACAATAACTTACAATATAGACAACATAGGCGTGTAACATATCCTCTAGTACATGTTCAGTCCGCTCTGTCTATCCATCAGTCTGCGGGTGATATGTCATTCTCATGAGTACCTGTGTACCCAAGGCCTTCTATAAACCCTGCAAGAACTGAGATGTAAAATGAGGATTTCTGTCCGAGACAACAGATCGAGGTTCTCGATGAAGGCACACTATCTCCTTGACATACATTCTTCTGAATTCGTCAACCATGAAGGCTTCTCACACAGTTAAGAAATGAACAGCCTTCGTCATGTGGTCGATGATAACCCACACTGCATCATTGGCATGAGTTAACCTAGATATACTGGCTAAAATTACTATAGAAACAATGTCCCATTTCCACTTCAGAATGGACAACGGATGCAAAATCCATGCCGGATGCTGATGTTCTACCTTCACCTGCTGATAGGTGGAACATCGCGTGATAAAACCGGTTATCTCCCGCTTCATGATAGGCCACCAGTACTATCTTCACAAATCAAGAAACATTTTGGTGTTTCCTGGGTGAACTTCCAGTGATGAGGCATAGAAATACCTCATCAGCTCCTCTCTGATGTCTGCTGGGACCCATACCTGCCCACGGAACAATAAAGTATCACCCTCACCCACATTCCAATCTTCATATGCATCATCAACGATTCTTTCTCATAAAACAAGGCCATCCGGGTCTGATAACTATGTATCCCGGACCCATTCCAAAATAGTAGATGCCACCACTAAGGTTGAGAGAATGGTCTGATCCTGACTCTCTTGATCCTCAACGTGGAACTCTGAAAACATGGCCATCAGCTTCCATTCCTCATCATATTCCCGAACTACTTGCGACTGAGATTTTCGACTTAGCGCATCGACCACTGAATTTCCTTTCCCATGAGTGTAGTCCTATTCAAAATCAAATTATTGTATGTACTCGACCCACCTATGTTTCATGATATTTAGATCCCACTGATTTAAGATATATTTGATGCTTTTTTGGCTAGTGAATACCACGAAACGCTCTCCCAATAAATAGTGTCTCCAATAGCATAAGGCATGTTCAATCGCTGCAAGCTCAAGGTCGTGCGACAGATAATTCAGTTCATGAGGCTTTAACTGATGAGAACCATACACAACGATCCGCTCTCCCAACATCAAGATAGCTCCAAGCTCGATACGTGATGCATCATAGAAGAATGTAAAAGCATTGCATGGTTCCAGCATGATCGGTATCAGTGCTAATGTTAGTCTGCCCTTCAGTTCATGAAAAGATACTTCACAAGGATCTGACCAATTGAATATCACCCCATTTTTGGTTAAAGTTGTCAGCACTGCTCCAAGGCATGAAATTTTTTGAATTAACCGCCTATAATATCAAGAAATCCCCATTAAAATCCTGATATCAAATACGTTCTTGGGCTTCTCCCAAGAAACTATAACACTCACCATCTCAGGGTCAACTGAAACTCTAGACTCATAATTTATGTGACCCAGGAAGTGAACCTTATTTAACCAAAAGTGGCATTTACTGATCTTATCATAAAGCCGATGCTCTCTTAGCATATTCCGCATGATCTCAATATGGGTCACCTGGTCATGTCTTGATCGTGAATAGATTAAGATATCATCCACAAATACTACCACGAAAGAATCAAGGTACGGGTGAAAAATATGATTCACAATAGCCATAAACACTAAAATTGCATTCATAAGCCCAAACGGCATGACTAGGTACTCATAGTGACCATACCTACTCCTGAACACCGTGCGAGGTATGTCCGAAGTCCTAAAACGCACTTGGTGATAGCCAGACATCAAATCTATCTTTGAAAACACTTTCTCTCCTCGGAGCTGATCGAAGAGGCCGTCAATTCGAGGTATAGGATACCAATTCTTAATTGTCAACTGATTTAACTTATTTTATTCCATGAAAAGATGAAGGGTACCATCTGCCTTCTGGGAAAAGAGGGTCGGAGATCCCCTAGAAGAGGTACTGGGATGTATAATGCCTTTTTCTTCTAGGTCCCAATACTGACTCTTGAGCTCTAGGAGTTCCGTAGGTACCATACTATAAGAAGGAATGGTCACTAGTGATGATCCTAGTAAAAGATCAATAGTAAAATCCACCTCTCGCAGCAGAGGTAGTGTAGATAAATCATCAGGAAAAACTTCATTGAAGTGCTCAACCGTGGGAGGATAAACAGAGTATTGTAACCCTTGGTCATCGAGATAACAATTGGCAACCTGTGCCATGACACCACCTAAGATCTGGTTCTCCGGTCCTGCTCGTGTCACACTAAGATCCCATTCTCCCTTATGTATATGTGTGTCACCATTTGGTGACGTAAACACCACCCTCCGGCGATAGTAGTCAATCCAGGCTCTATAGGGAACTAATGTATCCATCACGATTATTACGTCAAAATCTTCCATATATAGAACAAACAGGTTCCTCATGAAAAGGTAACCACCCACCTCGAGTGTAAAATTCTAACAATGTTGAACGCCCTCTGAACGGACACCTAATGGGTTATCTAACGTGATCATGCCATGATATGACTCAACATCAAGTCCCAAACATACAATAATTGCCACTGATATAAATGAGTGAGATGTGACTGTATCAAACAATGAAGATACTAATGTATAGGGAACTAGAATCATACATTGTATAGTAGAGGGTTTGGTGTGCTGCACCTATGGCGTAGGATCGACTGCATACATCTGGTCGGTACCACGGCCCTGAGTCACAGCCTGGCTACCCTAAGCAGACCCGCCCAGCTGGCGCTAAGAGTCATTTAGCTGACTACGTCTACCTCGACCGCCACCACGGCCTGATCGGCTGACAGTATTCCAACTGCCTGACTGACGTGATCCTGCTGATCCAGAGCCAGAACGTATAGTAGTCACAGATCCCTACTCACTGGACCCTGGGGAAAAGTCCTGTAGATGCTGTGGAGAGTACCCAACCTACCACAACCTCTTCACTCCACTGGGATTCGTGTACACTACCTCTTCATATGCCATGGAATCCCTCATTGGTGACAGATAGGAGTACCACATGAGAAAAGGTTCTGACCACCACTAATACCCTGAGAGTCCTCAAAATGCCGCTTCTTCCCAGATGAAGATCCATTGGAACCCTTAGGTGCTGAACCTCCCTGGTTCTCACTATCCTCATCTCTCATATTCCTCACCGATATCAAAGCCTGATTGGCGAGCTCTGAAATAGTCGTCAACCTGAACATGTTAAATGGTGAACAGATGGAGTAACACAACCCATCCTCAAATCGCATAGCGGCCGTGAGATCTCCAGCAACTAGTGTGGGAACAAAACACTGAAACTCCATGAAATGAGATGAATATTTCATGACTGTCATGGCCCCTGCTACAGATTCATATACTCCCTAGGTCTATCTTCCCTCAATGACTAGGGAAAAAAAGTCATAGATGACGGTCTGGAAATCAACCCAAACCATTTCTCTCTGTTGTCCCGACTAGGTGATGACATCCCACCACCTCCTGGATAAACCCTGTAGCATATAAGCTGCAAGCTTGACCCTCCACTCGGGAGGCGTCTCAAGGAGCTCAATGATGGTCAGAATAGACTCCAACCAGGAATCCACATTAAAAAGACCACCATATTCCATAAACATAGGAGGATACTGTGACTGAACCTCGCGGGTCAACTCTGCCATACTCGGGGAAGGTCGCACTCCACCTTGCACACTCTGCATCAAATTCAAAAATATCTCACAGAACTGGGCGTCAACACCAATCTCAGGAATAGCAAGAGGAGCCACAAGTGGCTTGATAGGATGATCAGATAGCATCTTAGGACCCGCCACCTCAGGAACATGATCATTTCTACCTTCAGTATGCGCGTCTCGAGGACGTCTCTGAGGCATAATTCTACAATGCCAAGCAGACGTCTCAAATGAAGAAATCAACAAATTTAAAGGTTGAACTCTCTAATCTAGGGTATGTACTATGCCTTCCTACCCTTAAGATAACTTATCCACACCCATAATAATTCTTAATAAAACCCGCAACTGTACAAATTTATCTTCATCCAGTGATATGTCATTTTCCAGCACATAAGGGCCCATACTCCTCCAGAACTGAATGATGACACACACTTGGATGTAATTTCACATTTACTACTACTAAATAAGCATTCAAATTTCCTTTAAAGAAAAATATTGGTTTATTTGGAATGTCAATTTATGATCCATAAAGGCCCATACTCCTTATTAACCAAAGAGTGACACCCACAGAAACCACCTCATTTATCAATAAACAACTAGCATGAAGGGATATCACAAAGGCACACATGTAAACAAGGGATGGTAACAAAAAACAGGCAATGCTTGCTCAAAATTTAAACATGACATGGAAAGATGCATGGCCTAATCATATTGTACCTATTGTGATGCATGTTCTACTACATAACCCTCATTTCATTGGGTCGAACCATGAAATACAATTCCCAACATTTCAAATCTCAATAATGTCACTAATCATGTGAAGCACCCAATGGTGAAACAGTATCAACAGTAAATATCATAATCAAAAACAATATAATTTAGGCAACTTAGTCGTTTCCCTATACATGGGTTCGTGACGCCCAAGCACGAATTATAACTAATTCCCTAAGAGTTCCCAATTTCTATGTCTATCATCGCCAAATAGTAAAGAAAGAAAGAGATAATCCTCTGATATCACTTTGTGACAACCTAGACCTAGTTTCCCCTCAAACCAAGCCCCATGAATGGTTGGCCACATGACCCCAGGCTCATCTCCCCATATGCTAGGGGCTGCTGACTAGCAGCATGGGTGTAATGGTATCTCAGTGGGGAGATTGTAACCCCATGTCAGAGTACTCAGTGGAATAGCAGCAAAGTCATACAAATAGCAGAAGCACAGCCAATGGACAAACAGGAGAAAAGGGGATACATACAAACCAAACAACAGGAGTAACGAAAAACATGATAATTATACAAAATCCACATAGTCAGTGTCTAATACAAAATGGATGCATGGCATACTGATACAATGGAAATAGAAAACAAGAAGGCTATTCGATAATACAAAAAGAGAACAAATGAAGTCAATGAGTATCTCTATTCAAGCTCGATCTTCTACTCTGGATCTCCAGGTAGAACATACATGTATCAACAACCTGACGCTGGGCCATTGCTGCTACTAGTACCTACAACATAAAAGTCTACACGGGTACCAAGGAGGCCAACCGGGCAGGGTTTGAGAGAAGTCTCAGTAGGCCACCACCAACGGTGTCTACCTGTAGTCTAAATAGGTGTCCACATGCAACAATGTGTTATATACTAAAGGTATGTAAAGAAAAGTAAATAAATAACCCTCCCGCTCTGGTTCCGGAAGGTCGCCTAGAAGGTCTACCTACTTCAGCTCATGGCTGGTATACTTAGAAATCACCAGTGGTATATGTACATACACATAGGTTATCACTGTCACGAGGTAAGCATTAATCTCGTCCATAAGCACTATAGATTGTGTGGGGTAGAAATTCCTCCCACCCACAAAGGTTATATAGTCATGAGGTATAAATTCCTCTCATCCTCAATCACTATAGCTGGGGTGGGGTAGAAATTCCTCCCACCCATCATGGTGATATAGGCACGACGTTTAAATGCCTCTCGTCCTGTTTCACAGAGTTTCATCTAGCACGGGGTAAGAATGCCTCCCTCCAAACATGGGTTATCACAAGCACGTCAACACAGTAAATCATACCTATTCACATCACAATGTATAAGGAATTACATCTTATATCATTTCACTCTAGCAAATCATGGAATACATACACATAAATTCAATCAAGGGTTTCAGGCAATCTCATCCTAGCCAACCTCTAACTAGGTCATCTCATTTTCCTATCATGTAAAATGTCCTTTCAACTCATATCATTAAGGTTCAAAGTTGAGAAAGGTGAATAACTCCAGGCATAACACCTATGGTTGACCACTTCCAGTCCCTACCTCCTTTAAACACCCTAACAAGGTTATATTCATCAATAACCTACCACTCAGGTCATTTACATAGTATAAAGTCCATATAAATAAGGGGTTTGGAGAAATACAACCCCTGACACATCGTTATAAACCAAAAGCAACGGAATACCCAAATGGAGAACACATGACCACCTACCAAAGAGCTGTAGGCATAGGCACGCTCGATATCAACCTTAGATTCTCATTAGGTTGGAAGAGATCTAAGTTCCAGTACAATTCCCTGAAAATATGTCATTTGAGCCTCAATCAAAATAGCACAATGGTAATAAAGATTTTCCTAGGAGAAAGGGTTGTGTGTGGTTAGAATTACCAACGGTAGTCCAATTCCTTTGACTAATCGAATAATGGACACCAGGGGAAGAAATGGAAAGAGAATGAATGAGGAGAGGGTTTCATAAGTCAAAGGAGGATCCTGTATGGATCTGTCCGCTGTAAGAAGAAAGAAAGGCTTAAAGCCTTAAAATAGAATTAAAGGAAAAATTGTAAATTTTACCCAGATCAGGGTCGCACGGTTTAGGCGCACGGGTTACCAAACTGTGCGCAAACTGTGTGGACTTCTCTGCCTCCAGAAAAAGGGTTGCATGGTTTAGGCTCACGATTTTCCCAAACCGTGCGAAAATTGTGATCACCTCCCTACCTCCAAACCAAAGGTCACACGGTTTACCCAAACTATTCCCAAGATGTGTGCAGGCCCTGCACCCCTATCTCAATGTCCATTTCTCAAATACTCGGGCTCCTAAAAAACCTCGGACACTTCTGGGACCTTCCATAGGACATTACACACCTTAAACATGCATAAAAGAAAGATTCAAAAGAAAAACTAACTATCCGTACCTTTAACAAAAAGTTGGGATGTTACAACCTCCCCTCCTAAAAGCAACTCGTCCCTGAGTTGACCTTCCAAGCATACAAAGGTGTCATCAATAAAATTCTATATACATTGAGAATTTATGTCATCCACTCGCTCCCTTGTCTCGTCATGTACCCGGCTATGCTTCCATATCACCCTTACAAGAGGAACAGACCTGCCATGGAGTGTCTTCAAACTCTGGTCAACAATTCGAATCAGATACTCCTCAAAGGAAGCATCCATATCCAATTCAACCTCATTCGGTTGAAAAACGTGACTTGGATCTGAAAAGTACTGTCGTAGCTAAGATACATGAAAAACATCGTGCATATCCTGATATCTCTACGGAAGTGCAAGTTGTTGATCTACTGGCCTGATTCTCTTCATCACCTCAAAGGGTCCTATGAACCTCGGTGAGACCTTACCCTGCTTCCGTACATGTCTATTCCACAACCTGGGTGAGACCTTCAATAAAACCTAGTCCCCGTCCTTGAACAATAGAGGTCGTCAGTGCTTGTTCGCATAAGACTACTCTCTAGACTGAGCTATCTGCAAACACTTCCTAATAAGTTGCATCTTCTCTGTAGTCTCCTGCACAATACGTGGTCCTAGAACAGCTACCTCCGCTGCTTCAAGCCAACACAAAGGCGAGCGACAAGGCCTACCATATAAGGATTTATATGGATCCATCTCAATGGTATCCTGGAAGAAATTGTTATAACTGAACTCCACAAGATGAATGTGTTTCTCCCATGAACCTCCTAAATCGAGAACACATGCATGTAACATATCCTCTAGTACATGTATAATCTGCTCGGTCTGTCCATCAGTCTGCGGGTGATAGGCCGTGCTCAAGAGTACCTATGTACCCAAGGGATTCAATAAAACCTGCAAGAACCGAGATGTAAAATGAGGATTTATGTCCGAGAAAATAGATCGAGGTGCTCTATGAAGGCACACTATCTCCTTGACATACAGTCTTCCCATATGGTCAAACGTGATGGTTTCTCTCACACGTAAGAAATGCACGACCTTCATCAGATGGTCGATTATAACCCACACTACATCATAGCCATGAGGTTACCTATATAAACTGGTTACAAAGTCTATAGAAACAACGTCTCATTCCACTTCGGAATGGAAAACGGCTGCCAAAGCCATACTAGACGCTGATGTTCCACCTTCACCTGCTCACTGGTGAACAACGCATGATAAAATTGGCTATCTCCCGCTTCATGCTAGGCCACCAGTACTATCGTCACAAATCACGAAACATTTTTGCATTGCTTGGGTGAACTGCCCAAGGTGAGGCATGGACATACCTCATCAGCTCCTCTCTAATGTCTTCTGTGACCCATACCCTCCTACAAAACAATAATGTATCACCCACACCCATGGTCCAATCTGCAGATGCATCATCATTGACACTTTCTTGCAAAACAAGGCCTTCGAGGTCTGATAACTCTCTAGCCCAGACTCGTTCAAAAAGACTATATGTCACCACTAAGGCTGAGAAAAAGTTCTAATCCTGACCCTCCTGGTCCTCAATGTGCATCTCCAAAGACAGGGCCATCAGCTTCCATTCCTCATCAGATTTCTGAACTACTTGCGACTGAGTTTTCCAACAAAGCGTGTCGGCCACTGAATTTCATTTCCCATGAGTGTAGTCTAGTTTGAAATCAAAGGATTGAAGGTACTCGACCCACCTGAATTTAATGAGATTTACATCCCGTTGATTGAAGATATATTTGAGGCTTTTGTGGTCAGGGAATACCTCAATACTCTCTCCCAACAAATAGTGTCTCCAACAGCGTAAGGCATGTACAACCGCTGCGAGATCGAGGTCATGCATCAGATAATTCCAATCATGATGCTTTAACTGATGAGAACCATACAAAACGACTCGATCGTCATGCATCATGAAAGCTCCAAGATCGATACCTGACGCGTCACAAAAGACTATATATGCTTTTCATGGCTCCGGAAAGATCTGTATAAGTGATGAAGTTTTTCTTCCATTCAGTTCCTAAAAAGCTACATCCCAAGGTTCTGACCAATCGAATCTCACCGTCATTTTGGTAAAAGCTATATGCGGTGATTCTAGGTGTGAAAATCCTGAATTAACCACATATAATATCCAACAAGAAACATGAAAATTCTGATATAAAATACGTTCTGGGGCTGCTCCCAATAAACTACAGCACTCACCTACTCAGGGTCATCTGAAACTCCAGAATCCTAATTTATGTGACACAGTAAGTGAACCTTATTTATCCAGAAGGGGAATTTACTGAGCTCATCATAAATCTGATGCTATCATAGCAAATTCAACACGATCTCCTGATGGGTTACATGGCCGTGTCTTGAGCATGAATAGAATAAGATATCATCAACAAATACAACAATGAAAAAATCATGGTATGGGTGAAAAATCTGATTCATAAGAGCCATTAACTCTGTAGGTGCATTCGTAAGACCAAACAACATGACTAGGTACTCATATAGACCATACCTACTCTTGAACATCGTGCGAGGTATGTCAGAAGACCTATCACGCAACCGATGATAGCCTGAACTCAAATCTATATTTGAAAACACTTTCTCTACTCAGATCTGGTAGAAGGGGTCATCAATTCGAGGTAATGGATGTCGATTCTTAATAGATAGCTAATTTAACTTATTGTAATCCATGCAAAGACGAAGGGTACCATATGACTTCTTGGAATAGTGGACCGGCGATCCCCATAGAGAGGTACTAGGACATATAAACCCTTTTTCTTCCATGTCCACCTTCTGATGCTTGAGATCAAGGAGTTCCTTAGGCGCCATCCTATAAGGAGGAATGATCACTGGTGCTGATCCAAGTATAATCTCTATAGTAAACTCAACCTCTCGCACTGGATGTAGGCTAGAGAAATCATCAGGAAAGACATCACGGAAGTGCTCCACCACGGGAGGATAAATAAGGGATTGTAACCCTTGGTCATTGAGATAAATACTGGCAACATGTGCCATGCCACCACCTAAGATCTGGTGCTCCGGTCCTGCTCGTGTCACACTAAGATCCCATTCCCCCTTATGCATATGTGTGTCGCCATCTGGTGACGTAAACACCACCCTCCGACGATAGCAGACAATCTGGTCTCTATAGGGAACTAACCCGTCCATCCTGATTATTATATCAAAACCTACCATATCCAGAACATACAGATTCCACATGAAAATGTAACTACCCACCTCGAGGGGAAAATTCTTACAATGTCAAATTCCCTCTGAATGGACACCTAATGGGGTATCTAATGTGATCATGCCCTGATATGACTCCACATCAAGGCCCAGACTTCCAACAATCGCCTCTGATATAAAAGAGTGAGAAGCGCCTGTATCAAACAATGCAGATACTAATGTAGAAGAAACTACAATCATACCTCGTACAGAAGATGGTTCGACGTACTGCTCCTTCATCGTAGGCTCGACTGCATACAACTGGCCGGTATCACGACCCTAAGTCAAAGCCTGGATACCCTAAGCAGAGCAGCCTCACTAGCGCTGAGATTTATTTACCTGACTACCTCTACCTCGACGGGTGCCACGGCCTGATCAGCCGGTGGTATTCCAGCTGCCTGACTGACGTGATCCTGCTGATCCAGCGCTATAACATATAGTAGGCACAAATCCCTACTCACTGGACCCTGGGGGAATAGTCTTGCAGATGCAGTGGAGATGACCTATCCTACCACAGCCTCTGCACTCCACTGGGTTTCACCGACACTGCCTCTTTATATGCCGTGGAACCCCACATTGGAGACAGATAAGAGTACCACCTGTAAATGGGGTCTGACCACGACTAATACCCAAAGAGTCCTCAAAACGCGACTTCTTCCCAGAAGCAGGTCCACTGGAACCCTGAGGTGCTAAACCACCCTTGTTCGCACTATCCGCATCTCTTAGATTCCTCTCCGTGATCAAAGCCTGATTGATGATCTCTGAAACTATTGTCAACCTGAACATGTTAACCTACGACCGAATTGTGTAACACAACCCATCCTCTAATCTCCTGGTGGTCATGAGATTGTCAGCATCTAGTGTAGGAACAAAACAATGCAACTCCATGCAACGAGATGAATATTCCATGACTATCATGGCCCCCTGCTGTAGATTCATAAGCTCCCTAGATTTATCAGCCCTCAAAGTATGGGGAAAGAAAAAGTCATAGAAGACGGTCTGGAAATCATCCCAAACCATCTCTCTCTACTATCCCGACAGGGGGATGACATCACACCACCTCCTAGCTGATCCTCGTAGCATATAAGTTGCGAGATTGACCCTCCACTATGGAGGCGTCTCAAGGTGCTCAAGGATGGTTAGAATAGGCTCCAAACAAGACTCCTCATCAAAAGGTCCTCCATATCCCATTAACATAGGAAGATTCTGTGACTGAACCTTGCAGGTCAACTCTGCCTTACTCGGGGAAGGTCGCACTCCACCTTGAACACTCTGCATCAAATGTAAAAAGCTCTCACGGAACTGGGCATCAACGCCCATCTCAGGAATAGTAATAGGAGCCACAGGTGGCTCGATAGGACGATCAGCTGGAAGCTCAGGACCCGCCACCTTAAAAAAGTGATCATCACTACCTTCAGCATGTGCGTCTCAAGGACGCCTCGGAGGAATAATGATACAATGCCAAACAAATATCTCAAAAGAATAAACCAACAAATTTAAAGGATTAACTCTAGAATCTAGGGCTGGTACTAAGCCATCATACCCCTAAGATCACCTATCCACCCCGATTAAAATTCTTAATAAAACCCGCAACTATTCAAATTTAACTTCATCCAGTGATATGGAATTTCCCAGCACATAAGGGAAAGTAGTCCTTATGAACTGAAAGAATACACACACATGGATGTCATTTTTCATTTACTACTACTAAACATGCATTCAAATTTCCATTTATGAAAAAGATTGGTTTAGTTGGAATGTCAATTCCTGATCCATAAGGGCTCATACTCCTTTTGAAACAAAGAGTGACACCCACTAAAACCACCTCATTTATCAATACAAAAAATGCATGAAGGGATAGAAAAATGGCCCACATGTAAAGAAAGCATGGAAATAATCAACACGCAATGCTTGCTCAAAATTTAAACTTGACATGGCAAGATGCATGGCCTAATCATATTGTGCCTATCATGATGCATGTTCTATTGAATAACCCTCATTTCATCGGGTCGATCCATGAAATCCAAATCCATACATTGAAAATCTAAATAACATCACCAATCATGTGAAGCACCCAACGGTGAAACAGTAACAACAGTAAATATCAAAATCAATAACAACATTATTTAGGAAACTTAGTGTTTTCCTCGTACATGGGTTCACGAAACCCAAGAATGACTTATAACTATGTCCCTATAGATTCCCAGTCTCCAATTCTATTGTCTCTAAATAGTAAAGAAAGAAATAAAGAATCCTCTGATACCACATTGTGACTTCTCGGACCCAGCTGCCCCTCAACCTGAGCCCCGAGCCCGGTTGGCCATATAACGCCTGGCCCGTCTCCCCATGGGTCAGGGGCTGCCGACTAGAAGTGAGGGTGTAATGGTATGTCTGTGGAGAGACTATACCCCCATGTCAGAGTACTCAGTGGAATAGCAGCAAAGTCATACAAATAGCGGAAGCACAACCAATGGAAAAACTGGACCAAAGAGGAAACACACAACCAAACAACCAGATTAAGTAAAATCCTGATAATTATGCAAAATACACACACGTAGTGTCTAATAAAAAATGGATTCATGGAATTTTCATAAAATGGAAATTGAAAACCAGTAGGCTATACGATAATACAAAAATAGAACAAAAGTTGTCCACGAGCATCACCATCCAAGCTTTATCATCTGCTCTAGATCTCCAGCTAGAACGTACATGTATCAACATCCTAACGTCAGGCCTTTGCTGCTACTAGTACCTGCAGTAGTAAAGTCTACACGGGTACCCACGAGTCCACCCAGGTAGGGTGTGAGACAAGTCTCATTAGGCCACCACCAACGGTGTCTACGTGTAATCCATATAGGTGTTCACATACAACAATTAGTGATATAATGAAATTATGTAAAGAAAATTAAATAAACAACCGTCCCTCTTAGGTTCTAGAATGTCACATGGTAGGTCTACCTAATTCTACTCATGGCTAGTAAATTGGGCAATCACCAGTGGTATAAGTTCATACACATAGGTTATCATTGTCATGAGGTAAGAATTCCTCTCGTCCATAAGCACTATAACTGATGGGGGTAGAAATTCCTCTGACCCATAAAGGTTATATAGGAACGAGGTATAAACGCCTCTCATCCTCAATCAATTTATATGGTGTGGGGTATAAATTCCTCCCACCCTCCACGGTTATATTGGCACGAGTTATAAATACCTCTCGTCCTGTTTCACAGTGTTTCATCTGGCACGGGGTAAGAATTCATCCCTCCCAACATGGGTTATCACAAGCATGTCAACATGGAAAATAATAACCATTCACATCACAATGTATAAGGAATTACATCTCATATCATATCACGTTAGAAAATCATGGAATACATACAATTCAATTCATTCAATGGGTTCAGGCTATATCATTCTAGCCCACCACTGACCAGGTCATCTCATTTTCCTTATGTGGAAAATGCCATTTCAAATCATATCATTATGGTTCAAAGTTGAGAAAGGGGAAAAACACCAGGAATAACACCTATGGTTGCCCACTCCCGGTCCCTACCTCCTCTAACTGCCCTAACAAGTTTATATTCATCAATCCCATACCACTCGGGTCATTTAGAAAGGAAGCAGTCCATATAAATTAAGGGTTTGGAGAAAGACTACCCCCGAAAAAATGTTATAACCCCAAAGCGACAGAAAACCCAAACGTAGAACACATGACCACCTACCTTAGAGTTGTAGGCATAGGCTCGCTCGATATCGACCTCAGATTCGCAGTATGTTGGAAGAGATCTAATTTTTAGTATAATGGCCTGAAAATAAGGAATTTGATCCTGCATGAAAATAACACAATAGTAGGAAAGATATTCTGAGGAGAACGGGGTGTGTAAGGTTAGCCTTACCAATGGTGATCCAACGCCTTCGACAGATTGAATAACGGACACCAGGGGAAGAAACGACAAGAGGAAGAGTGGGGAGAGTGTTTTGGAGCTCAAAGGAGGCTCCGCTCTGGTTCTGTCCATGGGAAGAAGAATGAAAGGCTTAAGGCCCTAAAATAGAATTAAGGGAAAAAATGTAAATTTTACCCAGATCTCTGTCACACTGTTTTAGAGCACGGTTTACCAACCCATGCGAAAACCGTGCACACTTCCCTGCCTCTAGAAAAAGGGTTGTACAGTATAGGTGTATGGATTACACAAACATTGTGCAAATAATACCCACCTCCCAGCCTCCAGAAAAAGGCCTCATGGTTTACCCAAACCGTTCGCAAGTTGAGCGCGAGTTGTTTTCCCCTGTATACAAGTCCATTTATCAAACTCTCGGGCCCCGAACGAACCCCCGACACTTCCCGGACCTTACTTATGACATTACACACCTTAAACAATATTAAAGGAAATAATCTAAAGAAAAACTAACGATCTGTACCTTTACCAAAGAGTCGGGTCATTAAAACTGGAAACATATAATTATGGAAAACCACAATGGACCAATACACAGTTATTCGAATATTTCATACTATTATAAATGAGATTCCACAAACTATTTTGGAATATCATTACCTAAACACTTAATCATTAAAACACCATTTTTTCATACTCAACATCGCCAATAGTGATCTTCTGTGACTTTCCATTATCTTTTACCTTAACAGGTTTCTTACATCGATCATCATTAACCCTTGGAGTAGGGAATTGGTTAGAATAATTCCACAATTCCTTGCACTTGTAGCATTGAAGTGTTGTTGTGGTGTTCCCTATAGACTTTTCTTTATTCACATCATTAACAACCTTGTTCCCATTACTTCTGTAATAAACTGCTCGTTGAACGTGATTTCCACACATGAAACATTTTCTAGTCCCTCTAAAGGAATATACACCATGATTTTTTCAACACTTTGAGCATAAGGATGAATTCATCGTCTATTCACCATAGTTTTTGAGACATTCCCTTGAAAAAAATCCTTCATTTGTTTATTAAAACCATGAGAAGGATATATTACACAAAATTCCAGTTCTACATTACTAAAACAATGAACAATATTTCATAGATACTAATGTCTCTTATTGCTAATGACTTTTGAAGACATGGTTTTATGCCACTGAAGAATCAGTAATCAATACATTCATGTTCGATGATAAATCAATCAGCCTACCATTCATTTCTTGTAATATTCGTCTCATTTGTAATGATAGAGTAATCGTAATTTTTCATAATTTCATGGAACTCATTTGAAATCATTGTTTGAATAATATGAGAGAATTACATATTGAAAACAATGTTATTGAACTCATCCCATTCATTGGATTCAATTTCATATTGCTTTCATGTATTCTTAATTTGATTTCACCATTGGTCTGCTTCATATTCTAAAGGATAAAATACCAAAATGAGTATTTCATGATACAAATAGAGGAGGATGAAAAATTTCATTTCAATGATATTGATCTATTGTTCAACAAGAAGTGGATAAGAACAACCACTATATGATGGTTTATGCTTCCCCATTAAGGACTCAATATATTGTTGTTCCCTTATATACTAATTGGAAGTCCAGAATGATTCATAGATTGAGTAAGTATAGAATTAATATTTTTCATTCTGTCTCCCATAACATTTGGTTGTTAATGGGTATAATCATTGAATTTCGTGGTGCATTGATCATTAACATGGTTCCTTCTGGTTACGACCATTGTCTAAAACCCAAAAATAATAGTGTTAGAGGAAAAAAATAAAATTAGGGAAAAACAGAATCTAGGGAGGTAATTTTAGTACCAAACATCTTAGGTTTAATTATAGTTGATTCGGGTTTGTTACTAAAATTCTATGACTATCAAATATAGTTAGACATAACCATAGGGACATCCCAAGGCATACCATTATATATATCTCTATGGATCTCACTAATGTTTCTTATCTTGGTTTCCAATGGAATATTAAACCTTCATTCTGATACCAACTGTAACAACCTAGGCATGATGTACAAGGAAATTAAAATACATCTATATACTAATTAATACATGAAACAAACAGATTACCAAAGACTAAATTAGTATAGTGTCTTTAGAAACATGAAGAAAAATATTTTAACTTTCAGAAAGATATTTAACATCTCCCATAATGAACTTCTTCTTTTTTTCCTACCTAAAACCATTCAATATATCCTAGGGATAAGAAAACATAAAAAGGGTGAGCTCAAATACCCGTATGGGTAAACATTAATGACATAAAACAAAACATAGACATTAGAATGTATAAACATAACCATAATGTTCAAATATCAAAATCACGATTCATGAAATAAAACATGGCAGTACAAAAGGAATAGTTCGTAATGGAACATTAACAATTATAAAATTTCTTTGGCATAAAACATGGAATTGTGGAAAACAAATAATAGTAAAATATTATATCCATAGTATTATAGTAATTACATCCAAGAACAATATAGTGGACAAATCCCATTACTGAAATGGGTTTACGTATCATTCTAGCCATGTATTACTCAAACAGATTTACCTTTCGTTCCAGCCCTTTATTACTAAACCTGATTTACATGCCATTCCAATCATGTCTATATGAGGAGATATAAATATTTACCTAATGAATTGGAGATAAATATACGCCCCACCCATCTAATAATGAAATCATTCTTACATGTTCCCAAAAAACAAAAATCAATCAGTGTATCATAACCCAAGAAATAATATGGGTTTCTTAAGCATCATTCCATAATAACAAAATCCATCTAAAATAACATTACCTAAATATATAAATCAAATTTAATTAATAATTGGGATAGAAATATAACCTTATTTAATGAATGTCATCTTAGTATGAAAATAATTTTGCTAAAAACATATAATTAATTCCAGAGGAAAATATCATTTCTTCTTCAAAAACATCTTTCTTTCTAAAAATTCCTTCAAATTTTTGATAGAAAATAATTTAATTGAAAATATACTTCAAATATTGTAATGAAAAATAAATGTAAATACGGTGTTATGAAGGAATAAAAATCCATTCACGCCGTATTTGTTAATAAAACATTCTCCTGGTACATTTACCAAAAAAGTCAAAAAGTACCACGTATCGAAAAATGAAAACTGATTCCTTTCATACCATTAGATAAAAATTTACCAATGGCTATAATTGACTTTTAAAATTTCTAGAAGAATAAGTATAATATTATATATTAAAGAAACATTGATGTGAGTGATAAATATACCCGATTAAATATATATGAATAAACTATCTCAGATAAAAATGATATTTTAGAAATTATCCCTTACAATAGGTCTGATATGCTCCCTATGTGTTTGAACCTCATATATAATTATTTAGGCAGTATTTTTAACTTATTCAAGAATCATGGTTATCATATATGTTCATATTATCCTTCCTTTATTTGTAACAAATCATTTTTAGACGTTATTTGGGTTTTAACTACTTCATGATCGTATATGTTTTTTGTCGATTAAGTTGTGGATCTCATTCATAGGTCATATTTATATCACTATAAAATTATTTTAAAATAATAAAAACCATAGTAATTAATTTTTTATATTTATATAATTATTCTTTAGTGGTATTCAGGTAGAATGAATCACATTGAATTGTAGAGAAAGTAGGACGTATGTACGGATTAACGATGGTATCATTCTAATAATGGTTGGATTGTATTGATTTTCATGGTGTACTCTATTTAAGAAAAAATATAATTTTATATTTATCATTTATTTATTACATTCATTTTTATACCCATCCATGTAATGTGGTGGTGAAAAAAATACACCATGATGTGGAGATAGTAAACCATACGTACTCACGTGTGGTGATTCATTCCGTCATAAAACTACTACAGTTATTATTATATAATGAAAGAACTCATGAAGTAGAAGTAAGTGTAGAACGAAATATGAAATAATCAGTAGTGTAGATTACCTCTTCTTTGACATGATCTCTTTAGATCTCCACTTAATGGAACTAGATTTAGACCATTGAGAATACCAGCACAATTATAATATTACATAGAATGTTTGGAAGAGAAATGGGCAGGGGATGGATGTACGTGAAGGCTTAATGAGTTGTAGATAAATTATGAAAGTTGTTTCCTTTTATAATTGTGGTGATGTGAACTTTTGGAAACTACATATGTAATAATTTATAAGAAATTCAATCCCTTCAGAGAAACCTGCAAAATGTCCCAATGTTGAAAATTAGATGACATAGTGTTGTAAAATCATCAAAAAATAAAATTTTGAAAATTTATTTTTTCAGTTTAAAATATATGTTTTAATTTAAACATAGTTATTCTATTTAATTTTAATTGTGGTAATAACGTTCTAATTATTTTATGGTTATAAATATTTACTTATATGTTGTTAATTGAATATAAGTGGATATTTTATGAAATTTTAGACATTATAATTAGTACCTTTTTATTTTAGTTTTTTTATAATTTAATAAAATGTTATTTTTCTAAAATATCAAGAGTTTCAATTTAGACACTATTAATTTATTTGATTTAAAATAAATCGGCAAAGAAGATAAATTCATAACAAAATATTTTTTACTCAACTAATATGTCATAATCACCACTAAAATTCATGTAGAACATTAATTAGTTCATATTATATTTCTTTTTATATTATTAAATCTATTTATTTGATACTTCTATAAATAATATAATTTCTACATCACTATTGTTTCATCATTAATGGTAATTATTTAATCTCAATAAATTATAAATAAATTTTTATGATGTAGGTAACTCTTTTACCATTCAACAGAGTGTCATCCGTCAATATTATCTCTTAGTTAAGAATATTTTAAAAATAATAAACCTATATAAATTGAGATAATGAGATTTTGTCAAAATCAGTAGTTTTTATTAGATTCATGTCATATTCAAAGGTAAGTGGAAATTAAACTATTCTGTTTAGAAAATTAAATTATATGGGTTTGATTTAGTCATCCAATAGGATTTTCACATTTTTTACAGTAATTTTATAATATTATTTTTTCCATTAATTATCTGATTTACTTTAAACTCTAGTAATAAATATAATTACCAAAGTAACTATTCATAATGTAGAAAATTAAAAGTGTCCTTTTAACATAATTTGGACCAACTGATTCCAAATATGGAATCTATTATTTGAAATAAAAAATACAGACTTTTTAGTAATACATTTAAAATTACTCTCATTGTTGAAATGAGAAAACAGGTTCTAAAATTTTAAATATTGGAAAATATTGAAATGTTTTTACATATGAATATAATGTAAAATTATTTTCAATAACCTATTATGGACTGAATTATATTAAAAGGTTAAAAATATTTTCAATTTATAAGTTGAATAAATAAAATAATATAATTTATCCATATAAATTATTTGAGTGGAAAATTTTATTTTCAATTGAACTTTAGTGTATTTTTACTATTGAAGAATACATGAAATTTATAAAAAATATATTATAAATTCATTAAACATGAATTTTTATATCCCCTTTCGAAATAAAATCATTATGTTATCTTATAAAAATTATTAATGTGTCAAAATCATAATTTAAAATGGGTTCTTCATTAATTTTTCTAAAATTAAACTTTAAATAAAATAGGTTTTTATACATCAAAAAGGGTTTTATTTATACCCACTCACAAATATATCCATTGGATGAATCTAAATAATATTTTATTATGTATATAATACATATATATCACATTAATTTCATTACCAACATTAATTTAGTCAAAAATAAAAATATTTATTTGATTTATATTATTTATAAATAATTGATAGAAAATGAAATCCCAATGCATTTTCAAAAGCTAGTTATAATTATTCCCTATAACCTAACTGATATGCTATAATGGTATTTTTATAATAATGGAATCTCATGGATCTTTTAATCTCAGGATTGTGTATAACGCAAGAAACTTACAAATAAAAATTATTTAATAAAATCAATAAAAAAATCCGGGTGTTACAATCCCATGGCCACTAATCTGTGTCAACACAAAAATTACATCATATCCTCAGGCATTCCTCTCTATAATATATAGGCCAATAGCTAGTAGATCAGATCAATGATGGTATTATTGGGAGACTATACCCTAATATACTTGTAAAAATAATAGAAGAAATAATTTAAAATCATATCATTCACAATGGGAAGTAATGTGATATCAAAGAAAGTGAAAATAAATAACAAAATTTTGAAAATTCTATATCAAATGATACTTTACAAACTATCATCAAGTCATATATATTGATTCTCAAAATGTAAAAGGAAAATAAGGAGCAAATTCCTTAGAAACAGATCTAAGACATAGTCTAATCATGAAATCATAAGATTTTTTCTTGATATCTCATATAAATAAATCATCAATCATAGGGTAATTTTCCATTTTCATTAAAATATAAATGAGGAATTATTGGGTACTCAATGACATACCAAGTAGGTTGTGTGTAAAACATAGTAGGGAATCACCAATGAATCATTATGCTTATTCGTCCTGAGTTAATATGTGCATAATGACATGCATAAAAAATTCATGAAATTTTTATATATAGAAGAATTCAAATTGTCTTATATTGGGTTCAAGGTGACAACTGAGGTCGGACATACCTACATTGTAAAATTATAGATTTTTTTATCCATATTATCCATTGAGTCAAAATTGTGTTTAATGAACATTTCTTAAGAATCCAAAATCAATAGTCATACTAGATCTAAATCGATGGTATCCCAAACCATTATTTATTATCGTTTTAAAAACATTGCATCCCAAATTATTGGTTTTCCCTAGTGTAAGGCAATGAAACCAAAATTAGTAGTCTTACTAGAACCAACATTGTGCATCCTAATATATTATTCATCACAACTCCCAACAAATAGGATCCAAAATTTGTTCTAATAATTCTTCCAAACCCTAGATTCCCATATTAATAGTCTTCTTGTCTCTAAACTATGGTATCCAAAAACCATGATTATTGGCCTGATACAACTCCATGAAGAATATAATTGATATCACAATCAATAGTAATTGATCCAATACTCAGGAAATTAATTCAGTCATTGCATAAGATAAATTCCAATGGATCTAATATAGCTACTATTTTATTAGGTAAGAATAGTATGTTTTACAAATCTCAATTATTTTATTTTTGGCCAAATCACTTATGTCTTAATACCCCTATGGTTGAAATTTGAAATTTATACATAATTTAAAAAATTATTATGGAAACCACATGGGTGGTAATGTTATATTATTCTCACTAATCAGTTTATCGTGACTCATACAGGGCGTCAATTAATGATTAAAGAGGCCCGATATTTATTTATAATTTTTCAGAAATCACATGGAATACCATGGTGAAAAAACATCATATGAAAAAAATATAATTATTTGTAGGAATAATAGTTAAAATATCCAACATATTGGTTTAAAGATCTTAATAATCAAGAGACAAAAGCAAATTTGAACTAAACAGTCCTATATCAAAAAATTAGATTCTATATAAAACTAATTTCAGTTTATGAGAAGGGGAAAATAAATAAATAATAAAAAAGACATGTGAGTCCTCTATAAAATTACACGTATTAATAGAACTCCATAACAATGATGATAATTTCAATAATCCATGAAATGGGGATATAGGAGCTCATTGAAGAAAATACAATTCATTCCTATCCAAAATCAAATAATAGAGTAAAGGTGGTGTAGTTTTAGGGGACACCAACATGCCCCTAATTTTAAAATACATGAAACACTGCATATGAGTAGTTAATTGTGTGAAATATACTTCCATGATATTGAATATTAGTCTAATAAATAACTTCTTCCTTTCCATGAATGGTCATAATGACACAATTTGTAACATTTTAAATTTCCACCTAATGTGTAATAACCAAATATTTTCATACATAGATATCAAATATTAATATATATAAATATTGATTACATAATAAAATGATATAACCATGGTAAAATTTAGTTCTAGTGCCTTTGGAATCATGGAGACATTAACATCTAGTTGATAAGAGTTCTAGATCATCTCCTACTATGTTTATAATAAATTTCACCCGTATCATACATATCAATCATAATACCTTTGAACATAACCTGGGGAATAAAAGCATAATAAATTTGAAGAAAATATGATCACTAAGATTAAATAATGGTGATACAATTGATTACATAAGAATAATAATGGAACAAGATTATAAGATCATGATAATAACATTTGAATTCCATATATTATATATCGTAGATCATAAAAATGATACGACATAAATCATGGAACTTCATAAGTCATAAATCATAAATTAATAAAAGATCATGATCCATGAGAATGTTGCATTGGAATAGAACATAGATTTTTGATATAAATATAATAATAGAAAATGATTTACATTGTAGTAAAGACTCATTTACAAATATATCATAGCTTAATGGATTCACTCCCAAAATCCATTGTAGAATTCAAGGTTTTCTGCCAAGACTTTCAGTGTAAATAGTCCTTCATTTAACAAGGTTCACTCCCCATTTAAGAAATGTTCATCTCCTGAGACATAAAACATTACCCAATATAGTATATGGATATATAGGTCCCACCCAACATGGTTTATTGTTTTACCAACCTTCCTTGGATATAATTTAACCTCCATATTTGGTTAAAATATAACAACCATCCTTGGTTATAACATAACCACAATACTTTTTTATAATTTAACCACCTACTTGGTTTATAATGGAACCACCCATAACATAAATAAAAATATACATATGTGTTTAATAGGAACAGAAATAATTTATCAAAAAAAACATCACAACCCATTCAAGGAAATGGGATTCATCAAAATATCATTATATAATAACCCTTGTAAAAGAAATGGGATTTATGAAAATTTCACTATATTATAACACATGAAAATGAAATGGGATTCATATCATTTAATCATCAAATATCTAATGGAAAAATGGGTTCCATAAACATATTTTCATCATGAACATAAACCGCACAGTTAATGAATAAGGATTATATCATTTGATAATGCCCTAAAATGGAATATATAACATCAATGTAAATATTATTATAATGAAAATGATTTTGAATGTTGACTTGGAACATTTATTTACGAAATAATTATTTTCAATTTGATATAAATTATTTTGAAAAAACATAAATATTAATGAAAAAATGTTTCTTTTTAAATAACCTTAGAAACATACAAATGACTCTTAAAACAATTGTGTAGTCATGAAAGAGAAAATATCTGTTAAGTAATAAGATGTTATGAAAACAATCCATTCACATTTTTTGGAAAATCATGAAGACTCATCATTCAATAAAATTCAAGACAAATCCATTTTAAATGTTAGGTAAAAAAGAAAGCATGGGTAAAAATATCTAGAAAAGCACTATAAAATTTTAACAACATTTAATAAAAAAGAAAAACAATGATCTGGATGAAATTGGGGTTTCAACTAAAGAGATAAATAATGCATATTTAAAAAAAATTCTTTTGGACTCTTGAGAAAATAATGTGAGGAAAATTTAAAGAAGAACATATTTTACTAAAAGAAATAGATGATCATAAATTAAATATGTTTCATGAGAGATTTATTATAATGATTCATCATTGAAAGAATAATCATAAAAAATCCTATTAAATAATGATATTATAAAATGAAACCCATACAATATTTATTTCTTATGAATAGTAACCCCCATGAATTGATGAATATTATATTGATGTGTCTATCCCATAATTTTCTTGGGTAGAATCATAAATAACATTACTATGTAGAATATACACCACATAAAATACACAAGTGGGGAATATGGAAAGTTTTCCAAAAATATAAAAGTGAGACAAAAAACCATTCCCACATTGGTATTATATTTAATCATAATATATGTGAAATAATAGAATAAAAATAAAAATTATATGTCACTAAAATAAATAATTCAAAATTGAATCAAATATTATTTCGAGGTGATACTCTTTCATACACATAGGATATATTTTATATTCTGATCAAATGGAAATTAACAATGTATATGTGATATTATATTTCAAAAAGTATAATTATGTTATGAATATCATAAATAAAATTTGAATCCATCATTATATTCATTCATGAGAGGTTGTTATGGGAAATTAATTATATAGGATCGCGAGGTGGTAGCCCTTCGTACACAGGATAAACAATTTACTTTCCCATATGATGGATGAGGAGATGGATTTAGGTTTTACCATTAATATGATAACACATAAAAATATGGTATATATATTTTTATTATAAATAATATTTATGAATACTGTTTTTATGAGAATAAGTAAAAGAAAAAACTTGGTGAAGTCAGTTAACTTCTCATACAAAAACCTCATTGTGATCCCTTATTAAAGACCCTAAAATTGTAATTTTTTGAAGAGCAGATTCTTGATAATGTATCTAAGGATTTTGTGGATAGATAGTGGTACAGTTTAATCATGAAAATAGGAATTATAAGTGTGATAAAATAATTGAATTAATTTCACATTTATAATTGAGGAGGAGTGACATATTTTTAATAACCAAATCTATTTAATAATTTGAAGTCACCCTCATCCCGAGTGCCTCAATATTTGAAAAAATAATTTATTTTAGGGAATTTATGGTCTATACACACACCCAAAAAAATATGTTTTAAACATTTTGTTCCTTAACCTCTATGTTTACTCACTTTTATCATCATGTTTTCACCATAGTCATTATTCTCTTTATATTGACCTATTTGATTTTTCATTTGATTATAAAAAATAAATGGAGATATATTAGATAATATTGATCCACATATTATATATATTAATTCCAATTTATAAAATAATGATCCTATTTCGGGAAAAAATTAATTATATCTCATGCGTATGTAATCTGAAAACATTGATTTAACCGTAACAACAATAATTGTTTTTTACTATTCTTACTATTCATTGTGTAAAAAGTTTAATTTTAACTTATTAAACATTATAAATTGTGTTTATAAAATATATTGAATCCATTTTTTGAAGTTAAATTTAAATATTTGGTATTATTTAATTTCAAATAAAACGTCCACAAATGATGAAAAAGTGGCTTTCCAATGAATTTTATTTTACGTATTTAAATATATAATAATAAAATTCAATAATAAATAGATTATAATGAAATAAATAGGATTAATTATAATATAAGGCATGAAATTTTAAATTTAAACTACTTTAAAATATATTTTTACTTTGAATATAAATTAAATGAAAAGGTCGTTTCAAAAAAAATCAATATATATCATAATTCATGCAGATACAAATAGATTTTCAAAAATCATCTTTAAATTTAAAATTACTTATATGTTTATTTTATAGTGAATATAAAAAATGAATTTATTTTATTAATGTGTATACCATATATTTTATATTATTTAGTTATTTTTATTGATAACCACAAATTTGATGGTCATGTTTAAATGGACAAGTTATAATAATAATATTAATTGTATATTCTACTTTGCTAAAACTCAGTGTTGCATGGAATGATATTTATCAATGAAAATCCATTGATTAAAAAAATATAGTTCAATTAAAAAGGATGTTATATTTTAACCTAATTAAAATTATTTTATATCATGAAATTATTCACTTGGATAAAAATAACTGAGGATACTTCTGCATCGTTATATACTTTGTTTCTTATTTAGTATCTTCAAGGTATTTGTTTCATAAATAATAAATTACTAGGTGTGTGGTATTGTTTCATATGACTATGTGACTTTTAATAATAATATTCATATTATTATCTTATGAGAGATCATTTTACATTAGTATGAACATTAATTTTATAACATCAGAATGATTTTACTATGTACCTCTTGAATAATGAGACATGGAACACATCGTGCACCTGAGAGTGGATCAGTGGAAGTGGAAAAATAACCATCCTTATAGGATCAATAATAAAAAGGGTAAAATATTACTATGGTCCGTATTTCCTTTCATCTTATATCTCATAACGATATTCTATAGAGATACCCATTGTATATCCTTCTTAACAACTTCATATTCCATATCATGCCTATGATTATTATAATATGTTTTCTAGTTACATTGTGCTTCCATTATTTATTGTTGATTATATCTATACTTATCGTACAATTAATACACTAAATTCTTTCACAATATATTTCATCCTCTGTCATCTTCCCTTCATATTATAATTCTACACATCCTTCCATAAAGTTCTTTATAAGAAGAAATATGAATTCCCGATTAAAAGTTGTTTCTATAGGAAAACTCATCATGAGAAAGGTGTTGATCCAAATCATCTTTTAAATCCATATATCATGATATCATCTTGTCCTACAGTATTTGGATAGTTATCCAATTGTAATAATCATTCTAATGATCATATGATGTTCTAATACTCAGCTCGGTTTCATTAGTTTACTAAAGACTTCGCTATAATATCAAGGTAAACATCAAATATTGATCAAATATAATAGAATGTTTTACAACATGAATCCTTTAAAAAACATTAATTTATATACTAGAAATATAATATAGAGAGAAATTTTCCATGCTAAGAGTGACTTATGTACACCTTCTATAGAGAATAACTATAACTCATATATCATTGTCCACTTTAGACGTATCGGGGAGTCCGATGAAAAAATACATGGTGATGTTTTTTTGTTTCCATTTTAGTGTTGGTAATGGTTGTAATCTAGAATTAGTCTTTGGTATCTCAGAATTTACATTCCAAAAATCCATACACTGATATACATATTAAAAAATTCAAATTTCCAAGTATGATGTAGTCACACAAAGAGGGGTTGAATCAGGTGTGACCCAATTTATTGAATTTTTTTCAACTTTTAATTCAAAACTCTATCACCTTTTATGATGAGAGGATGACACATGAAATGAATAAAGTGAATGAAACATAGAACACAGTATTTTTACAAGATTGTTTAAAAGGAATTATATCCTTTTCATATTGGTATCATTCCCCAACAAGGATTAACCTCTATAATATTTTTGTAAATTTCAATAGTCCAGGAAGCAACTGGTTATACAGCCCAGTAATTGATCTTCCAGTTGAATCTATTTATAACCCATTAAAACATCTCTTCTACCTCTGTTGGGTAGAACCCCCAACCATTCGACTAGTTAGACACCCGATTCTCTCTCATTCCACTTCACCAATAAGTTAGACCCCCAGCCAAAAGCTCCAACTTCTTCATCAATCTGATCCACAAATATGATGATTACTTGATCCTCCTCCACGATCTTGATGGATAACATAGAATCATATAAACTTCATGTTATTTTTCAATAATGTTCAAATTTATAAGATATTTCTAATCTGTATATATAATCAAATTACTCAGTACAACACTTCATGGGCTTGAATTCATTATTATGTAGAAGACTCGACCTCAATTAACACTGAAATCAAGGATATAGAAATATATTTTAACCCTGATAGAAATCATATTACAATTTATATCTCAAATTTATATACCTATATTTTTAAATATATATTTCACATAAACATTTTCAATTATCATTAATAAATAGTTTGGAATGGATGTCTCGCTTTATGCATGCATTATTTCATGTCCAGGGAAACTGCCACATTCATCTTAAGGCGATGTATATAAATGGGTTCACACACTACCATGAACAAAGTATTCACTTTAACTACATTTAGATAATCCTTTTTCATATAATTCATTCACAAAACAATCAATTTTATTTCCACACATATTTTCCATCATTGCACTCCTAAATTGTCTATTTCTATGTGCCTTAACTTGTGAATGTGGATGGAAGCTTATGGCTTATTTATAAAACTCCTTCAGATATAATGATCACTTAAAAAATTCACATGAATATTCATCCTATGTGATAATTTAGATCTATGAAAAAATGGAAAAATTTTATACAAACCCAATTGAGTTTAGTACATTAAGTCGTCTTAGTCCACTGTCAAATATTTTCACTCACTATGTACAAATCACGAACATGTATACCATCTAAAACATTACATATTCTCCAAAAATACTTCTATTGTGCAAGTACCAATTCAAAAAACAATATAAATAGTACACAATTATTCAAATCTATTCTCACGAAACTAATTCAAGTTTACATTGTAAAGTGTAAACTCAAAACCTTCGCAGAAAAAACCCTCTGCAGCAACCAATTTGAATCATAGAATATTCACAGAACTAATTCTCTCTCAAAAAAATAGATTATATGTGAGATAAAATACACATGTATATTATATCAGCTTCATTATTGATAGGCATAAATAAACATAATATAACCTTCCATAATCTACATGAATCATAGAATAAACGATAGAAAGAATCATTGATATGATTTTTGGTCGACTACCAAGGATATCTGATGGGAACTGAGATTCTTCGATGGATAGAATCTTATAAAATGATTCTTTTTAAAGAATACTATGTGTTGTAATTTTTTATATTTCATAGATAATTCAATGAAAAAATCAGGAGGTTATAGAGCTCAGTGAGGAGTCTGACAGTCTACATGATACATGGTTAGATCAGACGACCATAGATCTGTCTGAGTATTTACAATAGATCAATGGCTCAGATAATAAAAATAAATGACAGGATGGTATAGGTTCATTTAAAACTATAGTAACCTACATTTTGGGGTTCCCATATTCAAATTCACATATATTTTTCCTTCCCTAATAACATAATCGGCAACAACCACAACCAAAATCCTATAATCCCTCCTCCGGTACCACCACATACTGGTTCTCTAAAAGCACACTCATGTTCCCACATACACCACTATGCATCCCGACACTATGGTGCTTGAACACCACTATACATCACAAAGTCATGCCAATGCATAGTGGGACTAATGATCGATAGCTTTGGATTTGTGTTTGGCTATCCAATGTTGTTGTAGTAATTACCATAGCTAGCTAGCTAGTGGGTCACAATTTATGTTTATAATCATTTTATAAATGTTATTAAAATTAAACATAGAGACTGTACCCAACCATATATAAAAAATCACCATCATCATATTCTCTTTATGAAAAATACATCACTTCTCATGGAAGTCCTTAAAATGATGCAATAAATGTGCAAAACTTAACCCACCAAGGACAAAAGTTTTTATGAACTACAAATTGTCTCATAATTCACCTCATTTAAAAATAATTTACTTTTCATCATCTTAATTCATTGATCAAAACTTATATTTCACCATATCACATTACCACTTCAATATCCCCCTTTTACATTTTTTTCAATAAATTAATTTTAAAATTCCATGATATCTTCTCCCCTTATTGATAATAATTTTAAAGTTATAAGCATAGAAAATAATCCTCATTTCCAAAATCTAGATTCTAAAAATATACTCATCCTTTTTTACATATATTACCTATTTTCATTCCAAGAAAGTTATAATTAACACAAGATTATAAAATAGCTAAACATAATCATCCCTATGTCTATATGAACAATAATCAATGTAGAAAACAATTGTGATCAAATTTAACATCAATGTGATTAATAAATTTCCAGAATGTGATACCAATCACTGAATACATTTATAAAGAATTGATCAATGGATTTACAAAAAAATCTATTAGATTCATCTCATGAAATCAATTAGATACATTCAAGTGAAATAATTTATTTCCCTTATCAAATAATATTTTCCTTTTTCTCATCATGTAATAAATCAATCCCCTTTTAAAATTGAGGAATATGAGTTCGTAACCCGCATATCTCAATAATGACAAGAATCATTTTCCAGACTTATTGATTTTAAGAATTATCAGATGCATACCTCAAAAATCATGTAATACTCATAAGATAGTAACTAAAATATAAATATTTTTTTCTCTACATTAAGAGATTCCCTAAAAAATTCTTCATCATGATTATCTTTCTTCAATAATAAACTAACATGGTCTTATGAGATTATTTGAGATGTTACAAATTGACAACATGATGCAATACTCTTTAATGATAGAAGTATTTTCAACTTAAAAATATTGAAATCATTTATAAATTCATTTCTCTAATGAATATATGCTTTACCATTAATTCCCTAAATTAAAATAGTAGACAATATATATTTTACATTGGTGGTTCTATAATTATCCTCAGTTAGAGAAACGAGGCTAAGAGTTTCCTCTAAACACTATAATCTTCATATATAAAAAGGAATTATTCATGATTTATAATGATGTAGTTTAATTTCACTCTAATTTCTTAATTTTCTTGGAAGTTCCATCTATTCAAGACATATGATCGAACACTATTTAGGAACATTCTCATTCTTCACTCCTTGTGTATACTTCTTTTTTCTCATTATTTGAAGTCATAGGTTCTTTCTAATTCATCTTCATTAATCCTTTTTGATCATATAACAATATCAAAACAAAATTATGTGATTTTCCAGATATGTTGAACCTATCACTCCAATCATTATAATTTAATAACTCTGAACTTTTACGCAACATTTCATATTCTTTATCAGATATTTCATTCACCAAATCAATCATGTTATTTCTGTTCTAGACTGAATCTATCGTTTATTCCAACTTACTTCCTTCAGTATAAATTTACATTTCCAATTCAATGTGATCCATGATATGTTATTTCGTAACACAGTGGGAACATTTTTTTGTGATACATTTTTCACATCATTCTTCATAATATTCTATTTATTTGTTTGTTTAATGACCTTCATCTTTTGTTCAAAATGCAAGGTTGACCTATAATATTCATCTCTTACCTATATCACTTTTTGTTTTGGTATTTTGTTCATATTAACATATGATGTATGCATGATTGGCACATACTAGAACTCATCATAATAGTGACCAATTCTGCTGCAATAATCACACAAACATTCAAAGTAATCATATCTATTCTTGACAAACTGATTCTTATTCTGTGAATTATGGATCTATTTTTCCTATTTGAAATTTTCTTCAGATTAACTCCAACCTAATGTAGTCATTAAATAATTTTCATTCAATTAAATATTAATTAAAAAAATAATTTTATGATTCCCAATCTTCCATCAACACCAACTGTTGACTAAAAATCATCATTTCTTCTTCTATAACACATTCTGACTATCTATAGAATTTTTTTCCTTGGGTTTTACATTTCTTCTTCTCTGATTTCTTTTGGGAACACTACTTTTTATTTTCCCACGTTTTTTCATATATTTATGTTTAATCTTCTCTATTCCTAAAATCAATATTAGTACATACAAATTTATTAGGACAATGCCTTACCTTGTTTAAATATTCTGCAGTAGATATATCCTTGGATAATCTGAAGCTCTTGTGGCCTATTGATTTAGTATTTTATGAAATATGACTCATAATAGATAAATCATTGTGATTATATATTTTATCAGAAACTATGGATGTCTAATATTATTTCATTTCTGTATTTCTCAATTTCACTTCATGTTTAAGTCAATATAAATTGAGATCAATTTTCTCATCATCTATTGTTTTCATGACTTCATCCCACTAAATTTTCAACTTATGAAAATCATCTTAATGAATTTTATTTACTTTTAGTAACAAATTTTCATGATCATTGATTCTATAATCTTTTTCAATTAACTAATCCTCATTGACTTTCATCGAAAAATTATGTAGCTTTTCAAGTGCATGGATAAAATCTGTAAATATATTTTCCAAAAATTTATTCTCAATTAAATCACTTTTTAACTCTTCAAAAGCATCAATATATCTATATTTCAAAATATATGTTATTTATTCATAAGCTTTCACATGTCTTGGGAGAGTTATGGCGATCACTATACTTCTTGTCAAAACAACTTCCATTGATTTTTCTCCTTCTATTATCTATAATTATTCGCCATTAAGTACCGTAAAAAACTGGTCATACAGGTAATAACATATTTGGGAAGATTCTCAAATTCATTCTGATTTTAGAATTGAACATTACAACATCACAAATTGAAATTGAGTCATCAACCGATTTCACTGAACAATTTTCACTATGAGTTCCTTTAGATACCAGTTTATATTTAATCGTCTTTGTTTTCTTGCTTGGATTCATTAAAACTCTTTGTTTCCTATTTTTATCTAATTAGAATAAATTATATACATTTCTATCATTATGAGTAGAGATTGGTTTTTTCCATCCGGGGAACCTCTGATATACCTTAAATATCAAATCTATGCTTAATATACTTCTGATATAAACACCTGGACAAGTATAGTAGAACCAAACATAGGTCTCCATTGCTCTAAAACCAATTGAAATGTATATGGATTATGTAGTCTTAGTGAGACAGGGTGAATTGTGTGTGATGAAATTTATTGAATTTTTTTTCACCTTTTAATGTTAACTTCTATCACCTATTAACATGAGTGTATAATCCATGAAATGCCTATAGTAAAAGAAAAACCCCAAATAGTATTTTTAACAGGATTGGTACAAAGTCTAACATCCTTAAAATGTTTCCTAGACCCCCCTCATTGATTATCAACTATAAAATTTAAAGTAGTTACAATGATACATGAATAAATAGGTTACATATTCCATCAGTCAATCCTCCTGTCAATTCTAGTTAACCTACGTGCAATTTAGCTCTTCTACCTCACATGGTTAGTCCCCCTATCCATTCAATTGGTTAGACACCCAAGTATCTATCGATCCTCATTAGTAACTGGTTATATCCCCTAATCACAAGATCCAATATCATCTTCAATCTTATACACACATCAGATGATTTGTTGATCCTCCTCCATGAGATATATTGATCAAACATGATCATGCACAATTCATGATCCTTTTCACTAATGTTGAAATTGATTAGATATTTCTAATAATTGAATATAATCAGATGCCTAAATAAAACTCTTTTTGAGCATGAAAACATTATTCTATAGAATACATATCCTCACTTAAGACCAAAAACAAATATTTTGAAATATTCTAAAAAACTGGTATAAAAAATGTTCCAGCTTCAGTCTCAAATTACTGTAGCTAGATTATGTGTTATATATTTCACATTCACTATTTCAAACATAATTAATAATCCTATATTCATTGATGTATCATATTATGAATCCATTATTTAATATGCATGAAAACATCCACATTTTACTTCAGGTGATATATTTAAATGGGTTCACACACTACCATGAATAATCTTGTATCTTTCAAGGCCTTTGTGTAATCCTTTTTAAAAAAATAACAATACTTTATAATTCATTTTCACAAATATTATCCACCACTTCTCACACGTTATCTATTTCAATATTCCTTTATATGTGTATGTTTATGGACTATTCTACTTTGTGTATAGAACTCCATCACAAAAAGATATCTCCTTTAAAATTGAAACTCATATACAGCGTGTGAAACCCTTTATTTATACGCAACAATATGAACAGTTATATACGAACCCAAATGAGTGTAGGCTATTATAGCAAGTATGACCGATGTCTATTATGTTCAATCATAGTGCAAACATCACAAACATGTATTTCATGGACAATAATACATATTCTTAAACACAATTTTTATTGAACAAGTCTTTCTTCATAAAATAGTATAAATAGTATGTTGTTCATCGAAGTAGAACATAAAAACTAATGCAAGTATAAAATTTAATGTTTAAAATCATATAATTCATGAAAATAAACTAATCATGGATAACTTCTCGAATCATAGAAAATTCATAGAACTCTTTCTCTCCAAAAAAAATCTTGGATGAGAGATAACAAAAACATTAAAATAAGGTTTGCATCAGTATATATAAAAATAAATCAGCATCATAGAACCTTAGATAATCTTCAATAATTATATACTAACCGATGAATAGAATCCTTATTTTGAGTTTTTGTCAACAGTCATGGAGATTCACTATGAATTGAGCTTATTCTGTGGACAAAAGCTTCATGAATGATTCTTGTAGAAAAATACTATAAGATGAATTTTTATTGGATAGCTTAGATCATTATGTGAACAAATAGGGTGGTTGTGGAGCTCATTGGTGAAATTTATGGTCTAGATGATACATAGATATATCTGATATCCACAGTTATATCAAAAATTTTAAAATATATCATTGGCCTGAATAAATAAAAATAAATGATCAAACGGTCCTGGTTCATTTACAGCTACAGTAACTCCATTTTGGTGTTCCCACATAGAAATTCGAATATATTTCTCAGGCCCTTAAAAAATAATCTGCAACATCCACAACCAAGATCATCAACTCCCACCTCCAATACCACCCCGTACCAATTCTCTATGAGTGGACTCATGTGACCTCCTAATCCATTATGTATCCCAGCACGGTGGGGCTTTGTCACTACTCTTCCTCACATAGGCATGCCTATGCACTATGGGCCTCTTGTTTGATGGATTTGGTATTATGCTTGGTCTTCCACAATGGGTTTGATTCTTTTCGTAAGCTGGATGGATAATGACCCATATTTTTTTAATTATCTCCTTACATAATTGAAAACCAAATTCCAATTATAGGACATACCAACCACCTAAAAATCATACCACTGACCTCAAATTCTCCCTATGAAAAATAAACCATTTTTCATGAAACCCCCTAAAAGGTTTATAATAATGTTCCAAAATCAGGTGACTAATGACTCATGTTTTTATGAACTACATAATGGCTCATTAATGATCACATTTAAAATTCATTAAATTTTCATCATCTTAATTAATTGAAAACAACTTCAACATCACAAAATCACTTAACCACAACTAAAATATCTCTCATCATGTTTTATTTTTTGAAATACCCCTTCACATATGCCTGTGGTTGTAATTATACGATTGTCTATAATTAATTTTGGGACCATGATCATTGGCCTTTACAGAAGTGATATGCTGTCACTCAGCATGTGGATTATCCATTTCAAAACTATTATAAAAAAGTACTATAACATACCAATATTGAAACAACCTATAATTACCTCAACAAATACGATAAGATAAAACATAATGTTTACTAATACCTTTAATCTTATTTACAGAAAATTAAAATTTATTATTTCAAAATTTACATTTCATTAAAATATATATGAATCCAAAGGGGTTTATTATAATTATTATTTCTCAAAATATCCTTAATCATGAAAAATCCCATGAAAAAAATGTAAAAATGTATGTCTAAAACATTGAAATTATGATCCACCAAAAACTCATAAAATGAGGATGGTATCCATAAAAAATAAGTTAATGTTACATGTAGACATATATGCTTCCAAATATCAATTAACCCTTTTTTTCATTACATAAACTATTATCATAAATACAAAAAATTATTATTGATATCATCAGTCCAACCTTACACTAATAGAATATAAAATGTTATTTCATTATTCCAGAATTCATGAAGAGGGAGACAATGAATGCTCAAAATTTCATCAAATTTTACTGAAGGATGATCAATAATATATTCATAGGGCTCATTTATACAAACTACAACATGAATTTCCAAACTCTATAAAGAACGATATGTGTGGCGTAATTACTAGGGTTAACTTCAGCTGTCATGATTATATAATCTATAATTTTTTCCATTGACTTTGGAGATTATTGTATCACATTATCATCATTATACCTTGGGTTAATGCATTGGATATCATTATTCACAAACTCATTGATTCTATAAAACAAATGTTTTTGGTACTGTATTATGTAAATCATTCCCTTTATCACCATCATTAGCTATCTCTTTCCGACCTCTATGAAATTCAATTTCATGATGACCTTCCATTCCACCCATAAAAACATACTAATCAATTTCTGAAAATATACACCATGTATCCTTCAACACATTTAGTATATGGGACATCTCTTCTTCTTCACTCTAAGTTTTTTCAGAACAAACTTTGAATTATATCATTTATTCTTGTCCAGATGATGAGATTGATGATGATATCCATTCTAATATTCTACCATGATAATACAAATAATGACATAATAATAGATAATAACGTCTCTTATGGATAAATAACATCAAATACATCGTTTTAATCTAATCTAGAATTTGACAACCATATGTTCCTGTTGGATGATAGTACCTAATGTGTTCCTTACAATTGTTGTAATATTTTTTATGTAGCTCTTAATTGATTCATCATGATTCCTCTTTAGGACAACTAATACCTTCATAATTTTTGTATGGAGTATCTAAGTAAAGTACTTTTTGATGAATAAGTTATTATACTCAACCTACTCTGTGGAGTTAATTTCATCATGTTTCTTAATTAAATTTATAAGAGTCCACAATTGATCTTCTTCACCTACAAAATGATTGAAATAAAAAATTAATTTTTCATTTTTAAATCATTGAAGAATGTAAAATACCTATTACATAGTAGTAATCCATGTCTAACTAACATGTGGATGATTGGAACCACTAAAATAAGATGGATGTTACATTAGGAAGGACTAAATATAACCTTTTTCCACACATATCCCATATATATGTTTATGATGATTTATAGATTGAGAATGTTTTTTGAGTAGTGTAATGAGGCTTTCTATTTTAGATGCCCTATAATCTAGATTCTCATATGTAAAATCATTAATTTTCCATTTAATTAATTTATAATACAATTACATTGGGTTTTATCAATTTTCTAAAACAAAAAAGCATAATGTAAGATATAAAAATCAGTGGGGAACCACATAATCAAAAAAACATTAAAGATGTATAAATTAGAAAAAATTATTTTATATATATATGAACCCTTAGATATAACATAACTCATTCAAGGTTATTATTAAAGCCCTTCTTGATTGTTCGTAAAGTGGTTTTGAATTTCCAAAGCATATCTCCTATGATTTTCAAACTTGTTATGTATCAAGTTCCATTATCATACACCAAGTGAAGATCATATATAGATAAATTCACATGTTTTATATTTAGTAACCATATATACTAATTTTCTAGATTAATTTCTTCTTGTTATATTTAGATATATATTTAATTTTCTAAATATATATTTATTTTCATAGAAACCACTCAAAATTTCCTCCACCAAAATTACAGACATTTTCCAAATATTTTTATATAATAAGACTTTTCACTATACATATTAGCAAGGATGTCACTAATGTTTTCTAATACTATATTCCAATGGATAAATAAACCTTGGACTAAACAATACATTAACCACACAAAAATTTAAACAAAAAAGATGAAATATGACAAGATGAATATTCCTTACATAAAAAAGAATCCCTATATGAATTTTATAGCTCCAACTCCCTTGGAAAAATGGATTCATAAACAACTAGTACATAAGAGTTACAGATAATCTATCAATATATTATCCTTTACTAGAACCCTTCTTACACATATAATTCATATTACCCTTCTTCATAACATGGGAAAAGAAAACATAAGAGGGGATGAGATTATATTCTTAGTAAATTTAAACAAGGAAGATATCAATTATTACTTAGGAATAACATAGATATAAGAATCTGAGAACATGATATTAACATTTGAAGTCTATAAAATACATATAAAAGATAATTATCTGGATACATGGCATAAATTGTGGATGCTAAAAAGAAAAAACTCATAAATTAATCAATGATCATTATCCATGAGAATATAACATTGGAAAATTTTATAGATCTCTGTGATGTATATAATCATGGAAATTTATTTCAGTTATGGTAATGGATCATTTATAAGGATATAACTCTAGAATGTTTTCAATTATCTATCTATTTTAGTAGTCAATTTTTCTCCTAAGACTGTCATGGTGGAAAATTTCTATAACTGAACTTGGTTTCCGTTTCATTCTTATCATATTAATCTCATAAAATATCAAAATTATCCAAATGAATTTGAGGGACATATTGGTCCCGCCTATCATGATTTATAAGATGGTCACACATTCATTGTTAAAACACAACAATACTAACTAGTTATAATTTATAAACCATTAATTGTTATAACATAACCACCATATTTGATTATATCATAACCATTATCCTTTTATTATTATAGAACATCACATCACATAAATATATATATATATATATATATATTTGACACAATATTAAAAAAATATATCATAAAAACACATCCTAACAAATTAAAGGAACCATATTTCATAAAAATTTCACCATAGAATAACCCATTGGAAAATAATGGGATTCTTAAATATTTAATCATAGCATAATTTGTGGAAAAGAGAGGGGTTTCATAAATATTACATCATAACATAACCCGTGGAAAAGAAATGTGTGTCATGAACATCATGTTTTCATAAAAATAACTATAAATTTAAATAATGATGAAAATTTTATTGGATCATTTACCAATTAATTCTTATATAACATCATAGCATGTCATCCTAAATTAAAAATGATTTTAAAATATCACTTAGAACATTTATTTAAGAAGATACAATTTTGTGTTTGAAATAACTTATAGAAAATCATTAAATTTTGAAAATATTGAAGAATATATTTTCTTAAATTATAAAATTTAAACATTGAGAAGATTCCCAAAATAATTTGTGTTTATGATAATGTAAAATATTATTCATTCAATACAAGTCAGAAAGATATTTCTTTAACATTTTTGGTAATAATTCTAGAGTAACACATTTTTAAATTGACCATTATGTTCCCCTGAAATTTTTTTCAAAGAAAAACATTGGTAAAAACACTTCAGATGATAAATATAAAAAAAATTAAATAATTTTTTGGAAAATATCGAAATGCATTAAAATGTATTTATGAACAAATAGATAAACAAATGTAATTTTCCTTAAAATTTATTTTGGAATCATGAGTAAATAATTTGATGAAAATGAAATGAAAATATTTATTTTCATTATATAAATATAGAATAAAAATTAAATGTGTTTTTTAGATATATATCATAATATTTCATCACTCGAAACCTAATTATAAACAATCCCAATAAATAATGATATTATAACACCGAACCCTTACCACTTCGGTAGCATTAAAAAAATAACCCACATGGTGGATAGAATCATATATTAATATGTATGTCACATAATATCCATGTTAATATTCATTATATACATTCATGATTAGTATATACACTATATAAAAGAATCAAGTGGTTTATAAGGCATGTGTCCCCCAAAAATAAAAGTGATATGAAAATCGATTAATGCTTTGGTAATCTTATAAATCAATAGACCAATTAAAGAAAAACATTATATAAAAAATTAAATATAATTAAATTAAAATAATAATTATGTAACTTATCAAATGGGATTTTTATACACCACACAAATAAAATTTTTGGTTAATATGACATATGTCTCTTTAAATGTAAAGAGAGACTAAAAAACCCTGACTTTAACTCTCAACATTATCCGCACACATTTCCAAATCATGTATAAAAAATATATGATTATTATAACTAAATAAAAGTACCATAATCAAATATATCACATCATATATGATTTATTTGTAACATTTTATCACCTGTTTACTAACATTTCCGTATTAAAATCATGCTTCATGTAATAATTACTTTTTTTTATGTATGGTTTGGATTTGTATTTTTTCTTTATTATTTTAGTCATGGTTACATAATATACTAAAGATTAACCATGATAGTAATTTCAAATATCTTCATTATATATGTATTTATATTATTCCATCAATTTTATAGATAAAAAATGAATTATACCATTAATGGAGAATATATGTCACACATACACATGAAAATTATATCCATTTTATCGTCAGATGGAACAAAATGATGTTAAATAATATATCAAATTAATAGATTCAATATTATTTCAAATATATAACATATATTCCATAAATTTATCATTATTACTCTCTATGTAATGCGTAAGAATAAAAATTCACTTCGCTTCGTGGAGAGGTAGTTTGTCATACACACGAGTGATGTTATCATATTCACATATAATTAAAAGTATGAATGTATATGTTATATTATAATTAAAAAATTATATATAATTTGTTAACATAATATATACATATAATTTTGATTAATCATTATATCCTTTTGATATTGGTATTAATTGAATACAAAATACATGTTTTTTCGAGGTGGTAGTTCGTAGTACACAGGATCAGCAGTTTCATTACTAATTAATGGAATAGGTTGAGTAAATAGGTAATTAAATAAAAATAATAACATATAATAATATTCTAGAAAATATTTTATTTTATTTGAATAAATTTTCAATTATTTAATACAGTAAGAGTAGAATTAAACAAAAAGTAGCATCTTAGTGATGCAAATTACCATTTCTTAGAAAAACGTCAATTATATCACTTATTTAGTGCCCCACGATTTGTATTTTTGGGAATATGAGTTGAACTAAAATGTGTGATATGATTTTTGGGAGAGATTTTGGTTAATTTTGTTCATGAAATGGGTCTTAAGATGTGTGATTAGGCGAGGGAAGGAGGATTCATTTTATAATTGAGGATATGTGGTATTTTTTAAAATACCCAAAAAAAAATCAATAATCGGAAGTCACTCTCACCCAATGTGCCAAAAAAATTGATAAATAATAAATTTTAGGGATGATATGGTACTGAAACACCTCTATGATAAAAAAATGTTTTAAAGAAAATTATAACATATTTGTATAGTCACTTTTACAATATTATTTTTCACTAATGTAACTAGCCTATTTGTATTTAAAAAGTTAATTTATCCATTAAGATATAAAAGTTAGTATTATAAGATAATGTATGCAAAATTATTATAAATAGTAAATCTAATTGATTAAATATATATACAATGTGTAGTAATTTTTTTACCACATGTGTTTGTAACGTGAAAAAACACCTTTTTACCATAACAAAAGTAATTAATATTTACTATTTTCCATATGAATTGTGACAAAGAATAATTATAAATTGTTATAGAGTGTAAATTATTTATATTTCAAAAATAGATTAAATTTTTAAAAATAAAATCCACAAGACTGTGAAAATTTTATTAAAAAACGCCACTGACATAATGATAAGGTGGTTTTAGAAAGATAATATATCCATACGTATAAAAATGATCCAATAGAAATAATAAATATAAAATATATTCTAATGAAATTAAATAGCTTCATTTTAATATAATTGAACTACATTTTATTTTAAACCAATTTTAATTTTATTTATCATTGTAAATACATCACTAGAAAAGGAAGTTTTCAATAAAAATCATTAGATTTCACTTTCAAAGGAAAATGATTCTTTTCATAAAATTATCATAAATTCACTAAAAACTAATTTTTACATTGTAATTTCAATATTTAAATAAATAATTCTAAAAAGATTTCTTATATTATAATATTTAGTATTAAAATAATAATGAATAACGTGATGAAACTTCTTTTTACAAAAAAATATATTTTTTAACAAACACATACAATAAATCATATCTCCTCCTTAAAAAAATGATATTTTTGATAAAACATTTCATTGAATATATAATATATATATAATTCTTCCAAAAACACAATTGTGACAATTTTAATTTATTTTTATATAAAAATTGTGTGCATTAAAAAAATTCATAAAAATTATTTTACATTCAAGTGTTTTTTTCATTTTTAATAAATTAATAACAAGTGAATTTAATTAGATAACATTTCAACGATATATTTTTCACAATATAGTTATTCCAATTTATAACCACCATTTTAACAAATAGGTTTTAATTATAATCTTTTAATAAGAATATTAATTGAAAATAATGTTTTATAAAAAGATCATGTCTTGCATTACATTCCACATATAAACAAAGTGGTTACATAAAGATATTATTCTTGATTCCCATCAATGGAAACATATTTAAAATAAACAAGGATTCTTTCTTGACACTTCCTTGACACTATCATCATATCAGGTACCTTTCCCTTGACCTGTGAAAAACATTTCAAAAAAACTTGGGATGAGCATAAAAAGCTCACTAAGGGATATAAAAATATGGAAAGGAAACATGGGTATATATATACATAGGGATGAGATCATACTTTACCCATAAAACAGTAGCACTTTAACATACCTCATCAAATCATGAATAAATCATAGAAATCACAAGACATAAAGGTAACTTGAGGCATTCATAACATTCTTACGTAGGGAGTAACCCTCTTGGTTACGTTTGGAATACCCATCACAGTATATTCCTTAAATCTCTTCGGAAAAAACAAAACGTTTCACTCCTTCGCGTTACCAAATGCATTGGAAAGCTATATCAGGCTCACCCGCCCTTAGTTTATCACGGAACCACTCGTTTTCATAATAATGCCCAAGAACCTCAACACAATCATATAACATAAAACATGCATAAAGGAATGATAAAATTACCACCTTTCAATCACAAGATATCAATACAAAACATTAATATAAAAACATTATGAAAACCATTTTCGATACCAACATTAATGAAAAGTAAAACATGGTATTTATTTTTCTTTTAAAAAGAAGGTATGGCTTGTAGAAGAAACTGAAACTCAAATAACAGTCACGACAGCGGAGAAGTCATTGTCGCCGCATACGAACAAAAAATACATTCCCTTTTGTCATTTAGTAAATGCTTCGTATAAAAAAGATTCCTTTTGAATAAATGTAAAAGTCAAAGGGGTTTATACACCGTATAAAAGAAGGTTGTGTATAAAACAAAATATGCCTCAATGAAAGGAGATTGAGACGAAGACCCATACCTCGGGTCTGACATGACTCGATCGTTCTTTAATGTCCTGAATAATAAACATGAGTTAATTTCTACCTTCCTAAGATCCTTTTTCATGTTCATTATTCATTTTATATCACTTATTTCCATGTCATTAACACTATGTAATTATTTAAGTTAATAACGGTCGTTTTAACGATCATTGGTACTTGAGTCATAAATAAACCCTTTATAATTACAATTTGTTCATGTATCCATTATATCCAGAATGGTATTCATGATGTAGATATCATATATGTCATATATATCCAGTACATTCATGCATTTATAATATTACATAATCATTTAGAGGTATGAAATGAAATGCATCGTTCATGGAGACGGTAAGCCGTACGTACGCATGAACGCTACTTTCATTTCTATTTCGTATTTTATAGAATGTAATAATAATGATATAAAGGTATATTATAATTCCAATATAATATCATATATAATATCATAGTTCCATCCTTTATAAGTCCCACATATGGTATTTAACGAATCAAATCACTTTGAGGGGGCGGTAGTCCGCACTTCCTTAAATGAAGATATCGTGTTTACCAATAATGGAAACCATAAAGGAATACCCAAAATGAAAAATAAAGTAGCTTAAGGAAAAAATAAACATATTATATATAATATATAAATATAGTGGCATCTTAATGGCCTCCTATTAAGTTGTTAAAGGAATGTTGAACAATCATCGTTTCGGGAGGCATAAATTCACCATCCACAGAAACAGTATGTTCATTAACCCTTAGATGTAGGGGTGTGTAAGTGTAGCTAGAATCAATATTATAACAACATCCTAGTATATTGATGATACTGTATTTGTTAAAAAATATAAGAATAAAAAGACTTTAGGGGGTTGGAGAAGAAAAATAAAACAAATGGACTCAAAAGAAGACATTACCTTAAAATCGGGTAACTCTCTTTGGTTTGAGTTCAAAGGATTCCATGGGAAGACTTATATCCAAAGTGAGCCTTCAAGGAGTAAGTTAGGTAAGTGGAGAGAAAAAATGGTCAGGGGTTGTCCAAGACAATGGCTTTGGGAGTGTGGGAAAAGTGGTCGAGGTGGGGGGACTTTTATAAGAGGAGAGGAGGGGCACTCTTGGAAAGTAAAGATAAGTTACTTTATTTTAAAATGAGTATCGGATTAAAAAGTTCCTACGTTAAAATAATTCGAGGATAAGGTGATAAGGGTTATAAATCCACCCATCCAATAGGGTTTGGACATGTGTAGGTCTTAGATTTTACATTATCATTCCATTTTATTTAAATCGTTAAATAATGAGGTCATCAATGCATCATCATGATGTCATAAATAATATAATTTATTTAAAGTATAAAAATTATAAAACAAATACTATGATGTGGGAAATATTTGTATCTTTCCAATGAATATTTATAATAAAAAATATGATCTTAATAACCCCATGTAAAAATTGTTTCAGTAAAACATATTATGTTTGTGTCATTTTAACTTTTACATTAAATAAAATGTTATTTATGTCATTTCCCAACCAAAATGGCTCCATGGGGTCCCCAAGTTGATACATGGATTATCTTGGTCGGCCATGACACATACAATAAGGTTAGGACATGTGTATAGGTCATTTAATATTATTAAAGCATTATTTTTACCTTCAACTACACTAATTACCACTAATCGCGATTAAAAACATAATAAGTTACTATTCACCAAAAAATTATTTTAATCTCATTGAACCAAATTTTACTTCTTAATGACAACCATGTATGTTGGATTTTTTAAATTCAAAACAAAAATGTGGCAAAATTTCATTTAAACGAAAAATTAGTTTCATTAACTACCACTTAGTGATTTCACTATTCATCAAAAATTGAAGTTTTTCAGAAAAATACCAAAACTTCACCCTATGATATATTTGATATTATGAATTAAAAAATGAAGTATATTTTACAAAATTCAAAACATATAAGTCAAATTAATTAATTTAATAATTAAATCCCGCTGTCAGTGCAAACAACGTGTTTTTATGAAATAATAAGTATCAAAAGATTAACGCCAGTTTAAGTCCAATTTCAAAGTGAAATTGATTCTAATGACCACCATTGTATTAAATGGTAAAATTATATTCTATTTTTAATTCAAACCCAATTCAAAACATAATCTAATCATATTAATAAATTTGATTAAAAGGAAGTTTTAATGTAAAATGTAGTATTTTTCACTATTCATTAAAAAATTAACATTGTCAGAAAAATACCAAAAATTCACACAAAGTAAATTTTGATGTCCCAATCATAAAGAATAAGTTTATTTTGACAAACATAGTTTATAAAATTTTCAAAAGATAGATTCAAAAATGGTTTGCTATCAAATGGCAGTACAACAATCTTTTAAAAATATTAGTGTATTTCATGCATAAGATTGGATTTATTATCATTTTAATCCTCTAAAACACTGTCTAATTAATTAATAGACATAGATAAAAATATATATAATTCATTACTTAATTGGGATGTTACATCCCTCCCCCCTTTAGAAAATTGTTTCCCCACAATTTATTTACCTATCGAATAAATGGGGGTACTTATCCCTCATTGCATTTTCAGATTCCCATGTTGCCTCTTCCATCATGTGGTTTTTCCACAAAACCTTTACCTGATTAATCACCTTATTCCGTAACACTTTCCCCATATAGTCAAGAATCTGGACCGGTTGTTCCTCATAAGATAGGTTCTCTTCCAGCTGAACTACCTATGGACTCAAAACATGAGATGGATCTGGCATATACTTTCTCAACATCAAAACATGAAAAACATTGTGTACCTGAGATAAACTCGGAGGTAAATCCACTCGGTAAGCAACTGATCCAACTATTTCCAGAATTTCATATGGTACAATGAAACTTGGACTCATCTTTCTTTTCTTACCAAATCGCATCACATTTTCCATGGGGAAACCTTGAGAAAAACATGATCACCTACCTCAAAACATAGATCCTTCCTCCTGTTGTCCGCATAACTCTTCTACCTGCTCTGAGCTATTCTCATGTGTTTCTGAATCAACTGTACTTTTTCTGCCATTTCTTCTACCAATTCTGGTCCCATCAACTTCCTTTCACCCACTTCATCCCAGAAAGCTGGAGTTCGACACCGCTTCCCATATAATGCCTCAAATGGTTCCATGTGTATACTGAAATGTAAAATGTTATTATATGAAAATTCAACCAAAGAAAGAAGTTGGTCCCAACTTCCATGATAATCCATAGAGCAAGAACGTAGCATATCCTCCAATGTCTGAATTGTTTTTTCTGACTGCCCATATGATTGAGGATAAAAAGCTGTACTAAAATTGAATTCAGTACCCAACGACTTCTGAAGGCCTTTCCAAAAGTTAGAAGTGAACTTGGGATCACGGTAAGATACATTGGAGATAGGAACTCCATGTAACCTGACTATCTATTTAAGATACAAACGGGAAATTTGATCAAGAATTAAAGTATCTCGTATATCAAGGAAATGAGCATATTTGGTCAAACGATCAACAATAACCCAGATTGCATTATTAACTCGAGATGTCTTCGGTAATCCCACAACAAAGTCCATGGATATATTCTACCATTTCCACTCTGGAACTAGTAGAGGATGAAGCATACCTTTCGGTAACTGCCGCTCTGCTTTAACCTGTTGACAAGTCAAACACTTCACAGTAATGTCACCAATATCTCTTTGCATTCCATCCCACCAGTAATACTCCTGCAGATCTCTATACATCTTAGTAATGCCTTGATGAACTGAAAACAGAGAACTATGAGCTTCACATAACAACTCTCTCTTCAACTGTGAATCACAAGGCACACACAATCTCTTCCCAAATCTCAAAACACAATCATTATCAATGTTGAATTCAGGCAACTTACCTTTCTGAACCAGCTCTACCTTTTTCTGCAACTCACTGTCTTGCTTTTGTGCTTTCTTGATTCTATCTGATAGAGATGGTCTCACTGATACATGAAACAAAATAGAAGAACGTCCTGTACCAAGAACTTATATGCCAATTTTCTTCAAATCCTTAACCAAAGTATCACATTCTAAACACAACATTGTTAATGAAGCATTACTTTTTCTACTCAAAGCATCAGCCACATTTTTTTATTTTCCCGGATGGTAATGAATTGTACAATCATAATCCTTGATTAATTCTAGCCATATCCTTTGTCTCATGTTCAATTCTTTCTGAGTGAATATATACTTTAAACTTTTGTGATCAGTATATATTTCACACTTTACTCCATACAAATGATTCCTACAAATTTTTAAAGCATAAACAACAGCATCTAATTCCAAATCATGTGTTGGGTAATTTACCTCATGAGTTTTCAACTGTCGTAAAGCATGAGAAATTACCTGATCATTCTACATTACGATGCAACCAAGTCCTTTCAGTGAAGTATCACGGTAGATAACAAACTCACCATTCCTAGAAGGTAGTGCCAAAACTGCAGCATTCACCAATATTCTTTTCAATTCCTGAAAAAAATCATCACATTCTTTTGTCCAGATAAACATAACACCCTTCCGAGTTAGCTAAGTCATTTGAGAAGATAATCGTGAAAAATTTCTTACAAACCTTCTGTAATAGCCTGCCAAACCAAGGATGCTATGAATCTCGGTTACATTTGTGGGTCTTGGCCATTCTTCCACAACATTTGTTTTTGCAGGATCAAAAGTTATTCCATCTTTAGAAACAATGTGACCAAGGAAAGAAATTTGTTGCAACCATAACTAACACTTGATAAATTTTCCATAGAGTTTATTTTATTTTAAGGTTTGCAAGATAACCCTTAAATGTCTTTCATGCTCCTCTTTACTTTTAGAAAACACCAAAATATTATCAATTAAAACCACCACAAACTTATTCAAGAAATCATGGAAAATTATATTCATTAAGTCCATGAATACATCAGGTGCATTGGTTAGCCTAAAAGGAATTACTACAAATTCATAATGGCCATATCTTGTATGAAACACAGTCTTTGGAACGTCTTCTTCCTTTACCTTCAGCTGATGGTACCCCGATCTCAGGACAATATTTGAACAAAATGAGCTCCCTGGAGCTGATACAACTTCATTTGACGGCCTGACATCTGCTGAAGTAGTTGCAAAGGATTTCACTACCCCTTTCTGCTTTTAGTCTAACTGCTTCCCATTACTCAAGCTCTTTGTCAGACACTCATTTTCATAGTGACCCATTTCATTGAACTTATAACATTTCACTAACTGTAAATCAAATTTGGTCTTACCTTCACCTTGATCCTTTTCAGTGCAATCACGAGCCTTATGTCCCATCTTAGCACATCGGTATCATTTTCTAGAATTCAGAAGACATTCCACAGCATGCCTTTTACCACATTTGTCACAAACTGGAAACTTAGTTTTCTTATAATCAGTCTTTTTTGAAGAATTCTTACCTTTCTCCTGCCACCTCGGTCTCTTCTTCTGTTGGTTTTTATAGAACACTTGATCATCGGCAAACTCCATTTCCACCTTCTCAGCACATCGAACAAGTTTTTCATAACTTTTAAACTCACGAGAAGCTAATGACCTTCGATATTTGGTCTTTAATCCTGAGTAAAAACGATTGATTTTACTATCATGGTATCAGATAAAATGTGGAGCATACCTTGCCAATCGAGTGAACCTTTCTCCATAGGTAGCCACTGAGTATTCCTCTTGCCTCAATTCCAAGATTTTCTTTTCCATCCTAAGTCGAACAGACTTAGGAAAATACTTCTCAAGAAACATAACTTTGAATTAATCCCAGTCAAGAGGATCAATCTCACCAGCGTCCCTGATATTTTTAACCATCGACCACCACTGATCTTCCTCACCCTCCAAACGGTAAATAGAAAGACTAACCTTTTGATTGTCTGAACACCACATGACATCAAAAATCTTCTCCAGTGCTTGAATCCACCCTTCAAGTAGAACAGGGTCAGATTATCCTATGAATGATGGGGGATGTTGCCTCATGAAATGTTCCACCACTGACATGTTCCTCTGCGGTTGATCTGGCTGATCTCGTGCATGGATACCACCGCCATTTATCGCTTGAGTCAACAGCTCTATTACTGTAACAAACTATTCAGTTCCAATTCCGACCATCTCAGGATGCTGATTCAAAAGGTTATTTCCTTCTGTATGCCTTCCTAGCACTGCTTCCCTGTTTCCTCTGTGGAAAACCATTCTAAACAAACATGTCTTAGATGAAGCAACATGGTAATCTTCAAATGCTATAACGATTCAAAAAAAAATATTTTTTGATAATCATTTAATATAATTCTAACTCATAATATTATCTAAACCAACCTCTGATACCAACTATAAGGCCCTGGCCTTAAGCCTTACTTAATCTTGAGTTATTACAAAATTACACATTGAGGATCTTTTCGGGTTTACAGTTTTAGAGAATTAGATCATAAAACATTCAATACATTCCACATAAAAACAAAGTGGTTACATAAAGATACTATTCTTCATTCCCATAAATGGAAACATATTTAAAATAAACTTGGATTCTTTATTAAAACTTCCTAGACACTATCATCATATCATGTACCTTTCCCTTAACCTGTAAAAACATTTCAAAAAAACATGGGATGATCATAAAAGGCTCAGTAAGGGATATAAAAATATGGAAAGGAAACATGGGTACATATATACATAAGGATTAGATCATACTTTACCCATAAAACATAAGCACTTTAACATACCTCATCAAATCATGAATAAATCATAGAAATCATAAGACATAAAGGTAACTTGAGGCATTCATAACATTCTTACATTGGGAGTAACCCTCTTGGATACGTTTCGAATACCCATCACAGTATATTCCCTAAATCTCTTCAGAGAAACCATAACGTTTCACTCCTTCGCGTTACCCAATTCATTGGAGAGCTATATCGGGCTCACCCGCCCTTAGTTTATCACGGAACCACCCGTTTTCATAATAATTCCCAAGAACCTCAACATAATCATATCACATAAAACATGCATAAAGGGAACATAAAATTCCCACCTTTAAATCACAAGATATCAATTCAACACATTGATATAAAAACAATATGAAAACCATTTTCGATACCAATATAAATGAAAAGTAAAACAAGGTATTTATATTTCTTTTAAAAAAAATGTATGGCTTGTAGAGGAAGCCGAAACTCAAATAACGGTCACGACAGCGGAGAAGTCGTTGTCGCCGCATACGTACGACAAAAACATTCCCTTTTGTCGTTTATTAAACGCTTCATATAAAAAATATTCCTTTTGAATAAATGTAAAAGTCAAAGAGGTTTATACACCGTATAAAAGAAGGTTGTGTATAAAACAAAATATGCCTCAATGAAAGGAGATTGAGACGAAGTCCCATACCTCGGGTCTGACTTGACATGATCATTCTTTAATGTCCTGAATAATAAACTTGAGTTAATTTCTACATTCTTAAGAACCTTTTTCATGTTCATTATTCATTTTATATCACTTATTTCCATGTCATTAACACTATGTAATTATTTAAGTTAATAATGGTCGTTTTAACGATCATTGGTACTTGAGTAAAAAATAAACCATTTATAATTACAAGTTGTTCATGTATCCATTATATCCAGAATGGTATTCATGATTTAGATAACATATATGTAATATATATCCAGTAAATTCATGCATTTATAATATTACATAATCATTTAGAGGTAAGAAATGAAATGCACCGTTCATGGAGATGGTAAGCCGTACGTACGCATGAACACTACTTTCATTTCTATTTCGTATTTTATAGAATGGAATCATAATGATATAAAGGTATATTATAATTCAATTATAATATCATATATAATATCATAGTTCCATCCTTTATAAGTCCCACATAAGGTATTTAACGAATCAAATCACTTGAGGGGGCGGTAGTCCGCACTTCCTTAAATGAAGATATCGCGTTTACCCATAATGGAAACCATAAAGGTATACCCAAAATGAAAAATACAGAAGCTTAAGGAAAAAATAAACATATTATATATCATATATAAAAATAGTGACATCTTAATGGCCACCTTTGAAGGTGTTCAAAGAATGTTGAACAATCATCGTTTCGGGAGGCATAAATTCACCATCCATAGAAATAGTATGTTCATTAACCATTATATGTAGATGTGTGTAAGTGTAGCTCGAATCCTTATTATAACAAAATCCTAGAATATTTATGATACTGTAGTTGTTACAAAATAAAAGAATAAAAAGAGTTTAGGTGGTTGGAGAAGCAAAATAAAACAAATGGACTCAAAAGAAGACATTACCTTAAAATCGGGTAACTCCCTTTGGTTTGAGCTCAAAGGCTTCCTTGAAAAGGCTTCTGCCAAAAGTGAGGCTTCAAGGAGTAATATAGGGAAGTGGAGAGACAAAATTGGCAGGGGTTGGCTGAGCCAAAGGCTTTGGGAGTGTGGAAAAAGAGGTAGAGGTGGGGGGGCCTTTTATAAGAGGAGAGGAGGGGCACTCTTGGAAAGTAAAGATAAGTTACATTATTTTAAAATGAGTTTCGGATTAAAAATATCCCACATTGATATAATTCAAGTATAAGGTGATAAGGGTTCTAAATCCACCCATACAATAGGTTTTGGACATTTGTAGGTCTTATATTTTATATTATCATTCCATTTTATTTAAATCGTTAAATAATGAGGTCATCGCTGCATCATCATTGTCATAAATAATTTAATTTATTTAATGTCAAAAAATTAAAAACAAAACTACTATGATGTAGGAAATCTTTTTATCTTTCCAATTACTATTTATAATAAAAAATCTGATGTTTATAAACCCATGTAAAAATTTCTTTCGTAAAACATATTATGTTTGTGTCATTTTTACTTTTACATTAAATAAAAAGTTATTTAAGTCATTTCCCAACCAAAGTGGCTCCATGGGGTCCCCAAGATGACCCAAGGCTTGTCTTGGTCGGGCATGACACATCCAATAAGGTTACGACATGTGTCTCGGTCATTTCATATTATTAAGCATTATTTTTACCTTAAACTACACTAATTACCACTAATCGCGATTAAAAACTTAATAAGTTACTATTCACCAAGAAATTATTTTTATATCATTGAACAACATTTTACTTCTTACTGACCACCATGTATGTCGGATTTTTGAAATTCAAAACCCAAAGGTGGAAAAATTTCATTTAAACGAAATATCAGTTTCTTTAACTACCACTTACTGATTTCACTATTAATCAAAAATTGATGTTTTTCAAAAAAATACCGAAACTTCACCCTAAGATATATTTGATATTCTGAATCAAAAATGAAGTATATTTTACAAAATTCAAAACATATAAGTCATATTAAATAATTTAATAATTAATTCCCCTTGTCAGAGCAAATAGCGTGTTTTTATGAAACAATAAGTATCAAAAGATTGACACCAGTTTAAGTCCAATTTCAAAGTGAAATTGATTCCAATGACCACCACTGGATTAAATGGTAAAAATATATTCTAATTTCACTTCAAACCCAATTAAAAACCTAATCTAATCATATAAATAAATTAGATTAAAAAGCAGTTTTGATGTAAAATGCAGTATTGTTCACTATTCATTAAAAAAATGAACTTTGTCAGAAAAATACCAAAAATTCACACAAAGTAAATTTTGATGTCCCAATCATAAAGAATAAGTTTATTTTGACAAACATTGTTTATAAAATTGTCAAAAGATATATTCAAAAATGGTTTGCCATTAAAAGGCAGTACAACAATCTTTTAAAAATAATAGTGTATTTCATGCTTAAGATTGGATTTATTATCATTTTAAGCCTCTAAAACATTATATAATTAATTAATAGACATAGATAAAAATATATATTATCCATTACTTACTTGGGATGTTACAACTAGTCCAAAAATATTGTAGTATTTTTCTTTCTTCCTCAATAACTAAAAACCATGTTTGGTCAAGGGGTATCCACATTAATGATAGGGAGGATCACTGTCTAATCAATAATATTAAAAGAAACCATCTATTTATTGAGGGATATTGAAAAGGACTTTCTATATATAAATCTAGACTATGCCTTAGGACATAAGGGATTACAAGGATCATTCTATGTCAATGCGTGGGAGATCATTAAAAAAGATGCAACAGTTTCCCTTCATGACTAGTTCCAAGGATTTACTTTTCACATAGATTTTTATAATTTATCATTCAATATTGTATAAATACGTCTCAATGAATGACTTGAAAACATACTCTATAAATTTTTCTCTAAAGAATAACATTGTAATGTTATATTAACAAGTATTAAAAGTTCCATCAGTTTACAAAAGGGGATGATGTTATACATTGATAAGAAAAAATTATGGATCCAAAGTCATGGGGAATATTAAAATATAAATGTTCTTGAGGAGTAGTGGATTCCCACAATAATGTTTTAATTTATTCTTCCATTGCTTATCACACCCATTATTTTTTTCTCCCTTATGGATACGAAGTATTTGTTTTTAAATCCACTAGTGGGATTATTTAACGAGATCCAATAAATCGTATCACGTATTTCCTAAAATCATGATGATCATAGAAGGAATCATAAAATGTAAATTACTATTTAATTATTGATATATTTATAGGATATTATTCACAAAATTAAAATTTTAAATGTTATATTAATTGAATTAACCGAGAATATATATCCCAGGACCTATATTGTTGATGTTCTATCAATAATAGTAACTCTAAAAATCCACATTGATGATCTAGTTTAAGGGATATGGGGTCATGTTAATCTATAAGATCTAATTTCTTGTATTTTTTGGGTGTATTACCCCCATAACTAGTGTCTTTACATGAATACGTATGTATGTGATATATATCATAATGGACTCTAATTGTATCATCACTACTATGAAAACATCATTAATATCTTCCCATGGTAAATCTATCAAAATGGATGTTCAATCTTATATCTTAGACTAGGCTTGTGAAACATATGAAAAAATTGGGGATAAACATAGCGAGTCATGATTAATGAAAATGAAGCATGTATGAAAAAACAATATTTGGAATCACATTCATGTCATTCTCAATGATGTAAATTTGTTGTAGCTAATGAATATATTTTTTCTTATGTTTATATGAAATAAAAAATATTTTGTTCTATACATTTAAATAGACTTCATGTGACATGTAGCAATATTTTTTAGAATGCACATTGGAGAATTAAGTTATTTTGCATTTATTTTATGAAATATTACTAGTATGGATGATAACTGGATTTTCCTGATTTTATGTCCCAAATAATGATACTTTAAGAATCCATAAACTAACCCACTCATAATAGTGTTGTCTTTGATAAAGAGTATAAGGCTTTAGTTTCTAGTATAATCTTAGTGGAATAGCCTTATAGATGGGTGTTTACATCATCAAATTTCGGATTGTTTTACACAACCAATTATTTAATGCTTAAGAATATTTTTTTTAAATTATACTAATGGGTTAATATTGTATATAATAAATATATTCCTTGTAAATATATCAATCTAACTAGAATATTTATTCACAATCCTCTTACCATTGTTAATATTATTCCACACAAAGGTATCAATTTTTGGATAAAATGGATTTATTTCTCAAACTATAAGGTGGTCGTTGAAGTACATATGTTTCATAAAGGATATTTGTAATGTTATTTCTCACAATTTCTTTGATTTTTTTTGTATCATCATATTCTGTGGTGATCTTGTATATTTTTGGAATTTTTGGTATCATAATATTGATATTTGTTTTTTCATAAGGTTAATCTCATAGTGGATATAATTTCTTTGGATTTTGGGTTATATGGGATGATCATAATGAATTCTAACACATAGTAATCATGATCAATTACTCTCACAAAAAACAAAGTATTTTTCTATTATTTATGGGATGGGTTCATTAACCACAATGGGTATCAAAACGATCCATATGATTTGTCTTTATTAGATGTTTTTGTAACCCATGAATGTCATTGAAATATATGTTCATGTCCAATTAGTGCACTAGAATTCACATAGATTGTTATTTAACTATAAATCTCATAGTACAAGTTTTACTATATTATAGGTTTTAAATAGTTTTGCAGAACCATTCCTTATATGTGTACTATTATCCAATCATAATGAAATATATTCATATTCTCTTTGGGAAACTCTTATTTAGATAATTTGATATTAATACCTCATATATGGAAGCATAATATTTTCTCCTAGTTTAAATATTTTAATGCTTTTCTTATATTCCATATTCCATCACAATCCACAATAATAACTATAAGAATATAATTCATCAGGGGGTTGTGATAGTCCTTACATAGAATAAAACCCATAAGGGGGGAGATCTAAGAGTCTCTAAAGGTGACCATAAAACACCTTTAGTCTATCTAGAATTCATTATTCTCCTATAATTTATAATAACAACATTTTTTTAGTGGATTCCACATGGCTATATAACCTATGACCTCTATGAGATCTAGTTTTTCAGTTACTCCACCTAATAAAATTTGTAATTTTTTTGTGAATACAAAATTCTCAAACATCTGATAAATTTTTTATCCATCATAAATATCATATTACATAAAATAATATGAATTAAAACCAAAAATCAAAATATTAGTAGGTTATATGATTCTTTGATAATCATAGATTAATTTTTAAACCTTTATGGACTATAAATGTGTTGTTGAAAACTCCCATGGTTCCTAGAAACATTAAAAATGAATAATTTTTTTTATCAAATTAAATATATTTTATCCTTGCTTTCTGTAAAAAATAATTTTAATAGTTGGAATCATATTCATACCTTGAATATATAAATCATTACCCATCATGATGACATTACACCTAAAAATAATAATTCTTTAATGTTATTCAAAATATATTATATCACCCAAAAATAAAATGAAAATAAACAACTTAAAATTATAGTTAAGGATATCTGCTTCCACGTTTTAAAAATTACAGTGATGGTCTTATTTTTCATAGATACAACTATTATTTCTATCCCTTTTACTATAAACCCAATTGTGAATTTCTTTTCGAACATGTTATAGATGAAAAATAATATTAATAATTAAGCATATATGAGGATAGGATATATTAAAATCATCTTTGGGATTTCATAAGTAGTTGAACCCCAATATTAAAAAAATATTCCCAAATTATTGTTTTTCCCATAGTTTTGTGATAATATCCTCTCGTTTAATTTTTTATAAATGAAAAAAAAAATTCTTCATGCCACCATTAATTTGATAAATTTTCATCATTTTTCAATAATTTTAGTGAATTATTACAATAATAGATACTTTTTAAGCATATATTAACAATTTTTTACACAATAACAATATTTGAATCTTAGATTCATCACTAAAATCATACAATAATTTCTTCTTCAAAATTAATTGGGTTTATTCACTATTCATTTATCTATATTATATCTAAACAATTATGATTAAAATATGTTTTTTATTTTTACTAATCCAACCAATACTCTTTCATCCTCTAATGATTTCCCCGTTTGTTGTGGATTATTTATCCCTAATTATTCTAACCCCAAATGCATCAAAATATGCTGCAAATTTGAATCTTATCCTGATTTATATAGCAAAACCTAATATATGGTTCTTAAAACATTCCTCTCCATTCCTTTTATAATCATAAATTTATACTTCCTTATATATATTTGATACATTTAATAAATGAATACGACATTAAATTTTCTGTTTTCACCACTATAAAATATAACAATCTTCCAATCATTCCATAAATTAATATTAGATCAAAATACTTTAAAACATCAAGATTTTCATTGTTTTCTTTAAATTGTTACTTTTATTTAATTTATTATTCAATGTTGTATTTTAATCTTTGTTGATACATTATTTACATAGTAATCAGGAGGGATAAAATCTATGGCCCTTTTTCAATACTTATAGAAAAACAAAATAGATTTGTTAAACAATTATTAATATTATAAAAATTAATCTCATGAGGTGTTTCAAATAAATCCATTAATAAATTCTGGTTAAGAACAATTATGATACAACATTCATATATTAATTCCATTAAATGTCATTCCACTGTGTTTTTTTATTAGAGGTTTCGATAATCAATAACACTCTTGAACTCAAATTTCATCATGTATGAAACAAATTATTCATATTATGCTTATAGTTCGTAATTTAATAAATATAAGACAATATAATATGGATTTAATTATTATATCCCCACCATTTTGGAATGCCACTTTTATATATGAAATAAATCTTCTTTGAGAACTCCATTCATGAATGTAATATTTACATCCAATTAAAATAATTTATCCTTTTAAAATAACTACTACAAAATATTATTTTATTGATTATTATGTCACTAAAAATAAAAATACATCATCAAGGACAGTGAATATAATTTTATAATATTCTATTAAAACAAAATTTCATTATTTTAAATCTCATTACAATTCTATTAATATCTTTTTTAAAATACTTTTTCTTCTAATAAATTTTTGATCATTATAAAATTCCATCATATCAGGAGTCTGGTTTTTTTTATTTGACATGTCTCTTCATTCATGATTATAACCAATTATATTTCTTCTCCTGTCAAAATTATTATTTTTATACATGTTATAAAAAGAATTTCCATAACACAGCTCATTTTTTTATTTTTTTGGAACATTTTTATTAAAAATAATATTGTATTCAGAAATTTTATTTTAAAATTTTATATCTATTCGTAGTGATTTATCAATTTAACTAATACATCCTCCTCAGAATCAAAATCATAGTCTTCCTCATGTGATATTTTATAAGGTTCTCTATGAAATTATTCACGATTATCCAATTATTCAAATATCTCCACTTGATGTGATGCATCTAAATTAATTCTGCATTTTATTTAAAATATGTATCATTATTTATATGATCAATTTTTTGAGCTAGTTACTAAAATAATTTTATGATATTTAATTGGATGAATGACAAATGAATAAACCATTATTCACTACATCTATGTATTTCACTTAGGTTCCTTAAGATTAATATACCACTTACATATGAATTTTATAAATCTATTAATATTTATATTTATTTAAATCATTATTTCTTATGTTTAATATTCTATAAATTACATTATAAATCCCCATTTATAGTGTAGCCACATCATTCACTACAACCTTTCAATAGTTCGTCATGATACACTCCTAGTGAGAATTGTTTTCACAATTATTTAACCATGTGGCCTACCTTTCTTCTACTAAATTTTATTATAGTGCCCTTATATATGACAACTAATATTTAATTACATAATTATCAAAGTAATTATCAATATAAATGCTGGTGTATTCTCCAATGTTATTCGATCATTGAGTTTTAATTATTCTTACAGTTTCATCTTCATCTCACCCCTAGTATCTGTTGAGATATTTTTTCACATATTTATTTATTTTCAAGAATATTATACATGAAAAAATTATTTAATAATACCCTTAAATGATGAAATACTTTTACCCCCTTGTTCACATTTGATTCATAGTACAATAAATAAAAGTTTGAATCAATTAATGAAAATATAAAACACCTTTTTGTATTAATTTTTCATTACATTGACACATTATTTGATTCATAATTCTTATCTAAATCACAATATTGATTTAGAATATGAATACCTTATTTATAGTTTTAAATATTTTACATGTTTGTTGATATATATACTGAATTCATAATTTATAAAAGTTATCTTCCTCATCCAATATAAGGATACATGAGCTATTTTTCTATAAAATTGATATATATTTCTATTATTCCTCTCTCATTTATTTAATTCATCCCTGAGTATTCATTTTCATTGATAAAAAATACAATTAAAACCCATATTGATAATAAATTCATTAGCATGGCACATAGTAATGACATTATGTAAAATTCCATCCATAAATAGTACATTTATATTTATTAACATTTATAAAACCTACATAAAATTTTCACTATATTTGATCATCAATTTTCTTTTATTTAGTAATTAAATTGAACCATCCACATGTTTTTCATATTTTTCATTAAAACTGCATTTCAGATCATCGGGGATGAACAGAAATTTTCAATTGTCCATGTGATGATGTTCTTCCACACATTGAGATCTATTTTACTGAATATAACAATACATTTGTCTTATTTTTCATTTAAGTAAATTTATATTATATTGAGACATATTTGGGTCTTTAGTCATTACTTTTATCATGAATAATAATGTTTTCAACCTCTCCATGTGGAGATAATTTATTCTCAAATGGAATTTTGTCATATACTATGTCACCATTATTAAAAAGTATCCAATAGATTTATTTTATATACTAATTTACATATAATGATAATAACAATCTACCAATATTGATACATGAAAATATTATCCATGAAAATAATTTCATCATTATTATGTAGGATTTGTACTTCTCCTTATTTTCGTTTTCTCAGGTTACTACCCTTATAAATTACTTCCATTCTAATTTGTCATAGGCTATCCCATGGAACCATAATATTAAAAATACATTTACATGAAAATAATCTCATTTTTTACTCCATAAAATCATATAATACAATTTGTCTTAAAGATTTTTTATTACTCTTGATGACTGTGATGGATAATTTCATTAAAATAATTTCATTCCATTCACCAAAACAGTCAAAATATGATTGTTTAATGGTTAAAATTATATAAATTTTCAATAGTTCAGAGATAATTCATCCATTCAACACAAAATTACTATTTAACAAAATTAATTTCTCTTTATCTCTCTACATGGCATTCAAATTTAGAAAATCCCCCAACTACAACATTCTTTTGATATTTTGATGTTTCAAACCATTTTACAATTTATTCATTATGGTACAGATATATTTTTAAAGTGAATATATAATTTTACATAAAAATTTACTGAAATAATTTTTTTAGTAGATTATATTATATTATTCCTAAATTATTATCTTAATGTAAAAATAACCTCCTAGATTATCCTCTTTAAAAGTATTATCGTCCAAAATATTATATAACTAAGTAATTTTGTAATTCCTTTTACCATGATACATAATAGAATAATTAAAAATCCTTATTATATTCATTGTTTTCATCGATTTAGTATCCATTTCATTTAGTACCCCTTAATGTTGAACATTATGATCAAATACTTCTTATTGATATTCATCATTATTGTTTTTAGGTAATTATTGTAACACAATTTCTATCATGGAATCTTCATAATAATATTTGAATTTGGGTTCACCTTCATCAAAATATGTATCATCATGTTCATCCTCCCTACACTCAATTCACATCATTTAATAAATATTTTTAAATTGGTTTCTATATATTACAATCATTATAGTTGAAAATTTTAATTGAATTTTTAAAAAACATTACCTAACATTATTTTCTACCAAGACCTGTTATATACCTAATTGTTATGATTTCAAATTTACCATACATTAAGTATTGGATTATTAGTTTTCCTTCAATTATATATTTTCTTAATTTTTTCTTAGTTATAATAATAAAGACATAATCACCCAAAAAGTTAATCAAATTTATTATGATGGGTCTCATAATTCCATATTTGACTGAAATCATTAAGTTTATATGGGTTACATTAAATTAATATAATATTTTCCAAATTTTAATAATCCACCAAGTCTCATTGATGTTTATTAAGAAATAAATCCACCAAATTCATTTTATAATGTATTTACCTTTGGATTGTAAAAATACGTTACTGTTTTTACTATTTTATTTAAAATTTTTTATATCACTAATTTTATCACTTTGTCTATATGTGGATCAAATTGAATCCATTATTCATTTAAACAACACATGATTCATCCCATTGTATTTATCAATATACCATAGAAACTTTTATGTGAAACATAAATACCTACATCATTGACCTTATTCTATTTCTCATAAATATTAGACAATTATTAACATATTTATTTCAAAATTGTGAAACTCATAACATTAAATTGTATATGATTTAATGTTTCATTAAAAAAATTAATTTTTTTTACAAAATTTCTAATGTTTTTATTCATTTAATTAAATTACATAATTATGGGATTTATAACATATATTCATTATATATAATTAGAAAATATATCTGGCCAATGTGATTGAGGATTAGGTCTCATGAGATTCTTCGTGATATGATTCATCAATCTAATTATGGTTTTTTTGAAACATTCTCCATATATATTTTTTTAAATGTCAAAAATTAATCTATGATGAAATATATTACAACAACTACAATCAAGAACATCCTAATAAAATAGTGGGGGATATTTGGGAATGTAAATTTCATTTTCTAAGGGATCATGTTATCATGATAGAAAGAACACTAAAATATAACAAACAAAGACAACTAAGAACAAAAAATAAATGATGAACTTATATCTCATGAATATGAAAATTTTAATATGTTCACATTCAAGGTATATTGAAAATCAATGTATACAAAAGATGTGCTAATTTAAACATAAATACTATAACTCTCTATTAAGTTAATATATGGTTTATGAACAACTCATTCCCATGTATACAGATCACCTTCACACTATACCTCACCCCAAAATACATTTTAATAAGAATAATATAATATGATTTACATGTGATTATAATGAATGTACCAATGATAATTATTACATCAATCCAATGTTGGATTTTTTATTTTTCTCTATCGTGACGAATAATTTTCTATCATCAAAAATGATTTCATTCTCCAACCATGACACATAATGATTCTCATAAAATTAAACAATATAATAATTATCCTCAATATTACTATTATTTATGTCAATAGTTTTGTTTAAATATATTAAAAACCATTAAAATAACCCATATATTGTCATTCTTATCTCTCTATATAAAAATAAGAACATTTTATGATAATTCATTACTCCTGATTGGTCTACCTATCCTTGTATCAATACAATGTTAAATTTTATATTAATCTATAAAATCCCCAAATACGTAAATTTTTTTACATATGTATAATATATATATATATATACAAGACAACATATAATATTTTATTTTATTGTGATGTAATGTATCTCAATTACTATAACTCTATATTAATCATGGGTCAATAGTTTTTCAAATTTCCAAAAAATCATTACATTTAAATTATAAAAAATATTTATGTAAAATCCATATTTTGAAATGTATAGCATTAAAACATTATGATCGGTTCCATATGAAATTAACACATATAATCATGGATTAAAACACATAATAATAACTACAATCTCATGTAAATTCATTTAAAAATAGTCTACATCAAAAAAATGTTGATGTTTAAATATAACTCCAAAATAATAATAAAAATAAAAAATTCATACATATTATAACATACAAATATTCAATGTTCTCCTAAGGAGTAACACTATCTATCATACATGAAAACATCATGGTATAGTATTTACTCACTGTGGTGTAATATTTGTTTATTTAGATAAATAAATTATTTAAAAACATCATAAAATAGCAATGAAAAACATTAAATATTTTGATGTTATTTTCCCTTTCTTCACTAAATCATTATTAAAACTCCAAAAATGTATTCAAACATATTCTAGAAATTATCAATATTATTTATCATCCAATAATTCAAATTTATTGGAAACAAAAGCACTATTGAATATGTTTAATCATTACCATTCTGTTATTATTTGAGGAACCAAAAGTAGTAGTGATGATAAGATTTGTATTTATTATGGTGGATTTAGAATCTCATATATATATTTTAAATGATTATGGAAGATAGTTTCTTGGATATTCTCCAAGATCTTATATAACAGCAGATTCCATATTATGCCCCACCAAAATTATACATCTATATTAAATAAAGATATCAATTCATAATTGATAACGATTTAATATTCAAGTTGGGATTTTTATAAAGTCATATAAAACTAATTTTAAATGGAAATTATGAACTTTTAAATAAAATATTAATATTGTGTATGTTATAAGTAAATATCAATGGAAATAATAAAACCAGATAATGATTATAATTTTATTTATTTAGGATTTATAGATTTCAAGAGTATTTCAATATCTAAACTAGAATTTATATGATATTTATTGGTTATAAAAATTATTCAATAAAAATTATCACCATTACCAATACTTATGATTTGTGTATATTTTAATTCGGTGAAATCCAAAATAAGTGGAAAACTACATGGACGTTATTGAGAAAGGTAATTGCATAAGGATTTTTTGATATTGATTAAATTTTATATTGATAGAAAATATATACAATAATTCCCAAGAAAATAGGTTTTATATATTTAGTTATTTTTATAACATAATGTGAGCCAAAAATTTATCTTATGTATAAACATTTTCTATTGGAATCCAAGATATTACACACCATCTAAGGAATAATAATATGGGAATGAGAATATATTTATTCATATAGTACTCATGGAGTCTCGAAGTGATCCTTTGATCTTTCATTTTAGGATCCCTTCAATGTATATTATTTATTTCGAAATTACTTCTATTAGGTAAATTTTTGACCATGTATATATTATATATGTAAAATATGAAGAAGTAATTATGGAATATGATTATTTATGTGTTTTTTATATATATAATCAAATAAATAACCATCATGATTGGTTGATTATAATTTTTTCACTAGATTAGATTACGTTTAAGTGAATAAACGAAAAAATATTTACATTTTTCTAATCAAATTTGACTATGTTAGTGAACCAAAATAATTTAAATAACTGGAAAATGTTTTTATAAATGGTTAAATTTGGTAAGGAATGTATTTTATATTAAGGGTGGTTTGGTGGGGATAAAAAGGAGCATGATTGGAAGAACCATTCATTATCTTATATCTTCCTTTATCTATTAATTTACACACAAACATTATCTTGTCATTGAATTTCATATAGATTTTGATATATTTAAACATGTTATATGATTACAACATCACATTTATTTTTAAATAATATTTATCATAAGGAATCCACTATATCATTTTTGTCTCAATATTTTCATTATTTTAACTTTCAATGGTGATACCACTTTTTCCATTACATAGTACATTTTATTATCTCTATACTAAATTTTATATCCATTATAATTATTATAATATACATTTACTAAAGAATGATTTTTTATATCAACCCCACTACTAAAGTGTATTATTTCATAGATACTAAATTATTACCTAATTTAATTTATGACATAATTTATAACGTGTAATAATTATAATTATAGATATATATATATTAATTATCCATTAATGGGGTATTATATTATTTATATGTAATTGAGTTGAATAAAATATAAATTAATATATTTGTAAATGTGTATATATTTTTCAAATGATAATGGTAAAAGTATATAAGAATCAATGGTTGTTTTTTAATAACCTTGTTTAGATTAAATCCACTAATTAATAGATTAATAAATTAATATCATTTCCCTATTTTTTCATTAAAAATATTTTATAACAAATGATTTATTTATCTAAATCTTTTATTATGTTTCCCTAATGATCATGAGATACTCATAACCAAAAACCCAAGCTGGCCTCTGAACGGGCACAAAGGGTTATATTTTTCTCAATGACATGTACAATATTTTCAGAGCATTAATGAGAAACCGTTGGAAAATGTTTCACCCGATTAGTTAATTTACCATTAATGGGGTTCCATATAGATAACCTGAAATTACCTCTCTATATGTTATAAATTAATTTATCTATATAGTAATGATAAAAACCCATGAACATCAACACGTTAACATTCACATTAATTTATAAATGAATCCTTGTAATAAATATAAAACAAGACAAGAATCTAAAACACACAAAAAATACCATGCATGAATATACAAGGGGTAAATAAATTATAATAAAAAGGGAATTGTATGGGAAGCTAACAGGTTAATACATTAGATGATATTATAGAAACAAAAAATAAGAAAAATATAAAAAAAACACTACCCATCATTATGTGATATGAGGTGTTACTTCCACATGTAGAATTCACTGAACCCAAACACAGTTGACATGCATATCCACCACCACCAATGGGTTCCTTACCATTACCTGTATGAGTAAAAAAAGGTTAATATACATCCAGAAAGGTTATACAGGGTGTAGTAATAAAAATCACAGTAGGATCTCACTATGAACTAAATATCAAAATCCTAAAAATATACCTTAAAAACATGTTTTAACTAAACCACATATATATATGCCTCACATTTTACATTAAACTAGTAAAATGGAAATTATCATTTTTAATGATTATTAATGAATCAATCATATAAAAATATATATTAAATAATTGAATCCCTAGATTTCGTAGAATATAATGGGGGAAATCCATGTGTTTCTTAGGATGGATGAGTAGGAGATACCATATGGACATAACAAAAATCATATAATAACCAATAGTAAAAGTCATTTTATTCCCTTGTGTGTGCTTATTTTAGAAATTATAATAGTAGAGATATATTTTTTTAATAACCATGGATATACATGTTCTTATGTGAAACCATATTGGGGAGAACAAAATACATCCACCAAGAATGGTAAATACGAAAATATGAGATTACAATTAATTTTTCCCCTCTCACATACCAAAGGATTCCCCTAATGATATATTTTAATTCGAAAACATTTTAGACTCATATATAATTTATTTAATATACTTAATTATAATAATTTAGAATTTAAGTGATCATAAAAATTTAAATAATCCTTCATTATTTTAATTTAATGGATTTATCATAAAAAACTATAGTAAATCATCATTAGTTTGATGATCATTATAAACGTGACACGTTTTTAATTATATCATGTTATCAAATTGAGTAATTACATCAGAAAACTAAGGTTATAGTTTTTGAAAACAATTTATATATATATCTATGTGTGTGTGTGTGTGAATGTGTGTGTGTGTGTGTTTTAAAAACAATTCATTCAAAAAAAACTCTACGAAACCAAACAAGAATATTTTCATAATAAATTCCAACCCACATCAACACCAATACATGTTTTTATTTACATTAAACTATTTAAAAGTGCATCATGAAAATATTGTTGTCACGACCCGTCCTTGGGGCATGTGTCGTGACTACCCTAAGCCCGCCTTCCATAAATTATGGGCTAGAGACTAGCACCAAATGCGTAAATCCCGATAACTGGGAAGGCATTGCCTTTATAAAAGTAAACAAAACACCACAGAGTATAAGTGGAAGTAATAAAATAAGTACAAAAGAATTGCTGAAAAGTAAATGGGCTAGAATTCAAACTGAAACGAAACTATAGATACAACTGAATGAAAGTACAACAGAAAATACAAGCAGCTGGAAGAATAGAAGCAGCTCCAAGGTTGTCCAAATTAGATCCTACATGAAGGGTAGGTACAGATAGTGCATCTCCTGGATCGTCCACCATGGATCCTACCTGAAGGGTAGGTACAGATAGCCTCCCTAACTCTCTCGCCTGTCATTCTCCTCCGTGAATTGTCTCATCATGAAGTCCAAATTCGGATACTGACTCGTCATGGGGTCCACCTATGGGTACCTTGCAGCCCTCGAACACTCGGCCTCTGTCCGCGATGGTCATCTTCTGTAACCAACACAACGAGGTGAGAGCATAGCCTGTGCAGGGGTGAGTATAACGATACTCAGTAGGTACCCCGGGACCCTCAAGGTCTCTCTGAATCTATCAAGTATAACCACAATGAAGGATCTCAACAGATAACCCTTTCTTAGGTATATTCCCATACATATACCTAAGTTATCATGTAACCCATCTCAATCATGAGGAAACACAAAGGTTATGAAATCAACGGATAACCACTACCTAGGTATATGCCCATACATATACCTAAGTTATCAAGTGATCCATCTCAATCATGAGGTAAACACAATGGTCATAGACTCAGCTCAAACTAGGTTTTTCATTATCGAAACCGTAACTGCTGAAGAGCTCCATCTCTGGAGAGTACAGTGATCCTATCAGGACTCCGAGGTACTGCTCACTAACCTAAGACTACTAATGTACTCCTCCTGTCAAGTAACGCGGGTCTGCCACCTCACAAAGTACCGCTCCTCCGCCATGGGTCTGCCACCTCACATAGTAGTGCTCCCCCTCATAGCCTACAGAGGTAATCCTCCTATCGAGTACCGTGGGTCTGCCACCTCATAAAGTAGTTCTCCTCCGCCATGGGCCTGCCACCACACAAAGAAGTGCTCCCCACTGGGCTACGCAAGTCACTACGAATCGAATATGACAAGCAGTCATCAGGTCTCAGCCAGCTACACGGTCTCCGTACTCCGTACACTCGTCTCTGGGATGGTTCACTCCACAATCTATAGGAAGATACTCCAATTATAACAAATTCCCATTAATAAATATCTCAATGTACCGCCTCGTCATGGGGGTCTCAACGTAATAGACAGTGTGTCAATCGGACGCCCGGTCTGTGAGTTATTAGCCTTTTCGTCCCAGGGGCCCGGTTGGTTTCGTGTATGAACCAATCTGACCATATATAAATGGTACCCTGAAATCAAATAGGGTATACTCATAGGGACCATTTCTCAACGTGATCACCAACGCCACTGACGGTTCGTCAAATGGACGTCCGGTCTGAAAGTTAACAGCTTTTCCGTTCCAGGGGCCCGGTTGGTTTTTAAGTAAAAACTAACCCGACCGCACTCCAACTGCGTCCAAACCTCGAGCGGAATAAGCCAAAATTTATTTCTCACTAATATGAATCGAACAAGGTTGACGGCACGTCAATCGGACGTCTGGAGTTCAAGTTATAAGTGTTTCCGCTCTGAGGGCCCAGTTGGTTTCGTGTTCGAACCAACCCGTCCATACTAAAAGTTCTCTGAAACCTTGTCTGTAATATACCGAAACGACAGTCTCGATTCAAGGATCGAATCGCAACTGACGGTGCATCGATCGGAGGTTGCTAGCCCATGTTATGGGAATTTAAACAGACCTGTACGAAAATAGGGGGTTTTGGGCCCGGACCGACCCAGCCCGAGACCCCCAGGGTCGGCCCAAACTGGGCGACCCGACTCGGGTCTAGGTCCGGCCCATTTGGGCATAGCCCGACATGGCTGGCGTGGCTCGGCCCGACCTGTGCGGCCCGGCCCGGCCTGCGCGGCCCTGCCCTGCTAGCTTGGTCATGCTGTTGTGAAAACAGGTGGGCTGCTGCCCCCCTTAATTGATCTGTGCCCCCCACGTGGGGGCTGCTCCCATTGATAGCCGGGGGTTTCGACACCTGGTCTCACCCGGTCCCGCGCGGTCGTGGGACCGATCACCTGCCGCCGCGGCTGAAGCCGTGTCGGTTCCTCCTGGAAGGGCGCTTGAACGCCGCCGCCTCCGGGCGGCCGGCCGGTGCCGGAAAACGCCTCCGGCCACCGGCGCCATCGTAACGGCGTGACACGCCGGAAGGGTCTTCCATAGACCATTGGGCGTTCTTCTGTTGTCCGTTTTGCCTGCGGTCTTCGCCAGCGGTCCTCCAGAGACCTGCTCTTCACTGAGAAGACTTCAAATTGCCTCTAAGGCTCATTATGTCATCTCCCATCGATCCACACATCAAATAAACAATCTGCGGAGTCTTCAAATTGCCTTTGTGGCCCCAACTCCAGTCGTGGTTTCATATGGCCTCAATGGCGCGGGGTGATGGCACCGCGCTTCTTCGCCGTGATTTTCCATGTTCCCGCGCGGTGCCGTTGCACCGCCCTGCCTTTGTTCGTGCTGCAATAAGAACAACAACAAAGAGGGAGGAGGGTCGGACATGTTCATGCGGTCCGACCTCCTCTCGTTATAACGAAAACAGGTGGCCTGAAAAGAATAAAAACCCTCTTCAAGCAAAAACAAGAATTAAACCATAAAATTTTAACTCAAACCCCTACCCAATGAAGTCGTCGAACAAAGGTCGTCGCGGGAAAAGGACGTCGCGGAAAACGGTGTCACGGAATATGGCGTCGCGGACCGAGGATCTGTAAGCATCGTTGGCGTCGCGAAGATGAGAATCGTCCGTGTCGCGGTACACGACGTTACGTCGTTGATCTATGAGGAATCGACGTTCTTCATCATCCTTCGTCAGCGACGGGGCGTTCCACACGTTCTTCACGGAGGAAGATGAAGTTCAAGATTTGAGCACACCCTCTCCAATCCTTCTCGCACAACCCAAACACCGGTACTGAAATAAGACTTTCATTAATTAATTAACTCACACAAGCCACCAATCAATTATAAATTCAAAATTGAATTCTCGAATTAATTATATTGAAAAAAGTAATTAGTTAAATAATTAAGAGAGTTGACTTTTCATTAAAGGGGGGGAGCGGGTGTGTTATGCAATTACTAGGGGGTTTGTGGCAGGTTAGTGAATTTGAATAGGTGGGGACTCATGTGGGACCCAACTCACAAATATCCTCTCATGTGAGGTTTTATGGGTGTGGGCCCCACCAATAACCTCCCCCTTGTAGGATATAACCAACTCAAATAAAATGGTGTGCAACACAATTTTTTTTAATTTAAGGTTATACTCCAAAATATAACTTCAAACCCACATAATCTCAACTGCAGAAAAGTCCCCCTTAAGCGAAAAATGGCGCTGTGAGTTCATCGGTACCCTTATATTTCGATTCTGAGCAACGGTTCATGAGATATAAAATCCCACTAGTTCGTTCCCTGAACGTACCAGAGCTAAACTTCGTAAAAATGATTCATGGCACACAGGGCCTCAAAATCTGGCGCCGTCAGAAACTGCGTACTCATAAAATTAAAAAAAAATAATGAAAAAAATTCCCTTGACATTTTCGGGTATTTAAATTACTCCCACCTTAGGGCTTTACATCCACGTAAAGAATAAACACAAACTAGGGATACAATGGTGGTATTGAGCATGCATCTGAGACCTCCGCTCCCATGTTCTCTCCTGGAGGTTCCCGTGCTGCCAATAAAAGCACAGAATAGGAATTGACTGTTCTCATAGGACATCCTCCTGTTGATCCTCAACCTCTACTGGAACCCCGTAAAACTCACCCCATCGCTAATGTCTAGCTCCCCATGGACGATGATATGTGTTGGGTCAAGCACGTATCTCCCCATATGAGATACGTGGTAGTCGTCGTGACCCTGTTGCAACTGAGGTGGATGGGTCAAGAGGTAAACCACCTTTCCCACCCTGTTGAGGACCTTGAAGGGTCTGATGAAGCATGGAGATAACTTTCCGCCTCTGCCAAATCTCTATAATTCCACATCGAGTTGAGACCCGTAAAAAAAAGTGGTCGCCATCCTCGAACTCTAGTGGTCTCTGCCTCCTGTCAGTATAAGACTTCTTTCGGCTCTGAGCCGTCCTCATCCGCTCCTAGATTCCCTGGACCTTCTCTGTCGTGGCCTGGACCATCTCTGGTCCCACAAGATCTGCAATGATTCCTTCATTTCCGATAAGTGAAATTTGGTCTCATCCATTGGATGAACCATGTTCTTTGCCTAATACAGTCAATCTGGACATGAATGACGCATTCATGCCATGTACGATGTCGTAAGGCCTCGACGTTACTACCAAAAGATCCAATCATCACTCTTGCCTCTAAGGGTCGAGTCACACTGTTGGCATCAGCATGAGTTAACTGGGTCTCCTCTAGTAGGAATCTCGAATGTGAGGGTCAAGTCAACAGTTTTAACCAAGACCTCTCAGTACAAAAAAGAAGGAAGCACATGTCACAAGGACAAGTGTATTTTATTACTTCATCTCGAAGTACAAAGACACACAACAATGACATCAAGGAAACTAGAAGCGCCAAGACCAAAGGTCTCATGCATGGAACTAGTCCTGCTCTTGTCTGCCATCTTCCGGAGCTCCGTAGTCATATTCTTCTGCTATCTGAAGCTGATCTCTCCCTTTTCCACCTGTTCCCTACAGTCGGGGTGGTCCTCCTGGTGGTGGTGGTGGCAACACCTCGAAGCGTCTTCCACCTCCAGCTGAACAGCCAGCTCCCCTGTCTCAGTCTCCTGTTCCTTGTCGTCCGCCTCTATCGAACCTATGCCTCTACCTGGGAGAACCTTCGTTTATCTGCTGGTCATATGTATGGTGGGTTGGACAGTCACATGCCATGTGACCAATCCCGCTGCATAAGTAACACTGCATGGCAGGTCTGGCTCTGTCATTCCCCTTGGTGCCTCACACTACAGACACTGAGTCATGCGGTTGACCACCTATAGTTCTGGTCCTCTTGGACCACTGCGTCATCTGTCTACTGCCTGCTCTAGAAGACTCTGCCGCATGCCGAATAGTGGTGGGTCCTCTTACTGGAGACTGCTCAGCAAGGAAAATCTCCACAAAGAGGGCTCACTCCAACACCCCAGTCTGCGTCGGGATGTTGTGAGAAACAAAATAATCTATAATATCTCTCATGAGCCCCTTCTAGAAGGTTTGGGACCTAAAGAATGGGTCCCAAACAATATATGTGGAGTAGTGTGAGAGGTCTTTCAACCTTGATGAGTATTGTGCCACCATCTTTCTACCCTTCTGTAGATGCAACAGCTCATGTATACTCACCACTCGTAGGGTGGATGGAAAAAACTCTTCCCGTAATAGGATCTCGAAGTCTTCCCACAAAAATGTTGCCTCGTCTTCCATCTGGAGCATCATGATCCACCATCTACCTGTTGTTACCTGAAAGAGGCTGCCAGCAATGATCACCATCAATTCTGTTGGCGTCCCTACTAGGCTAAAGACTCTCATCATAGCCTCCAGCCAATCCACAGCCACCTGCGGGCCCATCTCTCCCCTTAACCTGGGTGGCCTCTTGCGCTGGAACTTGTGAAGTGTGCTCAAGCGACGTGCACTCTTTGCTGCTAGGGATGGTGGAATCAGTGGCCCAATGGGTGGTAGTACCGTTGGTGCCTCTGTTGGTGCCTCAACTGGGATAGGGCCCTATACTGAGGCCTCGTCACTCGGCGGGCTGTCAGTACTTACAACTCTCAGGGCTCAAAGCTGGTCGTCCGTGGGGAGGCATCCTGAAAGAAACAAATGTGACACGTTCAAACGAGTATACCCGGTGAGCAGAGCTATTTTGAGCTGTTTTATGGGAAACCCATTGAATACACACAAGAAATTAGTGTTTTCGTGCACTGAGTCGGAAATAAAAAGTCAGGGTCCTAGTGTATGTATACGTCGGCCGCCCGTACCAACACTGGACTCCCTAAACTGAAAACCACACGCAGTACCCTTAACACTATTTCTTCAGAGTAAAGAAAAATCAGAGTTATAAGTTCTGCGGTAGAACCGACTCCTCTGATACCAATTTGTCATGACAAATCCTCGGGGCCCGTGTCGTGACTACCCCAAGCCCTCCTTCTATTTGTCAGGGGCTGGAAACTAGGACCAAAGGCGTAAATGATGATAAATGGGAAGGCATTGCCTTTATAAAAGTAAACAAAACACCACAGATTACAAGTGGAAGTAAAACACTAAGTACAAAAGAAGTGCTGAAAAGTAAATGGGCCAGAATACAATCCCAACCGAATGTACAACTACAAATGAATGAAAGTACAACAGAAAAGACAAGAATATGGAAGAATAGAAGCGGATCCTAGGTCGTCCACCTCAGATTATACCTAAAGGGTAGGTACAGATAGCGCTGCTCCTGGATCGTCCACCATAGATCCTCCATGAAGGGTAGGTACAGATAGCCTCCACAACTCTCTCTCCCGTCAACCTCCTCTGAGTATCGTCTCGTCGTGAAGTCCACCTTCGGATACTAACTCGTCATGAGGTCCACCTCCGGGTACCGTCCAACCGTCAAACACTCGGCCTCTGTCAGTGCTGCCCATCGTCTACATCCAACACAACGAGGTGCGGGCATAGCCCGTGCAGGGGTGAGTATAACGATACTCAGTAGAGACCCAAGGACCCTCAAGGTCTCACTTAATCCAACAAGGATAACCACAATGAAGGATCTCAACAAATAACCCTTGATTAGGTATAATCCCATACTTATACCTTAGTAATAAAGTAACCCATCTCAATCACGAGGAAACACAAAGGTTTTGAAATCAATGGATAACCACTACCCAGGTATATGCCCATACATATACCTAAGTTATCAAGTGACCCATCTCAATCATGAGGTAAATACAAAGGTCATAGACTCTACTCAAACCTGGATTTTCATTATCGAAACCATAATTGTTGAAGAGATATGTCTCTGGAGAGTACAGTGATCCGGTCACGACTCCGAGGTACTACTCACTAACCTAATATTGTTGAGGTACTACTCCTGTCAAGTACCGTGGGTCTGCCACCTCACAATGTTGTGTTCCTCCACCATGGATTTTTTCACCTCACACAGTAGTTCTCCCCCTCATATCCTACAAAGGTACTCCTCCTACCGAGTACCTCAGGTCTACCACCTCACAAAGTAGTGATTATCGGCTAGGGGTCTTCCACCTCACAATGTTGTGCTCCCCACTGGGCTATGCATGTCACTCTGAATCGAATCGGACAAGTAGTAATCAGGTCTCATCCAGTTAAATGATCTCCGTACTCCGTATGCTCGTCTCTGGGAGGGTCCAATCCACGAGCTACAGGTTGATACTCCAAATATCTCAAAGTCTCATGAAGAAGTATCTCAAATTACCACATCATCATGGGGGTCTCAAAGTAACATACGGCGCGTCAATCGAACAACCGGTATTTGAGTTATTAGCCTTTTCGTCTAAGGGGCCTGGTTGGTTTTATGTACGGACCAACCTAACTGTATCTCAATTGTACCCCAAACTCACATAGGGTATACTCATAGGGACCATTTGTCAACGTGATCACCAACACCATTGACGATTCACCAAATGAGCGTCCGGTCAGAAAGTTATCAGCTATTCCCTTCTAGGGGCCCGGTTGGTTTTTAAGTAAAAACCAACCCGACTGCACTCCAACTACGTCCAAAACTTGAGATAAGTAAGCCAAAAGGTCTGTCTCACTTAGAAGAATCTAGCAAGGTCGACCACATGTCAATTGGATGTCTGGAGCTCATGTTATCAGCGTTTCCGCTCTGAGGGCCCGTTTGGTTTTGTGTTCGAACCAATCCGGCCGTACTCAAAGTTCTATGAAACCGTGAGTGTAATATACCAAATAGAGCACCTCGATTCAAGGATCACATCGCAACAGATGGTGCGTTGATCGGAGGTCCGTAGCCCATGTTATGGGCATTTGAACATAACTGTCCGAAAATATTGGGTTTTGGGCCCGGACCGACCCGGCTCGAGACCCCCTGGGTCGTCCCGAACCGGGTCGACCTGACCCGGGTCCGGGTCCGGCCCATTTTGGCGCGGTCGGTTGGCCCGACGCGAGCGTGCCCCACACGGCCAGCTTGGACGTGCCGTTGTGAAAAAGGGGGGCAGCTGCACCCCTTAATTGATCTGCGACCCCCACGTGGGGGCCGCTCCCTTTGACAGCTGGGGGTTACAACACCCGGTCTCCCCCAGGTCACGCATGGCCGCGGGACCGGTCGCCTACTGCCGCGCCTTTAGCTGCAACGGTCCCTCCTTGCGGCACGCTGGAACGATGTCACCATGCAGGCGTGGCGCGCCGGCATGTTCTTCCGCGGACCACCGGACGCGCTCCGGTGGTCTGTTTTGTCTGTGGTCTTCACCAGTGGTCCTCCCGAGACCTGCTCTTCCCTGAGCAGTCATCGAATCACCTCTACGGCCCCAGCTCCGGCAGTGTTTTCCTTTAGCCTCAATGTCACGGTGATATGGCGCCACGCTTCTTCGCCATGATTCTCCATGTTTCTGCACGGTGTCATTGCACCACACTGCCTTTGTTCGTGCCGCAACAAGAACAACAGCAAAGAGGGAGGAGGTTTGTCCATGTTCATGCTATCCGAACTCCTCACTTTATAACGATAACAGGTTGCCCCAAAAGAATAAAAACCTTCATTAAGAAAATGCTTGAATTAAACCATAATATTTGAATTCAAACCCCTACTCGATTAATTCGTCGAACGAAGGTCGTCATGGGAAAAGGACGTCACGGAAAACGCCGTCGCGGAAGATAAAGTCGTAGACCGAGGCTCCGTAAGCGTCGTTGGCGTCACAGAGAAGAGATTAATCCTCGTCGCGGTACATGGAGTCATTTCATCGATCTCCTAGGATTCGGTGTTCTTCGTCATCCTTCTTCGGAGGCCGGCGTTCGTCGTCAGCGACGAGGCGTTCCTCCCATTCTTCAAGGAGGAAGATGAAGTTCAAGACATGAGAAAACCCTGTCCAATCCTTCTCGCACAATCCAAACACCCTTAATGAAATAAGAATTTTCTTATTTAATAAACTCACACAAGCGACCAATCAATTCGAAATTCAAAATTGAATTCTCGATTTAATTATATTGAACAACAGAATCAGTTAATTAATTAAGAGAATTGACTTTTCATTAAAGGGGTGGGGGTGCGAGTGTGTTACACAATTAATGGGGGGTTTGTGGAAGGATAGATAATTTGAATAGGTGGGTACTCTTGTGGGCCCCATCTCACAAATATCCTCTCATGGGAGGTTGTGTGGGTGTGGGACCAACCAATAACCTTTCCTTGTAGGATATAACCAACAAAAATAAAAATGTGTGCAACACAATTTTTATTTAATTTAAGGTTAAAATCCAAAATATAACATCAAACCTGCATAAATTGCAACTATGGAAAGGGTCCCCTTAAGCGAAAACTCGTGCTGCGAGTTCATAGGTACCCTCAGATTTCAATTCCGAGCACTGGTTCAAGAGATAGAAAAGCTCACTCATTCGTTCACTGAATGTACCCGAGCTAAACTTCGTAAAAATGATTCTGGGCACACCGGGGCTCGGAATCAGGCGTCGTCAGAAACTGCGTACTCATAAAATTCCAAAGAAATTAAGAAAAAACAAATTCCTTGAAATTTTTGGGTCTTTACACCTTTATTGTAATTATTGTATGGCATGAGATGTAACCTACTGTAACATGATGAAACCACAAAATGATGGTATGAATTCACATTAAATGAGAAGGATCTTATAAAATCATGATAAACCCCCAAACATAAAAACCCTACTATTAAAAAATGTCCATCATTAACTGTTGGCCTCCATGGGCATAGGGGAAGAAGAAAAATATGATAATGAATGGGAAAATAATCTTAGAGAAGGAAGGAATAAATTTACCTTACGGTATCATGATTATTTTTAGTGAAAAATTCACTAGGAATTATGTGGATAATAAACAGAATTCATAGGTTGACATAGTAGGTCTAGAGAGTTTGAATGGGGTAGAGATAGAGGAGAAAAAAGTTAATTCTAGAATGAAATAAGAGTAATTTCAAATTTTAATTTTTTTTGTAATTTTCATAGATTAGAAAAACTTGCACCAACAATATGATACCCACTATAAATAAACCAGAATATATATATTTATGGTATTTGTGGTCTGGAAACATAATATATGGCACTATGGGATAAACATGTGGTTCCCACTTAGAATCATACATAATGATGATTTTCACTATTTCACCTAATAATGACATTACAATGTTCATTACTCATACATTGAATATTAATATACTAATTTAATTCTATCCTTCAATTTTACGCACTGATATGTAAGAGAATCCGCATTGTTTAGGGAAGAATGAAACAATTTAGGATTGTCTAAAAAACACTTTTCACCATCACATGGAATAGGTTCATGGTTATAACAACATGTGTAGTAACCATTCATCATTTAATGCTACCCCATTTCTCTAAATATTCGATGGAATCATGATTTGAATTTATGATTAAGGATAAAAATAAATAAATAAATAATTTAATAGATGAAAATGATACTATGGGTGTCAAAATCCACCTACATGTAACTTTATACAACCCACAAATCAACTGAGATATGGATGATTAGATAAAATAAAAGTATTATTCTTCCATATAAATTATTATCCCTCACATTAATCTTGATAATCAATTTTTTAAATTAATAAATTAATAAAAAATGAAATATATTTTCAAAGACATAGTATATCAATATAGTAAAAATATATATTTATTGATCGGTCAAAAAAACATCCATCTCCAATTAAATTCTATCCCAATTCATTATTTTTGAGCGATGAGGACAATATTTCTTAAAATAAGAGTTATTAGATATATTATGAATTATATAATCGTATGAACAAACACCAACCGATATGAAAACATCAGTTCCATTCAGTTTTCTGGATGTCTCCCACATTCTTTAGTATGTAAAATTTCTCAATGCATATAGAGTCATTGTGGACCCATCCAAGGTATATAATTAAAAAATAAAAGTTCACCAACTAAAAACACTAAATTATGATTATTATGAAATAAATGATTTACAAACACACTGTCCTATAACAACCCATTTCAGGGGAATCTAAACAATCATAGTGGTCTCTTGAATAGTGATTCAATAAACTAGAGAAGTATCTACAAACTCATCCCAACATAGGGGGGATTGGAATGTTTGTTATATAATATTTCAAAAGGGTCGATCTTGAAAGTGTACTAATTGTTATAATTATAATTGTTCTCTACCAATTCAATATGGGATCCCCATAATCTTTTAATATCTAAGATGAAAGAATATAACATGTCCTCCAAATTTATAATTACCCACCTTTACTACCCATCCATTAGAGGATGATAGGTCATTCTTAATTTCACTTGGGTTCTCATTGCCTATTGATTTCCATTAAAAAATTGAATTAAATTTGGATTATCTATAAAAATGATAGTATAAGGAATTCTATATAATTTCATGATCTCATACAAACAAAACAACCAATGTTTCTTTACCATGGTGTTTTCCTTGATCAAAATGAAATAAAATAACTTAATCAAACATTCAATCACTCCCCATCAAACATTTGTTCATTGAGGGGAATGAGATAACCAAATTATTAATTCCACAGATATATCATCCCATTTCCATTTTGGAAATTAATGAGGATGATGCAAACAAATTTGATTTTGATTCATTGATTTAACCTTCTAATAGGTGTACACAATGTAGATGAAATCCTTTATTCCATATCTTAGAAAAGGCCTCCAAAAACGAAGTCTCGTTTCATAATACATGATTTTGTATTTTTCATGGATGAAACATTGAGAGTGGAACAAATCCTTTATCACATCTATACTCAATGATAGAGAAACCACAAAATATATCATAAAATAATTAATCATCGTATTATATGGATACCACTCATTAAAGGTTTACCCAAAACGTGTCATTTTCTATATAAATTTTAAAGACTCATCCCATAGGTTACCTAAGGTGAAAATTATTTAAAAGAGAAGTAAGAAGCTAAATATGAGTAACTAACATATTCTCCTTATCTTCTATTACCTCAACATTAATTTAATCAAGGAGGGTCTCCAGATTCTATTCATAAAAATATTCATTAAGATTTTATGAATAGATCTTCCTATTAAGAGAATTATCAACCTCATCTAATATTCCTACTGTATGGGAAAGGTAAAAAAATTAAAATTTATATAGGTATTCAACCAATAAACAATTATATATGTTTAATTTATTTTGGGTTAAAATATTTCTCGAGAATTTTTTATTCCACTATATGATGAATTTCTCATAAAAAGTTAGTTTTCCATCATTTAAGAACATATATATCCCTCATGAGATGATGTTCATTGGTATATTAATTATTTTCATGTGGATGAGGATAGAATGAGGAATATTCACCAAAATTATTACTCTACAAAATCACACAACACAATCCCATACATGATGAATCAAAATAAAAAACCTTGTCATGGATGGCCTTAGGTAGAACCAAAAATGGATCTAAAGGAAAATGTTAGTTTTAATATCATTAGATACATGAAACTGATGTCTCCCTATAATCATCATCACAATAAATGTTATATTGTTTAATGGTAATTAAATCATAGATAAGTCTTTAAAAATCATTGGTAATATCCCAATAAACCCAAGAATATACATGTCTAAAAGACAATTTTGGTTTATTCACACAACATAACCTATATCACCAATTGAAAATTAATTGAAATGTATTTCTATGACCCCACATTCCAAGATATGTTTATATTCATGATATAAAAGATATAATTTTATAGATTTTCATAAATTTGGTCCTAGAAAAGTGTTACCATGGTAATCCTCGGGTGATCCACAACCCATTATTTGGATTTTTTATAAATTATGATATCAACCATAAACACCATGAAAAGGTAATGAAGGTAATGATGGAATATTTACTTAATCAGATCCATGAATACCACATGTGAAATGGTTAAACATAGTGGAATTAATAGCTTTTCATAATGAAAGTTAATCATTTGGAAGGTAGTATAAGGATTATCTTATTCATTCCCCTTGGGCCATTGATATCTTGACCAGAGGTTTATTTTTGATAACCACTACTCCCCTTAAATTGATAAATGAGATCATTAGAATGTGTAATGGTTTATTTATTCTTGATGGTTACCCAATTTACATTTTTTAAAATGATTTTTAAACAAATGAATCCATATTAATTCATAGAAATGAGTATTAATGTTACCCCGAAAGATGCGCTAGATGAATAAATATATTTGCCTGTAAATTATGCAATAGGATTATCATCTATTTATTTTGATTCAGATCCATGTGATTTTATGTCAATGAAAAAAACTATGAGTTAGACACTAGATCAATGGTAAAATTGACATCCCACTATATATGATAGGTTTTTATGTAATCTGGAAACACATTAAGAATGCACCCCACCGTGGAAGGAAGATCTATCCTAAAGCTACATTCATTATGTTCTACTTAAATAACTAGCATCTATCATATAAATATTTTGGCCTATGGATTTCTAGGTTCCACTCCACTAGATTATGGGTCGCATTAATAATTAAATTGATTAGAGATTACAATAGGTGAATTAAAGGATATCCTCATTTGATAATAATAATTATGGTATTTAAAATTAGATATCTAATATATCCTAAAGAAATACTTAATGACCATATACCCATAATCCCAAATAGTAGGAATCAACTCCCTATAGTTGGATTGAATTCATGTATTTATATTTGAATCCTGATGGGGTCAAGATCCATGAATGAATTGATTATGGAAATAAAATATGATCTAAAAAATAATAATGAACAAAATGAACCTAAATTTTCTTGTTAGAGAAGTTTCATTGTACCTATCTACCAAGAGGAAAGAAATATCTCATAGAATGTTAGGTAGAGGTGAAGATCCAGAGAATAAAAAAATAGTATCTACTATTTCAATGCCTAATAACCTCTAATAATCAATAAAACCATATTTTCCACATATTAGGAATAAAATTACTGAAATTTCAATGCTAATGGGATTATTTAGTACTATATAGGACAATCAATTTTATTTCTATTACGACTAATGCACCAAAATAAGATTCTCATTTTCATTGGGATCGAAGAACACTATGTATCTATTCCCTATCAGTGGAGAGACAGTTTTTTGTTTATTAACCTGTGGAATGAGGCTAAAGAGAAAAACTCTTCAAAATTTCCATTGGAATACATAAAATTATGTTAATTAAAAAAACTATTTCATGGGAATATGGTCTGATAGAATAATGATAGATTAGAACATGAAATGGTTTTATGATATAGCATCACAATTATCCATTTAAATCAATGGATATCTATCTATGTATAATATTTCTCTAACCAAATTTTATTTCTAGAGGGATATATTGTATAACTACACATGCTTTTATTCATAGAAATAATTTTTTTCATCTTATTTCTTTATTGCATATGAGGTTTTTCTTAAAAAAATATATTATGAAAAATATGGTGTCTAAGTTTCCATAACATAAACTAATATCATGGTTAATTCCCATCAAGAACACCCAATCCATATTCCCATGAGTATCATGAATAGTATAAATCAATCATAGTATGAGATAAAAACATTCAACTACAATAAATCACCATGATATACCATATAACACATTTTAGGTGGTGGTTTTATCTGGAATCCGAATAAAAATTTTCAAAAAAAGATTTTTATTAATTTAATTATTACCATTTGGATATTAAGAATGGAGAAGGTGGGAATGGGAATATAATTAATGTTGTTTTGAATTATTGTAATATTCCTCCCAAAGGAATGGAATATATTCTGACAATTGAAAATGAACATACAAATAATGTTGACATAAATATCTAAGTAATAAATTATGACATTTTCAAGTGGAATAGCCCCACCATTAAATTAGAGAATAATATCACCATAGTAAATATAAAAAATCATTTTTTCTACCAAATGTTACATAGTATAATATGATTAATATTTAATAGTATTCACATTACAACATTACTGAGTTGGACACTCTAACCATTATAAATGAGAAGTAAATCCCTAATGTATTTGATCGAAGAACATTTAATATTAATTTAGAAAATAATGTGATAAAAATATATGTCATGGGAAAGCCTTTTATCTATGTATTCCTAAAACAATAATGGAAATATTAATTATATGTTGATTCGGATTCTTGGTGAACATGTCTTTAGAAAGAATGAAAATAAGGGGGGATAATGGGTACCCCTATTAAAGGCCCTAGGTCTCCATGAAAAAACCAAACACCCTACTCCATATTATTGTAGGGAACTATTCAGAAGAGATGTACTAAACCATGTTGTCAATTCATGCTATAAAGAAAATAAACATTCCTTGAAGGAGCATAAAAAGACCAAAATCAATATGAATGTATCCATTTTCTATCTTTATATTTTTCATGTTATAACCTCCCACCATCGATATGTGGTTATGGTCAAAATAATTTTATATGTGATAAAAATAACCCCTAAATGTAGCTTCCTAGGATAAAATAGTATTGTTTCTCAAAAATTCAATGAAAATTTAGATAATCCAAATGGTCATTGATAATTTTCACCATATTCTTATTTTATAAGTTTCATATATTTATTGTCCTATGGTGGTTAATCAATTATGGGAATGTGATCCTAGAAATGAGTATAAGGGTGGATTTGGTGAATTATATTATGTGGGGATCCTGTTGGAAGATGATATACACATCCCTGAAAATATATGATATAATGATTCCCCTTATCAATGTGTTAGATTTTCCCTTTGTACCACCAAACCCATGAATGGTATATGAATATAGTTTTTTAGTATGAAAAGGATTTTCTTTTGAAAAAGGAATTCTAAACTAGAACATGTTATTACTTATTCCAATAAAGAAAAGGATTATGGCAATAAAGTCCATGATCCTATACCTTTCTATCCCTAGGAAAAAATGTGACATTTACCTATAAATAAATGATAAATGAAAAATATCCAATCATTGTCATGATAGAATTGAAATTTCATTTTTGTATGAATTATATCCACATTGGAGATTAAAACACCCATATCTCTTCTTTCCGTAATTAAATCCTGATTATACCTCACGTTACAGTCTCCAGCGCTAATACATAAGGTCAATTATTTTTAATGAGATTTTATTTCTTCTTGAAGTAGGCCATTTGATAAGACATCATGTTTAATATATAGTTTATTAAATAAATAGTTTATATCATAAATGTTTTGATAACCTTATCAGGATCTGATATCATAGATTAAAGATAAATAATATCTAAAATATAGGTCAAATATTTTAACATCCAATAATATAAAAAAAATAATCACTGGATACCAGTATATAATATTTCCCATGGGGGTATGAGAATCCATTAAATCATGTATTTAGAAATAAAATCAAATAAATTTAAGCTGAGGGGACCACATAGAATATAATAATATGTATTCATTAGCCTTATGAAATAAACATGATAGGAAAAAGAGTGGTCAAAAAAATTATTTGAAGTTTGATACTTATAGATTATAGAATTCATTTTTCCATGGATATATTAATGAAAATTACCCATATGAACCTATTTTAATATTAAATCCCTCAGGATATTACACCATATAAAATATTACCTTAAAATCATAATGTCATCTAAGTATGAAGCCACGATGAAATCTTTAAATTCAGAAATTTATTTTCAAGAAAATATTGTTCCAAAATTTTCTCCTCCAATTTTGAAAAATTATAAAATCTCCATGATAATCCTGGGGGTCCAATACATGGTTAATATTAGTGATATTAATCAATAGATAATCTCTTTCATGGATGTCACACATCCACTAATCATATAATACGGGGAGGAGACTAATATTTAAGTCAATAACAATGATGTGATTGGTTGAAATATAAGGTATTTCAACTTCATGTCCACTTTAACAAAATATAAATGTATGCATTAATAATTTAATCATACAGAATGGTTGGGAAGTTCATTTTTTTGTAAAAACCCAATAATTAATCAACACAATGCTTTGGTTTGAGAAGATCCATGATGAATATGTTCTTTATAGAGTCCAAATTGGGAAAGGAAGTATAAATTTTTAGCGAACCATTCCATATAATATTAAATGAAAAGGAAAATATTATATATAATTGGATAGATTATAAATAGAACTAGGCCTGTAACCCTAGAACTTAGATAGAGATTTAATGTCTTCTTATAAAAAGTATTTTTCAATGAGAAAATATTTTTTCCCTTACAATACTGGGTTTTGGATATATTCCTTGGGGATATTTCCACATTGTGATCTTCCTAAAATAATATAACATAAAAAAGTTATTAATTCCATTTCCTATAAAGAAATTAAGTTGAAAGGGTTCAATAAAGAGACCTTGTATAAGGCCCCAGCTGGAAAATGTTGCTTAACCTTGAGAGAAATCAATAATTTGACATTAATTCACGTCAATGATCATTTCAAGTTTAGTGTATTAAATAATTAGGCCATTATTAATAAATATCACCCCATAAACATACAAGATGATACAATCAAAATATAATCCATTTCATTCCCCCAAATAAAACCCATTAAAAAATTGTCATTTCATTTATTGATAATAATCTTCTCGACATAATTTGTTATCTTAATCATCCTTATACATTATGAAAACATTTCAAAACACATTGGATGAGCATAAAAACACAGTAAGGGATAAAATTAAGAATGAAAACAATAGTCCATGATTATTTATAAATGCATGAATTCATAATAATCATGAAAACTTCATAGCAGTTGTAAATCATAATGGTAAATTGTGGCATCCATATCATAATTACTATGTAGCTTCCTCATCTACATATGGAGTAACCTGAATGGTTATATTTGGAATACCCATCGTAGTATATTCCCTAAATAATTTTGGAAATAACCTTTAAGGTTACCTTTTTTACATTATGAAATTCATTGTAGATCTATCATGGGCTCACCCTCCCTCAGTTTAACTTGTTACCACCCATATACATAAGAAATTTTTAGGAACCCCAACATAATCATTACAAATGAAAAATATTAACAAGAAAATAACATTTCCACAATGAAATCATAAGATATAATTTCAATATATTGTTATAATAAATCCATTATAAAATCTATTTTCATTAAAATAAACATAAAACGAATATGATATTTTCTTATCTTTTTATAAACATTACAGATTTTAGAGGAATCCAAATATCAAATAATTCTCCTGGTGGCAGAATGGTTGTTATAATAATTTACATTAAAATGAGTAATTCTTTTTGTTGTTTAGTAAAACGCTTCATAAAAAATGTTACCTTCAAAAACCATTGTACGAAATTAAATTTCAAATTTTTTGATTGTACACCATATAAAATATGGTTGTATATAATTCATTATATGCCTCAACAAATGGAGATTGAGACGAAGTCCATAACCATGAATCTGACTGGTCTCATTCATTCATTATTTTATCAAATAATAAACATAGTTTAATTTATTCATTATTTAAAACCATTTTGAATTTAAATTATTCATTTTATATCATTTATTACCATTTTTTGACAATTAGTTAATTATTTGAGTTCATATTGGAAATTATTTTGATTTTCGGTACTTGAGTCTAAAATGAACTTGTTTTGATGAAAATTTTCCATGTAGTACAAATTCCATCATCCCCATAATAATATAGATGATTTAAATATTATATATATAAATTATATATAAATTTATAATATCCATATTATTATTTGGTGATAAGAAATGAAATTCACCATTCATGGAGACAGTAGGTTGTACTTACACATGAACAATTCATTAATTTATTTTTCTTTTTAAAATAATAATAATGAAACGATATAAATCTATATTATAATACCATTATTATATTTATATCATATATGGTTCATAAATTTATTAAAACCATCCTTTATATGTTTTTTGCATTGCGGGAATGAGTCACATCGCTTTGAGGGGGCGGTAGTCTACACTTCCTATAACAAAATTATCCAATTTACAAAAAATGAAAAACCTAAAGGTATGTTGTAAATAAAAAATACATAAGAAGAGAGATAATATTAATATTAGATTTATTATATAATAATAACTTTTCATTATAATGGCCACCATGAGAGGTGGTAGGAGAAAATTTAACAATCATCTTTTCATGAGGAACTATTTCTCTATACACATAAACTGTATGTTCTATATCCATTAGATGGATATTTATGTTTGTTTAGGTCAAAAACATATCATAAAAACATCCAAGTATATTGGGGATTATATATTTTATAAAATAATTCAATAAAGTGAGGCTAGGGGTTGGGTAAGGAATATAATAAAAAAGAGATTTAGAGAACTTGTTACCTCTAAATCGGGTAATTCCTTTTGATTTGTGCAACAAGGATTCCTTGAGTATCCTTATACAAAAGGTAATTATTATAGGATGAATTTAGTGTTGTTTGAATATTATTTTATATGAATTTAAATGATCCAAGGTTCTTGAGATTTGTTAGTATGTATATATGGGTGGCGTCCATATTAATATGACTATTTTAAAAACAAATCAACTTATTTATAATGTAATGAATCTAAATATTTGGGAAGGGCCATAATTTTAACCATTAATGAAATGGTTTAATATTAAAATTTTAAAATAATTTAGATATTGATTTTTTCATTAAATATATTATGATTTATACATATTTTAAAACATGTTCTTAACATATTTTTTTTGAAAATATTGTCAGATACAGTGAAACAGTTTTACCTCTTTTATGGGTGTTGCATTTTGTTAATAGTGAATATCATTTATTTGGTAATAAAAAATTCATTTTTATATTCATTTCATGTAGTAAGGGGTGAATTGAAAATTGAACTAAGCACAACCAAATGATAAATTGTTTCTTATGAATTAAAAACAAATCTAGTAAGAATATGATTTATATTTTTATTAAGTAAAAAAGTTCCTCAACACTAGGAAAAAGAGGATCAAAAAATATTTACCTATTATCATCATTTCTATTATATAAATTACCTTCTTAAAAAATATTGGGTTTATCGATTTTTCATTGTTAAACTTTCCTGGATCACCAAATATCTTATAATCAATGATCTCTATTATCTATTAATCAATGGGTCTTAATATTCTCTTATATGTCCATGTTTTTGTTCCTTAATGTTTTCTTTGACATAGAAACCTAGTTATGTTATTTTTCACAGGATATTAATAATTATTTCTCACAATTATTTTTGGGATGTCTTGTTAACTCTTTTACAATGAGGTTTTTCTAAGAAAATAAATTTCAAATATCAAATGTTAGATTATTGATATCGATGTTAAATTAATAGGAACCAGTTTATTTGTTTTGAATATAAATTTCCCCCCCAATAAAATATAATATATATATTTAGAATAAATTTAATTTCATTGATAGTGTATGATAGACAAAACATCGAGTTTAATCCATACACATTATAATGTTGCATTGGAACCATTTTTTCAAATTATATTTTAATAAGTTTAGAAAATTTATTTTGAAAAATTATCAACATTTTTTAATTAATAATATCAAAACTATCATAAGGTTAATTTTTCAAATTTTATTATGTTTCGTGTTTTTAATATTATTGAAAAATATTTATTTTTAATCAAAAATAGACTTATTCATTAAATTATTTATGATGATTAACTATATTTTGAATTGGATTGAAAATAAAATTTTTATTATTTTATATCTATTAAATTAAATTTATTTTATTGATATAATTACAGTATTTAATTTAGATATATATGTAATTAATCTTTCGAAACATTTCACTTCAAAAACCTTCATTCTCCTCACATCTGAGGGACTATTATTAAATTAAAATTTTACACTACTTTGAAATGAATTATGAAAAATTCATTCTGTAATTTTAATTTTATTAATATAAAATATATAATAATTTCAACTATGTTTTTGGAAAAAATGAATAGTTGATGTATAAAAAATTAAGTATTATGATGAAGGTAAAAAAAAGATTTACTAGTGGTTAAACTATATTGATAATAGTGAAAATGAACAAAAATGTTATATTAATTTTACTTACAGAGATTATTTTAAATTTTTTAATTATTTGTTTTCTGAAAAATGGAAATTCCATTCCACTTTCCTTGGAGTATGAACCTTATAATAATTTCACTAATGAAAAAGAAAAAAATATACTATTCATTAATTTAATTTCCATAAAGAATTGGGATATAGAAAATACATTGGATTTGTTATATATATCTCATGAAGGAAAATTTTTTTAATAACAATTTATCCATAATTTTTTGTGATGAAATTATTATTTAAAGGTCATATGAAATGCACACGTATTAATTATTTACTAAATAATTAATCAAAATAAATCTAACAAAAAATACTAATAGTGAAGTGCATTTATTGAATTATATTATTAAATTATTTATGTAAATCAATATATAATTTTCCATAGACGTGATCCTTATGGATTCAATTTATATCCTTGTTTTTACTTCAGTTTATATGAATAATGTCAATGTTGACATTAATGTTATTTTATAATATAATTCATTTTTAAATTATTAATAATTAATAAAAATTTTATACTTTTATAAGTGATGTCTAAATTTTATTAAATATAATTTATTTTCCATTAATAGATCAATTTTTATTTTATATTAAATATATGAAAAACTAAATAATAAAACCATTATTGGCACTATTAAGGATAAAGCAGTGTTTTGTCTCCTCACCTGCGCTTCTGTTAAAATTTTTTTATAAAAAGAATTTTTTTTTGTTATAAGTAAAAATTTAAATCATTGGGTATAAATTTTATAATCTTTCACACTTTAATTTTGTCTAAATTGGTAAGTAAAATAGGTTAGAATATTAGAGACCATAGTGAAAAAATGGTACAAATAGTGAATCATAGATGGTAATGAATATGATGATTAAAACATGTTTATTAATGTGCGGTGGAGGTTTCGATATACCACATAACCCTACCCACCATTAATTTTTAAATTATTGGATCCACATTAGGTAGTATTTACATACCCACAATGAATATTTCTAGGTAATTATAATTATTCCACTCATCCTCAACTATAAAAAGGGACTAATTTCCCTTAACTGTTCATCCCCATCATTCCAATTAGCTAAAACAAAACCTAAAAAATCACCACAAATATATAGTAAAATAAACCTAGAATCCTTATATATGTATTAAATACAATATTTGAAGGATTTGGTGTGGACCAATGTATATTTCCCAAATATGAGATATTGAACTCCAACAAGGATTTTTTTAACTCCTTCTCAACCTCCTTCATTTTTTGATATATGATGATGATATAATAAACTCAACGTATTCCATATTAATTAATTTTGTTATAATAATGTAATAACCTATAAAAATATCCAATTTCATTCAATGGGATAAAAAATCGTAATTCGTATGTACAGTGGACTACCTCCACGTTAATAGATGTCGTTCATTTTTTCATTTCAACCTTTCACGGACAAGTATTATGAGGGATATAAAGTATATATATGCTATTATTAAATTAATTACACCAAAATATTCATTATATCAAATATATATATATATATATATATATATATTATTACGCTCCATCCTTATGAGATTTGATAATGTGACTCATCATTACAACAAACTACCTCCCAATGAAGTGATGTGATTAATAATTCCCTAATACCTCACATGGAAGGTGATTAAGATAATTTTAATAATTATATATCATATAAATGATATAATTACTATATTCATGAAAATATTATCATTCTTCAAATATAATATATGATTTTATTTCTTTTCATTTCACTAACATAAAGATGATAACAATTTCCTTGTACGTATGGCCTTCCACCTTAACGAAGTGACATGACTATATATAAAACACCACACCACATGGTTGATGTATATAACTATATAATATGAAAATAATGATATTAATATAATTAAGTAGTGTTAAAATATTTCCTAGCTACTTTCCATAACGATCATTGGAAAATTGAAACTTTACTCATGTGTATGTACATCTTATAATCTCCATGATCAAAATGTACTATTTTTTCATATCCATAATTCATTATTGGTTTTTATATAACAATTGATGTAAAAATATGATAATTATTTAACTATAATTATTATTGAGATGATATAAAAATCACAATATTTTCAATAACCAGATCATTCATGATGAAACACAAGTGTGAAAATATGGCACATAACAAATGAAATAATTAAAATAGTGAAGGGTTTTAAATAAACAGGTAATAAGAGATTATAAAATGATAATATATTATATCTTTAATATAAATATGTTTTTTATATGTTAATAACATTTTCAAAACCAATATAAATGTGTTTAATGAATATTTAATCATTGTAAAACAAGAGTTCGGAGATTTCATCTCATTTTTCAATACATTGTGACATAATAATTATTATTCAACAATTCACTCTTATGTGGTATATAAAATACCACAATTAAATATAATATAATTAATAATTAAAAAATCATATAATTATTAATTTATATTTGAATTGTATCATCAATGAGAATTTGACCTAAAAATTACAATGTGGTAAATGTTATTGTGTAATATCAGTTTCTTTTCTAATTGTTTACATTATCTAAAAATAATTATTTCCCTATAACCATTTTTCATTGTAATTTTAATTTATCTAAAATTTAGATATTATTATATGATTTATTGTATTATTTCATTCCATGTACATGCATTTTACATATGGTTTTTAAATTGGAATTTATTTGATTTAAAAGTGAATAATTTATAAATCAATATTGTTTACTCAATACAGAAATTTGATGATTAGAAATATATTTTAATGGGGAAAAAATATTATTCTATATGTTATGGAATATTTGTACATCAATAAATATATGGGAACCATTTAATGATATCCCCTAGGTGTATTTTTAGTCTCATGATATAAAACATTGTTTCAAATCAGATGGTTTTTTACAGAGTAGTTTTAATCTATCTTGAGAATAGATCGTGGCTGTAAAGGTATCATGTTCATGAGAAAAATGACATCCCCTAATCATGAATCAAATTCATTATGAATCCAAATATTATTATCCATGATATTTACACTATGGTATTATATATGAATTTCATTCTCAATTTTTTGATATAAGGACATCAATTTTAAATTATTTTCCATTCCATATTTATTATGCCTTATCTATTCATTTATTAGTATTATTTAAAGGGAATGATAATTTAGTTATTGAAATATACATTTTTATTAATCCTTATTGACATATTCATCTATATATAAACATTACTGATCATTTGATATCACACTAAATTACTTTCTTTTCCATGTGATATCAATATGATATCTCTGAATAAGATTCATGGAGGAGGTTAATTATTTTATTATGTGTTATTTTTAATTTAAATTTACCATTGGTAAATGTATATTATGTTTGTATATAGTTCTTCTTACCTATTAAAATGATTTTTTCCTTTGGGATAATAACTAATGTATCTATTCCAAAGTTATAAATAAGGAACCATCCCTGGGCTACTGGGGTAAGAGTCGTCATTGGTGAAACTTATGATAAGAATTAATGAATCACCAAAGATAATGTAAAATTTTTCAAAAATAGATCTATTAAATAACTAAAATGGAAAGATGTATATAATGAGAGGAAATAAACATTTTCTTATAATATTCTTCTATGATGAGTTAAAAAATCTACAAATATTATATTGTGGTTATACATTAAAATATACAAATTTTATAACAAAAAATAATTCCAATTAAAAAAAATGTGACATATTTGATATGGATTGTGAGGAACAAAAACCAAAATATTATTTGAATTTGGGTATTTATATAATATTCATGATGTTCTAAATCTAAAATAACTACATTATTTTTATTAATATTTATTTAATATATATCCCAAATACAGAATTTGATAACAATTTTTGTAATCATACAGAGTATATAGATTGGCTTGAAATGGTGAAAAAGTAAAACTAGATTTATTTATAAAAAGAATTATAAAACCTGGATACTTATGATATATTTCTCATATAAAAATTAATTGCCTTAATATCATGAGATATAAGAATCCTCGATTGTAAATGAACCATAAAAACATATATTGTTACAATCTAACCATTAAATTAATGGGTATTAGTAGATAAATTTTTTTTTGTAAAATTATATTCTTAAAAAATTAGAAATAAATTTATGGGTTATCTAATTATAAAAACCATATGAATGAAAAAAGAATATTTTTTAAAAAACATTATTTTTGAAGAAAAAAAATTTATCTAGTTTTTCAGACAAAATTGAAAATTATTTCGTCCCCTTCTAACATATTTTCTATAAAAAAATGTTCTTTATTTTTAAATACAAAAAGTTATAATTTACATTGATTTATTTCCTATAGTTTTTTGAAAAGATTAATTTTTCATCAAATAATGAAAAATAATGATTTCTGTTTAAAACTATAATTTAGTTTTTATGAAATTTAATGTTATATTTTATGATAAAATATTTTAATGGAATAATTAGATCAGATACATTTTAATAAATCTGAATTAGATCATTATTATCATTTTTGTATTAATTTTTTATGTAAAAACACTTTATACAAAATGGTTGTATTATTGGAAAACCATTTTTTTAGTCAATTACATGATAAAATTTAAATTAATTTACACCAAATCATCAATATTAATTTAAAAAAATAGACTTAATATTTTAAGAAATTATAACTATATTTTTTAAAAAGTTTATCTTACTATTTTAAGTTAATTAAAAGTAGAAATATTAATATGTTATTAGCATGATTATGAAAAAATATGTTTACGTGGAAGTGTTTAAAATATGAATGTAAGAGTTAAAATGACCTAAAATCTTTTATAATTACCAATTTATTGACATATTTAAACCTTATCTCATTTAAGGTTCAATAATGGTCTATTTGGGATCCTTTTTTCAATGGTATAATTTTTTTATATTTGAATATTTTCAAATATTTCATGTGTGTCCTTCCCCCACTAAAAATTTTCACCTCTCTCATCTCATATTTACACTTATAAATTCATTTCATTCAATTAATTCCAACCAAAATAGTTTCCATAAATATAATCCAATTGCATATATTCCCTAGTTTGAAAATAAAACCATTCAAGGATGTCATTAAATATAAATATAAAGAGAATATCTGAATAAGATTTATAGTTCCTAACCATGTATAATTTTTTATTTATTCCTATAACTATTAAAATATTTAACAAATATGAAATTATAATAAAAATTGTATCATTAATATAATGAGTTTTCATTATTTTAATGGAACAACCTATATGAATCTTCTCATCTATTAAATTGAAAATGGAATTGTCGATCGTGTGTAAGGTGGTCTACAACCACGCAAACTTATTTAATTTTATTCCATATATGTATCTCAAATATTTATATAACGATGGATTTAATATTTATATGTTATTTTTATGACATAATTTTTCTTCTATAATTATAATTTCAAATCAACCACCATACATTATAATGCAATGGATAATGATAACATCGCTCGTCCATACAATTTGACTACAACCACCTCGAAGCAGTGCGATTTTATTCATACTATATTTACATGGACTAAAATTAAGACATATTTAATTAATATCTGTGATAAATATTATATAAAAATGAATCTTTAAATGTTAATTATTACTTTATTTTCATTCATTATGTTTATAATAAAATAAAAAAATATTGTTCAGCTGTACAAATGGCTTACCGTATCCATGAATAGTGTAACTGGTTTTTCTATTTATACCCTTGATACGATAGTATAAATAAATATATATATATGATATATATGATATTTATAACATTTTTTAAATTATTTGGATTTTGGAACCATGATCAATGCATATGGGGTGAAAAAACTATACCAAAATATACATATAGATATGGTGATAAAAAACCTTGCATTTATCACTCGGAATAGATATTTTAATATTTCATTTTTAATAAACTCATGATAAAAAGTTAAAATTAAATAATATATTGTAGTATATATTGATATATATTTTTAATTTATATATAATCCATATATATTTATTATAAATTATTTTTAATCATGTATGATAGAAATCGGACCTGGCGTAAGGGTTTCTCTTCTCATATTTACTATCGTGAGACATTTTCCATATTAGCCACATATTTCTTTTGTGTGGTTTATATAATTATCCTTTTAATATTATATCATTAATATACTAATTTTCCTAGTATTTAAATATTCATTTAATGTTACATTATCAAGTGGTTATGATTCAAATGTAATAAAGTAATAGTTATTTTTCACAATCTCATCATTATTCAGGACTGTTTGTGTTTAATTTCCCAATTGAAGAAATATTTTTTATTTATATCTTATGAAAAGTTTTTTTATTCATCTATTATTATTCGTGATCTTTTCAATTATTCTTAACATTTTCTTAATTTTTTAAATAAAATAATTTGGAAATAATTTAATGAAAATATAACATTATTACATTCTTCGAACAAAAATACTTTTTCATCCATATCCTTTTTTTTCTAAATATATTTTTAATTATATCTTTTTTATTATTCAAATTATTAATCAAAAGTAATTTTTAACATTTTTTGTGTTTTTGAAAACATGTTTGAAAGTAATATTCATAACATTTTCAGAATAATGTAATTCTGAACCTTTCTAAAATAGTAAAAAAGTATTATTTTATGAACCTATATAGTATGTGTGGAATTAATTGTCATCATTAAAATTCCATACCCAACAAGTATTTCTAGAATTATATCTTCTATAATATTGTTAAAAATTTAATAAAAATTATACATGGGAAAGATTTGGTCAAACATAGGGTGTTAACCTCATCCATGAATCAATAAAAATTCATATCATAGTAGGAATTTTTATAATCATATTCATCAATATTTTTCCACTATGATTGGGAATTACCATGACTGAAAATCATAATGATATATGCATTATTTATTCTTGTCACCTTAGTGGATGATCTGGTAGTCACGATTCAATGAAGGTAGATTGGTCATTCCGCAACACTCTCTTAAAAGGATCATTAGTTAATCCATCATTGTCGGACACCTTTCTGTTTACATGTATGAAAGTATATTTAAATGAATCATGAATCCATTATAAATCATTATGGGGAGTTATATCATACACCCTATCATCATTGGAGACATTATCCCAATTATCAAATAAATTTGATAATGTGATTTTTTTTTTGATTTCTTGTTGAGAATGAGTGATTGAATTATTGAGATAATGATCCAATGGTTTCCATAAAAACTTTTTGGTATTACCGTCATTTTGGGTCATAGAATATAAGACCGATGGTAATAGAGAATCCCTATATTTGAACAACCTAGATCCATGTTGAAGCTCATAATCAAAATCATGTGCGGAGTTCCAAGATTCCCATGATCTTCTAATTGATTAGATACATTGAAAAATTGCAACTCTTGTGAATTCAATATAACTCTAGAAGACAAGGAATTCCCTTTAATAGCATTCTATGAACAATTAAAATGAAGCTAATTTAGAGAATCATTAGCCATAGAGTCAGAAATAAAAGGATACTTCCATTATGTATTCAATTTTTTATCCTTGAATGTGAGTCCCAAAAAGGTATATTATAATTTACAATTAAAATAATTTTTTCCCTTATTACTTGGGAAATATTTTAAACATTAAATTGGTGATTTCAATGTTTAAATGGTAATTTCTTCAAGAAATATTCCAGGGATCTTTTTAATGTATTTTTATCACTATCGACATACATTATTGAATCTTATATTTATGATATACTATAAAACCATCCACTACATTCCACTACATTCCTCTAGATGTTTTATGATTACTTTTTTTTGGTATTTACTATATTTTTACAATTCTCCATATTACATGACATTTAAATGATTATTATTAATGATTTGATGAAATTATTAACATTTCATATTGTTGATTTAAAATATGAATGTTTATGTTGATTTTTTTCCACCCCTCTCATATTGGGAATTCATTGCACTTATTTTGTGATGTGAAGGGAAAACTATATCCCCATATTTAATAGGTTTGTATCATGAGACAAACATTCATGGGTTTATGGAATAGGTTGTTCCCATTTATGTAAAAGGCTTGGCATGATAACCTGATTCTATGTTTATGATGTCCAGAATTATACATTACTTTATTATAAGAGTTTTTATTGATGTTAATGTGAGTATTTTTTTAGTTATGATATTCATTGATATGTTTCAATCTCATGTGACTTTTTATATATAATTATTTTATCATTATTAATTCATTTAATATTATTATTCATGATCATGTTATTGATTAATTGAATTAATTATTAGTTATTTTCTTTTAAATATTGATTAGGATCTATATATTAATTATATATTACATTGAATTAAATCTCGTACTATGAATTTGAGCAGTCCCTTTTGGGATTCCATTCCCAAGTATGTCAGGAAGTGTTTTATGATTGATATGCATGGATGTGGTAATGATAATAATGTTATTATGAAATTAATTACAGTGTTTTGTTGTATTTTTTCAATTGTAATGTTATATTCATATATATATATCTATTTTTTCTATATCTATATAATCTAGATTTTTTAATTTTAGAATGGAAAATGAAACAATGAAAAATATCATTTCTGAATAGCACTATGGATAATATGTATAAAATGAAAACAAGCACCATGTGAAATTCTTGTGTATCAATGTTAGATAGGGTCCTATGAACATCGTATCGTTAGTGATTCAACCATATATTCCATTCTCATGAATGACCCCCTATAGATAATGAAACAAATTTTCTTCTGGAATATTGAGTATCATCACTATGATTTATTATTATTTTTCAATAATACTTCCAGGGAACTCAGGACTGAGGTCTACCAACTCATCTGGTGTAATGGTCTCTAGTCCACCCTCCAAGGTTCCCATGATTCCCAATTAATTTTCCCAATTTACTAAAACCATTAAATCCACGTATTATCAGACCACACCCAAATCCACTTCCTTTCAAAGCCAATATCCACATGCTAAAACACAATCATTCAACTAAATAATATAAAAAGATATTTCCATACCATTTCCCACAAAGCAAAACATATTTTAAAACTCATTATAAATAATAAAAATCATTATTAAACCACTTCTAATATCATTGGAAACCAAACATGACATTAATAATTTATATATAACTATGTTTTAGGGAAAAAACACATTTTTGGAATTTTTAATATACATGTTGGAACTCATATAAAATAGATTAGATCATTTAAATTATTAAACATTTTGATACAAGGCTGTTAGAATATTTATGTATAGAATAGAATTATCAATAAACATAAGAAAACAAGAAAAACTATTTTCCATTAACCAGAATCCCTACAATTTTTATATCATATAGTCAATATATAATAAAGGAAAAAAACCATTTGAAACCAACAAGAAATAATAGATTACAAATTAATGTCTCGAAAAATGGGTAACAAAACTCAAAACATACCTCCCTTGACAATGGTCATACCACAATTACAGTCACACAGACACAAAGATAAATGTAGATATTTATATATAAACCAAATTAACCTATGTACATTTTCACCATGCCATGAGTGAATATGTAAAAATATGGTGTATGTGTGTGTATGTGTCTGTAAATGCCTATGTATATATATTCAAGTCATATTCATGAATTTGAAAATTTTCTCCCTCCCCAACGGTGGCCGAAAACTACAACAAGGAGGTCCAACAACACTACAAAATTCATTAAACAATAATATTACAAAGTTCCAAATTATAATTATGATAAAAAAATGTATGAATGTACACTCAAAACCAAAGATAAATACACTGCCTTCAGTATAAGCATTATGAACCGCACATAAATGAACCCCATGAACCCTAGGAAACAATTAAAAAAAATAAAATTACTAAAATCTGGTTAGGGATCATCAATGGATAAAACACTGTAACATCCTAGTAATTATAAGCATATATTATTCTTTTTATGAAATATTTTATTAAATTTATTAATTTTAAATTCAAACATATTATTATTTGTTAAGTAAAATATTAAAAAAATATATAATAGATATGTAAATTATCTCACACATTTAAAAAATTTATATTTTTTATAAATTATTATTTTAAATTGTAACTATGGATTTTAAAAAACTTGGTTTTATTTATTTAAAATAATAATTTATCAAGAATACAATTATGTGAATAATTTTATATAAGAAGCAATTTTTTTTGAAGTGAATATAAAATTATTATCAATAATTATATTACCTTAAAATTAATGGAAATAACATAATAAATCATTTCTAAAAAAATCATTATAGATAATATATATTGGTTAATATATAATTGAATAAAATATTACAATGTTTTAATAAATAAAATATGGTAATTCAAATTTATTATTTTAAAAAGATTTATATCTTATAAATACATAAATTGATATAAATTAATTATAAAAAATATGTTAATAATAAATTAAATCTTCACATAATATTATAAATTATTTTTTATTAAATGTTAATGTATAATAAAATGAAAAATAATAAATTATGTATGAAAATTACAAACATGATACTAATTATGTTAATAATTTTATTAATTAATAATTATGTTAACAATTAATAATTATGTTAATAATTATGTTACAAAATATGTTAATAATAAATTATTATTTATTACTATAATATCTATTTTAATAATAAATTATTAATTATGTTAATAATTATGTTAATTATTCATTATTATGTTAATAATTGTGTTTTCTATTTTTTATTTAATTCTGTTAAATTATGTTTATTATGTTTATTATATTAGGTTATGTATTATAAGTTAAATTTATAAAATTTTAAAATAATAAATTATTATAATTATTATTTAATCCAATTATGAATAAAATTTTATGTTTTTTAACCAAATTTTAAATGATAAACAATTAAAAATATATAATGGTAGAAAACCATGAAACTAAATAAAAATGAAAAAATTAAATAAATAAATAGCTATAAAAAATAAAATGAGATACAGCGTTAAGAACTGGATCCACATATTTTATTAAATGTCTTCTAGAGCCTTCCAAGAGAGCAATAGCAAGCTGACAGCTCCATCCATCAAGAAGAACGAGGATGCAAGAAGAGTAAATTATGAAAGATATTGTAAGCAGACACAGACTTGTGCATAGATTCCCGATTCGTGTTTGATATGAAAGACTAAAGGCTTCTTCAACATTTGGATGAAATCTGGTACTCATCTAGGTTTCGGTTGTGAAGAGGGAAATTCAATCTGATCTAGATATATTGATTTTCTTAATTAATATTTAGCAATCTAATCTTCTAAATATTAGGTTGTCATCTTGTCTGTTGATCAGATTTTCTTCCATTCATCATCATGTCCATCATTTTCCAATTTAGTTTGTAATATATACAATGTATTTTTTAACTATGTCTACAATATCGATTGTCTTATTTAAAATTCCTTTTCACCGTCACTATATTTCTCCTTATTCTAGCATAATTATTAATTTTTTTCACCATCAGTATTATATATAATAATTTATATTCGAATAAATATACATTCAATTAATATTTCTCCTTTGACCTATCCTCCCAGAATAAAATATATTAATAAAATCAAATATTTGATATCATAATATTCTATCTTCGTCAACATGATTATAATATATATATATATATCCTAATCAAATTACAAAATGTTTTCTTAAAATTAATGATAACCAATTTATCTAACACCTATATATATTAATTTTTACTCATCCTTTTCATTCTTCAGGTAATCCCATTGAAGAAAATATATCTCTATTCGACTTTAAGAAATATTCAGTTCTATAAATTCCATGAATTATAATCTCATTATAGATTTATATAAAATATACATATATTTTCATCTTGTTTGTCTATAAATAATGGTGTTTTTTCTCATTCGTTTGTGTTTTTAAGAACATTGATCATGAGGGATCATGTTTGGTATTGTTTGAAGAATAATAGATAAATAAATTCTTCAAAAATAGTATACATGTGTACATTATGAATTTAATACTATTACCCATTATTTATTTTCAAATATAAGTTCAAATGTTTTTGTATGTTTCTATATTTTCATGATTATATATTTCAAACATGTTTTTCTGAATGAAAGTGTATTGATATTATGTTTGGCGAAATAATTTCTTTAAAAAAATTATATATATATGTTTTTCAAATTCAATGTTTAAAATAATTTTTTTATAAACTACTAGAATAAATTTATAAGAATTAAAATAATGTATCCTAAATTCATGAATCTAATTTTTAATGTTTATCATACATATATATTTAACTATTATTTTCCCTATGGTTATTTTATTCAAAAATAGGTATGTAATTTATATCTACAATATATTTATATGTAATAAAATTTATACAATACAAACCCATATATAAAATATTCTTATTCAATTTTTAGGATCCATTAAATTTTAAGACCTAAAATATTAAATTTTCAATTACATACATATGTATATTCATATACATCAACATGTTTATTCTCTTAAAATCCCATATATGAATACAAAATCATAGAATGGATAAATATTTAATTAATTAATGTATGGAATTTATATAAATAATATATATATATATATATATTACAATTTGTCATTATTTCATGATTATAAAAAATATTATGTTCATTTCAAAAGATTAATCATGCAGAATTTGATTTTTGAATGTTGATAAAGTATGAAATTATATTTTTTAAAATTTTATTTATATTATATAAATTGTTTATTCATATATGTTAATGTATTTAAAGGAAAAATAACATTGGTTTTAGAAGAAAATTATTTTCTATTAATGTATTTAAGAGGTTCGTTTTAAGTGATTTTAAATATATTTATCGATGACTTTTTTTAAATATGGATTTCTCAGAAAAAAATATGAAAACCTATTTATTAATGCTATAAGATATAACATTTTTTTTCATTTATAAAAATACTTAAATTAATATTCTAGAATGTTTTTAAAGGATCATGATTTAGAAAAGTAGGTCATTGAAATATTTTCATAAAACATTATCGAGCACATGGGTATCTAGTGGGAGAATGCTTAATGGGAAGTGAACATGACGCCTCACGGTATTTATTTCATTGTGTAATATTACTTTTTTCCATATTAGATTTCATAAGATTGACAATGTATCAAAACAATACATTATGAAAATATTAGTTTAAAAATGATTTCAAATGAAAATCTAATTGTTTTCAATGAACTAATTCTGAAATGAATTTTTTAAATATTTATTTTATAAAAAGGTTTTATATATTGGTGGTCAGAGTGAGTTTATAAATAGGGGTGAATTGAGTACCCAATAAAAATTTAAGATAAAAATGTCTTATCTTAAAATCCCCCAAATATTTAAATACAACCATGTTTATCAAAATTAGTAGTATGATATAGATATTAATGATTATAAGTATTTTTCAACATATTTATTAGGTATTAGATTGAAAATATAAAATATTATTAGATCCTATTAAATATGTATACTTGATAAATATACTATATGAACACAAATTATGATAAACTATATAATTATAAATATTTCATAACATTAAAATAGTTTTCAGTTTTAAAGAGAAAATATAGTTAACCAAAATTAAAAGAACACAAAAGAATGTTTGAATAGAAGAGGTTCAATCTATGTTTTATAAATAGCCCTCTCAACTTGTTTATCACCCAATATATATAATTTTTTATAAATAAACAATATGATCCACAAACTAGATCAGGTTCTATTGAAGATTACAAACTGTCTAGGTTGCAAAAAAAACTCTTCCATAGTTATTCGTGGGAGAAAAAATAAACAGGGCACAGAAGGAACTCTAAAACTCATATCTGTTGGTGAAAAATATGAATAGTGTATGATAAGATATAGAGTATCATCCAATTTAGCATATGAGATAGTTTCAATCATAAAACAGAGAATGAAAAAACACACTAATCAAAATGTAATAATCACAAACAGAATAGATCAATAGAATGTGTAGCGTTTAGAAATACATAGAATGTTCAAATGAAGCTTTTGAATCATAATTTTATTCAATAGTGAATATTGAGCCATGATCTCTTGAGAAACATATGAAATTAATAGTGTAAGAGACACTTGTTATTTTACTAGTGGAGTATATCGAATGTGATGGTGAACTTCGGCTTCCAAGTTGAATGTTTTCATTAGGTGATCTCTTCCTATTTTTCAATAGGGGGTTTCTCTAACAATGATTATATATATAAATCTTTTTCCTTACTAACGGTCCACTTCATCAACTAATTCATCTCTTACATCACGAGGAAGTGTTATGAAAATTTTACCACCAATTTTAATTAGAATATCTGGATCAACTACTTCCTCATACTACGCATATGACACCCTCTTCAATGATTTCTGCAGAGGATGTAAGGGAAAATCATTAAAATAGTAAATACAATTAAATTAAATAAATATAACATTTAAAATAATGTGATTAAGAATAAGTAACATAATAAAGATAATGGTAGTGTCTTATACTAGATATGCATGGTATGGTTGTGTCTCGCATTAGAAGTATATTTTTCTAGGAGCAGAACACTGGTTGTTTCTTAGACGGGAGATGCATTTTCTAAGAGCGTATCTGTTTAGAAGTATGTTGTTCTTGTAGAATGTCACAACCCATCCCAGTGGGCCCCACACCCTAACTCCCCAAGCCCGCCTCCAATATTCCAGGGGCTAGTGATTAGCACCGAGTAGGTATGTCACTAACATGGGATGCATTGCCTAAGTACCTGTACACACACACACACATCTCCAAACCCACAAATAATAAAATTTAAAACACTAAGGAACATAAAAAATCATGCATACAACTAAAACCAACCAACAGAGTACAATGAAAGGTATAATACTGTAAAAGTAAACTGGGCCAGAATACAAGCCCACCAAAAGCAAGAGTCTGAAAAACTGCAAAGTCCAACCTGTAAGAACAAAGGTACTGAGACTGTCGCTCATAGTAGTAGGAATGCCTCAGCCTTTAGGGGCCTCAGAAATCTTGGTCTTGTCCTGGTTCGCCCTGGACTATGTGAAAATGATGCTCGTCTGCACAATACACCAGATGTACGGGAAAAGCCCGTGCAGGGGTGAGTATAACAATACTCAGTAGAGGGCCCCGAAAGCCACAAAGCAGTACACAAAGTAAATCTACAGTCATTTATGCATTGTATATGTTTATAGAACATATAAAACAAACCAGATATACTAAAAACCCAAACACATGATCTAGAAACAAGTCACACGACCGCATACCCCCGCAAGGGATTCCATCCGATGATTCCATGAAGCGCTCGTTCCAGGAGAACACACTCCATGAGTCTTATAGTTCCGATGACGTCCATCCAGGAAGATCTGTTCATCGGGAAACATCACTAGATATGGCTACACTAATTACAGGAGACACACTCTTGAGTGGAAGGGTTATGATAGATAGAAGCACTCATTACGGGTAACACACTCATGAGTGGCAAAGATCTTGATAAACAGATGAGAATCACTGCCAGGTCCATGGCGGATACCACGACTCATCCGTAATTAACCTGCTAGTTATAGGATCAATGCCCGGTAGAGTTCGTCACGTCGATGCCTGACTCTACCAAGGGTCTGGAATGGATAGAGGTTCTCAACCCAGGCCTCTCGGATGGATGCTTGACTCTATCATAGAATGTCATGGTGAATGGATAATAATCCTGCAAGAGGGAATGAGGCATGACCTTCAGGGGAACAAGAAGAAGGGGTGCTAACCCTAACGAATGATGGTCAAGTCACGGTGAACAAAAGGACAAGCAGTTTTCATACAAGTACACGGCATGTAGAAATGATACACGCCGTGTTGTCCGACCCCGGGTACTCCCCGTGTACAACAGCCCATGTCAGGAGGCTGGTCATGTAGAAAACATTATACATCGCGTTTAGTACGAAGTACACGTCGTGTCAGGGTCACTGGGGTTGGCTCCGTGTACTCTTGCCATGTGCCTATACACGGTCACCAACCTGTGTACTCCAACTCGAGAAATATGCACACAGGGTGACCCGCACTGTTGAACTCACTTGGCCGGGTGATGGTGTACACGATCGTGTACTCTATCCCATGTCCGTGTATCCCCGGGATACATGCCAAGCTCTTCGTAGCCGCCTCTGCCGAGCTGTACACGCCGTGATGCCTGAAGCTTTGTAGATCATCCCGTGTCCCTGTACTACCCAAAGTACATTCCGAGCTTCGGGGAAGGTCCAACATGCCGTGTGACCGGGGTCACACGCCTTGTGATTCTTCTCTGATCCCAAAACCCTAGCCGCCACCACCATAACTACAGGGCATGTTCTTCGGAAGTACACGCCGTGTATTCGGGAAATTTCCAGAAACGGCGCCCATCGCCGACACGCCTCCTGTAGTGATCTGATCATCGATCCGGCCATCCGATCACCGCAAAACTTCTAGGTGTTGTTCACCCCAACACCACTAAGCCACTTCCGTCATATTCGGGCCTCTGGTCGGCTCCGAAAAAGTGTTCTGATCCTTCCGCATGAAGACTGTACGAAGGAAGCTCTTTCTGATCCGGTCCAATTTGTCATCCGCCATCATCGCCGCACCTCCAAAAGGTCGTTGTGGCGTCGAACCTTCGATTTGGGATCGTTGCGTCGCAGAATGGATGCACAATGATCTGTTGTTCGTCACCCCACAAATAACGTGAATAACGTGCGAGGAAAGAAGGGGGAAGAAATCCAAATAAACAGAATGAGGAACGATCCTCCACCATCATTCATCACGGCATTGATTCGCTCCCATTAATTGGCTTAAACGGAGCATGAATCAACAACAACGTAATGCATGAATCAATTCCCCGAAATAATCCCAAAGAAAACCCTCCCGCAAGAACAGACGAATCTGCGGATCAACATGTTCGTGTTTGATCCACGTTCGTCATTTAAATTCAAATACGGGGAAATATAAATTGAAATAACAACCCCTACCTTTAGAAGGGATCGATCGTTGACGATTTTGTTGTGCTTCCGTTGCCATCGAGATCCTTCAACATCGGCACAACGATCCTAGGTTTCGATCTGTTGTTGTTCATCATCGTTAATTTTCTCCAACGCGTTGTGGATTCTGTAGAGGTTTCTCTCTCTCAGTTGCCCAGGACGTACAATTGCTTAGCCCATTAAAAAGTGGAAATAAGTTGGCATTTAATTTATGCGGCAGCATTAATGACGTTGAATCGCCATTTTGAAGTTATTATGATGTGCCATTAATTTAGGAAACAGTTGTGCCTTTACCACGCTGCAGCGGATGTTTCCTTAAATGAAATAAAATACACTGGTTAATTTATTTTATTTTATTTTAATTAAAAAGTCTGAAAATTAACTTTTTTTCTCGACCTGCACTGGTCGAGGTTAGCCTCATTCATAGGTAATGTTTTCGTCCTAGATGCAACGCTGTGCTCATATTTTTAATCTGGGAATCCGTTTGGAAACTGCCACAACCGCGCACAAGTGCCGACTCACATATCTAAAACATTAAAACCACCATTCCGGGCTCACTAGACCTCAGAATGATGTTCCGTTTTCGCGCCTGGTCTCGAAATAATTCCATATAATATTTAAAAACGGAAAATCTGAGACATTACATAGCATGGCACTGGTGGTGTCTTAGAAATAACCAAATATTCACTGTTCTAGTATAGTATCAACAAGCAAGGTCTGAATTTGTGGTGTGTGGTCTAATGGTGTCTTAGACAGAGCCAAAATAATTGTTGTTCATATGAAAATGGGGCTTCCTCATCTAGTGATATTTCATAATCATATAAAATTTTGGCCTAAAGACTTAATTTTCAAGTGGTATGTCGACATACGATGTCTTGTAATTTTGGAATATTCCAATCAAATGGTATAACATCCTAGTGATCTGTCATCTTAATGTATCTCAAACTTAACGATATTTTCATACACTAGTGTGATATCTTCAACAGTGTGATATCCACAATGGTGACTCATACATAGATTAATTTTTCATATCACCATGAATACAGATTACATATATAGAAACATAAAATTAAGTAATATCAATAGAATAATGATTTTGTGATTATTAAAATTAGGAGGTCAAAAATACCCATATTTTGATGATCCCAAATCCATGCATCAACTGAATTAAAATTGATTAAAAATGATAACCTTGGTATGATCAAAATATATATTATTGATATAAAAAATGATATTTTATCCATAGTATTTTTAAATTGAATATATGAAAAACAATAATATAGTAAGTGACAATGGTAATTAACAAAGATAGAAAGATTAAAAATAGATAGTATCAAAAAAATTACAATGAATCAAAAACATCACGAGAATAAAGCACATTTTTTTCCAATATCCCATTAGAATAAACATGGTATAAATCATACATTCCAAAAGGTTTTCCAATATTCCATAAGATTTCTACCCCTTTTGGATTTTCAAAAAGGTAAAGAATATAATAACTAAGATAGTAAATGATTGAAATCCTATTATAAAGAACATAATAATACTAATTAAATGTATTCAAAATAATTATCACTTAGTTATTACAATCTATGTCCCATAAAATATATTATGTCTAATAACATAAAAATAAATTATTCAATGTTTAGCTGATGGGTTTATCTGTTCTTTATCTCTTCCCTTAGATTTATCTTACTCCTTCTATGAGGTAGCAATATCAGCTAGAGGTAAAATTGATGGAACACAATCAATAGTTCTAGGAAGATCTTCTACAATAAAAATAAACTGAAGATGCCTCATATTTTGATTAGGAGACATTGGAATGTGGTGGAAACTGGTAGGAAATTGTGCTACGGATTATCGAGAAACTCCTAGTATGAGAGAAAACACAGGAGTAATGGGAATATCGTCTTGATCCAAAACTACATGGCCATGAACATTAAGAAAAGAGTTACTAATATTTATATAATCCATTTTTATTTTTCCTCCTTTTACCATTGCACTAAATAAATTTTCTTTCTGTTCCATAAAAAGGATCAACATTCGAGTAATATCCTTTAGTTGTCTTAATTTTTTTTTGAAAGCCCGAGTTACAGGATTCAACCTCATATTTTTATCCAAAAATTTTATATTTGATTCCATATCATTATTTTTTTAAATATGATATAGTAAAACTTAATAGATTTGGTAATGGTATCCCAGTAATCAGTCGTGTCCAAGGAATTGTTTCTAATCAACTTGATATCACGATCTAAATTATATTGAATTATTTGCAAGGTCCTCTGGGGATAATCAGTGAATCTTCATGAAGCACTAGCAGATCTGGCTTGCAGTGCATATCAAAAATCAATTCATAACCAATAAAAATTCATATATTGAGTATAAGGAATATAATAATATAATTATGCATCATCATTATTTTTATGGACACCATCTAGAGAAGTAGAAAAATATGAATTCAGTTCCTCAAGCATAACATTGAAAGAATCCAAGTAACAACCAATTATTTTATTCTAAATCTCATATTCTAATATTTGATGGATCATATTTTTTTGGAATTTTGTTTCACAATGTGGAAGGGATATTTTTCAACCTTTTCAATATGTTTGGTTAGAAGGGAGGACGGGATTCTTATTTTCTCATTGATTTCGGAAACTATATTTTTATCATATTCATATGAGTCACATAGAGTGACTAAATGAACTGGTATAGAAAAAGGTTCTATTGTGGGTTTAGTAGTAGGATTTCAAAAATAATAAACATTCCCAATAAACCATAAAAAAAAAATATTAGCATCATCATTTTGTACATCAAATATAGATTCTAATTCTATATTTATATACAATAGATGATTATTAGAAGCATTAAATCCAACATAACATCACTGACTTTCTCAGAAGAAGGCCTCTCCATTTTCTCTTTCATGGATACATGTTTTCATATAGAAGCAATGACACCGATTTTCCTAGCCACAGAAAAACAAAAACAATTTTAGTAGTGTTAACTGATCAATACTAAACATTAAAATATAAATAATTTCATTAAATATCCGAAAATAAGTGATTTATCCCCTTAAACAAATGCATACTAAGGCTCTTGAGGCATATCTTCATCTATTCACTAAATCTAGCCACTTACAATAATTGGGTCAGATTCATCAACATTATGACTTCCAAAATCTTTATTTATTCAATTTCCACTACCATCTGCATTATCATATTCTTATTCCATTTCAACATTTTTATTAGCATCATTATCATCAGGTTTAGTTGATTTAGAACTATTAAACTAATCCCTTCTAGAGATCTCAGAAATTTCCTAATCACTTTTAATCTATTTTCTTTTTATTACAATCTCCTAGGTGGTATACGATCTCCAAATGTAATGGTAGAGTATATTGGAAAAAAAATAAGGATCACTCCACTCATTATCAAATGGGTCCTTTTCCTCTTCTTCATCAACATCATTTTCATTATCCTTATCAGATTATTTAAGAACATCGTCACGCTCTAGCATTTATCAACATCATCATTCTTTCAAGATATATGGTCAACCCGATTAAACATAGAATAGAACTTATGACTATCTGAAACCCGCTATTTATTCTAGGGGTTACATTTGATCATCATCCTTGAACAATTATAGACTATAATACATAAACCAATACAGTTTATACTAGACTCTCCATCCTCACCTATTACACATTTGGCCTTCAACATAGATGAAATAAACTTCGATTTGATCTATTAGTTGGATCTGGAGGATGGATTGATCCTCTCACACATATGAACCTTGAGATATAAACACATATTGATCATGTTAACATCTTCCATAAGATAAAGAAGATAATATTATTGGTTACATAAGGTTGTGGAAACACCCTTTCATGGGAATAGCATTTGTTGGGGAAATTTAAAGAGTAGCCTACTTTAATCATCAAGATATGAGGCAATTGGACTTCATCTTATTTCATTTCTTATAAGAATAGAAAGTTCATCCTCTCATAAGAAAAAGTTGCCATATTCTAATATTATTCCTCGGAATTCATCATTTTGTAGATAAAATATAGATTATAATTCTATATTGACATCCAATAGATGATTATTAGAAGCTATTAAATCCAACATAACATCACTACCTTTCTCAGAATAAGGATTCTCCATTTTATCTTTCATGAGTACATGTTTTCATATATAATCAATGACCCCAATTTTCCTAGCCACAGAAAAATCAGAAATAGTTTTAGTAGTGTTAACTGAGCAATAATAAACATTAAAATATCAAAAACATCATTAAATATCCGAAAATATGTGATTTATCCCCTTTAACAAATCCATACTAAGGATCTAGAGGCATCTCTTCATCTATTCACTAAATACAGCAACATCCAATAATTGGGTCAGATACATCATCATTATAACTTCCAAAATCTTCATTTATTCAATTTCCACTACCATCGGCATTATCATATTCTTATTCCATTTCATCATTTTTATTAGCATCATTATCATCAGGTTTAGTTAATTTGGAACTATTAAACTAATTCCTTCTAGAGACCTCAGACATTTCCTAATCACTTTTAATCTATTTTCTATTTATTACAATCTCCTAGGTGGTATATGATCTCCAAATGTAATGGTAGAGTAAATTGGAAAAAAAATAATGATCACTCCCCTCATTATCAAATGGGTATTTTTCCTCTTCTTCATCAACATCATTTTCATTATCCTTATCAGATTATTTAAGAACGTCATCAGGCTCTAGGCATGGATCAACTTCATCATTCGTTCTAGATAGATGGTCAACCTGATTAAACATAGAATAGAACTTATGACTATCTAAAACACACTATTTATTCTAGGGGTTACATTTGATCATCATCCTTGAACAATTATACACTATAATACATAAACCAAAACAGTTTATACTAGACTCTTTATCCTCACCTATTACACATTTCGCCTTCAACATAGATGAAAAAAACTTCTATTTGATCTATTAGTTGGATCTGGAGGATGGATTGATCCTCTCACACATATGAACCTTGAGATATCAAAACATATTGATCATGTTAACTTATTCATTAAGATAATGAAGATAAACGTATTGATTGCATAAGGTTGTGGAATCACCCTTTCATGGGAATAGAATTTGGTGGGGAAATATAAAGAGTAGTCTACATTAATTATCAAGATATGAGGCAATTGGACTTCATCTTATTTCATTTCTTATTAGAATATAAATTTCATCCTCTCATAACAAAAAGTTACCATATTCTAATATTATTCCTCGGTATTCATCAAAAAATCCATCATGAGGTACACCTTAACATTTATCAAATGTTGTTGATGCAAAAACAAAGTCATTTCTTTTCACATAAACTCTTTTCTAATCAAAATAATCTTCATCAAAAGAAAAAATATACATTATAATAAAACACATAAAATGTATTATGTTATAAAGGTCATTTATTTGAAAAAAAACTCTAAAAATACTTGGTTTTGGATCACTTTGATTAACATATATTTACTAGAAAACAACAACTTTGAATCAACATTCATTTCTAGTACAAGAAATATTTTTGAAAGCTCATGATTATGTGGTGAAACTAGGGATGGTGTGCTCGATTCGTTAATTTTCATCATATAACATCTTAAAATTGATGGATATTACATCATATCATGATACATTCTCATTATAATGAATGGTATATAATTCATGGTCGAGTGTAAGTATCATGTATTAAAAGTATAAGGCGAAATATTTCACTATGATTGAGAGAAAAATATATTGGAGTATATTCACTAGGATCATGGTTTATTGGAAATATATATAATTCCATTTTAATATCATTTGTGATCTAGGTAATCCCAAATTTAATTATCATTTGAAATCCAAATCCAAATTTGATAAAAACATGTATCAGGTAACAGGAAATAACATAAACTAGATGAAATAAAACCAAGCAGTTCAAAATGATGAGAAAATATTGAAAAATAATGATATGAAATGGTATGACAATGCCAAGGGAAGACATGTAAATAGAATTTCAACCCAATGATATACTAATACTATGACATGGCAATACAATGTCATTCCACAACAACGACATGTAACAAGGATAGTGTTTTAATCACAAAATTATGTCAAAAATAAGAGTGCATCATAGAAAAATAAATTTAAACAAAATTTATCATTAATAACCATTGTTTTATATAAATATTTCTATCATAATTCAATGGATTAATAAATATATTACCTAATTGATTCCATGATCCAATAAAGTCTAGTGTGATATCTTTTATTTGAAAATGGTCTCAAAAAACATGATGTACTAAATCAACGTACATTGTTATAGTATTAGAATGAAGAGTCGTTAAAATTATAATATTACTTGTGTTGTCGTAGTTTATGGGAACATGTCAGATTTGATATCTAAAGTCTAGAAAAATATATTTCAACTACAAAATTTATGTTCAGCAACTACCTATAACTATGTATCCATCTACTGTAGTAGACAATGAAATTGAATTTTTATTTTTATATATAATGAAACTAGAGACTTGAATAAGAACATTCTTGTTCTAGATATTCTTGTTATATCTAACTTATATCCCCAAAAATTAGCTTCAATATAAATTAATGAATCAAATTCTTGTCTTCTATGGAAAAAAATCCTAAATGTGAAGTATACTCAAGGTATTTGAAAATTATTTTATCATCATTTAAATGTTTCTATTTTGTTTTAAAATGATACACATAGATACAATAAACATTATATCCAATTGGCACAATGATAAGTAGAGAAGAAATTTAATGTTACCACTATACATTGTATTATACACTGGTTTCTCAGCATCATAAAGATACAATTTACAAGTGCTACTCATCGGATTATAACATATTTTTAGTGATATCCATGTTAAAAAAATTTAAAAGGAAATTTTTATATATTCAATGATTTTATAAAATTCCATCATTTTATAAGATTCATAAATCGTACAATGAATTTGATCTCACCCATTAAACTCAATTCAAAATCACTTTGAATTAATTTTTTTAAAATCAATAGAGTAAGAATGTATTATAGATGCAGAAATAATATCATCAACATATATGTGTAATACTAATAAATCGTTTGAAATTATTTTAATAAAAGTATTTTGATCAACAATGCCTTTTGAAAAACTTTATAAAATAAGAAAAATATTATTACAATCATAACAACGTATATGAGCTTGTTTTAAACAATATAAAGAATTAAATATTTTAAAAACAGGATTTGTAAAATGATAATTTTGATAGCAAGGTGTTATTCAACAGAAACAACCTCAATTATAAAACCATTATAGAATGATAAAATGGCATAAAATTGATGAGCCAATAAATATAGATGTGCTTTTTAGGCAAGTAAGATTCTAATTGAATGAAGTATGTAAATGGGATAAATAGTTTCAACATATTCTATCCCATTTTCCTGACTATAACAATGTGTAATAAGTCTATCAATATCTCTAAAATTTTTCCTGACTAATAAACATTCTTCTAAAAAATCCATTTAGTAAAAAGATCTATTGTTTCATTGGGTCTATCTAAAGGTTCCTACACGTTGTTTACATCATAATTATTTAATCCTTGATGCATTCATATTACCATGAATTAATCAATAATATCTTTATCGATGTTCGTTTGTTCATGGTTAGTGAAGAACACTTGATGTTAAACATAATATCTTGGAGAATCTATAGATTTCTCCATATATTAAATCAACTAAAAGTACACCTGCTGGATGGTAAATAAAATTTCGATCAATTTTCATGAAATATGGGATAGACACTAATTTATTTTCATTTTCAGGTTCTTGATGATCTATGTATTCATTAGAATATGATAATGTTTATAACTATTTCACAGTAGAGTCTAATGGTTTAGAAATTAGTTTAGAGAAAAATATCATCCTTATGGTTTTATATGGTGGTATAAGGTTCATGTGAATCCGTTTCTCAAATAGTACATTAATTTATTCATCCATAATTTTAGACTTCATTTTAAAAACAATATCGTCTTTTCTAGAGATTGGGTAACCAGGGAAAATTCTTTCATCACTATTGGATGGATATTTTTTCAATTTATCCTATTTTTTATGAATACCAACTTTGCAACCAAAAACTATAATGTAATTAACCTTAGGCTACCTATTATTCTAAATCTCATAAAGGGTACTCTATTTTATAGGCCTTATTGAAACAGTACTGATGATATTGAAGGATTTATTGATAGATTATTTCAAAAAAAATAGATAGATAGGTCATACTCATTTCATATGATTTGATATGTCTCTTGTAATTTCCTATTTATACGTTTAAAAACTCCATTATGTTGGGTATTATATTCGAAGAGAAGTTATGAGTATAGCCATTTTTTGAGAAAAAAGAATCAAATTCATGATTCTAAAACACGTGGTTTTGGTAACACATTAATGTTTTAATCCTAATACATATGTTATTTTCAATATACATAGCATACTTGGTAAAATAACATCAGGATTTACTTTTGTGAGTTATAATGTATACCCTAGAATACCTTGAATAGAAATCAACTAAAGCATAGAACTAATGTTTTCGATTAATACATGAACCTCAATATGGTTCAAATAGATCCATATAAACCAACAAGAGAGGTTGATAAGTTGAAATTTCATTAATTTAATAAATCATTGTGTTGTTTCAATTTTTAGGAGTTATAGACTTTATCGGTTGGGAACTCGAGCATATATAGATCCCTAAATAACCATTTTCATGTTAGAGTTCCATGGGAGTGAATATTTTAATGGAATAGTCTGCTATGCCAATACCATCAATCTTTGTGAAGGAATATAATAATGAAACATTTTTAGTATGGGAGGAATTTAAATCTATAGAATAAAAATTATCTTCAATCAATGTTAAAAAAATTAATGTAGTTTTTGAATGAAAAAGATTTCAGGAATCATTTTCATATTTAACATAAAAATCATCATCACAAAACTGATATATTATATGTAAAATATACATTAAACCATCATCATATAAATATTATAAATTTAAACTAAATTTTTGTTACCAATCTATCCTATGATAAGGATTTTTTCATTAATATATCACAAAAGTTTACAATATGACCATTATAATTAATGAGGCTCTAAAATAATGAATAATCTCATGACATATCTCTATAATAGCTATTCTAATACTACTATAGACTCAAACTGGAGGTTTTCAAGTATTTTTTCCACAAAAAATTTTAAATTAAGAATTGATTCTAGAACTAAAATATTTATGGTTCTAGAAACATTAAAAAGAAGATATTTTGGAACCCATAATTTCATCATAGGTTTACAAAAACTTTATTTTAGAATTTAATAAATAATATCTTTGTTTGGATCTTTTGAGAAATAATTAATACTAGAAGTTTATGTTTTATATTTATGAATAAAATTACTATGAGTTATTTTCCTCTATCAAGGTTTTTATCCTATTCCAATAAAATATTTAGGAGAAACTTGTTTTCCAAAAAATTGTGTGACTATATCTCTACCATTGGAAAATTTTACAATATCATTCTTCAACATCCCATTTGACAGTATTATTTCAATTTTTTCTTTGAGAAGTGGACAATTTTTCACCATTTCTATACACAGTTTAAAGTTTTTATTTTATGATAGACCAATATTCCTTTTTAAAAATTCATGTTTATCTTTTCATTTATCAATGGGGTCTTTTATAATATTAAATTATTCAAATAATAAATAATTATAAATATTTTCATCATAATATTATTCAATGTTAGTGTTATCATAATCATGAAAATGAAAAATACTATAAATGGTAGGTTAAGCAGATACCTCAGTCAATTTAGTCATGAAACACATACATTCCTAGTATTTTCTATCATTAAGTAATGATTTTAAATCAGAGGATTTATATTCAAATGCACACCGGGAGGATTTCATGTCCTTTTTGTATCTTCATTACTTATCCTCATATTTATTTTTGTAGTTTAGCTCTGTATATTAATATTATATGTGACCTTTTTTTTACCTTTATAGCATACATATTCCTTTGGATCACCATCCTTCATAAATTATTTATTTTAATTTCCTATGATGTTATACATTATATTATAGATTAATTATCTAAAGAAATTTTTCCCTATATAGAACTTATTAAATATAATTTCTAGGCAATCCATCTCCTCAACATTATTAGTAGGTGATTCACTATCACTATAACTGGAAAATTATACATTCTATTTATCTTTTCCCATTTTTTGTCTAGAGGTAGAATTATTGAATACTACTAACTTTCATTTAGGAAATTTATCTTCTTCATGATTTACGTTTAATTCCTCTCCATATGTCATAATGTTTCCAATCACTTATTGGATAGGAATATTGATAATACCAAATGATTCTCCAATGTAGTCAGATGTGCCTCTATATTTTTCTAATAAGCATCTTAGAAATCACATAATTTGTTCCTTGTCCGATACATGTTTTTTATGTGAGAAATTTTATTGAATATATCTTTAATGTTGAGATATATTACCAAATTTTGTTCATTATGTGTCACTTTTAAATTAGTATAATTAATATTAAAATTATTAATCCTCAATTTATATCATTATGTGTTCCCTCATGGAAAATAGAAAAGGTATCCAAATTTTCAATATAATTTTTACAAGAAGAAATTCAATTAAATTCTGCATCTCCTAATTCATAATACAACTCAATATTTTATTTATAATTATTATTCTATGATAAATTTTTTTTATCGTCCCATTTACTTGTATCATTATCAGGATTAACATCTTAACTATATATTGGAGACCAAATAACAAAACATGTGCTCTTAATTTGCATTTTCATTTTGATCATCCATTGAACATAATTTTTACCATTTATGAATGTAGTTATTTTAGTAGCATAACCATCATGATGATTTTCTATTTTAATGAACTATAATTTAAAAATGAGAGATATTTGATATCCTTAACATAGAACATTAATAATAGTCAAAATAATTTGAAAATTGTTAATACCAAAATAGTGAATCCAATTATACATAATGTTCATCGTAGTGAGTATTTTAATAGGGGGTGAATTGATTACCCAATAAAATTTTATATTAAAAATGTATTATTTTGAAATCCACCAAATATTTAAATATATCTAATTTTATCAGAATATGAATAATTGTGTAGATATTAATCTTTCAAATATTTCTCAAAAGATCTATTAGGTTTCAAATTAAAAAAACTCAATATTATAAGACCCATTAAAAAAATTACTTGAAAAAAATTCCATATGGAAATGAATTAATAAAAACTATCAAATTGTGTATTTTTTATAGATAAAACTTTTTTTGTTTTTAAATAAAAAATATATTAAAACAAAATTAAAGCAAACATTTGAATGTTTTAATATAGGAGGTTCTATCTCACGTTGATAATTAATCCTCTAAACATGGAGATCACCTTCCAAAAAGAATATTATATAAATAAACAAGCTGATACACTCCCTATATTGGGTATTACAATAGTTTACAAACTATCTAGGTCAAACAAGACTTCTTCTACAGTTATTCATTGGAGAAAAAATAAACGGCCTACACAATGACCTCTACTACTCTTATCTCTATGATAAATAAATATAAAAACTATTTGAGAAGTTATAATGTATCTTCTAGTTTATCATAGGAGACAATGTGTGTATGTGATAAAATAGAGTTTTCATACAAACACACTTCCCAAAATGTAATAAAAATACATTATAGAGAAATTTAAATTTGTTGATTTTAGCAACATTTGGTCAGTTACAATATTGGTTTGACTCTTGAATCATGAATATATACCCCTTGAATTACATATGAAAAATAGATTTTCACATAAAATTGTTCATTGACTGAATTAAATCAATGTATGTGATGGTTCACTTCGTCATCCTAGACGAATGATTGTTGAATTTGACTAGTCTTTTCGAATGGGTTCGGCTACATGAAGGTTTAGAAAATTTATAATTTTATCCATGCTATCAGTCCACATCAACCAATATTTCATCTCATTCATCTTATAATACAAGATGGATTTGGTTTCTCTTTTTATCAACAATATAAAGGGGAATATCTTGATCATATCCTTATTTATATTACATATTATGACTCCCTCTTTTGTGATTACTATTGAGCATTCAAGAGACAGTATTTAAAATAGTTAATCGCACTCCCATTAATAAATTTATTATTTTGAATATTTTAATTCAAAAAAATTAAAAATGTTAGTGGTAGTGTCTTAGACCATCAGTTCATGGTCTGATGTTGTCGTACATGATTACTATGTTGTTCTGTCATTATGACAGAAGTGATGTTTTATACATAACCCAATTTCCACTACGATGGTACTGTCTCAACTAGCGATGTCTTGTTTGGAGGTGTGTGGAATGACAAATTCCTAATCATAGTAAAAAATCTATGTGGTTTGTATGAAATTAGTGGTGCCTTATCTGGTGGTATCTCATAATTTTCTCAATTTTTTTCAGGAATCATCACATCCTGATTGTATGTAAACTGATTCTGTCTTATAATTTTTCATTATTGAAATCCATTAGTATAACATCCTAGTGGTGTGTTGTATGACGTTATCTCAAACATAGTGAGATTTCCATGCAATTGCGTGATATCCTCAATGGTGTGATATACTCAATGGTGACCCATAAATAGATAAATTTTGGCACATGGCTTTGAATATAGATTTCATAATGAGAAACATGGATTCATTAATATATTTATAATAAATATTTTTTTATTATTTGAAAAAGGATATCAACATATATAAAATTCTTATATATAATATAACTTATTTTTAATGGGTTTCAATATAGGGTTTTACAAATGATATAAAACAACTTAATGGAAAATTTAATACTTCTCCGATGTTTTTCTATAATATTTTAACCCATATAGTAGAATATCTAAAATGGATGTGTTATCTTTTGAATTTATAATGCACATATCATATTAGATATTTTTGTACAATACTAAAAATTTATATGTTATTCTCTAATACACTAAATATTAGAATGAATATTTTCCTATAATGTATGAGGTGGTTTGAATTTGTTTAGTTTGTTTTATAAAAACAATACACAACATTTTTATGCACTGAATAAGGAAGAATGGGTTTTTGGCATTATAATTGGTATCTGGGTGATGTACAAGACATCATTGAAGAATAGATGTTGTATTTTGTTGAAAATAATTTTACCATGATATGATTTTCATTGAAACTCATAAATTATTATGTTTACATTGGAATTCAGGATTTTCATATTTCAAAAGATGGAAATTCTAATTTTCCATTATTTCGATGAATGAATTGCTAGGGATAAATTCATTTTGGGCATAATTTTAAATCCCATGAATTATAATATTATATTTTTCAATTAATAAAATATTTAATAAAATTGATTAATTTATAATCCAAAATACATTATTTATTATGTAAAATATTACAAATTATATAATAGAACATTAAATTTTTTCATAATACTATGAAATTTATCTTTTAATTAAATAAATATTTCAAATTATGGAATTTTATTTTATAAACCTAATTTAATTTTATTTAAATCAATATTTATTAATAAATGTAATTTATTGATTATTTTTATATAACAACTGAAAATTTTATTTGAACTCTCCATGAAATTATTATAAATAATTATATTATATTAAAAACATTATAAAAAATATAGTAAGTCGTTATTGAAATTAAAATGATTATTAATGATATGTATTGGTTAACATATAATTGTATAAAATTTTATTATTTTTAATATTTAAAATATTGAAATTCTAATTTGTCATTTAAGATGATTGATATCCAAAAAACACATAAATTAATATAAATTAATTATAATAAAGAAATTTACCGTGAACTAAATCATTACATAATGACATGAATTATGTTTTTTGAAAGGGTAATGTATTATAATATGAGAATAAAATTAAATATTAAAATTACAAAATTATGCATATACAATTTTGAAATAATAAATTATATTAATTATTATTTAATCCAACTTTGAATAAAATTTTTTAATAGTTTAACCTAATTTTAAATGATAATCGATTAAAAAAATATGAAGGATGAAAATCGATAAACTAAATAAGAAATACATAATTAATTAAAAAATCATAAAAAGAATCTGATAAACATGGATAAGATCGGGATCCTCATTTTTTTTAGAAGCTATTTGAGAGCCTTTTGAGAGAGTAGTTGGAACCTGAGTGATTCAACCTTCAAGGACCATGAATATTTGTGGGGATTCAATGTCAATGGTGATCAGAAACATATGTGGACTCAAGAACATCTATGTGGTGTCTATGCAAGATCTACCACTGATGGATTCATGGACATTCATATGATGTTTGATTGTCATCTAGGGTTTAGTCACAAAGATTAAAATTGAATCAGACATGAATGAAGGTGTTTGTTTCTTTAATTTTAAGTTTTTATATCTTCTTAATATCAGTTTTTTGGCAGGTCTTTTGGGTTATTTTTCTTCCAATATTCATCATGTCAATATTTTTCTAGTATATTTTATGATATATTCGATGTATTTTCCAACTATGTCAATAGTATCAGTTTTCTTATTCGGAATTCATTTATTTGTCATTAATCATTTTCATAAACTTATTTCAAAGTTAATAATTTTTTTTCATCAATGGAAGTATATATAATAATTTATATTTTGATCATCATATATTGAATTTTAATTTCAAATTTGACTAAAACTCCATAAATAAAATGTGTAAACATAATTGAAGAGTTTATATTGAAATATTTCGGACTTGGTATAAAGTTTCATATTATGAATATATATATATTCAAATAAATTATTTGAACACCTGTTTCAATTTAATATGAACCAATTCAGCTGACACAATAAAATATTAATTTATTCTCAATGTTTTCTTCATTCAGATAGTCCTATTGAAAAAAATATTGGTTTGTGATGTTCTTATTCTTTTGTGTTTTTTCTTTTCCATGTGCATGAGTTTTTGGGACCACATTAGTGTAAGAGTTGTATTTTTTGTCAAATATTTGAGATGTTTTCAATGATGATCAGTATGAATAAGGAGATCCAACGTTAATGTAGACTGGTTAAAGTGAAGATGCTTATTGAATTGTTCTAGATTCATATCAACGGATTCCATGAATGGGAAATTATCCATGTTGTTTAAATTAGATGATTATGGCACTGGTCCTATGATTCAAATACAAGTATCAGTGGTGATATATTATCTAAAAAAACCAATATGGTTTATGTAGCATCAATTTGAGGAAGATTGATGTTATTTTCTATCCATGTGCCAAAAATAGATGAAGAAGAGGAAAGTGAACATGTGAATGGGACTGGAATTCTAAGGGGTCCATGCATGCGGTTTGAGTTACTAGGTGTCCATGTTTTACATATTTATATACATATTTTTTGAAAAAGAAATTTTATAAGGTCAAATATAAAAATAAGGCAACCTCACTAAACCGACCAGCTAACTCCAACCATAGGAACATAGAGAAACACAGTGTCGAACACACGTAAAGTAGGCTATCTAGGACATCCCGCAAGTGGTAGGGTTGTGTATAATACCGTAGGTGTGAAAATGGAATGTCCAATGAATTAATTGTTCCAAAGACCCATAGTTGCGTTTTCATAGAGCATTCCCATAGGGAATTAGTACGGGAGCGACTATGGAGGGGAGAGGGAATTATGAGTGATGGGTTGGGTTCTTTGATTCATTAAAACATGTATCCTCTATATTCATGATTCGATGTGGGACAATTATTTTAAATAACAAAGTCATCATATCTGTATATCAGATATTGCATGAAATCATAGATGATCGACTAATCACGGTCGTCTATCACATCCATCTTATGTGCTTTTTTCAAAGATGTTTTTTGATCCCCCCACAGCCTATAAGTCATATATATCATCATCTTACTTCCTCCACTTATCAATGTCATCACTTCCTTGATAATAATAAACACCAAATCACCATGATCGACTTCTATCTATATAATGAAGATCATGTTGTCACCATGGGGTCTATTGGATCAAACTGAGACCATTCATTCAATCTACATCTTCCATGAATGCAGATAACATGAATGAAGTCTCAGCCAAAGGAAACTAAGATGTGAGTCCACGTGGATGATTCAATCTTGTTTCTAAAAAGCATTTATTTAAATATTGATTTCAAGCCTGTGACTTGTTCAACACAAATCATAAGGTCTCCCTCATAAGGAAACAACCATGATTTTCAGTGTAACTAATTTATCATACATGGGTTTGGATATTTCAAAAGATGAGGATCATAGATATTAAATGGAACGACCCTTATTTAATATCTTACTAAATTTAAACATGGGTTAAGATAATTATACTCATCTAGAAAAGTAGATTACTTGATAAATAGAAACCATCTGCTCCCATATTTTCAAATATCTTGTTATTCTTGAAAAAACAATGTCTCTTCATGCTCCTATTTTGAAATGGGAGATGAAGAACCAACATCCATCTAAGGATTATTAATAATAGAGATCGATATGCCTTAAGAATGTGCATTTAAATATTGAATATACTTTGCAAGGAACATTGTTCCACAAATCCAAGGGACATGAAAACCCACCCCCATAACATTCTTATTGAATTGAGTTCCATGAAAATATCATTGTTCGTGAGTTATCCTCAGTGTACTGGGAGCCAATATTTAATGCTTGAACTCATACAATGATTTTATAAAAACTACACACTCTATGAATAGAAGAACCGTGAATCCCTTATGTGTGGAAGAACTATGAAGCCTCTAGTTTCACAAATACTAGGCGAACATCATCCTTTTTCCACGTTGAAGATTTTATCTTTGTGGGGGTGTTGTTGTTGGTTTAGAAAAGTACCACGTGATGATAGTAGGTTTTGGGCATGCATTAATCCATGAATCATGTTCATTATTTAATGATACCCAAGGTGTTGGGTTTGTTTGTGTGTGTATGTGTTAAAATTGTTAAACATAGTGGGGTTTGTGTGCATGTAAATAGAGAGAGAAGAAAACATATAGAAGATCATACATGCATAAACTTATTATTTGACGATACATAAGGAAGTATTTCTGTGCAATTGTATAAAATTAACAATAAAAATTTAAGAGTATATGCATTCATGAATGAATATGTAAAACAGTGAAATTATATTAAGATAATATCATCTACATCAAGTATTTATGAATTAAAAGGAGGAGTTCATCCAAATCATACATGAGTGATTTCATGCATATATGGAAACAATAAAGTATAGGATGTTGATTCTAGTTATTCCCATTAACATTATCCTTATTTCATGAATAGTCACATAGGTTCTTACGATTCTGTCAAAGAATAAGTTGTTTTAGTTAATTTTTTATTTCACTAAAGAAAAAAGAAGAATAAAAAGAAGTGTGCATTATGTTTTTACACTGAAGAAGAGTGAAAGAATTGGTTTGTTACCTGAATGTTGCTTTGAAAAACAAAGATAAGAGTGGAAGAAGAAAGAAGAATTGTGACATCCATTAGATCTCAACATGTGAAATAATATATTTCTTTTGAGACCCCTTTTTCATCATGTAGAAAACTATCTAGAGTGGCAGTATAAAGAACCATCAAGGAGCATCATATTGGACAAAGCCATCGCCAGTTTACAGAAGTAGTATTGTTTCATTCCCCCTAAATAGTGTAGTGACTCACACTAGATTAATGAATATTTTAGAATCCAAAAAATAGTAAATTGTTACTATATTTTATTGTATAATCCATGTTATGGTCATACCTAGTCAAGGAAATGATTTAGTTACTCTAATTTGATTAGTAATCGATGTAAAAAAATTTTGTGCATGCTTTTACTACAACCATATAATTGAAGGAAACTAGGAATATAGAATAAGAGAATCACGATCCTAACATGTCAAATGGTATATGGATAAATAATTTCAATTGGTTTAAAAAGTCCCAAATATTAATTCACACCCCCCTCATTGTTAAGAATATCCCAAAGTAGTCCTCTCAATTGGTAATAGAGTGAGGTTCACATCTATCAGATTCTCTATATTGGTTTTCTTCTCTTTTGAAGACTTGATTTTATTTTTTGAGTCAATGTGTGCTTACTCTAGGAGGTGAGATCTTCAGAAAAGATCTTCTAGTAGTGGCATCGAGGCCTTATGAAGTCATTATGGGTATGGACTGGTTATCCACATTCCATGCGCATATTGACTACATTAGGAATAAAGTGTGGTGTGTCTGCACAAATGGGACCACATTTTCCTTCACCAACGAGAAGGGAATCTTTGAATCATATGATATAATTACCTACATGATGGTGTAGCCGGTCACACTTCAGTTGGCTAGACATACCCTCTGATTAGTTTATGTTGAGAGCCTAAGCTATCCTATAGTGGTGGACCAGTACACTGATATTTTTTTTGATGATGTTCTGGGTCTACATCCTTGTATAGAGGTGGAATTTAACACAAACTTGTACCCCGAGATGGCACCAATATCTAACCCAGTATATCGGATGGCTCCCATGGCAATTTGAGAGCTGTGTGTATAGATAGTATAATTTAAAAGAAAGGGGTTCATTAGGTATATTGTTTCACGTTGGGCAGTCCCGATTTTGTTCGCCAAGAAGGCAGATAAGACTTTGAGACTCTGTGTGGACTATAAGCGCCTGAACCCGGCGACCGTGAAGAATAAGTGATCACTCTCGAGGATTTACAGTCTCTTTGATTAGCATAAGGGAGCATAGTGGTTTTCAAAAATAGACTTCAGATTAGGCTATCAGCAGCTGAGTGTATGAGATGAGGATGTCCAGAAGTTGACCTTAAGATGCCAGAATGGCCATTATGAGTTCATGGTAATTCCATTAGGTGTGACCAATTCCCCATTATTGTTCATGGGACTCATGAACATGAACTATCATCCATACCTTGATCACTTTGTGTTAGTCCTCATCGAAGACATCCTGGTATAGTAAGCGATAGAGGTGGATCTTTCATATCATCTTCAGATAGTTTTGAAGACATTCATAGAGCACTATCATGATGTTATTCTCTCAACGCGGAAGTTCTATATTAAATAGGATCACTTTTTTGGTACACATTATCTCGAAGGCTATAATTGTGGTGGATATTTAAAATATTGGGGTTGTGAATGCTTGGGAGAAACCTATGAGTGTGATATATGTGCATTGTTTTTTGGGTTTGGCTGGCTACTATAGGAGGTTTGTGCCTAACATTTCAGAGTTTAGGCACCCTTATCAGCTTTGATGAAGAAGGGTAAACCCTTCATGTGGTTGGAGATATTCTAATGGAGTTTCCAAGAGTTGAGGAAAAAACCGACAAGTTCCCCCACATTAAGACTACCATAGGAGGGTGTTGGGTATGTAGTCTACTACGATGCATCAGGGACCAGGATCACATTTCTCCAGATGCGGGAGCGAGTAGTGATCACATATGGTTCTTGACAGCTGAGACGACATGAGAAGAACTACACTACCCATTACCTGGAGTTAGTATTAGTGATCTTCTCCTTGAAGTTGTGGTTACATTACATGATGTGAAAATGTTTTACAGTCTACTATAATCACAAGTGTCTCATGTATATATTTTATTTGAAGGACCTAAACCTGATACAATGACGTTGGCTTGAGTTCCTCTAGGACTATGACTTAGCGATTGTCTATACTCCTTGGAATGGGAGCGTAGTAGAAGATTCACTTAGTATGAGATCTGGTATACAGTTTCTGAGTAATGAAATAAAGCAACTAGCCTCTTTGCAGATATCCTACGTGGATCAATATGGAGAAACATATCTTCAATCTCTAACAGTCACTCCATCACTCCATTAGCATGTTAGGGAGTCGTAGTGTCGAGATGCTGACTTTGAGGCTCAAAGACCTCAAATATCCAAAGGACATGCACCTAATTGATTTTCTGAAGGGTTGGAGCACGTCATCCTCTTCAGAGGGCTTACTATGAAACCAGTGTTGCTACGTGAGGATGTTTTGAGGGAGTCCCATAGGTCCCCTCTAGTGGTACATCCAGTAGAGGCAAAGATGTACTAGGACATTCGGGGTCATCACTAATGGATAAGAATTAAGAAAGAAGTGGTAGATTTGGGATCATGTTGCCTCACTCTTCAGCAAGTAAAGGCATAACATGTGGTTATAGCAGGCTCAGTTCATTTATTAGAGGTTCCAAAGTGGAAGGATTATGGAATTTCAATGTAATTTGTGATGGGACATCCATGAATGTCTAGGAGTCATGATTCTATCTGGGTGATCATTGAACGACCCACCATGTCGGCCTACATCCTGTATATCAGAGAGCAGTGTTCAGTAGAGAGTTTTTGATTCCTCTATGTGTAGAAGATTGTTCAAATTCATACAGTGCCATCTATTATTTTCTTGGATTATGATGTAAGTTTCATTTCATATCTATGGAAGTGGTTACAGGAGGAATTTGGGACATTGCTTCGGATTAGCACTGCCTTCCATCCTCTGAGGGATGGTCATACATAGTGGACCATTATGACCCTCGAGGACATGCAACATGCTTGAGTCCGTGATTTTTCGATTAATGTTCTTTTATTAAATAGTTTTATGTTAACACATTATGTATCATAGGATTCTGTTCGAATCATGTTGATTCCATTTTATATAAATGGTCCTGTAGGATGAAATTGGAAGCATACAAATTCATGAAATATATGGAGTGATTTCATTATTTTAAATGAAATTGAAACTGGAGCTGGAGATGCAGTTCAAACTAATCAATTTATAACTATATAGGGGTAGTTGACAAGGGTTATGTCCAGTAAAACATCATATAATCAAAACATATCAATCCAAAATTCAAGGTAAAAATCATAGACTATTTCATGAGTTAACAACCTCCATCTTTTAAAGGGACTACATATCAATTTATTTGTTGAGTAATTAATAAGTTACTTATATAATATATTTCTTGGTCAATGAAGTATTTAAATGGAAATGGATTTCACTGTAGAACATCATCTATCAGATGATACTAATCAATGGTGGTTATTTACACAAACTAAATTGTTATGATTAATAACTATAAAACATGGAGTGGAAGTATTTTATATTTATCATGTAATAAAAATATATTCCTCTTGGGAAACAAGTGGATATATAGAGTTAATTTTAGAGTATAAAATAAAATTAAGATGAAAACGTTTACAAGAATGAACATGACATAGAATTGAAATAAAGACACGATACAGACTACAAAAGTAATCTAATGATCATGATTTACTATTTTTTTATGGGGTTAATCCAACACTTCAATAGGAAATATTATTTTATACCATCTCATCATAACTGGACATTGTATGATGTGATATTAAGATAGAGAAATAATTCTCCAATCATTAGTGATTCAATGGAATGAATGATGATAAAGGGGGATGAAAACTCTAAAAAGTAATTATTGAAATGGTAAGGAATGGAATGGTGAAATTTTTATCGCATAATAAATGTTGAATGAAACACCACGAAACATTCCTACTTGGAATTGTAGTTTTCTACAAGTGTGAAGTGAAAGGCCACCATTCTCTTGATTACAAGGGATAGAAAGACTATTCAAAGGTTTATTGGTTATAAAATCAGGAGGTGAGACACTATGTAATGATAATCCCAAATATCAAGGACATTTTCACTAGAGAAGGAAATGTAAGAGAGTCCATGGTTATGGGATCAAACTATAGGGGTTAAATTCCCAACTAATGTGGACCTAGTTAAATTAATCATATATGAAAATTTAGCTAATTGATTATATGGTTTTGGATTTTTTTTAAATCCTTCATATCATCTAAGATTACCATGAAATTTAGATATTTTAATAAAACAATCATAGTGTAGTTATCAGTCAAGAATCCCAGTGGATGTATCACCACAGTTAGGAAGTTTCAATCATTTCTCATCATGAAACATAAATTTAACTTATTTACTATCCACATTACAATACATATGGATGATTTTGATTTATAACATGGCATGTAATGGATTTAGTAATATGTTACAATAAAATTTATTACAAAAATAAGGATATAAATTTTGAGAAGAAGATATATATTTATTTATCTTTAGAGGGGATATTTCATCATCTAATTCATGTACATATCCAATCCTAATAGCTCTTATAAAGGATATAAAAGGGGTAGAAGAGAAGACACATTTCATTAATATAAAAGGTAATTTCCAAATTGATTATGTACCTATTTTATATTAATAAATTAATTTATTTTATGAGGAATTACCTCGACCTCAACTATAATTTCAATTTGAGTTTTTCATTCACTTAATACCAGATGCAAGACAAATATCAAATACAACCTTTATAATGAACATTATTGAATTAGTGGCGTTTAAGAAATAACTAGTGGAGTAGTGTGATAATGGATTTATATTCCTGTGTGTTTTACCTTTGGTATCCTTTATTATTTTAATTATGAAGAAAGATGGTTTTATGATTCTATATATTCGTTATTGGGAAATCGAGGATATAACAATAAATAATATTTACCCTATACCTCACATTGATGATTTATTTGGTTAACTGAAAATTGAAAATTTTTCTTTTAATATATTCAAATTGATTTTTGGTATCATCAATTATTATTAAATTGGGTAGATATTTCAAATATAATATTTCTTATGAGGTCTAGACAACACCAGTACATAGTACTTCCATTTGGATTTACTAATTCACCCTCTTTCCTTGTGGATATAATGAAAATTATATTCAATGAATATCTTGATAATATTGTTTTAGTATTTATTGATTTTCTCATAGATTAATATATGATCTAAATGGACCATACTAGTCACATAAGTATCATCCTTGAGACTCCAATAATAAAAGTGTTATGTGGGGAATTTATAATGTGTGAAGTTTTGAATTTCAATGTATCCTTTCATGGATATAGTTTCTCCAAAAATGGTATCTCTGTTGATTTTGTATAGTAAAAGGCATACTGAAAATAGACTAAAATGAAAAACATAACCAAGTTATATTTTTAATTGGTTTGTTATATTATTACTAGTTATTTGTTAATTAATTTTCCTTATTGGCTAACATATTAACCATGATTACTCAAAATGGTGTTAAGTTCCATTGGAAAAATGAATATAATGAATATTTTTTTGAATTTAATTGTATATTGATAATTTCTATAATTTTGAATCATCCAATAGGAAATTATGATATTTTAATATATAGTAACGCATCGAAGAAGGGACTTCATTTTTTCCTTATAGATATTGATGATGTTATTTCATAAGCATCCACATAGTTAACATTTCATGAACAAAACATCCCACCCAATGATCTTGAGTTGGAAGACATAATAATTACATAGAAAAATGGATAATTTATCTATATGGTGTAAATATTGAGATATATATGGGTTATAAAATATAAAAATACGTATTTTATCATAATGAAATGAACATGTGGCAAATGAGACAATTCAAGCTACTCAAGGACTATGATGGGTCAATATACTACCTCATAGGTATGGTGAACAAGGTAATGAATGAATTGATCCCAAAAGAACATGGATCCCTAACCAAAAAGTGGATTGAAAAGGATCCTATTATAATGGATTTAGTTATCATTGAACAGGGAATTAATAAGTATTAAGAGACATCACACATTTCATAAATGAATTCCAAACCATATTTGTGTGAAAATAAAAATAGTTATGAACCTATTGAATATAATATTCTAAATAAAACTCAAACCATGAATGATTTTGAATTAAATGTCATTGTATATGTATATGAAGTTATGAAATTTTGAAAAATACTATGATTTTATCTATAAATGAACTAAAAATGGAATTGTTGGTTGAGTCTAAGAGATTAAACTTTTATATACATCGTGGTTGCATAAAGATACATAGTGTTTTTTGGGAACATTTTTTTGGATAATAAGAAGTAGGAAATTTTTGATTATATGTCATGATATTTTATTATAGTAGATAATGGATGATATATACAATATTAGAGGATTCATCCATCCTATGATGATTCCAATGTATAGATGTGTTGCAATTTTAGGAGAATGATTTACTAGAATATCAACGAATCATAAAAAAGAACGATTCACTAATGGTTATTTTTTATCACATCAAAAAATTTTCAGATTCCATTTTTAAAAGTAAATGATTACCTCAAGAGTGACATGTAAGAATCGACATTAATAATGTTGTAATACATCATGGTGCATCTCTTATAATTATGTATGACCATGATCAATGTTTTACGTAAATTTTTTTGAAGAGACATTGAAGGGAACTTGATATAGTGATGTTTTTAGCAAAACATATTACCATAAAAAGATGGATAATACTAAAGGATTATTCAAATAATATAAGAAATATTTAGGATGTACTCTATTGATTTTTAAGGTCTGTGGTATCAGTACTTACCATTGGAAGAGATTGTTTATAATAATAGCTTTCATTCTAGTGTTCATATAGATTGTTATAAAGCATAGTATAAAAATGGATTTTTTTAGTCCAACATGTTGGGATAATTTTGGTGAATAGAATCATGTAGTCCTACAATGCATCTAGGCTGTGATAGAAAACCTAAAGACTATTCGAACCTGTACAAAGCATCTCAAAGCTGTAAAAAGAGATATATTGAAAACCAAATGAGTGATTTGGAATATCATGTGGGAGATCGTATTTTATTTAATGTATGTCCATCTATTGGTGTTAAAAAGTTCATTATGAATGAGAAATTGAGCCCTAGGTACATCATTATTTTTTTAAATTTGTGAAATAATTGGCACTTATTATTACCATTGGAAATTCCTTCACATCTCTCTATATTACATGTTGTGATACATATATAATTGTTAAAAAGGTAGATAGTAGAACTAGCACATGTTCTCAACTACTAATAAGTTTAATTGTAACATAATTTCTCTTACAATAATGATTATATCTAAATTTTATACACTAGAAAAAAAAGTTTTTATGAATCAGGTGCCTTGGTTGGTAAATGTACATTGGAGAAATTATAATATAGAACATACAACGTGGGAACCAGAAGAATTTAAGATGAAGAAAAACCCAAATATATTCATGCGGTGGATTATTGAAATTATGTTGATCAAATTTTTTTTGTAACAGTTTAATACCCCAAGACATTTTGATATTTTATTTTTTAAATAACATTAATCTCAGCTAGCGACACACGCATACCCGAGTCTAAAAACATAATAAAATAATATAAAATTATAAACATTTTGTAAATATGTTGGTATTAAAATTTTTAAATAATTAATTAATATTACATTTTCTAAAAATGTATAAATAAATCTATGATTTATAAATTGATAAAAATATATTGAATGAACAAGTGATTATTTTTGAAAAATTATATTTTTATAAATAGTTTTCATGTATGTTTTATGGAATATTTTTAAAATAAATTTTTTAAACATGTTGAAATTATAATTTGAATAAAATGAACATTATTTAAAAATTATCATGTCGAAATTATCTTATAGTGAATCTATGATAATTTCCTATAAATATTTTTTTATTTATGAACAATGAATGGTAAAAATTTCTATTAAAAATTGAATTTTTATTTTATGAATTTATAAGTATTAATTTGTTTTAATAAAATTTTAAAAGTTAAATTAGTTCAATTATATTATAATATATTAAATTTTGTTTTTTGGAATCATTTTTGTTCCACGGTTTCATGTAAAAACTTTTTATTGTTAAGACATTTTTTCATTGAAAAATCATTTATTTTACGTGCATGCGGTATAAATTTAAAATTAAAAATTGAATCATATTTTATTTGAATAAAAATAAAATTTATTTCATATTTGAAAGTATAATAAATAATTTTATTTAATATTTTCAACATTGTTTTTTATCAAAGTAAATACTAAAACTTGTAAAAATTAATTATTGTGGTTAATGTTACTATAAGTTTACATGGGGGAAAACTAAGAAGTTGAAGGATTAAATTTTCTAAAAAAAATTATAATTACAATTGGGTATCCATATTACATCTTTATTGCATCTAAAGTTTGTTAATGTCCCATTTATGATCATTTTACCATTTGAAAAACGTGGTTAAAATTTATTATTTTCTTAAAATCCATATGTGTCTTTCCCACACTAATAAAATGACACCCCTCTACTATACTCTTTATACATAAAAATTCATTTTTCTTGGAAACTAAAGAGATCATTTCAATAAATCCACCCCTGTGACATTGAGTAACTTATTCAATCAAAAACCCATTCTAGTATGATTTTTTCCATAACCCCAAAGAGTTTCTCCAAAGAAGATGTATAGTTCTTTACTATGCATCATCATTTTATTTAATCTTATATCCACTTAAACTATTATAAATATATGATAATATAATAAAAATATTTTATTAAATATAATTATATTGTATTATGTTAATTTCATAACTATAATACCTATCATCTTCCATAAAATTGGAAGTGAAATCATCGATCCTAGATATGGAAGACTACTACATCACGAATAGATGTAATCAGTTTTCCATCACCAACAGTTCTTGATGAATATAATATTGTATTTTATGTTTATATTTGTTATTTATTAAATAGTTATACTTATATAATGATAATATCACATATAACACCTTACCTTCTAGACAAAATGAAAACGATACCATCGCTCGTCTGTAGGTGAGGACTACCACATCCAAAAGTGATGCAACATGTTTTTATATTATATAGTTATTGATGGTAATAATAATATATAAAATGAATATATTTTGTATATATGATATATTAATGAATTTTTAAATGTAAATTATTAATATATTTCTTTATATCCATCAATCAGAAAAATTAAAAACACCGTTCATGTGTACGTACGACCTACTATCATTATGAATGATGTATCTCATTTTTATATAAATAAATATTAGGAACTATTATATATAAATATATGATGAATATATATTATAATTAAAAAATTTATAAAAATATTTGTTATATTTAACCATGATCAAGGTAAAAGGCACGAATCTACCAAACCAAAACATACATGAAAAATGAAGGTGTTATAACCTAAAATATTATGTTTAATAACAAATTATTGTTTTTTTGGTGATAAAAACTTTCAAGTAAAAAAAATATGCTAAGATATATATATATATATATTTATTTATGGTTTAGTATGGAAGTTATAGTAAATATATATTATTATATAGCTATTTTGGAGACATATGAAAGAAATATGACCTTTGTTAAGGGTCTATAATCACACATTAGGTTTCATGAGACATATGCCATCTTCGACACATAATTATTCTATGTGTTGTATATAGTACCCATTTTAATATTATTTAATGAATCCATTTATCTTCTTATTTTCTAAATTATCTTTTTATGTTAGTTATTTCTAGGTGGTTTTTATTCAAAGGTTAACAATGTGGTAAGAGATTATTTCACAATCTCATCATTATTCAGAATTTATTGTTTTTAAGTTTCCCTTGGTGAAATTATTTTATATGAATGTACTAAAAACTATAGTTTCTTATCTGTTGCATATTATTTAATTATTCAGGTTGTGTTACCATTTTA